>CM024757.1:164160099-164760099 GCA_014218235.1 Colocasia esculenta
GTTTGAATAGTGTTAAAAAGGTTGATTTGGGTAGCCAGGCGATGAGGTCTCTACGTGAACCTAGCCCTGGCTTTCCAATGTTTGTTATAGGCGAAGTAAGGCAATACACTACAGAATTTGCGGGATTACCGACGGATTATTTACCGTCGGTAATTTCGACGGATATTCCGATAAAAAAAATCCGTCGAAAAATCGTCGGAAGTTCCGACGGAAATATTTTCGTCGGAAATTCCGTCGGTAATGAAATATTACCGACGGATATTTCCGACGGAAATATTTCCGTCGGTAAAAGCGCTTTAAACCTCCTCCCACGAAATCCCCCTCTTTCCCTCTCCCGCGCCTCTCTCTCCCTCTCTCCTCTCTCCCTCTCTCTCTCTCTCCCTCTCCTCTCCTCTCTCTCTCTCTCTCTCTCTCTCTCTCATCTCCCTCTCCATCTCTCTCTCTCTCTCTCTCTCTCTCTCTCGCTCGCCGCCTCGTCGCGCCGCTCGCCACTTTGCGCCGGTCGCCGCCGCCGGCCGGTCGTCGCTGCGCCGTCGCCGCCGCTGCGCTGTCTTGCTTGCTGCGCTCGCCGCCGGCCGCCCTCTCCCTGTGCGTTCCACCCCCCTCTCTTCCCACCCCCCCTTCCTCCCGCCCCCTCCCCTTCCCCCCCCCACGCCGCCCCTGCACGATGCCCCCCTCCCCCCCACTCCGGCCCCCCTCCCTTACCCCTCCCCCCACCCGTCCCCCCTCCCCCCCCACCCGGCCCCTGCACGATGCCCCCCCCACCCGCCCCCCTCCCCCTCCCCCCCCCCCCCCACCTGCACGATGCCCCCCTCCCCTTCCGCCCGGCCCCCCTCCCCCCCCACCTGGCCACCTGCACGATGCCCCCCTCCCCCCCACCCGACCCCCCTCCCCCTCCCACCCTCCACCCGCCGTCCCCCCTCCCCCCCCCACCCGGCCCCGCACGATGCCCCCCCACCGGCCCCCCTCCCCTTCCCACCCCCCCCCCCCCCCACCTACACGATGCCCCCCCCTCCCATCCCACCCGGCCACCTGCACACCCCCCCACACCCGGCCCCCCTCCCCTTCCCACCCGACCCCCGCACACCCCCCCCCCCACCGGCCAGTTGGGAAAGTTTACCCAGCTTAGTGAGCCAACCTTTAGATGGGAAAGTTTGCATCAGTGTGCTCAACTCCTGTGTGATGTTATGGTGAGGATCCCTGCGGAAGTCAAACCTTTGAAGAATAGATTTCCAATCCGGCTAGTATATGGGCAGGTAAAATAAGATGATCTGTGGTCTCAATATTGCTCAAGCATAACACACATCCTGTTGCAATTGAATGCCTATGTTTTTGTTTGTCCATTGTTGGAGCTTCCAAAGAACTGCCTGCCAAGTACACAAGGAGTGCCTCTGAGAAGTCGGCCTGTCCCATATCCAACCACTCAAATGCCAGTTGTTACCTTTTCCTGCTTTTATTCCATGCTGAAGCAGCACTAAATTTTCCATTATCATGTATCCATCTTATCTCATCTAATGCGTCTGTTAAATGGGAAGAGCTTCAATGATTGGCCAAGGGGAGATCATGTCAGGGGAGGTAGTAGGTGGCAGTCTTCACTGCCCATCTAAGATGAAATGAGAGATAGTGATGTTCTTTGGGGTGAATGGCCAGTACAGAAGTGGATGAATACACGTTTCTAATTTATTTCGGAATGAAACATGAGGTTTAAAGTGTTTTCAGAATGAAACAGGAGGTTCCTGCATTCTGAGTTGTAACGTGCCAATGTTTGAGCACCTGTCTGGTTCTTTTGTGTCGCGTCGACTGTAATGTGCCGTTTCTGGTTTCCCTCTCAGTAGCTTAGTCATGTTGATTGTGTGTGATGCGACTAAGTGTTAGAGCAAGCAGTGGTCTAGGCTTTCCATGTATGATGGTGTTAAGAATGGTTCTATTAAGTGTTTTCCTTCGGGATGGGTGGTATCGACACTTTATGGCTTGTCCGATACCTCACTAGTTTGTTGTTATCTTCCTGAACTCCCCTTAAGTTCCTCATTCGGAAGGGGAAAGACGGTATTGGGACAACATCTTGTGGTTTTTCTTTAGCCGCTTGAGTGCACTTTTGGCTGGGGAGTGGACATCGCCAGACGTGTTGGTCCTCAGCTAGTCTCTTGTTCCCACATATCTTAGTCTCTGGGGCTTCTGAACCTATAGAGGTGTGATTAGGTGTAGGACTGCAACCCGGTCAAGATGCAGTTGTGTTGTGTAGCCCTACGGCCTCTTTGATTAGCGGGTGGACGGGCATGGTGTGGCAGCATCTGATGCGAATAAGTGTAAACAAGTTACTTCACAATCACACGGTCAAAAAGGAAAAAAAATAGGTGCACCCTAATTTTTGAGTGACCTACTGAATAAAATTTCTAGATCCGTCACTGCACCCGGCCCCCCTCCCCTTCCCACCACCCCCCCCCCCCCACCTGTAATAAGTTACAACTTTATCAAGACTAAAAAATAAATCAAACATCTGAAAGAGTCTTAATTAATTTGTCTATATACTGTTTCCACTCCAAACTAACATATATATATTACCAGTTTTGGGTTGAGGAGGGCCATAAAACCCCTGATCAGAGAGAAAAGCTATGGGTACTACTATGCCCACCCTTTTGAGAACTACTCTAATTGGGTATCCACCTACTCTAAAAATTTGAACGCCTGATGATAACATAACAAGACAGAGAGAGCCCCCACATGTGGTAGCTTGCTTCCCTGCTGTTCCTTGTTTTTTGCCCCAATGGAGGAGGCACCAACCCTGGAAACCAATTTGTAATATACTTGGAGCCTCCAAAGTTTCCCAAGGATATATATTTCTCGATCTAACTTTCAATTAAAGAGCTGTGAGCTTTTATGACAATCATCAAAAATTTGACATTGAAGCATTTTCAAAACTAACTTATCATTAATTACTAGGTTTAGTTATAAGAATCTTAGGTTATGTTTAGTATTTGGATAGACTAGATAGAGTGAGGATATCTCTAAAATTCCCCACAATTTTAGGGATACCTCACTCTATCCCAATCTATAATTTCAAAATTTAGAAGATATTTTCACTCTATCCCATTCTATAACTCCAAATTTTGGGTACCAAACATAGCCTAAGATTGCCCTTGTAAACAGAAATCTTCAGGTTTAGATCGATCTTTTGATCTGAAGCAGAGACTTTATCTATAGAAAGCACATGAAGGGTCTCAATGATCCCATTCTCCCTCTGAATTGAATGCTAAAGGCATGGAACTGTAATGTGACTTGATCAAGATTTAAAAAATGAGTACAAAATCTTTCTTGTAGCTATTAGATCATTAATTCAAACTTATTTCAATATAACACTATTATATGGATTGTCTTTAATTGTTACTTTCAGTTTAGTGATTAGTATTTGTATTCTTACTTAATACAATTCATCTACATGTATGTATGAATTTGGTTTATTATTGCACTTGTTCACATGTATGATTTTGTTTCCATATTTCTTTCATATTTATTTGGGTTTTAATTTGATTAATGCATGTATAGCATTTTTTCACTGCACACACCTCACGAGAGCGTGTTAAGCCCGTGTCAATGAAGCTTTCCGTTGAAGACTATGAGATTGATGTGCACGAGTCTTATTTTCAATAATGAGAATGTGTATATCTAACTCAATGTCTTGAATTGTCCTATTTTGGACAGTCTGTGAATGTTTGATCGCAGTTAGGTGTTTATTTATTATGTGTTTGTATTATTTGTTGAAAATTTCGGGTGCGTCTATTCACTCCTCTCTGATATACATTTAGTGAGTTCCCTACAAGCCATTCATATTAGTGATGGCACTTGTAATCTTGTACCAAATCTCTTTGGTAATTAAATGAGGTGTTGCATTACTCGTTGTTTTTGTAGTCATTTGATTGATTCTTTAATATTTACATATTATGATTTAATATTTCTATTTTAAATTACTCATGAATAAATGTTATAATTTTTTTTCTAATTAGTGATGAGAGTTCGCGATTGGAAATTAGACTCAAAGAAGAACAAAGTCCAACGTATCAAAGTACGTGTTTGTTTGAACGAAAGATATTACCGATGGATATTCGAAGATTGCATGATGGTTACTTTTGGTGGAAAGAGAAGATGAAGAAAATCATAAAGATTATTCGGAAAGAAGGAAAGACAAAGTTTAGAAAATAAAATTGGATTATCTGTTATGTTCAAGATGAAAAAGGACTGCGATATTTGTAATCTTACGACGTAGTTGGTGTGGTAGTATGTACATATTAGTGGAAAAGACTGGTCAAAATTGTGGAAAATAATTGTGTCAAAGAGCTGACATTCTGAAAGTTATGTCTTCCCATTATGTACGAAGAGATGTATTTAGTAAACTATATTTGGGATATCAGGGGTTAGTTCAAAACCTAGGAAATCTAATAAGAAGCTGGTGAATAAAGAGCCGATCAAGTGGTGGGCTAATATGAAGACATCACGGTTTGTATGAACAAATAGTCTTGTGTTTTTTTAATGTTCAATACCATTAAGTATTTATATAGTGCTCAAATTTATTTGATATTCATGTATGTTCTCTTCATTTATCTTTACGTCAACGCTTTATTTCACCCATAGCTCTGGGACTCTCCATATAACGTATGTATCATATTATGGTACTTGAACGATGTGAGGGTGGTTGGATTTTAACTCGGGACATGACATTTAATCTGTAGGAAAAATGTCTTATGAGAATCGGTCATGGATGTACCGTGGAATAGTGAATGGAGTTGTGACCGAGGAGTTTAAAGACGGAGTTGACAGTTTTATTGAGTTTGCATTGAGTAATTCATCAGTAGCAGTTGATCCGATGGGTAACATCCGATGTCCGTGTTCGGCTTGTAAGAACAGAAAGTGGATATCGACATGGGATGTGCAGCATCATCTGTATACGAGAGGATTTGTTGGCCATTATGAGTTATGGTCGTGTCATGGTGAGTTGAATATTCAGTCGTCTGCACCAGCTAATTACTTTGCCTCCACAAGTACGTACGTAGACATGGTTGTCGATGCTGCTGGTCCGGAGTTCAATATTCATGAAGATCAAACAAATGAAGAAGTGCCGAATGATACAGCTCAGAGATTTTATCAGTTACTTCGAGATGCTGATGAGCCATTATGGGATGGTTGTGAGAAGCATACACGGTTGTCTGCAGTGTCGCAGCTATTGAATTTGAAATCTGAATTTCATATGAGCGAGAGTTGTTTTGACCGGCTTCTCTTACTGGTCAAGAGCATGCTTCCTCAATCAGAGAGGTTACCTGCTGACTTTTACCGTGCGAAGAAGATGGTGAATGATTTGGGGCTTGGTTTTATGAAAATTGATGCATGTCCGAATCACTGTATGCTGTACTACAAAGAGGATGCAGATAAGACATCATGCTGTATTTGTAAGCATGATAGGTTCAAGCCCAAGAGAGGGGACAAGTCAAAGCAGAAGGATGTTCCGTATAAGTCATTGCGGTACTTTCCTATCACACCCAGATTGCAGCGATTGTTCATGTCCTCGAGGACAGCTGGACATATGACTTGGCATGCGGAAAGAGTCCGTCGCGACGAAGGTGAAATGAGTCATCCTGCCGATGGTGAAGCTTGGGCTCATTTTAGCCGTACTCATCCCAACTTCTCAAGGGATCCACGCAACGTACGGCTTGGTTTATGCACAGATGGTTTCAATCCTTTCGGAGGCTCGGTGGCATCTTACTCATGTTGGCCAGTATTCCTAACACCGTATAACCTTCCGCCAGGCATGTGCATGAAGCGTGAGAATCTGTTCCTTTCATTGCTGATTCCGGGTCCAAAAAGTCCAGGAAAGAATATAGACATATATCTCAGACCGTTGATTGATGAGATGAAATTGTTATGGTCAGATGGTGTGCAGTCTTATGATGCATCCAGAAAACAGAATTTCAATCTGAAGGCTGCATTAATGTGGACAATAAGTGACTTTCCAGCCTACGGCATGTTATCTGGCTGGAGCACACATGGGAGGTTGGCATGTCCTTATTGCATGGAGGATTCTAAATCATTTGTGTTGAAATCTGGGGGAAAATCTTGTTGGTTCGATTGTCATCGGCGGTTTCTACCCAGTGACCATCCTTTCCGAAAGCAAAAGGATTCTTTTATGAAAAATACAACTGTGATGGAGGAGGTAGATATGGAACGGGTGTCTGGTGGAAACATGGCGAGGCGGTCCAGAACTTACCGACTGTAACACAACTGGCTGGTAGTACTCGACAAATCCATGGCTTTGGAAGGATCACAATTGGGTGAAGCAAAGCATTTTTTGGGAATTGCCTTATTGGTCAACACTTTTGATACGGCATAACCTAGACGTCATGCATATAGAGAAGATATAGAGAAGAATGTTTTGATAATGTGTTCAACCCGTTTATGGAGTTCAAAGGCCAAACGCCGGATAACGGCAAGGCACTTTTCGATTTTGAAAGTACTTTGCAAACATCCAGAAATAGGAGGCTACAGCATGTTCAAGGGAAAAGTGGTGCAACTAAAGCTGCATATGTGCTTGGGCTAGAAAGATTAGGAAGTGTTGCAATGGTTAAAGCAATTGAGATTTCCGGATGGATTGTCTCGAATATTGCGCGTTGTGTAAATGTCAAGAGGGAAAAATATACGGAATGAAGAGTCATGATGCCATGTTTTCATGCAACGACTGAGCCTCTGCTTTTCGTGAGTTGTTCCGAAACAAATATGGGGAGCATGACTGAGCTGAGTCAATTCTTCAGGATTTTATCTGCATCAAAACTCAAATTCATGACTTGCAAAAATGGAGCAAAATATAATTCGACAGTCTGCAAATTAGAGAAGATATTTCCTCCAGCATTCTTTGATTCAATGGAGCACTTGATCATCCATTTACCATATGAGGCAAGGGTCGGAGGACCAGCACAATTTCGATGGATGTATCCGTTTGAGAGGTATATTTCTACATCTCAATATATTGCCTTACGACGAGTTTATATTACTTATGTATGCATTGAATTATTGTCGTAGGTGCATGCACGATCTTAAGATGAAGTCCGTAACAAAGCACAGTTGAGGGCTCCATTACTCAGGCGTACCTCATTGAGGAGATATCGAACTTCTGTTCGATGTACTTTGACACGGAAATACGAACCCGACGCACTCAACCTCCACGTAATGATGATGGTGGAGATTCCGAGGTGTCAGACCGACTCTCTGTATTCAAGTGTCCCGGACGGGCTTCGGATCTTCATCTACTCGCGCACTCCAAGACAGAGAGTTGGTAGCTGCGGAGATCTACGTGTTCATGAATTGCGAAGAACTAGACCCTTACATTCAGTAAGCTCTCCATGCTTATTCGTCATCATTTGCGTGCATTACTGCAGAACCTAATGGTTGTGTGACATTTACATTGCAGAGAGTTTGACTCGGTCATATTGCCAACGAATGAATCCACGTCTAACTGACGTGCAGTTTGAAAGGAACGGGAGAAGTCTTTTCCTACTTGGTTAAGATCTCGAGTATGTGTCTAATATTTTGAAACATAAGTGTTATGTTTTTATGCAGACTGAGTGAAGTCATTTATTCAATGTTGGCTATTTACTCATAATAGGTTGAACAAGGCTTCATTCCGATTCAAGAGTACAACAGATCAGTTTTGGCCCCTCGAAGATTGTACGTGTCTATCCAGGCTACATTGTGAATGGATACAGATTTCACAAGAGAGATTATGGACGGAATAAGTCTACGATGAACAGCGGCGTATGTGTGAAGGGAAGTGCCTACAATGAAAAGAAATTGACTATTATGGCATTCTCGAAGAAGTCATTGAACTGCAATTTTTGGGACAAGACAACAATGTATTTTGTTCAAGTGTCATTGGTTTGATCCGACATCTATTCGTCATGACACAACATATGGATTAATCGATGTGAAGCATAAGTCCAAATTGAGTACATATGAGCCATTCATCCTGGCGGCACAAGCCCGACAAGTTTATCATTCAATTATACATCCCTCAAATTAAGAGATTGGTGGCTGCATGTAGAGTGAATCAAGTCTATCCCTGAGTATGAGCTTCTCCCGACTGATGATGAGCTCGAAGGTGTTAATGACAACTTTTTCCAATCAGATCGGAGTGACGCAACGAGAGTTGGCAGCTTCTACGCAGTACAATGTTCATGATATAAATGAAACATTTGCTTACATAAGGATAACGAACAAGAAGAAGTTGACCCAATGTCGCTGAGCGGGAGGTGGAGTCTGATGTGGAGGAAGACTCCCAGGATGATGAGGATGAATTCCAGGATGAGATGAAGAGGATGCTGAATAAACATGTCTTCAGCAATCTGATGATGATATAGATAATATACTGCATATTTTGTAAGAAATTGGTGTTGTTGTAATTACATGTTCAAATAAATTGCTACTTCAAATTGAGTGCTGATGACTTGCTATATCTTTATTTGTATCAATAGAGATAGGTACGTGGAGGACGCAGTCGGACGGTTGCCACGTCCGTTGGCAGAGGGTCCGCGACCCCGTCCACGTAGGTATACGTATGTGTTAACATAATATTCTAGAATTTATTGTTCATATTAAATGCATGAGAACTAACGTACATACAAGAAGCAGGGACTGCCTCCCCGTCCACGTCTGCCTCCAGGTCCGCGACAGGTATATGCATATGTACACAAAAAACCATATGGGTATTATTGTTTATATTGATTTCACGAGAACTAAGTACATACAATTTTACAGGGACTGCCTCCCCGTCCACGCCCGTCGTCCCAGCAACAGGTAAATTTCTATATTGTTGTTTATTTGAAATTCATAATTTCTAATGTGTATGAAATTTTGCAGGGACTGCCTCCCCGTCCATGCCTATCGTCCCAGCGACAGGTAAATTTCTATATTGTTGTTTATTTGAAATTCATAATTTCTAATGTGTATAAAATTTTGCCTCCCTGTCGACCATCCGAGTAGTGCCACCTTCGTCTTCTTCCTCACCACAAGGTAACATATGTTTCAATATATTAGTATGTTTGGTCTCTTGCAATTTATACAATAATAGTGTACTAAATTGTTTTCAACAGAGGTGGAGAGCCAGCATCCAGCAGCTGAGGAGGGGCCACAGCTACCAGGACGACAACTGATACGCGCGACATTGTTGATTGTGCATTTCCGTTGTCTTGAGTTCTTCGCACAAGTCAACACACGCACTTCCTCTAAACTGTCTCACAAACATAAATCATAAAGAAGAACTAGCACAATGGTGAGAACAGGTTCATATCCACGGAGAGGCAGAATAAAACTTGAATTAAACTACTTAGACTTGAAATCTCTATCGACAATGCATTAAAATGAATGTGTAACAACACTGATCTAATCCCGCACAATCTTGACATATCAAACTTAATGAAATAACAAGCAGAATTGAAAATGAAAGAGATATGATATCACTGTACCCTCTCAGCTCGAGGGATCAACAGGTACACAATAAAAGAAATGTAAATTGCATCTTGAACTCATGATCCAACAAGTATCTGAACTCTCCGAAAGCTCTGGACAACCAATCTCTCTGATCACCAGATGCTTCAGAAGAAATGCAGAAATCCACACAGAAGAAATGAGAACTTTACTGAATCGAATTATCCATAAAGAAAAGAAAGCCCAGAAAATTGCATTAGCCCCTCACAGCAGTTGAAATCCTCCCAAATAAGAGGAAGTAATCCCCAAAATCACAACAGTCCTTCCGGGGGCCTCACAGAACACAACAGAATGGAGTTGACACAGTAGAAATGGAAAGCTTCACTGAATTGATTTCATATACACAAAAGGAATGGAGGAACACTCAATCTCTCACACAGCAGCTTTCAAAAAAAAAATAAAAAAACAAATCAAATGCCTACCACTACCACTCAACTATTCGAGTCTCAGGAAAATGCTAAACAGAACCAGATGTTGAGGACCTCCTGGATGTTGGAGTGGACTCCAAACACAGAAGAGATGGGAGAAGCTAAAATCCAGAAACTTTCTATTGCTCTTCCCAACAGTATAACCAGCAAAACCCTTCCCAGAATTAATCTCCGGAAGAACAGAAAATAAAAACTCAAAGAACTCAATTCAGCCAATTCATCTCCAACAGTAGAATAGTCGCATGCTCAAAAGTTTACAGAAGAAAGAATAATTCAGAAAAGGGAAAACGCTGAACAATTCCCTGAATCACCCTCACTGCCCTCCTCAAGAACAAAGGAAGAAGTCGTCCATCTCTAGAATCTCCACAAAAAAATAGAAAAGGAAATAGAATGCAACTCTTAGCAATAGAAAGGCAGAAGAACATGAAATTAAAATTTCCTTCCGATCCCTTAATGCTGAATACAGAAGAACAAGAAGTAAACTAAAATTCCACCTAAATCAAACTTGCCCATCTTATGCCGAAGGAAAATATAGAAACATTGGCAAACAAAATTTCCTAAAAAAAAACTCCACTGTCGAACCCCAAGAACTGTGGAAGAACAATGGAAGAATAGGAAGAACAATTAAAATCCTAAAAACTCTAAAAATTCTGACTGGTGAAGCCTCTCCATCCCTGCTCTGCTTGAAAGAAAAAAATACAGTAAAAAGGAAACTAAGAATCCTCTCAATCGAGCCTTCAAACCCTCATAGCTCTGCAGAAAAGAAAGTACAGGAAGAACCTAAAATT
Organism: Colocasia esculenta; assembly: GCA_014218235.1. Taxonomy (NCBI): domain Eukaryota; kingdom Viridiplantae; phylum Streptophyta; class Magnoliopsida; order Alismatales; family Araceae; genus Colocasia; species Colocasia esculenta. The sequence goes on from CM024757.1 coordinate 164,170,838, forward strand.
CCTATAAAAAAATTGGACCAGCCTAACCAGGGAAAAAACTCCTGTGAAGAGGACCGTGGGGTTCCTTTTATAGGCAGCCTCGCCCAGCTTCCTGCCTCCTGGATCACCAACCTTACAGCAGCACCAGGATCGCCATCTCTCCTCACGCCGCGGATCGCCACCTCAGCACACCCCAGCCGCACAGCACCAGGATCGCCAGGGGCCAGATCTGGTGTAACATTTCGGGTCTAATTGAAGTTCGGATCTGGTTGACGGCATAGTGTTGTCGTTGATCAGTGGTTGGCGTCCAGGCGTAGGTCGTTGACCTAGGGGTTGGCGTCCATCGTTGTGGACGTTTGTTGTCGGTTCAGGATTGTTCCTGCGATGAACTTGACGGCAAACGGTCTTGACGTCGACTCTTTGGAGGTTCGAGTAGACGGCTTGGGATGTTGACGTCTACCTGTCGCGCCTGTTGAAATAGGGCAGACCCGTGAGCAGCCATTTCCTCTCATTTTCCTTCTCTTTCTCTCCTTTTCGATCTTTGGCCGTTTTCACTCGTTCAGGTGGTTGGCGGGAGCTCGTGGAAAGACCTTGGTGTGCGAGGCAGGGTTAGATCGGGCGGAAAACAGCGGATCGGGTGGCGATTTTCGCAAGGAAGCTTCTAAGGGTTCGGCGCAAATTGAGGTTTGGCAGGACTTCTTTCACGCTTCAGAGGTAGGGACTCGACCCCTTAGTGTTCTTGTAGTGTTAATTTCATGCTGTTGCGTGTGATTTGCGTGGAATCGTGCTTTGAGGAGGTTTTCCTTTTTACCGGGACTTTGAGTGGTTTGGTCGATCCGTGCGATGGATCATGGTTTCCGGTGTTGCTGTAGTGTAGTGTGATGTGGGGGAGAGTTTCTCCTTCATCATTTCGCTGGTCTGAGGGCTGGATTGCTCTCTTTGAGATCGGCATGTGGCTGTGTCAGCTGCTGGAAGCTGGAGAAGTCAACGTCAAGAGATGTTGACGTTGATCTCTTCAGGCGTGAGGTTGACGGTGTGATCCGTTGCCGTCAATCTCTTGGGGAGGATCTTGACGGCGTGGTTGTTGCCGTTAGGTTCTTCATGGTAGGAGATAAACGACAAGATCGTTTGTCGTCAAGTTTGGGTTAACGGCAAGAGTGTGACCGTTTATTCTTTTTAGACGTCTGTTGGGTTGCCGTTTGCCTCTTGTTAGCGACAGTCGATGCTGTCTTCTACTTTACCCTTGACGTCAAGCTATGTTGCCGTTTACTTCCTGGTTAGCGACAGTCGATGCTGCCGTCTACCTACAGGTGAGTTCCCAGCAAGCTATGCTTTCCCTTCTTCCGTGGTTTGAGGTGTTAACATGCGGTGTCCGCCTGTTAGCACAATCTGCCAGGTATAGAAAGTGTCTCTACCTGTGCTCGTGTTGTGTTTGACTGTGTCGAGACGTGACATAGGGCTTTCCGTCGGTTGTACGGTGAGTTTTAGGCGTTGAGTGTGTTCCGTCTGTTGTACGCGCGTTGCGTTACCGCGTGCCCGTTTCTGTTGTGTTTCCTAGGCGTGGGTGCGACTCCGTCTAGATGACTAGCGTGTGGTTATCTTCCGCTAGTGAGCCAGGACGCCGAGTGCGACTCTGTCCTGTGCGTACTCCTTGTGGTGGTTTTGAGCCGGTCTCTATGGAGCCCCTTCTCTACCGCTAGGTCGAGCGTAGGGGGAAAAACCGGTCGTGGACCAGATGTGAGAGAGAGCGTCTGTAGTGTGCACACGTGGCTAGGGTTGCGAGACTCTGTGGTTTCAGGACGCTGAACAGCAGACCCTGGTTGAGTCCTACTTTGTGAGTGCTGTGTGAGCTCTTGCGTGTGAGCTTGTGTGTGTTCTGTGCTTGTAATGTTGTCGAGCCGGCAAGGTTCCTATTTCTCTCAGTGCACTCCTGAGGGAGTTGCGCACTACGTTACCGATTCCTGAGTGTGTGTTGACAGAGTGTGTGCGTTTACTTACAGTTGCTTTCTGTTTAGCACTGTTTAGTAGCTTTGTTATCGGTAGGGGTTAGTTGCCCTACTGGGTCTCTTTTGTGAGACTCACTCCCTTCCCCTCAGGTGGTTCGTGGTCAGCTTTCGAGGTTTGAGGAGCTGTGTCTCTCTGTGGTTGGTCTCGTCTTGCTGTTGTGAGTAGTACTTTACTCCTGTTCTTACTGTACTCTTACTTTAATGTTGTCTCTGAGTTATGCCAGTTTGAGATGCTTTAAATTGTGATGTGTACATTTGTTTATATGTTCTCCTCAGGCACTTCTTTTCTTACCCTTTCGAGTTTCGGCTCGTGGGTTAGCGGGTCAGGATTCGGGTTACTGGTTGGTTACTGGTAATGCGGATCCTGGGTCGTTACAGTTGGTATCAGAGCCTGGTCTGTCGAGGCATATAAGGAAATGTTCTGTATAACTCAGAGTTGGTAGAGTACAGTAGCAGCAAGCGGTCTGGAGTTGTTTTGCATTTTGATTTTTGTGCATGTCCTGTGTAGATTTTTTTTTTTTATGGCTCCAAGGCGGCGTCGTGAGCGGAGGGTGGTTGTGCAGACATCACAGCAGGAGGCTAGAGATGCCCTGCCACCACCATTGGCTCAGCCTAGACCTCAGGACACGCACGATGATGTAGTGCCACCGCTTCCCCCTCAGTCTACTTAGGGTTTTGATTGGACCCCGTAGTTGGTTGGAGAGTCGAGGCCGGAGCACTGGCAGGTGTTGCTATTGGCTCGTGTTCCCGATGCTGTTGCGGCATATTTGTATGCTGCAGCGGAGGAAGCTGACTTTTTGCAGACCCAGGTGCAGGTTGGAGCAGTGCAGGCTCAGCTAGGTCCGTCTCGACAAGTACAGCAGCAGACTGGTTCGCAGCCAGATTCGAGGGTTCGGAGGAGGTTTCGTCGTTCCAGGAGGTTGACTGAGCAGAGGCAGCTGCCAGTTGAGAGCGTTCAGCAGCCTGGTGTGCAGCCCCAGCAGCAGAGGCAGCACCCTTTTAGTGGCCGGTGTTACCGGTGTGACCAGTTAGGCCACATGGCTCGAGACTGTCCCCAGTTGCGGCATGACCAGCAGTATTGAAGTTAGTTTTAGCTTGAGTATAGTGGTATTGGTAGTTAGTGGGCTCAGGCAGGTCGTTGTGCAGTGTTTGTGTTATGTACCTGGCCTGATTAGTGTTAGAGGTGGTTTGTTTTGTAGAAGGTACCGTGGTTGTCCTTGGTTGGTAGCTATAGTTTTGTTGGATCCCGGTACTTCCTGCTCTTTTGTTTTTGGTGGAGGTATTAGTTTTGTGTCGGGTTGGTGGTTACCAAACCCGGTTGCCTGAAATATATCTTTGAGTTTTTAGCGTGAAAATGGATATGTTTTGGTTTGTATTGTCGTTTCCGGTGCCACCTGTTGTAGGCAGACCTGTTCGTACTATTTGTTGTTGTGAGGGATTTTTAGGCTGCGAGCAGTAGCGGCTTAACGGTTGTTATTGTGACGACGCCTCCTCACGACATTTCTAAGTGCGGTTCGTTGCCCGAGCTTACACGGCGGTTGTGTCCTAGCTGTGCTTAGTCTCTGTAGGCATTGTTGGTCTGGCCTTGTGTGGATCCGTGTTTTGGTAATTTGTTCGGTTGGCGTTCTTTCGGAGTCCTTTCGATTCCGTAATCCCCTCTAGGATGCCAATCTGTGGTGGCACTAGCGTGTGTAAGTTTTCCGACCTCGTGGTGTGTGTCCGGAGTTCGGAGTGGTTTTGGTCATTGGCTCTCGACCTTGTGGAGGTCTGAGGTGGCCATATTTATGGTGAGACGTGGTACTCGCCTAGTTGCTGCGTAGCCTTGGCAAGTGTGCCAAGGGTGTTTCCCACTTTGTCTCTTAAGGGTTGGGGCCGATGTGGCCTGTAGTGCCCTTTTGACCTGTAGTTTTTGCATGTGTGGCTTTTGGCAGATCTCTTGTGGAGAGTCTTCCTATTAGCCTGTGGCGTTAAGTTCTTCGCCTCTGGGACACGTGTGCTAGCCTATGCCATGTGGTCGTACCGTTGCCGTTGTGGAGTAGCTGCTTTGCTTTGTCTAGGTAGCCCTGTCGGTGGTACGCCAGGCTAAGGTTGTGGCATGTGTCTAAGTTTTCCTTTCTCTTCGGAGCGAGTGTGATCGGAGCTGGTACCCCTGCGTCGGTACGAGTGCCTCTGAGGTTGATGTGTTGTTCTCGATCTCCGTGGTTGTTTCAGTCCCCGTGTGGTTGTGTCTTTTCTAGGGGTTAGCACATTAGTACCCGCACTGAGTTTTGTGTGCGCGTGTGGTTAATGTGTTGCCAACTCCATGTCGGTTTCCAGTTATGTGTGCTGTGGATGAGTCTAGAAGCCGCTGGCGGAGTCTCCTGTCAGTTCGTGTGGTGACAGTGAGGCCTTGGGCTTGCTAGTGCTCGACCACGTGTTTTGTTTGTTGTGAGGTGACAAGTGTTGGTCATCCTTTACACGATTTCCGCGGTTCTTCGCGTAGGTGCTGTGTGGTGCTGTGGAGCGAGTGGTTTTAAGGTTTTGTGGCTCCACATGCCTGGGTAGCTCTGTCGGACCACGATGACGGTCTGGGTGACACCTAGTGGTGACAGTGGATACTATTTAGTGTGTTGAGATTTTTGTTCTGCATGTGTTGTTGTCCGTGTCGGACCGCGAGGAAGGTCTCGGTGAGACACTAGTGGCGACAATGGACATTGTTCCGTCTATTGCGGACTGTTAGCGAGTGCGATGTTGCGTTGGTTTCGTCGCCCGCGTGACTTTTTGGTTCAGCTAATGACCGGTGCTAGCTGTGGCTAATAGCGTGAGGCTGCACCCCTGAGCGTCGTATTTTACTCTCAGGTGGTTGTTTTCTGTGTCTTAGTCAGCTTTTGCACCCTCTGTCGGGTTTTGTTGACGATAGTGTGGATTGCCGATTTGTGTATCCGACAGTGAGGTTTGTTGATGATTACAGTTGTATTTTTCACTGCTAGCGTGTTTTTGCCTTGGTTGGCCAGTGCAGCGTAAGCAGAACTTCAGAGACTTGAAGTGACTGTTTACCTGGTGCCAGTCCAAGCATTGTGAGTAATTCGAAGAGTTTCGAGTTTTGTGCAGATTCTTCCGGTGTTGGCTTGGGAGCTGTGCTAATGCGGTATGTCAGGTTGGTGCCTTGCGTGTCGCGTTAGTCAAGCCCCACAGGGAGAGTTACCCGACCGACCGCTTGAGTGTGTAGCTGCGTGTGTTGGCAGCTAGTGTGTGTCCGGTAACGAGGACCTATGTGGACGACCGTGTAGTTCTCCTTGGCATGTGTCGAAGTGAACAAACGTGTTGTCGCTGGACTATGGTTAGTCCAGTGGGCTGTGGAAGTGGTTTGGCTCCTTAGTCGGAGGTTTTGTTCCCTAGTGTTGGTTTTGACCGTGGTGCGTTCCATGTGTCTTTGTCGTTGAGGTACTCTTCTTGCGGCGTTGTGTATTTCCCTTGCTTCTGTGTGTTAATGATGACACTGGTTGGCAGTACTGGAGTGTTGCTGTTCTTTGCGGGTTGCCAAGTTTTGAGGTTGAAGAACAAGGTGATCTTGCTGTTTTGTGTTGTTGGCAGCAATGCTCAGGTGGGTGCGTTGACCGGTGAGCAGGATGCGCGTGTAGTTTTGTATCTCTGTGTTGCTGTCTCTTCCTCTTGTGTGGCTTGAATTTCGGGGGCGAAATTCTTTTAAGGGGGGTGGGCTGTAACATTTCGGGTCTAATTGAAGTTCGGATCTGGTTGACGGCATAGGTGTTGTCGTTGATTAGTGGTTGGCGTCCAGGCGTAGGTCGTTGACCTAGGGGTTGGTGTCCATCGTTGTGGACGTTTGTTGTCGGTTCAGGATTGTTCCTGCGATGAACTTGACGGCAAACGGTCTTGACGTCGACTCTTTGGAGGTTCGAGTAGACGGCTTGGGATGTTGACGTCTACCTGTCGCGCCTGTTGAAATAGGGCAGACCCGTGAGCAGCCATTTCCTCTCTTTTCCTTCTCTTTCTCTCCTTTTCGATCTTTGGCCGTTTTCACTCGTTCAGGTGGTTGGCGGGAGCTCGTGGAAAGACCTTGGTGTGCGAGGCAGGGTTAGATCGGGCGGAAAACAGCGGATCGGGTGGCGATTTTCGCGAGGAAGCTTCTAAGGGTTCGGCGCAAATTGAGGTTTGGCAGGACTTCTTTCACGCTTCAGAGGTAGGGACTCGACCCCTTAGTGTTCTTGTAGTGTTAATTTCATGCTGTTGCGTGTGATTTGCGTGGAATCGTGCTTTGAGGAGGTTTTCCTTTTTACCGGGACTTTGAGTGGTTTGGTCGATCCGTGCGATGGATCATGGTTTCCGGTGTTGCTGTAGTGTAGTGTGATGTGGGGGAGAGTTTCTCCTTCATCATTTCGTTGGTCTGAGGGCTGGATTGCTCTCTTTGAGATCGGCATGTGGCTGTGTCAGCTGCTGGAAGCTGGAGAAGTCAACGTCAAGAGATGTTGACGTTGATCTCTTCAGGCGTGAGGTTGACGGTGTGATCCGTTGCCGTCAATCTCTTGGGGAGGATCTTGACGGCGTGGTTGTTGCCGTTAGGTTCTTCATGGTAGGAGATAAACGACAAGATCGTTTGTCGTCAAGTTTGGGTTAACGGCAAGAGTGTGACCGTTTATTCTTTTTAGACGTCCGTTGGGTTGCCGTTTACCTCTTGTTAGCGACAGTCGATGCTGTCGTCTACTTTACCCTTGACGTCAAGCTATGTTGCCGTTTACTTCCTGGTTAGCGACAGTCGATGCTGCCGTCTACCTACAGGTGAGTTCCCAGCAAGCTGTGCTTTCCCTTCTTCTGTGGTTTGAGGTGTTAACATGTGGTGTCCGCCTGTTAGCACAATCTGCCAGGTATAGAAAGTGTCTCCACCTGTGCTCGTGTTGTGTTTGACTGTGTCGAGACGTGACATAGGGCTTTCCGTCGGTTGTACGGTGAGTTTCAGGCGTTGAGTGTGTTCCGTCTGTTGTACGCGCGTTGCGTTACCGCGTGCCCATTTCTGTTGTGTTTCCTAGGCGTGGGTGCGACTCCGTCTAGATGACTAGCGTGTGGTTATCTTCCGCTAGTGAGCCAGGACGCCGAGTGCGACTCTGTCCTGTGCGTACTCCTTGTGGTGGTTTTGAGCCGGTCTCCATGGAGCCCCTTCTCTACCGCTAGGTCGGGCGTAGGGGGAAAAACCGGTCGTGGACCAGACGTGAGAGAGAGCATCTGTAGTGTGCACACGTGGCTAGGGTTGCGAGACTCTGTGGTTTCTGGACGCTGAACAGCAGACCCTGGTTGAGTCCTACTTTGTGAGTGCTATGTGAGCTCTTGCGTGTGAGCTTGTGTGTGTGCTGTGCTTGTAATGTTGTCGAGCCGGCGAGGTTCCTGTTTCTCTTAGTGCGCTCCTGAGGGAGTTGCGCACTACGTTACCGATTCCTGAGTGTGTGTTGACAGAGTGTGCGCGTTTACTTACAGTTGCTTTCTGTTTAGCACTGTTTAGTAGCTTTGTTACCGATAGGGGTTAGTTGCCCTACTGGGTCTCTTTTGTGAGACTCACTCCCTTCCCCTCAGGTGGTTCGTGGTCAGCTTTCGAGGTTCGAGGAGCTGTGTCTCTCTGTAGTTGGTCTCGTCTTGCTGTTGTGAGTAGTACTTTACTCCTGTTCTTACTGTACTCTTACTTTAATGTTGTCTCTGAGTTGTGCCAGTTTGAGATGCTTTAAATTGTGATGTGTACATTTGTTTATATGTTCTCCTCAGGCACTTCTTTTCTTACCCTTTCGAGTTTCGGCTCGTGGGTTAGCGGGTCAGGATTCGGGTTACTGGTTGGTTACTGGTAATGCGGATCTTGGGTCGTTACATCTGGTCAGCGCCCTTCTGATCTGCCTCCGTCGGATCTGCATGCCCCCATCGCCAGCTGGAGATCCGGTGGCCCAGCAGCACCATCTCCGCATGATCAGAGCTCCATTCTCCTTCAAATCGCCTGCTTCCACATCACCAAGCAACTCCGCACGGGTCGCACCATCTGCGTATCATGGCCACCACCTCAGCGCGCCCTGCACCGCCATGCCTCCTGCATGTATCGCCGCACACCCATCTCCATCTCCACAGCTTCAAATAGGTCCAGCCCGCCTTCAGCACACCTCAGCCTCCTCCGCCCAGCACATCTGCTTCCTGCACACACCCGGCCGCGCCATCCAGCAGTGTGCCAGATTCCGTCAGATCCGCCTCCGCAGCAGCCCCTCTGAGCTTCAAATCGCCAGCGCAGCTGCCGCAGTGCCTCCGCCTCTACTGCTGAGCAGCACCGCCATCCACCATACTGCGCACGGCCTCAGCCCCAGCTGGTTCACCTGGGCGCTGGCCGCCCAGGCCCTGCACCTGCTTGCGCCATCTGCATCCGCCCCAGTCCACACTAGCCCGTAGCCTGCCTCCACCGCTCCCCTGCATCACCCAAGCCACAGCATACACCTGGTCGGCTCACAAACCTTCTTCCCGAAGCTTCTCCCCTCCTGTGAGATGAGGCAAAACGTTTAGAGAAATGGGAAAAAGTGATATCAGGTTTATTAAAAAATGGTGAGATGGGGATGCCGTCGTGGCAAATGTGGTTAAAACAATGTTTTAGTCAAACATTTATTTATGTACACATTATTTACAAACTACAATGTCTCTAAAATTATTTATGTATAGAATTTACAAAAATTTTCATTTCCAAGATATACATGTGAAAAGAAAAAGAACCTAATTAGTCAATCTAAAAAAATGACTTATTTGAATGAAATCTAACATGTGTATTCTAAATATCAACTAATATAAGAATCTAATTAATATTTACAAGAATTATTTATGAAAGTATAAACCAAACTTTGTTTATGTACAATGTATTTGCAAAAAGAGAAAATACTTTATTAGTCAAACTATTCAACCAACATTGAGTTTATTTAATGAAAATCTAACTATGTGTTCTACCTAAAAATTTAACTAAAAATGCTCAAAAATTTGTTTATGGATGAAATGAAATTTAAAATCAAACCACACATTATTTGCAGACAAATGATGTCTAAAATCAACGATATGTATAAAATTTAACACTAAAAATTATGCAGTTATCACTCCCCCCTACTTGAACATTGCTAGTCCCTTAGCAATAAAATTATTCCAAATGTAAGACTAGAAGACACAATGTCTCATGCTAAACAGCCATCATGTAAAAGATTAATGTAAAGATATGTCTTTCCTAATTGTAAAGGCTTATGGCAAGAAATTAGTGCACGAGTGATAGCTCACTTAAGAGTTCACATCAGCCCTCCTGGAGCTCCTCTATCTCAGCTAGTATTTGAGATTAGATTGATTTGAGGGAGAAGAAAAGAATTGTGGAATAAGATCCTTGCTCAGTCAGATCTGGTTGTTTCTCTCAATTCTATTATGCTCATCTTCCTTGAAGATTATTTCTCTAAGTTGAGGACTTTTATCCCTTTATTTGCACTTTGTGCACTCAGATTTTTTTCTTTTCATCCATAATGCTGCACAACCCATCACTTTTCAAGAGTAGCGAGTCCAACTTTACTCAGATCTGGGGCATTTTTCATGGATATATTTTTTTCTTTTGCTTTTGCTTTTTCTTTTCTTTTCCTCTTTACGGAAGGATGAACAGTCGGGTTCCTTGATCACCTGCCTTCACTTTCTTCGCAATTCACTTAAGGGGAGGGGAGAAAACCAATCACCTCTCTCCTACTAGCCTTAACAAATTTGCTACATTCGGGTTCAGCTAGTCTAAGTGGCTGTGTAGTGTGTGTATGAAAATTCCTGCCATAAAGCCTTACATAAGGTAGACAAGAGGTACATGTAATCCTTTACTAGAGGCTACCTAACATGGATACTTGCAAGGGAATGCGACAACCGCAAAATTTTAATGGTTAAAGATCAGACACATAGTCTGTGAAATGACAAGTATTTTTTTATTCAAAGATTTATTTAAAGATGAAACATTGTGAAATTTTTATTTTTCTATGTACAAGCTAAGAAAATGAAATGAAGCATGGATGGGGTGGAGACTATGAATGCATGCTTATTCTACCTCTCCCCCCTACTTATTCACAGGAACAGAAAGTAAGACAGAAAATTACCTGATAAATGAAATTTGTACACTTGGGTTGCCTCCCAAGAAGCGCTAAGTTTATTTCGTCTTTAGCCGGACGCAATTAGGCTTCGTTTGGCTCAGCTAGCTTGGTAAAATCTATTTTTAAGAAAAGTGGGCTTTCAAAAAAATATTTTAACCTTTGCCCATTGACAGTGAATGATTGTCTAGTTTTAGGATCGAGAATAATGACAGCACCATTGTCGTAAGATCTGACAACAATGTAAGGACCATCCCATCGGGACTTCAATTTTCCCGAAAACACATTAAGCCTGGAATTAAACAACCAAACCTTATCATGCACTTGAAAATTTTTTCTATGAATTTTTAAGACTTCAATCAATTTCTTCTCCTGCCCTTCTTCAAGATCACTAGCAATTATGATGGGCCAAATTTCGTCCTTTTCTAGAAAGATATATTTTAAATTAGCAGGGAGTGGTTTTAGCTCAACCTTAGGAGGACATTCTAATGGAATTGATGGATCATTATCTTGAAACATAGAATTAAATTGTCCTTCCTCTCCCTCAAACCCTAGAGCACAGGGTTGGTCTACTGTTTTTTCCTCACAAGATTCTTCTACCACCAGACAACTTTCTTTTTCCTTGGATTGTTCTTTTTCAACCTTCTCTTCAACCTCTTCTTCAATTTCAAATTCATTTTCATTTTCTTTATCCTCACGCAAAGTTGTCATGTGTGGGTGAGGATTTATCAAGATTTTTCCACTTCTTATTGTAGACATTGTTTCCATATTTTCCACTTGGGGACCCCTAGCTTGGGCAGGAGAATGGTCATGTTGTATAAATTGATTTTGAAATTGTGGTGCAGGAATATTCTGAACAAAAGTTTGTTGTGTGTTTGATGGTGGAGGTGCATGTGGTATGTACCCCTGGATTTGATGGTTTTGCTGATTCAGATAAAATCCATGAGGGTTGTTTCTTGGGTTTGCTATAGTTTGACTTGGTAACTGGCCCAATTCCCTCCTACACACATCAGTAATTTGAGACTCTATCCTATCCAAATTTTGTTAATATTTTGGTTCTGATTTTGATATTGATTTTGTTGTTCTTGCACAGTTTGGCAAAGAGTCATCATCATGTTTTGAAGTTGATTCATTTTATCTTCCCAATTGGGCTGAGAAGATGGTGGTTGATTGTATGAAGGTTGCTGAAAATTGATATGAGCAAATTCATTGAAGTTTTGATTTCCTTGGAATTGTTGATGTCTGGAATAAGAAGATTGGTCGAATCCCAGATTCTGATTTGGATAGGATTGACCGTACATGGATTGGTTGAAAGAAGTTTGAGACATTTGTTCATATTGATTTTCATAAGAAAAGTTCGAGTGATTTCTCCAACCAGGGTTGTATGGATCATAAGAGTATGACTCATAGGAGGGATTGTAGAAATCTTGGACAGCTTGAATTTGTTCTTGGTTGGCCATATGAAAGAATCTCTCAATCTCGCCTAAAGCTTGAACCAAATCTATGTTCAAGGATCGTCTACCAAGCATGCACAGTTGGGAAGCCCTCTATTTATGATTTTTAATTTTTTAAGATTTTTATTGATTTTTGATGAATTTTTTAACCAAACACAAACAAACAAACACTTTTCAAAACAAATTAACCTACCCACTAAGTGTTCCTTGGACTTTTGTTATTTTTCTCAAAATCAGATTTATACTTGCCTAAATCCAATTCTAACTCTTCTTGTACCGGCCAGGTAAGAGGTGGAGTAGAGGGAGGCCCCCCTTGCTTTCGCAAGGACCCAATTAAGTAACCTCTAGCTCGCTTAAGCGTAAGCTTTTTAACCTCTAATCCTAGACACCAGATTTAAAGAGAAGTTTTGAATTCAAGAAAGGATAAATCTAATGATGAACCCTAGGGCCAAGTCTACTGGTTTTTATTAAAAGCCGAGGTAAATGCAAAAATGTGGATTTTTTTTTTTTTTTTGATTTTGGGCAAAGGAAAGGGTGATGAAATCCCTCACCTTATCTTTTTATTCTAATGGGTGAAGCCCTTAAACAGTCCCATTTTCAAATATGAAATGCAAAGATCAAATTCAAACAAGGGTTTCCTAATGCTAAGTCTAATGCATGAAACAAGTGGTGGAAGTCTTACCTTTCCCCCGCTCTCTTCAATGCAAGAAAAAAAAGTGGAAGTCAAATGACAATTAAGATGATGAATGTCCTAAAACATGAGATTCTAATCTTGAGAAATGAAATTTTTATTTACAAACAAACGGCTAACATGAAAGAGCGGTTTAGAAATTTTTTAAATTTAAAATTTTTTTAATTTTTATTTGGTTTTTGAATTAAATGAAATGAAGCTAAGAAAATATAAAGTGGTACTATATAAACTAAATCCAAACAATTCAAACCACCAAAAGGCCACTTATTACATGCCAACGTGAAAGAAATCTCTGTACATGCACAGAGAATACATCAAAGCCTCACTACAAAGTTCACTCACACTCTTTCTATCTAAAATTCGGAATTAAAAGCAATTAAATTTTTTTTTTCAGCAAGCTCTCCTCCTCCAATGGGCCTCAAATGCCAAGCCCAAATCTCCAAGTCCCTCTTTTTGCAAATCTGAAATGAAAACCCACTCACAAGTCAATGAAAGGCCCAATGTAAATGAAATCAAATTAAAGCAAATCTAAATCAAACTCTAATGCCTCCCCGGCAACGGCGCCAAGATGATACGCGCGACATTGTTGATTGTGTATTTCCGTTGTCTAGAGTTCTTCGCACAAGTCAACACGCGCACTTCCTCTAAACTGTCTCACAAACATAAAATCATAAAGAAGAACTAGCACAATGGTGAGAACAGGTCATATCCACGGAGAGGCAGAATAAAACTTGAATTAAACTACTAAGACTTGAAATCTCTATCGACAATGCATTAAAAATGAATGTGTAAACAACACTGATCTAATCCCGCACAATCTTGACATATCAAACTTAATGAAATAACAAGCAGAATTGAAAATGAAAGAGATATGATATCGCTGTACCCTCTCAGCTCGAGGGATCAACAGGTACACAATAAAAGAAATGTAAATTGCATCTTGAACTCATGATCCAACAAGTATCTGAACTCTCCGAAAGCTCTGGACAACCAATCTCTCTGATCACCAGATGCTTCAGAAGAAATGCAGAAATCCACACAGAAGAAATGAGAACTTTACTGAATCGAATTATCCAAGAAGAAAAGAAAGCCCAGAAAATTGCATTAGCCCCTCATAGCAGTTGAAATCCTCCCAAATAAGAGGAAGTAATCCCCAAAAATCACAACAGTCCTTCGGGGGCCTCACAGAACACAACAGAAATGGAGTTGACATAGCAGAAATGGAAAGCTTCACTGAATTGATTTCATATACACAAAAGGAATGGAGGAACACTCAATCTCTCACACAGCAGCTTTCAAAAAAAAAAATAAAAAAACAAATCAAATGCCTACCACTACCACTCAACTATCCGAGTCTCAGGAAAATGCTAAACAGAACCAGATGTTGAGGACCTCTCGGATGTTGGAGTGGACTCCAAACACAGAAGAGATTGGAGAAGCTAAAATCCAAAAACTTTCTATTGCTCTTCCCCAACAGTATAACCAGCAAAACCCTTCCCAGAATTAATCTCCGGAAGAACAGAAAATAAAAACTCAAAGAACTCAATTCAGCCAATTCATCTCCAACAGTAGAATAGTCGCATGCTCAAAAGTTTACAGAAGAAAGAATAATTCAGAAAAGGGAAAACGCTGAACAATTCCCTGAATCACCCTCACTGCCCTCCTCAAGAACAAAGGAAGAAGTCGTCCATCTCTAGAATCTCCACAAAAAATAGAAAAGGAAATAGAATGCAACTCTTAGCAATAGAAAGGCAGAAGAACATGAAATTAAAATTTCCTTCCAATCCCTTAATGCTGAATACAGAAGAACAAGAAGTAAACTAAAATTCCACCTAAATCAAACTTGCCCATCTTATGCCGAAGGAAAATATAGAAACATTGGCAAAGAAAATTTCCTAAAAAAAAACTCCACTGTCGAACCCCAAGAACTGTGGAAGAACAATGGAAGAATAGGAAGAACAATTAAAATTCTAAAAACTCCAAAATTTCTGACTGGTGAAGCCTCTCCATCCCTGCTCTGCTTGAGAGAAAAAAATACAGTAAAAAGGAAACTAAGAATCCTCTCAATCGAGCCTTCAAACCCTCATAGCTCTGCAGAAAAGAAAGTACAGGAAGAACCTAAAATTCCTATAAAAAAAATTGAACCAGCCTAACCAGGGAAAAAACTCATGTGAAGAGGACCGTGGGGTTCCTTTTATAGGCAGCCTCGCCCAGCTTCCTGCCTCCTGGATCACCAACCTTACAGCAGCACCAGGATCGCCATCTCTCCTCACGCCGCGGATCGCCACCTCAGCACACCCCAGCCGCACAGCACCAGGATCGCCAGGGGCCAGATCTGGTCAGCGCCCTTCTGATCTGCCTCCGTCGGATCTGCATGCCCCCATCGCCAGCTGGAGATCTGGCGGCCCAGCAGCACCATCTCCGCACGATCAGAGCTCCATTCTCCTTCAAATCGCCTGCTTCCACATCACCAAGCAACTCCGCACGGGTCGCACCATCTGCGTATCATGGCCACCACCTCAGCGCGCCCTGCACCGCCATGCCTCCTGCATGTATCGCCGCACACCCATCTCCATCTCCACAGCTTCAAACAGGTCCAGCCCGCCTTCAGCACACCTCAGCCTCCTCTGCCCAGCACATCTGCTTCCTGCACACACCCGGCCGCGCCATCCAGCAGTGTGCCAGATTCCGTCAGATCCGCCTCCGCAGCAGCCCCTCTGAGCTTCAAATCGCCAGCGCAGCTGCCGCAGTGCCTCCGCCTCTGCTGCTGAGCAGCACCGCCATCCACCATATCTGCGCACGGCCTCAGCACCAACTGGTTCACCTGGGCGCTGGCCGCCCAGGCTCTGCACCTGCTCGCGCCATCTGCATCCGCCCCAGTCCACACTAGCCCGTAGCCTGCCTCCACCGCTCCCCTGCATCACCCAAGCCACAGCATACACCTGGTCGGCTCACAAACCTTCTTCCGGAAGCTTCTCCCCTCCTGTGAGATGAGGCAAAATGTTTAGAGAAATGGGAAAAAGTGATATCAGGTTTATTAAAAAATGGTGAGATGGGGATGCCGTCGTGGCAAATGTGGTTAAAACAATGTTTTAGTCAAACATTTATTTATTTACACATTATTTACAAACTATAATGTCTCTAAAATTATTTATGTATAGAATTTACAAAAATTTTCATTTCCAAGATATACATGTGAAAAGAAAAAGAACATAATTAGTCAATCTAAAAAAATGACTTATTTGAATGAAATCTAACATGTGTATTCTAAATATCAACTAATATAAGAATCTAATTAATATTTACAAGAATTATTTATGAAAGTATAAAACCAAACTTTGTTTATGTACAATGTATTTGCAAAAAGAGAAAATACTTTATTAGTCAAACTATTCAATCGGCATTGAGTTTATTTAATGAAAATCTAACTATGTGTTCTACCTAAAAATTTAACTAAAAATGCTAAAAAATTTGTTTATGGATGAAATGAAATTTAAAATCAAACCACACATTATTTGCAGACAAATGATGTCTAAAATCAACGATATGTATAAAATTTAACACTAAAAATTATGCAGTTATCAACAACCATGCTGGATCTCAGGGTAAAGTTCATCATCTCAGTGTTACTGTATTTGTTATTTAGGATATACATTTCATGTTGAAAATTAATGTGGAATTACAGGGGGAAGATAGATCCCAGTCCTGCTTCCCGCTATATTACGACGCTGGTCCACGCACATATTCCAGGACCAGTGGATGCATGGAGAGACTTCCCGATGACAGTCCGGGATTTATTATTTGACATGTTTACGGTATTTTTATTTTTTAGAAGAGTTGAAGTCATTTATTCAATTATTATTAATTTGGGTTTATTGCAGAACGTTGATTAATTTTATTTCTTTACAGCGGAGGTTCGCGTTCACGAGACCCGAGGATCTCCCTCGAGCTCGAGCCGTCTGGGAGATTACGGCCCAGACTAATTTAAGAAAGTCGATGTGGGAGGTACGGGACAAGGCAATGAAGACCACAGGCAACCGGGATCCTATGGCTTGGGTGGATTACGGCCCTGTTTGGCTGCGGAGGGACTATTGGGAGTCCCTTTGCGAGCGTTGGGCTGCTGGACCATGGCAGCAGCGGTCACAGGCGGCAATACGCAACAGAGCAACTCAACCGGAGAAGAATGTGCATACTAGTGGATCCGTATCTTATGCGACCCACAGTAAAAAATTGGTAAGTATTTTATTGTTCAATTCATATATAGATATGGATTATTATTGTGAAACTAACTAATTTTGTTGAATTTTAAGCATCACGACCTGGAGCGTGCCCCTACTTTCCGCGAGTTATTTGACCGGACTCATAAGCGGAAGGGGACGGATGACTATGTTACCGAGAGTGCCCGCACGATTGCTGTAAGTCAAGCTTTAAATTATGAATTCAATTATGATATTAAAGTAATTTGTTTTCAATAATTTAATTTTAAATTATTTTACAGGAGACGTACGACAGGACGATGGCGAAGCGCTACACAGAGGGCACTCCCCAGCCAGATTTGGATGCGGACGCTTGGGTCGAGGCAGCGGGAGTGCCGAGGAAGGGTCGAGTGTACGGCTTTGGGGACAGCCTGGATACTCATCAAGTGTTGTCCTCATATGCCAGTTCGATCGCTCCCCCGGCACACGCGAGTTCATCTTCTGCGCCGCCCGTCAGTGGTCTAGAGGACATTAGAGGCATCATTTGGGAGGAGCTACGTGCAGAGCTACAGACGCAGCGGGTAGAGCTACAGACGCAGCGGGTAGAGCTACAGACGCAGCGGGTAGAGATAGAGACGCAGCGGGTACAGCTACAGACGCAGTTCAGCGATATGGTTCAGTAGTTCATCTCAATAATGCAGGGAGTACGCCCCACACAGCCAGCAGCTCAGGTCAGTATTAGTATTAATTTCATATACTTAGAATTGGGACGGGCGTTCAATTGACGGATCTAAAAACCAACAAATTACATATAAAGGGTTAAAACACACAACCCGGGGGTCCAAAATCCCAAATAGGGATATGATCGGCGTGCCGTTTTCTCCCACACGACTGGGTGGGTTAAAGTGACGTGTGGGAACTGACGGAATCCATTTGGATCTCCGGATTGGGTTGGGCATTGAAATGACGGATCTAAAAACACGGTCAAGCATATATAAATGGTTAAAACACGCAACCCGGGGGTCCAAAATCCCAAATAGGGATCCGATCGACGTGCCGTTTTCTGCGACACGACTGGGTGGGTTAAAGTGACGTGTAGAAACTGACGGAATCCAATTTGGATCCCGGATGGGTTGGGCATTCAAAGAACGGATCTAAAAACGGGCAAGTATATATAAAAGGTTAAAACACACAACCCGGGGGTCCAAAATCCCAAATAGGGATCCGATCGACGTGCCGTTTTCTCCGACACGACCGCGTGGGTTAAAGTGGCGTGTAGAAACTGACGGAATCCAATTTGGATCTCCGGATTGGGTTTGGCATTTAAAGGACGGATCTAAAAACGGGCAAGTATATATAAAAGGTTAAAACACACAACCCGGGGGTCCAAAATCCCAAATAAGGATCCGATCGACGTGCCGTTTTCTCCGACACGACCGGGTGGGTTAAAGTGACGTGTAGAAACTGACGGAATCCAGTTTGGATCCCCGGATTGGGTTGGGCATTCAAAGGACGGATCTAAAAACGGGCAAGTATATATAAAAGGTTAAAACACACAACCCGGGGGTCCAAAATCCCAAATAGGGATCCGATCGACGTGCCGTTTTCTCCGACACGACCGGGTGGGTTAAAGTGACGTGTAAAAACTGACGGAATCCAATTTGGATCCCAAGATTGGGTTGGGCATTCAAAGGACGGATCTAAAAACACGCAACCCGGGGGTCCAAAATCCCAAATAGGGATCCGATCGACGTGCCATTTTCTCCGACACAACCGGGTGGGTTAAAGTGACGTGTAGAAACTGACGGAATCCAATTTGGATCTCTGGATTGGGTTGGGCATTCAAAGAACAGATCTAAAAATGGGCAATTTTATATAAAAGGTTAAAACACACAACCCGGGAGTCCAAAATCCCAAATAGGGATCCGATCGACGTGCCGTTTTCTCCGACACGACCGGGTGGGTTAAAGTGACGTGTAGAAACTGACGGAATCCAATTTGGATCCCCGGATTGGGTTGGGCATTCAAAGGACGGATCTAAAAATACGGTCAAGCATATATAAATGGTTAAAATACGCAACCCGGGGGTCCAAAATCCCAAATAGGGATCCGATTGACGTGCCGTTTTCTCCGACACGACCGGGTGGGTTAAAGTGACGTGTAGAAACTGACGGAATCCAATTTGGATCTCCGGATTGGGTTGGGCATTCAAAGGACGGATGTAAAAATGGGCAAGTATATATAAAAGGTTAAAACACACAACCGGGGGTCCAAAATCCCAAATAGGGATCCGATCGACGTGCCGTTTTCTCCGACACGACCGAGTGGGTTAAAGTGACATGTAGAAATTGACGGAATCCAATTTGGATCTCCGAATTGGGTTTGGAATTCAAAGGACGGATCTAAAAATGGGCAAGTATATATAAAAGGTTAAAACACACAACCCGGGGGTCCAAAATCCCAAATAGGGATCCGATCGACGTGCCGTTTTCTCCGACACGACCGGGTGGGTTAAAGTGGCGTGTAGAAACTGACGGAATCCAATTTGGATCTCCGGATTGGGTTGGGCATTTAAAGGACGGATCTAAAAACGGGCAAGTATATATAAAAGGTTAAAACACACAACCTGGGGGTCCAAAATCCCAAATAGGGATCCGATCGACGTGCCGTTTTCTCCGACACGACCGGGTAGGTTAAAGTGACGTGTAGAAACTAACGGAATCCAATTTGGATCCCCGGATTGGGTTGGACATTCAAAGGACGGATCTAAAAACGGGCAAGTATATATAAAAGGTTAAAACACACAACCCGGGGGTCCAAAATCTCAAATAGGGATCCGATCGACGTGCCGTTTTCTCCGACACGACCGGGTGGGTTAAAGTGACGTGTAAAAACTGACGGAATCCAATTTGGATCCCCGGATTGGGTTGGGCATTCAAAGGACGGATCTAAAAACACGGTCAAGCATATATAAATGGTTAAAACACGCAACCCGGGGGTCCAAAATCCCAAATAGGGATCCGATCGACGTGCCGTTTTCTCCGACACGACCGGGTGGGTTAAAGTGACGTGTAGAAACTGACGGAATCCAATTTGGATCTCCGGATTGGGTTGGGCATTCAAAGGACGGATGTAAAAACGGGCAAGCATATATAAAAGGTTAAAACACACAACCCGAGGGTCCAAAATCCCAAATAGGGATCCGATCGACGTGCCGTTTTCTCCGACACGACCGGGTGGGTTAAAGTGGCGTGTAGAAACTGACGGAATCCAATTTGGATCCCCGGATTGGGTTGGGCATTCAAAGGACGGATCTAAAAACACGGCCAAACATATATAAATGGTTAAAACACGCAACCCAGGGGTCTAAAATCCCAAATAGGGATCCGATCGACGTGCCGTTTTCTCCGACACGACCGGGTGGGTTAAAGTGACGTGTGGGAGCTGACGGAATCGAATTTGGATCTCCGGATTGGGTTGGGCATTCAAAGGACGGATCTAAAAACACCCAAGAAAATGATGGATCTAAAATAGTATTGTATTAAGCTTGAGAAATAATCACATGTTTTAAATTTCATTTTTGAAAATAATGTATGTCTTTTATTTATTATTAATGTTTCTCATTTTAATTTGTTTTAATATAGGATCCAGCTCCAGACGATGACGAAGCAGGGACAACAGACGATCCCGCAGATCTATGTTGATTTTTGTATTCATTATTCTATATAATTTTATATTTATTGTATTTTATGATTTTATGTTGATTGTGAGTTTTTTTAAATTTATGAATATTGTAACAGGTTTGACATTGTAGCAATGTTGACAAATCATTTTTATTTGCCTATTTTAAAAAAATATATGGTGTATTTTCCGACGGATTTTCCGACGGATAAGTATCCGTCGGAACTGATAAATTACCGACGGAAAAACACCGTCAGTAATTCCGTCGGAAAATACTGACGGATAAGTATCCGTCGGAACTGATAAATTATCGACGGAAAAACACCGTCGGTAATTCCGTTGGAAAAATACTGACGGCTTTCCCGACGGATTATATCTGTCGGAGTTTTCGACTGAATTCCGACGGAATTGTCATCCGTCGGAAATTTCTGACCAAGTATTTCCGACGGACAATTTCCGACGAGCTTTGAACGGAAAGCGGTCGGAAAGCGCCTTTTCCGACGGAATACCGTCGGATTTCCGACGGATTCAGTCCGTCGGAAATAGCGCATTTTCTTGTAGTGATAATTAGTAAAGTATAAGTATGGTTATCAAGTGATTACTGAGTAATGAGTTTAGTATGGCGAAGGAGGTCACTTCGTGACCAATGACAAGCCAAGTTATTATCGATTATTGTGATTTATGTAAATGTCTGTGTATGTTAGCTTGTAGGTCACAAGGTGACCGGGACAAGCTATTCCTCACATGTGTACCGTATTTAGATAACCAGTCCATCCCAAGGATCACATCATAATCCCACATTTCCAAGCATATTAAATCACCACATAAGTTGTGTCCATCACACAAAATCTGACTATCAGGGTAATACTCTCTAAGTTTCTTACCTTCACTTAATGGAGTTGCTACTTCCAATTGTGTAGACAATAGTACTGGTCGTATTTCCAAAGTCTTAGCAAAATTATAGCTAATAAAGGAATGCGTAGCTCCTGAATTAAATAACACGTGAGCAAGCTTTGAGTTTATGGTGAGTGTACCTTCAATCAGTTTTCCTTCCTGTGGAGTTTCAGGCTCTATTTCATATACAGCTTGTATTCTCCCTTGTCTTGGCTGCCTTCCTTGAGAATTTGGGTTGGTTGATACCTTCTTAACCATTGGACATTCTGAAATTCGATGCTGAGTATTCCCACATCTGAGACATGCTCCCAGCCTACGCCAACAATTTTCCATCTTGTGTCCTCTAACATGACAGTGTTTACACACCTCTTTATTTCCATTCTGAGCTTTTCCTGTCTTGTTTCCAGATTGTTGAACTTTCGGAGTATTTCCTGGTTCAAACTTTCTCTTCCGATTCGAAGATCCTTCTCCTAACCTTCCTTTAATTTTATCCACCATTTCATTGGCAGCTTCCAAAGCCAAAGCTCTTTTGACCATCTCTGAATATGTAGTAATCAAATGTGAAGTTAACTGTACAATATAGATAGGACGTAGTCCATTCATGAACCTCTTAGCTTTTAGCTTATCCGTGGCTATAAGATGTGGTGCATACTTGGATAGTCGAGCAAATTGAGCCTCATATTCGGATACTGTCATCCTAAGTTGTTTCAGATTAGCAAATTCATTTGCTTTCTTCTCCTGTACAACTTCAGAAAAATATTGATCATTAAACAACTCCACAAATTCATCCCAAGTGATTTGAGTTGGCTCTTCTAATGTGGATGTTATAGTATCCCACCACACTCTAGCATCCCGTTCTAACTGAAAAACCACCAACCGGATCTTTTCCTCCTCAGTACATTTAATTACTCCAAATATCCTTTCATATCCCTTAACCAGTTTTCAGCTTCATCCGGGTCTGTACTTCCCGCAAATCTCGGAGGATCTAAGCTTCTGAAATCCCTGAATAAACTTGTCCCGTTATGGCTGTTGTTCCGGGCTACAGTCCTCATTACTCGGGTCAAGTCATGCATTGAACTCTCCATTTTCCTCCAATTAGCATCACCTCCGTCCATAACAATAATTAGGTAATGATCTGAAACATCAATAGGGCATACATTAATTTCACAGTCCACCCACTAGCATTCATCACACATATACACATTTCAAATCCATATAACACGTCATTTCATTTATCAGTCAGATATTTACATCAAAAGTTACATCCATAGATAACAACTAACTTGCCGCCATCTTCTACTTCCAGCTATTCCATTTTACAAAAACATCCTTCTCTAACCTCTCATTTCCCACACATGGGAGTTACATACTTACAACAGTCATTTACACAAAAGGAGAGGTTACAAAAGAAAGACAAGTTGCCTAAGTCTTCCTAATTCTGGGTCAGATCTATAACAACTTCAGCAGGTTGCGGCTGCTGAACTTCGTCGGCTCCGTGGTATAGCTCCCTTGCCGCATCCGTAATGGCTTCCCAATATTCCTCAAACTGGTGCTGCAGCATATCCTGCCCCAGCTTGAGATTGTCAAGCCTACACATGACTTGAGTCATTACGTCCAGTGCAGCACTAGGATTTCCGGCAAAGAAAGCACCCGCAACCAGATTAAGGATTTCTTCCTTAAGTAATACATGGGCTTCCTTTTGTGCTTGAGCATACAGCTCAATATCCTGACGAAGCATTTCCATGGCTGTCACCAGCCTCTCTTGGGCATTCAAGTCCATACTGAAACAAATATGAGGTTAAACATGTATAGAATTATGAAAGCATACTAACTAATCCCAAATTTCTACTCCATCTCACTGATTATCCCTAGGTTTATCGTACTCATGCTCTGATACCAATTTAATCTGTCACGTCCTAATAAAATTGCATTTATCGGAAATGACAGATTATAAACATGTAAATAACGAAAGGTATATTTATAACCAACTCGGTTCGCGGAACTTATTACACGATACTCCTCATTACAGTCTAAATGAGGATTAAACAAAAGTAGATTGTATCTTTATTACATTCTCCTTTTATCTACAAAGAAAGCAAAAACTAATAGCTTTGCTCAGCATCGGATTATCCGCTCAGCACACAAATTCCCCTTAAGCATCAACTCCATCTTGATCACCTGAAAATGTTAAATTTAATGAGCTAACTAGCCCAGTAGAACTCAATTCTTTTAAATCAAGAGGATTTAGATGATTATAATCAAGGATAGAAACAAGTGTGGATCACTGACATGAAGTTCAAGATAACGAACAAGTATGACATAATCAAGATACACAAATTCACATGAGTGCTTTCAGAAGCAAGAGTATTCTCGCAAGAGGATACTTAAATTCAGAAATAGATATTCTCATACACACAAGCATGATATGATGACTAATCAAACATAATTGATGCATGCCAACATCCAGAAATTCTCAACGTCCCCGCGCGGCCAGTGACGAATTCGGGCGCTCTCCCCAGGACTGAACCAACCCTTATTTGCCTGGCATAATTATCAAACGAGTCCGAGACTCATATATTGTCATCTTCACACACTCATTCATGCACTAGATCAAAGATACAAGATTATAGCTTGCATACAAAAATTTGGGAACTAAACCCCTTTATGGAATTCAAGTAACGCCAATTTCACGAAGTTAATATGCTCGGAACTTTGGAGTGAAAGTTCAGGTATAAGGGATAAGCTTGACTGATTTAATAGGTGTTTAGAGTGGTAAAAACATCTATGAATGAATGAACATTTGATTGGATCAATTGGGTGTGATTCCAATCACAAAACAAGTCAAAACAAGTGCAGAAATTTCTGGGCTGAAGGTGCCTGTCGACAGGCAAAGTCTTCCTGTCGACAGGGAGGCTTTTCCCAAAAGACTGGTTCTCTGTCTGACCTTAGCTGTCGACAGCAAGGGGGCTGCTGTCGACAGCCCCTGTCAGACCTCAATTTTCTGGCTCTGGACAGAGGCCCCTGTCGACAGGGCAAGGCTCGGCTGTCGACAGGTGCAGTACAAACTTACAAAAATGACTTAAGATCAACCAGAAATGATACTAATAAACCCACCTATCATACCAACCATGATTAGGACCTTATAAGGTATGATTTCAGCCTCAAACATGAAGCTAATCATGACAAGAAATGAAAGAGTAAGTCATGTAATGTGATCTATATAACTAGTCAAGATCTGAAATTTGCAATCTACGTGATCTCAGGATAGCACAAAAAGATAGAATGGTAAGGAAGAATACCATTGTCTTTCATGGTCAATTACCAAGTCATAGATGATGAATACATGAACCTTATCATGGAGGAAATCTATGAATCTGAAGGTCAATAACTCAGGAGAATTGATCACTCCCACTAGCTATACTACACTAAGTTATGGAAGCAAGAAGAACAAGAATGAGAATGGATTTCTAAAACTCATACTAAGATAAATCTTGTAAAGAATAGATACATGATTCTCACAAGATACCTCACACACTTAAGGCAATTAACAAGTGATCAAACTTCTTAAACTAAAGAGGATGTCAAGAGTGTGTGGAACGAAGGTTACAAGAAGAGAATTCTACCAGTACATAAGATTATAATCAAAGTCGTGAGTGTTGATTAGCAACAATATGAACTCAATGGTAACGAATTAATCAAGGAATCTTACTAAATCCATATTCACATGAAGTCAAGATAGCTATTGGATTTCAAGACTTAATAAGGAAGGAGAAATAGAAGATGGTGATCAAAAGATTGAATCCTACCTTGGTTGAAGGAGGTAAAGAAGATAATCACAAAGAGATGAGTAATCAGATGTAGCTTGGAACAATAGCTTTAGCTTCCAAGATAACTCTCCAGATGTTCCTTAGTAGCAGCTCCAGTCAAGCTTGAACCAGAATGACATGTACAGAGAAGAGAGAGAGACAGCAATTTCTCCCGAAATAGCTTCTCCACCAAGTTTCTCACTCAGAAACTTCTCACTCTTGAGGTTACTTCAAGCAATGGTAGAGGAAGAACAAAGAAATAGGAAGAGGAACCTATGCACGATGGTCCTTGGGGTGTTTTTATAGGCAATGGGGCTTCTCATGCAAGGTGACACGATAGTCACCTAGGTGTCATGGTAAGGGTGAATTGTTTTCACCATATGACACGGGTAACATGAAACTTCCTGGGTAGGACACCTCAGGTAAGTGGTTATGAGATTTTACCCCATGTGCTGGCCTTCCCATAGGCTTACACGCAAGCTTTCAGAAAATCCAAAGGAAATGCAAACCGTAAATACTCAATAAATCAACTGGTCCAATGTTTGCTAGGCAAACACATTTAAATGATGTCCTTTTGTCATGAAATTTTAACCATAGTCTAATAGAATGGTTTTACAAATTGTAGTAATTTTAGTTTAATTTTTAAATTTTATTTTTCAGTAGGTGAAAAATCACCCGAAAATTGGTCGCGTCGATTGTACGTTGAAATCCGTACGTCGAAAAATTTATGTAATTACATAATAAATTTCTCCACATTTTTCTGGAAATTATGATGTTCTCGGATTTTTATTTTGACGTCGTTTCCAGAATCGCCCTGTGGAGGCACGCATTTCGATGTGCGTCACTGGGGTAATGTTCGTTACCACCAGCCGTACTTACATGTCAATTATTTCAATTTATTGATATCATTAAGGTATTATAGCTGAATTATCCTTGTTTTGGAATAAATAAATAGTAATATAAATTTGGGGTATTACAGTCCTAGACACCCTCACTCCTGTGTTTGAGTTGTACGTCCGACAGAGGGAAAGACGACAGTGGGACAACGACTTGTGAGAGTTTGTGTTGGGTCGCTTGTAGCGCGCTCGTAGTTGGTGGTAGGGACACCAGTAGTCGACACTGGTCCCCAGCTAGTCCTGTTACCAGTGCCTCACTTTAAGGAGCTCGGGCCTGAGTCCCTAAAGGTTCCAGGCATGGGCCTGCAGTGTGTGTGAGGCTGCAGGTGGTGGTGGTGTTTGTTGGTCTCCACAGTTAGTTGTGTAACGTAGCGCATTTTTCGGATCCTCGTGGATCCATGTTTAGCGGCTTTGGAGGCCAGTATATGGCCCATTAGTTCGTGTTTCAGGTGTTTGCGCGCGATTGTGAGGCTTGGTGGGCCGGCAATTGGGCCCAAAGCGCTCACAAGTCTTGTGCATGTGAACGTGACAGGGGATTGCGTCGCGTTCTGAACGCGACGGCCCTAGGGTTTGCGTTCTGGTTGTCACTGTTTGGCGATCTTCGTTTGCATGGCTACCGCGTGTCGCTCACTGGGCAGTCAACTGACGTCGACAGTGGGAAGGCGACGCCTAGTCCGTCGCGTTCAGGTCGCGCCGGAGAGGTACGTCGCGTTCTTAGTACCGCTAGGTGTTTTTAAGTTGGTTTCGGCCGGACAGAGCTGGGGAAGCTCTGTACGGCCAGGGGGAGCTGTTGCAGCGATTTTTCGGCGGATTCGACGCGTTGATGGTGTTTTGGCGCGCTCTCGCCGCGAGGACGTCGCATGGAGCGGGGGAGACGCCGTGCCGTGCGTGGTTTGCACGTTCTTCGTGAAGGTAGGGAGTTCTACCTCGATTTGTGATGTTGATTGCATGTTAGCTTGTTTGTCGTTTTAAAAACAGTAGATACCATGCTAGGGTATCCATTAAAGCATGTAAATTGAGAATTAATCATGGTTTGAGTGATTTAGGGTGGTGATCCGAGAAGAGGAACCCGGATTAGGGTTTTCATCTGTGAAGGCGGCAACCCTGGGCGTCGCGTTCTGAATGCGACAGCCCGATGCGTCGCGTTCTGGTCTTGCACGCACCATATCGAAGGGTCGGGTCTGATGGCGACCAAGGGCCCTGTCGCGACAAGGTACCACTAGGCATATTCGTCGCGTTAAGGTTTGTGATTGCGGCATGTCGGGGCGTCACGTTATGAAGGCGACCCAGGCCCATGTCGCGACCTTAGTCGAGAGGTTCGATTTTGCATGGTTTTAATAATACAGTTATCCGATTATCGTACCCGGTGTGCATGGCTTTGGTAAGTGGTGCATTGGCACCTATAACGCTCTTTGAGCAGGTTGTTTGTGTTGCTAGCGTGTTGTTTACGTAAGCGGTGGGTCGTTTACATGGATTAAGTGTGTGTGTACATGGTGTACTCATTATCGTAGTAGTTGGGCAGTGAGATTCCGGTGTGAACCTAGCCTTGGTCTTCTGATGTCTTTTATAAGTTATTAAGATGGTTTGAATAATAAAGTGTGTGTATGGTTATGGGTTGTTGAGTATTGGCGATGGAGGTCATGGTATGACCAATGAGAAGATGAGTTGTAATGTTTATTGTAATTCGTGGATAAGTTTTTGTAGGGTAGCTTGTGGGTCACGGAGTGACCAGGTCAAGCTATTTCTCACATTTGCACCGTGGTTTGTAATAAAGATATATATATATATATATATATATATATATCGTGGTTTGTTCGTTGCCGAGTTTGGTGGTCCGGCGCCTGTTCTGGAATACCTCTGCAGTCGGGTACCCCAGGTTCTTTGTGAGCCAGACACATCGTGTTAGTTGTGCTCGGGGGTTTGTCCCGGTACAGTGTGGTACCATAGAGGTCTGTGTCGTCTTCCTGGACACCCTCACTCCTGAGTTTGAGTTGTACGTCCGGCTGAGTGAAAGACGACAGAGGGCAGCGACTTGTGTTGAGCTGGTTTTACGTTTGGTCACTTGTAGCGCGCTCATGGTTGGGGGTACGGACACCAGTAGACGTACTGGGCCCCAGCTAGTCCTGTTACTGGTGCCTCACTTTAGGGAGCTCGGGCCTAAGTCCCTAAAGGTGCCAGGCATGGGCCTGCAGTGTGTGTGAGACTGCAGGTGGTGGTGGTGTTTGTTAGTCTCCACAGTTAGTTACTTGACTTGTGAGTTTGTGGAGCCGTAGCTGGACTCAGGGTCCGTGGCTACGAGACTGAGAGGTGGTTCTTGTGTTATGTTATGCAGGTTGGATACTGGTTTGATCAGCCAGTAGTCCTTTTTCGTGTGGTGGCGTCGTACCTTTCTGACTCGTGCTTTACCACTGGTTGTGGTTTGTGAGCGGTGGCTCACTATTGTGGTTTGTGAGCAATGGCTCACTAGTGTGGGTTGTGAGCGGTGACTTGTTAGTTGTAGTTTGACCTGTTGAGGTGTGCCTGTTAGTTATGGGTGTCCTCAAGCCAATCATAACTTGTACAATTTTGTTCTTTAATAATAATAATAAGGTTGTTATATTCATTATGTGTAATTCGTTTATCATTTCATTATGAAGTCCATGAATATACGCAATGGATATTAATTATGATGAGATCGTAACAATGAGATTAATATCCTTTAAACATATATTCTTAATTGTCCTAGTCGGGGGATATTCGAGAAGGACATCGAATATCCGGTTAGACTAGTACAGGTTGCACCTGCTCATATGATGAGGGTGATTGGTCTCATAGTCACTTGTGTGGAGACACTAAGGTGAATTTGTAGGTGCTCATTGGAGAATGAGTTCACTGAACTGATCCGTTATGAATCGCTGGATGGTAATGTTACCTAACTGTCAACCAGCTAGATTCATTGTCACAGTGGCGTGATTGGTCCTTAAACCTGAGACACCAAGGACACCTTGTCGGTGAACTTCTAGGTTTTGACCTTAACTTATAGATCTCTAGCCATGAGGTCTTAATCAGTTAAGCATCCGGATCTAGCGGAATACCTTCGAAGGTGATTGTGTGGTCAATATGGGATCGCTCGCTCTCAGTAATAAGAGGGTGAATGCTCTAGGGAAAGATGCCTGACAGTCCCTGGCCAGGGCAAGACTACTTATCAGAAAAAGAGTTTTCTGATATTGCTGTGCGGCATCTAAACCAAGTGAGTGCACACATTAGGGTTTGACAGTTGACCATACTCTAAGTGCACTCGGGAGCATTGTACGAGCGAAGGATTATAGTCACGTGGTATCTGTTGACGCAAAAGGTTCCTTGATTGGGTTGCTGAACCCCAATGCTTTCCAAGATCAAGTGGTGTTGCTTGGCACCCAACTTGATTGGAAGCCCGGTCAATTATCGTGAGACGATAATCGATTGTGTAATTAATTAATATGAGTTATTAATTAATTACAGTAAGTCAATAAAGAGTTATTGGACTTAATGGGCTGAAAACTGGACTAGCACTTGGGCCTAGAGGGTCACATGCAATAGAATTCTGAGCATATTGGGAAGGATGGACGTTATAGACAATAACTGGTTTTTTGTGAAATACTACAGTGTCTATAAATACACGTGGAGAGTCAAACCCTGGCCCAAGCTCCAGGTCTTCTCTCTGGCCGCCTCCTCCTCTCTCTCCTAGGGCGCCCCACCGCTTCTCTCTCCTGGCACATGGTGGAGCTGAGATCCGGGAGACGCGTGGAGACCGAGGAGATCCCGTCTGCGTCTGGAGTTCGCGTGGATACGTCTAGAGGCCGGACACTTGAACGGCTTGAAGCACCAGCACCTCCAGCGCTACCTCCTCCCCGGGTTCGGGAGTTTCACAACCCCGCAAAGGTAAAGATCGGATCTTCCTACGTGCCGGTTTTCCGTTTTTTGTTCGATTCCGACCACCGGCAATGATATCAACCTGAGGGAATCGTGCTTTCCGCTGCGCTTTGATCGATTCCTTACAGTGCCCTGGTGTAGGCACGACTGTGTTTGTGGTTGGACTTGCTGTGGTGTACCCTGTGGTAGCACCAGTGTGGCTGTAGTTTCCGTGTTAGTACCTCGTGGTGGTAGGTACCTGTTACTTTGAGGGTACCAGTTTCTCATGGTACATTGTGTACCAGCCTTTTCAGGTGTTGAGGTGGAGCTGTGCTTCGTGGAGGTCGTGTGATGAGACCTTCCACCCGATGTGTTCTACCCTTTCTCGAGTAAGTTAACGTTTATGATTTTAGTGTGTGATGGTTTGGCTTGCTGTAGCCAATCATGTTGCCTTGTGTGTGGCTTCCGACGTATAATGATTTCGGGTGTGGTGGACTAGCTTCTGGTTAGCAGTCCTGTTACCCTTTTGTGTGTGATAGGGGATCGCCTGTGAAGCTTGTGGCCTAGGAAGAGGTGTGCCCGTGTGATCTGTAGCTTAGGCGACCGGTTGTTGTAGCGGTGTGCCGGTGAGGCTGTGGCTTAGGCACTGTAGTTGTTGGGCGGACTAGTAGTGTTGTACTAGTCCTGTAGTCCCACGTTCCTTCCGAGGACTTTATGTTTATTGTTATGATTATGTTTAGTTGTTATTTATTGTAAATAATGTGAGCATGCCATGGTTTGGCTATCAATGTTGTCAGTGAGACCCACTGGGGTTGAGGTTCTGCAGTGTTGTGTGTGGTTTTTGGGTGGTTCCCTATTAAGCCTGTGACTCGTTGAGGCTCACTCCCCTACAGTTCTTTTCAGGGCTTACCGTTGGTTTGTCTTGTGGAGACGTTGTGGCAGACTTGTACCACCAGCAGTAGTGTTAGTTCAGTTGTGTGAGCTTGTGCTCCCTCGAAGTATGCCCCAGGTAGTTGTACTCTTTTTTTAAATTGGACATGTAATAATCTATTGGGACAGTTGTAAATTATTATATGTAGGTATGAACACTTGTACTTTCTTGTGTCTTATACTGTATAGTTGTCTTTTATATTCTTACTGGACACGTGTGTGAGCTATCCCTTGCAAGACTACGGTCCGTTCGCGGGAGGCGGATCTGGATATGGAGCCTTATTGGGCATAAATATCCAAGGCCGTCACAATTGGTATCAGAGCATGGTCCAGTTAGAATATGAAAAGACATTGAGGGTACAATGTCCCAAGACATGGTTTAATGTCCACTGCTGGTAGTAAGTCAGCAGTTTTGTGTGGTATAAAGTGGTTTAATGTGAGCTTTTGGCACATAAATTGCGTGATTTTGTTTATTAAACTGGCAGTTGTTAGAAATGGCGGAGAAATGGCAGAGCATGGTCAATGGTGCAGTGAGTGTGGTCACATCAAAAACCAATTTGTGATTAAAATATAATTTTTTAAAAATTCTCAGTTATAGAAATTAAAAAGATTAGTGAATTCAGTTATGGAAATCAGTGAAAGTGTTTTAATGAGGACCAGAGTTAGTAGAGGTAGGTTTAAGGTAATGATGTGATGGAATGGCAGAGGGAACAGTGCGATGGTGAGGAATAGAGCAGTGTGATCAGGATTGTCACATGCATGAGTTGCGGCTGAGAATTCTGGCAAAAGTAGTTAATATATTTAAGAATTGTATGGATAGATATTAAGAAGCAGTGTAATTAAGCGATGTGTCAAGTTTAAAATGATTAAGTGAGGTAGTTCAGCTTAAGATGTGGTATTAATAAACAGAGGAACAGTAATGTGTGGCAGTCAGATGAAATATATTTTGTGGTTAGAGATGGGTGCAGTAAAGAGTTCCAGAATAGTGTTGTTATGAATAATGGTGATAATGGAAAGTTTGATACAGAGATTCGTGTAAGTATGTACAGAGATTAGCAGTTAGGTGAAGAAAGAATAAAGAAAGAGCTGTGAGCAGTCATATTTTTCTGAAAATTTCATAAGAAAGATATTTGATTAGTGAGTGGTAGTGAATAAAGGTTTTGTAGAAAGATTTGCATAGAATCACAGTGTTAAAGATAAGAGCAGTAATGTCAGTATTTGTGTGCAATTTGTGAACACAGGAAAGTAAAGTTTGTGCCAGAGGTAGATTAAGAGCAAGGCAAGATAAATCGTGAATGGACATTTGTGAGTAAGCTGCAATAGTAGAATTGTTTGTATTCGGTAGTGGATCAGTAATGTAGAATAGTGAGGCTAGGCAGAATCAGATATTATCAAATAGTTTCAATTTATGGCTATGTTAGTATTTTAATAATAAGGATTGCAGTGTAAATTATATAGTAAGATTGAGCAGTTAGCCAAACAGTTAGAAGAAATATTTGCAGAAAGGATATGATGACGTTGACAGTAAAGTTGAAATTCAGTATTACTGATCAGATGAAAAAAAGAAGAATAGAAAATGTGGTAGATTATAGAGCAGTGATAATCAGATGGATCAAGGAATGTGCAGTAGGAATTTGTGTAATAGTATGTAGTAAGGTGATCCAGATGAACGAATAGGTTTCGTATAAAAATATCTTCAAAGTTTAATGTAAAGGTTGCAGCAGAACAATTAAAGAATAGTGAACAGATTAAGAAATGGCAAAGTGAAACAGAAAGGATAAGGAAATACATGATCAGTCTAACAGTAAAGAATTTTTAATGAGATGACATCAAATAAGTTTTGTCTTGATAACAACGTTACAGCAGTGAGAATAAAAATTGTAAAAAAATATGGGTTTGGTTTGCTGAGTTAGTCAAAAATATTGTCTGAAGTGAGGAAAGTATATAAAAGGTAAGATGTGTTGACAATGGTATGTTAGAATTCAGAATTTAAGCAGGTGGTTCGATCAGAATAAGAAAAGCAGGCTGGAAACATTAGTGTTTTCTTCCAGTGGTAAGTGAATAAATAAGATGATTTGGGAAGCCAATAAAGTGAAATTAAGGTCGGAGTTATGGTTTTGCCCAGTGTTTGGCATAATCAGAGTAGCGCAGCGGAAGCGTGGTGGGTCTATAACCCACAAGTCAGACAGTTAAGTATGTGAATACAGATAAAGCAAAGTAACGGCTAACAGTGACAAGTGGATAATGGAATGGCACTGTGGAATTTGAGAATTTAAGTAAGGTTTAGTACGACAGAACATCCAAAGGTGGTGTAATAAAGTGAAAGGTTTTGAGCGGGAAAAGCGGCCCATAAAGAAATGTTGCAAACACAGCTTAGAAAATGTGGAAGTAGGTTGAGTCCAAAGAGATAAAGCGCCACCGGCAAGGTAGAATCGCCTACAGTGGGAAGGTGAAGAATGACGGGTTGAATTGATAAAGCAGAACCACTGAGAAATGAATTAATAAAGAAAAGGAAAGTATAACAATCGTGAAAATGAACAGAGGGAATAGTCGGTACGAATGAATAGAAAAGAAGATGCAGAAGAAGTGTATCCTACTTGTTCTGTATATGGCTTTACTTATTTTTCGATAATAATTTGGTTTATTATGGTTTGTTTTGAATGTCGAGGACGACATTTCTTTTTAGGTGATAATAATGTAACGTCGCACGTTTTTCGGATCCTCGTGGATCCATGTTTAGCGGGTTTGAAGGCCAGTGTATGGCCCATTAGTTCGTGTTTCAGGTGTTTGCGCGGGGTTGTGAGGCTTGGTGGGCCGGCAATTGGGCCCAAAGCGCTCACAGGTCTTGTGCCTGTGAACGCGACAGGGGATTGCGTTGCGTTCTGAATGCGACGGCCTTGGTGGTCACGTTCTGGTTGCCGCTGTTTGGCGATCTTCGTCTGCATGGCTGCCGCGTGTCACGCGCTGGGCAGTCAGCTGACGTCGACAGTGGGAAGGCGACGCCCTAGTCCGCCGCGTTCAGGTCGCGCCGGAGAGGTACATCACGTTCTTAACCGCTGCGTGTTTTTAAGTTGGTTTCGGCCGAACAGAGCTGGGGAAGCTCTGCACGGCCAGGGGGAGTTGCTGCGGCGGTTTTCCGGCAGATTCGACGCGTTGATGGTGTTTTTGGCACGCTCTCACCGCGAGGACGTCGCATGGAGCAGGGGAGACGCCGTACCGTGCGTGGTTTGCACGTTCTTCATGAAGGTAGGGAGTTCTACTTCGATTTGTGATGTGGATTACATGTTAGCTTGTTTATCGTTTTGCAAACAACAGATACCATGCTAGGGTATCCATTAAAGCATGTAAATCGAGAATTAATCGTGGTTTGAGTGATTTAGGGTGGTGATCCGAGAAGAGGAACCCGGATTAGGGTTTTCGCCTGTGAAGGCGACGACCATGGGCGTCGCGTTTTGAACGCGACAGCCCGATGCATCGCGTTTTGGTCTTGCACGCGCCATATCGAAGGGTCGCGTCCTGATGGCGACCAAGGGCCCTGTCGCGACAAGGTAGCACTAGGCATATTCGTCGCGTTAAGGTTTGTGATTGCGGCATGTCAGGGCGTCGCGTTATGAAGGCGACCCAAGCCCATGTCGCGACCTCAGTCGAGAGGTTTGATTTTGCATGGTTTTAATAATACGGTTATCATATTATCGTACACGATGTGCATGGCTTTGGTAAGTGGTGCATTGGCACCTGTAACGCTCTTTGAGCAGGTTGTTTGTGTTGCTAGCGTGTTGTTTACGTAAGCGGTGGGTCGTTTACATGGATTAAGTGTGTGTGTACGTGGTGTACACATTATCGTAGTAGTTGGGCAGTGAGATTCCGGTGTGAACCTAGCCTTGGTCTTCTGATGTCTTTTATAAGTTATTAAGATGGTTTGAATAATAAAGTGTGTGTATGGTTATGGGTTGTTGAGTATTGGCGATGGAGGTCATGGTATGACCAATGACAAGTTGAGTTGTAATGTTTATTGTAATTCGTGGATAAGTCTGTGTAGGGTAGCTTGTGGGTCACGGAGTGACTAGGTCAAGCTATTTCTCACATTCGCACCATGGTTTGTAATAAAGAGTATATATATATATATATATCGTGGTTTGTGCGTTGTCGAGTTTGGTGGTCCGACGCCTGTTCCGGAATACCTCTGCAGTCGGGTACCCCAGGTTCTTTGTGAGCCAGACACGTCGTGTTCGTTGTGCTCGGAATTTGTCCCGGTATAGTGTGGTACCGTAGAGGTCTGTGTCGTCTTCCTGGACACCCTCACTTCTAAGTTTGAGTTGTACGTCCGGCTGAGGGAAAGACGACAAGGGCAGCGACTTGTGTTGAGCTGGTTTTATGTTTGGTCGCTTGTAGCGCGCTCGTGGTTGGGGGTACGAACACCAGTAGACGTACTAGGCCCCAGCTAGTCCTGTTACCAGTGCCTCACTTTAGGGAGCTCGAGCCTGAGTCCCTAAAGGTGCCAGGCATGGGCCTGCAGTGTGTGTGAGACTGCAGGTGGTGGTGGTGTTTTTAGTCTCCACAGTTAGTTGCTTGACTTGTGAGTTTGTGGGGCCGTAGCTAGATTGAGGGTCCGTGGCTACGAGACTGAGAGGTGGTTCTTGTGTTGTGTTGTCTAGGTTGGATACTAGTTGGATCAGCCAGTAGTCCTTTCCCGTGTGGTGGCGTCGTTCCTTTCTGACTCGTGCTTTACCACTGGATGTGGTTTGTGAGCGGTGGCTCACTAGTGTGGTTTGTGAGCAATGGCTCACTAGTGTGGGTTGTGAGCGGTGACTCGCTAGTTGTAGTTTGACCTATTGAGGTGTGCCCTGGTGTAGGCACGACTATGTTTGTGGTTGGACTTGCTGTGGTGTACCCTATGGTAGCACCAGTGTGGCTGTAGTTTCCGTGTTGGTACCTCGTGGTGGTAGGTACCTGTACCTTTGAGGGTATCAGTTTCTCATGGTACATTGTGTACTAACTTTTTCAAGTGTTGAGGTGGAGCTGTGCTTCGTGGAGGTCGTGTGATGAGACTTTTCACCCGTTGTGTTTTACCCTTTATCGGGTAAGTTACCGTTTATGATTTTAGTGTGTGATGGTTTGGCTTGCTGTAACCAATCATGTTGCCTTGTGTGTGGCTTCCGACGTATGATGATTTCGGGTGTGGTGGACTAGCTTCTAGTTAGCAGTCCTGTTACCCTTTTGTGTGTGATAGGGGTTCACCTGTGAAGCTTGTGGCCTAGGCAGAGGTGTGCCCGCGTGATCTGTAGCTTAGGCGACCAGTTGTTGTAGCGGTGTGCCGGTGAGACTGTGGCTTAGGCACTGCAGTTGTTGGGCGGACTAGTAGTGTTGTACTAGTCCTGTAGTCCTACGTTCCTTCCGAGGACTTTATGTTTATTGTTATGATTATGTTTAGTTGTTATTTATTATAAATGATGTGAGCATGCCATGGTTTGGCTATCAGTGTTGTCAGTAAGACCCACTGAGGTTGAGGTTCTGCAGTGTTGTGTGTGGTTCCCTACTGAGCCTGTGACTCGTTAAGGCTCACTCCCCTACAATTCTTTTCAGGGCTTACCATTGGTTTGGCTTGTGGAGACGTTGTGGCAGACTTGTACCACCAGCAGTAGTGTTTGTTCAGTTGTGTGAGCTTGTGCTCCCACGGGATATGCCCCAGGTAGTTTTACTCTTTTTTAAAATTGGACATGTAATATTGTATTTGGATAGTTGTAAATTGTTATATGCAGGTATGAGCACTTGTACTTTCCTGTGTCTTATACTGTATAGTTGTCTTTTATATTCTTACTGGACACGTGTGTGAGCTATCCCTTGTGAGACTACGGTTCGTTCGCGGGAGGCGGATCTGGATATGGAGCCTTATTGGGCATAAATATCCTGGGTCGTCACAAGTTGCTTGACTTTTGAGTTTGTGGAGCCGTAGCTGGACTGAGGGTCCGTGGCTACGAGACTGAGAGTAGTTATTGTGCTGTGTTGTCCGGGTTGGATACTGGTTTGATCAACCAGTAGTTCGTTCCCGTGTGGTGGCGTTGTTCGTTGTCGACTCGTGCTTTGCCCGTGGTCATGGCTTGTGAGCAGTGGCTCATTGGTTGTGGTTTTACCCGTTGAGGTGTGCCCTGGTGTTAGCGCGGTACTAGTTGTGGTTGGTGAGCGGAGACTCACTGGTTGTGGTTTGACTCTCGTGGCCGTGTGCCCTATTGTTGGCACAGTTGTGTTAAGGTTTTGCCCGTGGTGGAGTGCCTTGTGGTGGCACTAGTTTGGTTGTGGTCTATGTAGGGGTACCTCGTGGTGGTAGGTACATGTACCTTGTGTGGGTACCTATTTCTCGTGGTACGTTGTGTACCAATCTTTTCAGGTATTATGGTGGAGCTGTGCTCCATGGAGGTCGTGTGGTGAGACCTTCCACTTGTTGTGTTTTACCCTTCCTTAGGTAAACTTCCGATTAAGGTTTTAATATGTGATGGATTGGCATCGTGGTAGCCAGTCCTGTTATTTAAGTGTGACATTTGTTATATCGTGGTTTAGGGGTATAAATGACTAGCTCTTGGTTAGCAGTCCTGTTACCCATGTGTTTGGGGTTCACCTGTGAAGCTTGTAGCCTATGCAGTGGTTTGCTTGTGTGGCTTGTAGCTTAGGCGACCAGTTGTTGAGGTAGCATGCATGTGAGGCCAGTGGCCTAGGTGTTTCAATTATTGAGCAGACTAGTAGAGCTGTGCTTGTCCTGTGGTTCCTCTTCCTTTCCGATGAATATGTATTTGTTTATGATTTACTGTTTAAGCTGTTATTTATTATAAATGTTGTGAGCATGTCATGGTTTGACTTTTAGTGTTTTCAGTGAGACCCTCTGAGGTTGAGGTCTCTTCTGTTTAGTTGTTGAGGTTTTTGGGTGGCCCCTACTGAGCCAGTGACTTGTTGAAGCTCACTCCCCTACAGTTCTTTTCAGGGTTTGCCGTTTGTGTGACTTGGGGAGGCGTTGTGGCAAACTTGTACCACCAGCAGTTGATTTGCAGTCGTGTTGTGTGAGCTTGTGCTCCCTCGGGGTATACCCCAGGTAGTTGTACTTTTGAATTGGACATGTAATAATATATTGAGACAGTTGTATAATGTGGTTAGCAGATATGAGTACATATACTTTCTTGTGTCTTATACTGTAATTGTTGTCTTTTATATTCTTACTGGACACTTGTGTGAGATATCCCTTGCGAGACTTCGGTCCGTTCGTAGGAGGCGGATCTGGATATGGAGCATTATTAGGTATAAATATCCAAGGCCGTCACAATATATTTTTCATAGTTTGTTTGAAAATTTTAAAAGTTTTTTTATTTTTTAATATCTACAAATATATGTATTTCTCTTTTAATCCCTCAAATTAGACCATTATTATATTAGTCTCTTAAATTTTTTAAAATTTTGCAAAAAAATCTCATTGGTAGAGATTAATATGCAATATTTAGAAATTTTGAACGATTAATATGATATCGATGTATTAAAAAAATACATTTATTTTTGAGTAAAAACCCAAACTTTTTTGTCTCCTCCTTACGGTGAAGTGCCTTCTTTGAAATGGAGAAGATTGAGCATAACACTTTTCTCTGAGTCCGAGGCCATTGTGATCGCGAGGTGTAGGTAGTACGCTATGGTACTACACTTATGGAGGACGTATGTCCATCTCATCAGTTGGCACGAGAGGACATGGCCAAGAAATTAAGCGTTACCTCACAAGAATTTTTGTTTAGAGTCCGATTCCTTTCAGTTCGTGGAAGGATAAGACTTTGTGAATGTTAAGAGGGAAACATATATAAAAATCCTGCCTCATCTTTTATCCAAACGTACACACCACATGTGCCAAAGTACATGGGAGGACACCACCGTGCACGACTCTCATGAACAGGCTTGAAACACTTAATTAGACCAACACACATAAACTTTATTATCATTAAAACTCAGAGGAATCACAACATATATGTTGCTAGCTTCCAACTTGATCTGAAGAGATTTTAACCGAAGCCTTCAAAAGCAAGGACGAAGATGCCTGGAATGTAGTTTATATTAATTCACTGTAAAACCAAGAAATTATCAGGTTTCAGGATTATGGGTTTTAAAATTAAGAGACCACGCATTAACATCAACCTTTGGATCCCGTTTGGTACGTACGAGATAGAAAAAATGGGGATAAAGATAAATTAATTTTAAAATATGTTATCCACATTCTTAATCTACTTATTGTTTGATATTTCTAAGAATAGATTTTTGAAAATTATCCCATCATTCGTTTGATAGAAATAATATTAATGTAAAGATAAAATTTGTATTTTTTATTATTATATCATCTTCGATTTGGTAGAAACGATGTTAATAGGGACAATTTTCTCATCATTCTATCTCCACCTTAATTTTACTGTCTTTTGGAATGTCCATTGATGGTAGTACTTAAATATATCACTAGAACTAATTGAAAAGACAAAAAATATAATAGTAGTGTTAATGCCATCAACAAAACATATCCTTAAGGTCGAATAAAAAGAAATAGGTAGAAAATAAATATATTATTAAATTAAAATATAAAATAAAAAAAGAAACAAAGTCAAACCCTCTTTTCAAATTCAAAAAAATAAAAATAAAAATAAGAAAATGAAATAAAAAAAAGATAAGAGATGAGGATAAATCATCTCAACAAAAATATGAGATGACTTATCCCCAACTTACACTTAGTTTTTTTGAGATATCTCCAAAATACCTAAATCACATTTTCCCTATTTTTTATATATTAAATATGAGATAAAATTAAATTCACTCTGATCTCCTAGCTACTTAATCCTTGGACCTTACAATTTAAACTCTTTATCGGGTTTCTTTTTAAGTGAATATATATGGCAGACAAACCAAAACATTGTTTTGCAGTCTATCAAATGAACTAGTTACAAAATGCACACCGGTTAAACGAGAAGAAAACAAGCCCCGATTGAAATGACAAAAACCCGTAAGGGGGAACAAGGATTCAGCATCGCAGAACATTAGATTCCAGTCTCTCAAACCTAGCTAGCTAGAATAAAAGCGTACATAAACTTCATATCCCACAGCTAGCTATTACGCCCCTGGAAGTGTGGAACCCTTTCCAATCTGTCTAGCTACTACTTGTATCCCTGTTCTGGTTGATCCTGGCCGCTGCCACCACGGTCGCCGCCACGCCACCGCCGTATGGCTGCATGGTGGGGTTGTACCTGCTTTCAGCCTCCGCAACGCTCTTTGCGTCCTCCGCCGTCACTACCTTGTCGTGTGGGAGCAGCTTCGTCGCGTCCTGCGGTGAGGACGCGTATAAATGATCACCACCACGCAAGAGTACAGGAACAAATTAAAGTGAAATTTTTTATCACGCCAGGTTAGTCTTTAACCCTCCTCGTGCAGCTAGCAAGTGACGCGAATTAAAGAACGAAGGTCGACCGTGAGGATGCCTCCGAGCTTGATCTTGTCCTCGTAGCGCGTCCTGTGGGCGTTGGCCACCGCCGCGGAGTGGGCCTCCTCCGCCAACCCCCCGGGCAGCGGCGAGTCCTCCGGCCGCCCTGCAGCCGTCGCCTCGGCCGTCTGGATCGCCGCCACGTCCCCCCACTCCACAGGCTGGTCGCCCATCGTCACGGATGCGGTCTCCAGGGCCTCGGCCATCGTCACCGGCCTCCGGTCGTGCTCCGCCACTCCCCCATCACTACCTGCGCCGTCCAACCAAATCATGCCATGAAGAAGAAGAAGAAGAAGAAGAGGAAGAAGCAGAAGCACACATGGCGACGAGGCTGCTCCTGCTGCTGGCTCATCGTGGAACTTTTGAGCTGCTCCAGTAGACTTCTGAAATTCTGAAGCAGCCCAGAACTGTCGGGTAATGTGAAGGTTTTGGATGTCCCCCGAGATTGCAGAGGTATTTGAGGGTTCGACAGAGGTGGACACGTTAGCGGACATGGCTCCACAGATCCCCGACTGTGCGTGTCGCTGTTGCAGAGAGACATCATATTGAGTACGTGCAAGGAAGCTGTTCGACCGCCCTGCCGACCGGCATATACGTACGTAGTCCGAAGGCCCGTTTTAAACCGAAGAAAAGCACAGTTAATGCATTAATGAGAAATACTAGGCTCCCGGCAGGGCCGAGAGCCCAGACTCGCTGGAGGGGCCGCGCGGTCCCTATGCGCGCCGCGTGGAGGGTGCAGGTCCCTACAACATTTAATATTAATTTTTTTTTTACAATTTATGTATATAAATGATATATTTGTACACACAAATATATTATTTGTGCACATAAATAATACACAAAAATTAAAAAAAAAGATATTTAATACTGGGGGACCCGCGCCCTCCACGCGGCGCGCGCAAGGAGACGCACATAGCATTTCTCTACATTAATACTTGATCGTTGAGGCGATAAAAAAATCTGGGAGACTGTTACTATTGGACGGATCTCACTACATTTGGGACAAGAGTAATATTTGATGCGTATCATTAATAAATGATGTGGCAGTCATTGACTGTCTATCACCTCACCTTATTGGTCATCTAATTTAAATGTGGTTTGCAAAAAATTTAAGGGGGTGCCACCTGAAGGACAAAAATAATTAGCATCACCCTCTGATTACGCATACTCTCTGAAAATGTTTGGTATCAAGATAAATTGTAGATAGAATGAAGATATTTTTAAAATTTTAAAAATATTTTCACTTTATCTCTAATTTATTTTAATATCAAATATATCTTCTGTAATTGATTTTATAATTAACAATAATGTCAGAAGCTGACAGCACAATCAATTTAGAATTAGGTGCAAGAACATTCTAGACCGCCCGATAAAATTAGGAACACGGAGGAGAATCCTG
This sequence comes from Colocasia esculenta, assembly GCA_014218235.1. NCBI lineage: Eukaryota > Viridiplantae > Streptophyta > Magnoliopsida > Alismatales > Araceae > Colocasia > Colocasia esculenta. The sequence continues at coordinate 164,212,226 of CM024757.1, forward strand.
GCAGCTTGAAGCGTCACCATGTTGGACTTATCCTCTGAGGTGCTTAAAACAAAAATAAACTTTGGACTTATCTTAAAGAAGGCTATTGATATGGGGATACATCAAGGTTGAAGTATTTTTCATAATATTAAGAGTTATGACAAATTAACCCCTTATATAAATATTAAAGACGACTACATGTAGACGATCGGGCGACACCCCGTCGGCGAGACAGCTGGGGGCTCTTACGGGTGGGGGAGGTATACACACTACAACAAAATTGGGTTTCACTTACGTCCGAAAACCGTAAGTGTAATTGTTAAAATCGTAAGGACAGATGTATACTTACGAAACATCCTACGATTTATTTCCGTAACTACAACAAATGTGGCTATATATAGCCTTACTTACGGTTACAATATGTAATAAATACATTAGTTTATAAATCGTAATAATATAGACTTGACCTACTTTTATAAAGCGTAAGCATACATATGAAAAACCGTAAAAACTAACCCAATAGAAGATGACATTCGATAATTTAACCGCTACGTTAGAAACCGTAGCTAACCGATACGTTAGAAACCGTAGTTGTTATCTGTAGTTACACATTTTCAAACCATAAGAAAACTCCCAGTGTAAATAAATATAATCCGTAATTCGACTAAAACTATAACCTGCATATTTACTCACATACACATAGCACACACATTTTTTACACCACCAATATAGGACAATTAATATAACCAACTTTCTCAATTTACATTGCACATAACATACACTGTTTGAATTGAAACATTCACATTGCACCACCAAAATAAGTGCATATAGCACTGATTTATATCACACCACAAATCTACAACATAAAATTTAAACATCACATACACATCATTGTTTGTCTCAAAGATAAAACAAACATAATTGTTTTGGTCATAACATAAATCCAATGACCATAATTGTTTCATAAGGTGAGTGTGGTCAATGCTAATCCTCTACTTAAGGGAGTTATTCTGATTTTGGCACAATAAAAACCTCAACTTTTAAGGTGTCATCTAACTCAACCTGTAAAATAAAAATCATTCAATTAATATACAGGACTTATGAAAGATAACCTGAAAGAATTATTTTGATCATAAACATACAAAGTCTCTGAACCACACAATGTGACTTCCAACAGCATGTTGGATGGTTTTTCGTTCATTATCTTTCACGAATAGAGGTGCATTGAGTTTGTAAGCAAACAAAATAGCTACCTGAAAATACTCCTCACCCAAACTCTTACCCATAACCATCTTAGATTTATCTAATGACATGATTATGGCATTGGCTACCGGAGTCCTTCCATGTCACACAACTTCACTTTCTTGCCCAGCATCAAACTCTGTTATTCATTTTATAGATCATACATCAAGAGACAATTGAGTTTCTAAAGAGAATATAAAACATAATGAGATATGAACATATTTACTACTTTTCCTTTATGTTCTATTACACTTGTAGATGATTACACACATCTTTCCATATTAGGAGTACTTTCTACCACTACAAGGAAAAGCGGTGTTACCGACGACGTTTCCGACAGATATTCCGATGGCTAATCTTTAGTCGAAAAATCCATCAGAATTTCCGACGGATATATTTCCATCGGAAATATTCGTCGGTATTATAACATTACCGACAGATATTCCCCCTCCAGTCCCATTCCCCAGCCCTGCCACCCACTTCCCCACCCTGCCACCCCCTTCCCCACCCCTGCCACCCCTCCCTTCCCCACCCCTGCGTCCCCCCCTCCCCCAACAGGTGACCCCCCCTCCCCCCTGTAGGCCCCCCTCCCCCTCCGCCGTCCCAGCCCCCCCTCCCTTCCCCACCCCTGCGACTCCTCTCCCTATCGACCCCCCCCTCCCCCTCCCGTCCCAGCGGCCCCCCTATCGCCCCCCCTCCCCTCCCGTCCCAGCCCCCGACCCCTGTCGGCCCCCCCTCCCCCTCCCGTCCCCAATCCCGACCCCCCTCCCTTCCCCCTCAAGTCCCCAACCCCTGCACCCCCTTCCCCATCCCTGCCACCCCCTCCCCGGCCCAACAGCCGACCACCCCTCCTCCACAGCCCCCCTCCCCTCTCCCCCACAGTCCCCTCCCCCCTCCCCCACAGTCCCCCCCCCTCCCCACAGTCCTCTCGCATTTAATTATTAATTTGCTGTGTATTATTTATTTTCTTCATGTGTATATACTCCATGTATTAATAATTGTTTGAATTTGTCTCTATTATTTTGGAATTTACCAATTATTTGTTATCAAGTTGTTTTGCCATTTACCAATTGAGTTTTTATTGCGTCGGGACCAATATTTAATGTGAAAATTAAGTTTGCGTCGGGACAACGATTATATATATCTCAACAAAAAATATTTAGTGTAAGTGCACAATTGCATTTGAGTTGTAAATGAGTGCATAAAAAACTAAGTTGACTCATAAATATACTTAAATTGGGTTCATAAATATTTGAATTAGACTTATAAAATGACATGTCAAATATGTCATAATTTATTTGTCTATTTTATGTGAATCAAACAAGATTAGTGATTTTATAAAATGACATGTCAGATTAGTAATTTTATCCAAATGTAACAAATTAATATGCATAAAGGAATATTTCAGCATATTCTATAGATGCATGTAATCACGGGATTGTGCTCACCTTTGAAAAATTATGTGAATGAAAGATTAGGAAATGTACTGTGATCGCCACCAAGTAGTCGCCCTAGAGATGTGTAGATAGGACGGCTGACTACGTTGGAAAAGGAAAAGAGAAGAGGAGGCGTACCTGTGAACGCGACAGAAGGGTCGTCGCTATGTGTGTACCTGAACGCGACGTGAGGGACGGCGCCTTCTGGGTCGCGACAGCTTAGTCGTCGCCTTCTTCTTCAGTGGACGAAGATTGGGGTTCCGATCTTCCTGCTCCTCAGCCGACCGAGGGGCAAGAGACTCACACCTCTCTTGTAACGACCCAGAACCCGCATTACCAGTAACAACCGGTAACCCGAATTCTGACCCGCTAACCCACGAGACAAGCTCGGAAGGGTAGGAATTTAGAGTCCGAGGAGACTATATGTAAGAAGATACACACCATGTAAAGCAGTAAAATTCCACTATATGAACATATCATATACAACCTCAGAGTCTGAGACAAAGTACAGAGTACAGAAGTACAGCAAAAAGGTACAACTCACTGCAGCTAGGGAGCACCAACACCGGAGTGGCTAGACTCGCCTGGAACGGGAGTCGACGAAGACCCACCTGAAAGGGAAGGGAGTGAGTCTCAAGAAAGAGACCCAGTAGGGAAAAGTAACCCCACCAGTAACAGTCTAAAGTGCGGAAAGTAAAAACAGAAAGTAAGTACACGTCGCACCACACAAAACTGTAAACCACACGGCTCAGTAACACACACTCACACACACAGCAAGTAGGACTCAGCTAGGGTCTGTGGCTCGGCGTCCCGTCACCACAGAGGCTCTCAACCCCAGCCACGTGTGCACACTACAGACGCTCTCTCTCGCGTCTGGTCCACGACCGGTTTTTCCCCTACGCTTGACCCTAGCGGTAGAGAAGGGGCTCCACGGAGACCGGCTCAAAACCACCAAAAGGAGTACGCACAGGACAGAGTCGCACTCGATGTCCCGGCTCACTAGCGGAGGACAACCACACACTAGTCGTCTAGACGGAGTCGCACCCACGCCTAGGTAACACAACAGAAACGGGTACACGGTAACGCAACGCGCGTACAACAGACGGAACACACTCAACGTCTGAAACCCCGTACAGTAGTAAACACCTCGTGCCACAAACAACTACTACTATGCACAGGCGGAGTCACACTCTAAGCCTGGCCCATATGTGTTATTAGGGCGGACATCACATGTCAATCGCCTCTAATCACACAGCTTAAGTCTGCTGGGAGACAGGATATAAACGGCCACATCGATTGCCGCCAACATGGGGTAAACGGCAACCCTCATGTCGTTAATAAGAACTAAACGGCAATCGACCTTGTCGTTTAATTCACCCCTGAAGATCTCAACGTCAACAGATGTGGACGTTGATATCTTCAGCTCCCCATACCCAGAACTGACCCGAATCAGTCCCAAAAGGGCAGAAATACTAAATAACATTCTGACTGATGGAAGGAAACACATCCTCACATCAAGTTTACACTACCAGAACATCTAAACTAAACATTCTAACACTTAGATTGTCTAATTTACCCAAATCCCGGCATGATACAACCCAAACCCTAAACCATAAATTACACACCAATTTGCTTAATTGGACATGCTGGTTTGCTGGGGAGGGTTATAGGGGTTAAGTCCCTACCTCAGAACGCCTTAAGAATCCCCAAACAGCCACCAATCGCGCCGGATCTCCCCAAGACTCCGCGCGAATCACGCCAAAACCTTGCGATTCCCGCCCGATCTAGCAACGCCACACGATCCAGGGGCTTCCCACGAGCTCAAATCACTCAACAGAAGCTACAGAAATCAAGAAAGGCTAAGGTGGAAGGAAGGAGAGAAAAGGAGAAGAAGGAACTCTGCTCTCGGGCTGCCCTATTTCAACAGGACTGGTTAGTCGACGTCAACATCAATGGCCGCCAACTGAACCGCCTACAGATTAACGTCCACATAGCTTGTCGCTGAGTTCAATCTCAGACGTCCACATCGCTGGACGCTGACTCAGACTCAACGGCAAGCCCTGGCCGTCAACTACACAGGACCTCTACAGACCCAATAAGGATCCATTAAAGACCCGAGACCTTACAGCTCTCCCCCCTTAAGGAATTTTGCCCTCAAAATTCAAACAACACAGGAAAGAAAACTCACCAAAGAGGTACGGAAAATGCTCGCGCATTTCGTCCTCCCGCTCCCATGTCGACTCACCACCGGAGTGCCGCTGCCACGCAACACGAACTAAAGGGATAGCCTTGTTCCTCAACCTCTGAACTCGGCGATCCTCAATGTGCAACGGAAACTCGGGTACAGTCAACACTGGAGTCACCTCAGACCACTCTGCACTCTGCAGAACGTGAGACTCGTCAGAAAGATACCTCCGAAGCATCGACACGTGAAACACGTCGTGCACTGCTGCCAACTCTGACGGAAGCTCAAGTCTGTACGCCAAACTCCCGACACGCTCAGAAATGGTAAAAGGCCCAATAAAGCGAGGACTCAACTTCCCACGCTTACCGAACCTCACCACTCCCTTCATAGGAGACACACGAACAAACACCTGGTCTCCTACCTGAAACTCGAGCGGTCGTCTACGCTGATCTGCATAACTCTTCTGCCGACTCTGAGCTGACTGAAGCCTCTGTCTCACAAGCTGAACTACCTCAACTGACTGCTGAACCAACTCCGGCCCCGTGACAACTCGTTCGCCAACCTCGAACCAGTCAAGAGGAGTGCGACACGGTCGTCCGTACAAAGCCTCATATGGTGCCAAACCGATACTGGAGTGATAACTATTATTATATGCAAACTCGACCAACGGCAAGTGAACTGTCCACGACCCCTGCCACTCCAGGCAACAAGCTCTAAGCATGTCCTCCAAAGTCTGGATAGTCCGCTCTGACTGACCGTCTGACTGAGGGTGGTAGGCGGAACTAAAAGCCAACTCTGTCCCCAAAGCTCTCTGGAAACTGCGCCAGAACCCAGAAGTGAAGCGAGGATCCCTGTCTGACACGATAGAGATCGGCACTCCATGCAAAGGAACAATCCGCTCTACGTACAACGCGGCCAACCTACTCACACCCCAACTAGTCCTGACAGGCAAAAATCTGGCAGTCTTCGTCAATCTGTCCACAAGAACCCAAATGCTATCAAAACCTCCAGCTGTCCTCGGCAAACCACAAACAAAGTCAGTCGTAACATGGTCCCACTTCCACATCGGAATCTCTAACGGCTGCACAAGTCCTCCCGGACGCTGATGTTCGGCCTTCACCTGCTGACAGACCAAACACCTAGCAACAAAAGCCGCTATGTCTCTCTTCATCCCAGGCCACCAAAACTGACGTCTCAACCTGTGGTACATCTTGGTCGCCCCTGGATGAATAGAGTACCTGGAACCATGTGCCTCCTGCAACACGACTCTCCTGATAGACTCCTCAACAGGAACATAGAGTCTACCTCGGAACCTAACAGTCCCGTCCTCACAAAGCTCAACCTCTGGGAGAAGCAACACACTGCACAACTCGGGATCTGCCTGCTGAGCCTCAGCAACCTGTCTCACAACCGCGGGAGCTGCTAACAAACTGCCCAACACACACAAACGACTGGACGAAACACTGAAAGACCCCTCTGCTGCAGACTGCCACAACTGCCACTCTCTAAGCATCAGATGACTCATCTGTGCTTTCCTACTCAAGGCATCTGCAACTACATTCGCCTTTCCAGGCTTATACTCAATGCTGAAATCATAGTCCTTCAGATATTCCATCCATCGACGCTGCCTCATATTCAGATCCCTCTGAGAAACACATATCTCAAACTCTGGTGGTCGGTACGGACTACAAAGCTCACTCCGTACAGGTAAAGACGCCAAATCCGCAAAGCAAACACCACAGCTGCAAGCTCTAGGTCGTGGGTCGGGTAACTCTCCTCGTGGGGCTTAAGCTGGCGAGACGCATAAGCCACCACTCGGCCTTGCTGCATCAGAACCGCACCCAAACCAACACCTGAAGCATCTGTGCAAACCTCAAAACCCTCCTCACCTGAAGGTAAGGCAAGAACTGGCGCCGACGTAAGCAGTCGTTTCAACTCTATGAAACTCTGCTCACACTGATCCGACCACTCAAACGGAACTCCCTTTCTCGTCAACCGAGTCAAGGGTGCAGCTACCTGAGAAAAGTCTCGAACAAATCTGCGGTAGTAACCTGCCAAACCCAGAAAGCTACGAATCTCAGACACAGATCTGGGACTCTCCCACTGCAAAACTGCCTCAACCTTCGCTGGATCTACTGAAACTCCCTCACCTGAGATCACGTGCCCCAAGAAGTGAACCTGTTGTAGCCAAAACTCACACTTGCTAAGCTTGGCATACAACTGGTGCTCTCGCAAAGTCTGCAACACGATCCTCAGGTGCTCGGCGTGCTCCTCCTCCGAAGTGGAGTACACCAGAATGTCGTCAACAAACACTACGACAAACCGGTCCAAGAACTGGTGGAACACCCGGTGCATCAGATCCATGAAGGCTGCTGGAGCATTGGTGAGCCCAAACGGCATCACCAAAAACTCAAAGTGTCCATATCTGGTCCGAAAAGCAGTCCTCTCAATGTCCGAGTCTCTAATCCGCAACTGATAGTAGCCCGACCTCAAGTCAATCTTCGAGAAGACACGAGCAGACTGAAGCTGATCAAAGAGATCATCAATCCTAGGCAAAGGATACCTATTCTTGATGGTCACTTGATTTAGCTTCCTATAATCGATACACAACCTCAGGCTACCATCCTTCTTCCGGACAAACAAACAGGTGACCCCCACGGAGAAAAGCTAGGACGGATATAGCCCTTCTCCAACAACTCCTCAAGCTGCCTCTTCAACTCCCTCAACTCCGCTGGTGCCATACGGTACGGTGCCTGCGCAAAAGGTAAAGTGCCAGGAACCAACTCTACAGTAAACTCAATCTCTCTCTCTGGTGGAAGACCAGGCAACTCTTCCGGAAAGACATCCGGAAACTCACACACTACAGGAATGTCTCCCACTCCTGAGGCAATCTGGTCAAGAGTCACTGCAGAAACTAGGAAACCCTGACAACCAGAAGCAAGTAACCTCCCTGCCCTCAAAGCAGAAACTAAAAAGCGAGAAGTAAGAGGTACGATACCCTGGAAGTAGAACGCCGCTGCTCCAGGTATCCGCAAGTGCACCCTCTTCTTCTGGCAATCCATCACTGCACCATACCGCTCCAACCAATCCATACCCAAAATCACATCATAATCATGCAACTGCAAGGCAAACAAACGGGCTGACAACAACTGATCCTGCAACTGCACAGGTACCTCCTCGAGACAGTAGGACGTAAGGACAAAGTCCCCCGTCGGCAACTCTACTGCCAACTCAACAGACTCTCCCGAACTCAACTCTCCAAGGGAGTCTAAAAAGTCCTCAGACACAAAAGAGTGAGAGGCACCGGAATCAAACAAAACTCTAGCTGCACAACCAAAAACTGAAACAGTACCTTCCACCAGGTGAGCTGCCTCCGCGTCTGCACGAGTCAAGTGGGTAACACGACCTCTACCTCTGACCCACCAGAACCTCCAGTCTGCTGACGCTGCTGCACTGGTGCCTGCTGCTGCTGCTGCTGCACTCGGGGCTGAGTCTGAGTCTGCTGCTGCGGTACACGAGGTAGCAAAGGACAATCTCGTGCCATATGACCCATCTGGTCACACCGGTAACACTGCCCAGCAAAAGTACGCTGTACCTGCTGCGAAGGCTGACCTGTCGGCTGCTGCACACTCCCAACCGACTGCTGCCTCTGCTCTGCCTGCCTCCTATCACGCCGAAACTTCCTCCGAGATCCTGACTTCGCCGACGTCCCAGAAGAAGTGGACGCGTAAGAAGTCGTAGTCCTCGGGGTCGTCTGCACAGTACCCTGCTGCTGGCGAGGCTGGGAAGGAACTACCTGCGTCTGAACCTCTGCACTCCGAGCACGAGTCCGCAAGGTGTCTGCCTCCAACGCTGCCGCTGTCTGATAGGCCGCATCCAAGTCTGTGACACGAGCAACTATCAGCGCCTGCCTGAGCTCTGGCCTCAAGCCTCTCACGAACTGCTGAGTCCTCAACCCTCATCTCCCATAATCTGCGGAGCATAACGCCCTAACTCCACAAATCTGGCCCTGTACTGCACCACAGTAGAGTCCCTCTGCTGCAAGTCCAGAAACTGGTACAACCTCTCCGTCCGGACGTAAGTAGGACAGAAGGCTCTCTCAAAGGAAACAACAAACTCCTGCCACGGAATCTGTCTAAGTGGGCGAGACTGAAAAGTAGTCTCCCACTCAGCGGACCACCAAGTCAACGCCTGCGCCTGCAACTGGTAACTGGCTAGCAGCACTCGCTCCTCTGGAACACACTCCATGGAACGAAAAGTCCGCTCCACTGCATCTAGCCAAGCTCGCGCTACATCTGGATCAGGCTGGCCCAAAAACTGAGGAGGCTGAAACTGCAAGAACTCCCTCAACACCCTCCCAGTACCACCCTGGGGTACCGGCGCGTCACGGTGCTGAGCAACAAACTGAGCCATCCCCTCAAGAAAATGAGTCATGTCCAATCCCTGAGCTACCTGGGGTGGAGGTGGCGGCGGCGGAACAATACCACTATGCGCATCCTGTGGCAAAGGCTGCGTCTGCTGAGGTGGCGGAGCATCTCCAACCTCCGGACGAGTCGCCTGCTCAGCTACTCCCTCTCTAGGACGTCGCCTAGGCGCCATAGAACTATACACAGAACAAAAATACACACATAAATACACTAACTAACTCCGGACTACATAACTAACTACAGTGCAGCTGTACTCTTTAGACTCTGAGTTAACATGGTAGGCATTTTCTTATATATATCTCATCAGACCAGGCTCTGATACCAAACTGTAACGACCCAGAACCCGCATTACCAGTAACAACCGGTAACCCGAATTCTGACCCGCTAACCCACGAGACAAGCTCGGAAGGGTAGGAATTTAGAGTCCGAGGAGACTATATGTAAGAAGATACACACCATGCAAAGCAGTAAAATTCCACTATATGAACATATCATATACAACCTCAGAGTCTGAGACAAAGTACAGAGTACAGAAGTACAGCAAAAAGGTACAACTCACTGCAGCTAGGGAGCACCAACACCGGAGTGGCTAGACTCGCCTGGAACGGGAGTCGACGAAGACCCACCTGAAAGGGAAGGGAGTGAGTCTCAAGAAAGAGACCCAGTAGGGAAAAGTAACCCCACCAGTAACAGTCTAAAGTGCGGAAAGTAAAAACAGAAAGTAAGTACACGTCGCACCACACAAAACTGTAAACCACACAGCTCAGTAACACACACTCACACACACAGCAAGTAGGACTCAGCTAGGGTCTGTGGCTCGGCGTCCCGTCACCACAGAGGCTCTCAACCCCAGCCACGTGTGCACACTACAGACGCTCTCTCTCGCGTCTGGTCCACGACCGGTTTTTCCCCTACGCTTGACCCTAGCGGTAGAGAAGGGGCTCCACGGAGACCGGCTCAAAACCACCAAAAGGAGTACGCACAGGACAGAGTCGCACTCGATGTCCCGGCTCACTAGCGGAGGACAACCACACACTAGTCGTCTAGACGGAGTCGCACCCACGCCTAGGTAACACAACAGAAACGGGTACACGGTAACGCAACACGCGTACAACAGACGGAACACACTCAACGTCTGAAACCCCGTACAGTAGTAAACACCTCGTGCCACAAACAACTACTACTATGCACAGGCGGAGTCACACTCTAAGCCTGGCCCATATGTGTTATTAGGGCGGACATCACATGTCAATCGCCTCTAATCACACAGCTTAAGCCTGCTGGGAGACAGGATATAAACGGCCACATCGATTGCCGCCAACATGGGGTAAACGGCAACCCTCATGTCGTTAATAAGAACTAAACGGCAATCGACCTTGTCGTTTAATTCACCCCTGAAGATCTCAACGTCAACAGATGTGGACGTTGATATCTTCAGCTCCCCATACCCAGAACTGACCCGAATCAGTCCCAAAAGGGCAGAAATACTAAATAACATTCTGACTGATGGAAGGAAACACATCCTCACATCAGTTTACACTACCAGAACATCTAAACTAAACATTCTAACACTTAGATTGTCTAATTTACCCAAATCCCGGCATGATACAACCCAAACCCTAAACCATAAATTACACACCAATTTGCTTAATTGGACATGCTGGTTTGCTGGGGAGGGTTATAGGGGTTAAGTCCCTACCTCAGAACGCCTTAAGAATCCCCAAACAGCCACCAATCGCGCCGGATCTCCCCAAAGACTCCGCGCGAATCACGCCAAAACCTTGCGATTCCCGCCCGATCTAGCAACGCCACACGATCCAGGGGCTTCCCACGAGCTCAAATTACTCAACAGAAGCTACAGAAATCAAGAAAGGCTAAGGTGGAAGGAAGGAGAGAAAAGGAGAAGAAGGAACTCTGCTCTCGGGCTGCCCTATTTCAACAGGACTGGTTAGTCGACGTCAACATCAATGGCCGCCAACTGAACCGCCTACAGATTAACGTCCACATAGCTTGTCGCTGAGTTCAATCTCAGACGTCCACATCACTGGACGCTGACTCAGACTTAACGGCAAGCCCTGGCCGTCAACTACACAGGACCTCTACAGACCCAATAAGGATCCATTAAAGACCCGAGACCTTACATCTCTAGTCTTTAGGTACCTGCCAAGATCAAGAAAACAAAGAAAAACCCATTAGCAATTTGTGCATGTGAGATCTATTCAATGAAAAACATGTAAACATGCACTATAATGGAGGAACTCACGAGATTGGGGTTTTTAACCCCTGTGGGTGTTAAAGATGGGTGTGTGGTGTGTGTTCTAATGAAAATCTTCGAAAGGAAACGAACTATGCATGCAAGAATGAAGGGAAATAGTGAAGGTAAAAGGAGAGAGAATGTGTAGCCAGTGGAAAAATGCCCTGGGGGGCTCTTCTTGGTCGTCTGGAGAGAAAACTCTCTTCTTCGTAGTTGCAGCTCTCGGGGAGAGGAAGAAGCAGACTCCGGCCTTGCCCAAAAAGATCGAGTATTGAGATAGTTATAGGTGATTATTCCTGGAAGGGCTGTGAGAGGAATAACGGGCAAGAGTCCGGGTTTGGGTAGGTATGGCCGTGCGTGGGCGATTGGAACTCGGAAAGGAGGCTTTAAGGAAGGTTTCCCCAAAATTTGGAAGGATTTGGACGTGATTTGGTCGACCAAAAGGGGAAATATCCATGTATGGCATGTGTCCAAGTTAGGCTCGGAAATGATCTTCTGCATGGGGTCCAGAACGCGACGGGCTTATGGTCGCCTTCAAGAAGGCGACGCCTCGATACGTCGCCTTCCTTATAAGGAAGGGGACTTTAAGTCATTTTTGGCAATTTTTCAGGGAATTAAAATGCCTATTTATGAACGCGACGTATCGAGTTGTCGTCTTCTTGAACGCGACAGGGGCGCTGTCGCCTTCAGGGCCCTTTCAGCATGCGGCCGTGCGAAGTGTCCGATCTCCATGCATTGGCATCAGAATGACGTACGGTTTGAAACGCCGGACTCTTGACTCAGAGAGCTACAAGATGATGATGAAGAGGATTGACCAGGAAGAACCCACTAGGGCGATGAACTGATGAAAAGGATGTCAGGATCGGAGAAAGCCAGCTTGATGATGATCAGCCAACGTGGGGCATCAATGATATGACAAGGGATTTTGCTCGACTTATGGGTTAGAAATGGGTGTCTACAGATTGCCCCTCCTTGATGCCTGCTTTGCAAGGGAGTGGAGCGGTAGCGGAGCGAAGGTGGCATGAAATGGTGATGTAGCGGAGTGAAGCAAAATGAACTGAAAAGCGGGCATCAAGGTAAAGGGACACCCATTCTGAACGAATAAGCAGCGAGAATTATCCGGCTGTCCTCGAACACGGCTAGGGACAGAACGCGAGAATGGTTCCATTCTGGGACGAATAAAAATCAAAAGAAAAGAAATGATCAACCTCCTGATTCAAGAGGTACCCTAGCTATCTTTAGCGTGCAGGTTTCGTTCATTAGGGGATAGGTGCTGCCGGCGGGTCGATTCGACTCTAGCCTTCGAGCGATTCACGACTAATGAGCGGATCGGGGAAAAGGGATGACTGTTATAATGAATGGAGATGAGAGAAATCCTGAATGGGAACCATACTGGCAAACCAAACCGAGTAACAAACTCGAGGAAAGCTTTCAAATTCGGAATGGAATGAAATTCTTGTCTTTAGAAATGAGGATCTGTGTTGAAACATCATTGGGAAGCTGACTTTGACAAATCATGAAGCATGAAGCTCAAAATTCCTAAATGATGTATGCTGGGCTAAATAAATAAAAGAAATCATAAAAACAAATGCAAAGAAAAAGGAGAAAATAACAAATATTCAAGGATAATATTGCTAGACAATATAAGCAAGGGTCAAGACACTTCACATCCCCGACGTGCGATAGAATCCATCGTCCCCGAGTCATATCACCTAACGGCCTATCCAGCGATTAGCAGTGTGTACCTAGACCATCCTTGTTTTTGGTGAAGGGAAACTCAGATCCCAGAACACATTGAGAACCAGCTGGACCTTGAGATGATATAATAGCGTAGATACCATATAGTAATGCAGACGGATTAAGGTTAGAGATACTTACCTGTACCTACCTGGCGAGCCGTCTCTTTTGATTTTCTGATTTTTATGGATTTTCCTGAATTTTCTGATTTTTATAGATTTTCAATAAAGAAAGCAATAAAGATAGGATACAAAATGAAATGCACCAAATAATGAACAAACTTTTAAGCATATGTGCAAACATTGTGGGAAGCATCATAAAGAAATAGGCATGACAGTGTACTTTTGATAAGAACGCGACAGGGGGTAGGTCGCTACCCTTGACTTAATAAGGTGACACGCTCTGTGTTGCCACCTTGAAGGCGACATATCGACATGTCGCTTTCACAGGTTTCTCAACCCGAGCTCAAAACCTGCAACTTGAAAATTGAAGTCTGACTCCCATTTGGACTCTTAGAGCTCACTAATCAAAGTCCCACTCCTATTAGCTCTTCTCTACCCTTTCCAACCATGAATAGGAGTCTTATGGCTCTATAAATGAGGGGGAAGAGAGGCCAAATTCTCAGCTCACCCTTCTCTCTTCTTCTCTTCAAGCTTTTCAAGCTCTCATGGCCATGAAGAGAGCTCCAAGTGCTTCCATGGGTGAGGAGGCGCCCTACGAAGGTCCGAAGCGAGCCCAGGCGACCTATGATGCTCTTGTGAGGTTGACAGACGTCCCCAACCACCTGAGCAGGAGCAAGGAAGTGAGAGAGGTAAATTGTTTGACGTTTTAATTTTCTATGATTTTTCCTACGAATTTCTTTATTAATTTTGTTCTTCTTCTTCCTCCCTTCTCTTTGCCTTTTTCTTCTTCTCCTTTAGCTCTTCCCTGGCTCCAGCCGCTATTCCAAGCTAACGTGGATCACCCCCATGATCAAAGCCCTACCTATGTTTGTAATCCGGTTCTTGAGAGAGTGGGGTTTGGGTGGGGTTTTGATAGCAGCCCACAATTACCACAAAATTTCTTTTGATTGGCATAGTATTACGGCCTTGATAGAACTTTGGCACCCCCAAACCCATACCTTCATTTTTCCCAAATTCGAGGCGACCATCCTTCTTGAGGAGGTCGAGGCCTTCTTGGCTCTCCCTAAGACTAAGCAGGGGGATGAGCAAAACATAAGTTACATCGTCGAGCCTATCAATCTGAAGCTTATCCTTGGTGAGTTCATGACCGATCCCGGGGATGTGTATACCAAGATTAGCCCACAAACCATCCATCTTGTGTCGTTGTCTAAGTGGGTCATATCCAAGTGTAAGGACAAGAGCGTAGACCACCGTGAAATAGCGAAGGCCGTAGCCATATGTTTGTGTGGGGTGGCGCTCTTCCCGTCTATGGATCACCTCATAGACTACGTGAGTTTGAGCGCTATAAGCGGGGTATGGCATGGTCTCTCCCTCTCCCATGTGGTCTTGGCCTACCTATATGCGGGTCTTACCTCGGCCTCTACGGGGGGTTCACTCTACGGCTCTATGATCCTTTTGGAGTGTTGGTTGGGAGTGAGGATAAAGTTCAAGCCTGTAGACAACCCCACTACCAATAGCCGGATCTTCGGGTGCCATCCACTGTGCTTCATTGGCGGGGCGGCCAAATTCCCCGACAAAGTTGTGTGCAGGACGGTGGACAAGAAGATGAGGGGTGCATGGTGGCACTACCTCAACACACTTCCAATGGAGCACTTTGCCTTGGGTATAACGGCGCTACGTGGAGCGGAGATTCGGCTCCCCCTTGGGCGTGGATTGGACCTTCAACTTGTGGGGAACATGACGACGGTACTTTACAACCCACAGAGGTGCTACCTACAGATCGGGAAGTCGAGGACTAAGGTGCTTCCGCCGTCTCACTTGCCTCCGATGAAGAAGCGGCGTTTGGGAGATCCGGAGGACGAGCAGGCCATGCGGAGCGCGTTGGCCTTATGGCGGTGTGTGCCACCCATGTACTACCCCCGACGCTGAATGAGGAACGGGAGACGTACCAAGCGTACCTCCTAGAGCATGAGAAGATTCGACCACTTGGGGAACCATGAGCTTGAGGGAGAGTTGATTGTAGATTTGAAAGCTTTGATGGGACATGATGTAGTGAGAGTGAGAGACTTGAGGTTTTGTGCTTTTACAGCTTTTATTTGATGTAAACATTGAGGATTTGGAATGGAAATTGAAATTTCTAAAGGGTTCTGTGCACTGACTGAGAAGGCGACATAGGGTGTGTCGCTACCTTGAAGGCGACGAGTCGACAGGCGCGACCTCAGAACAGAAAGTGACAGGATGCCTGTCGCGACCTGGGAAGAAGGCGACAGGGTTCTTGTCGCGTTGACAGGGCCGAAGGGGGGTTTGAATTTGGGGCCCAGCACCCCTGCTTCCACTCCTTCCTCTTCCTTCCCTTCTCCGGCGACTGGGCGATTCCCCCCTTTCGGTTTCCTCTTCTCTCCCTCTTCCGGCCTCCCTCTCTCCAGCGATCTCCGGCGACGGCGGCGGTGGCTTGGGCCCTTTTTTTTTTCCCCTTCTTTCCCCCCCCCCCCTCTTGGTGATCCGGAGATGGAGGGCGGTGACGGCGGGCAAGGTGGAGATGGCGGAGGTGGTGGCCGACGGCGCACTAAGAGGACGATCCGCCATCGCCAAGCGGACGAGGGACCATCTATGGTGGTGGAGGAAGAAGCTCTGGTTGTACCCATGGAGGAGGGCCTCGCGGCGGCGGCGCCGGGCGAGGACGAGCCCGTCGGACCAAAAAAGGTAGGTCTCAGACCTAGAATCCATGTATGCGACTGATAAGAGTGCAATGCACTCACTTGTAGGGCATTTGCCCGACGTGAATCGGCCGGGAAACGGGTGTTTCCCGTCTCCCTGGTAACGCGACAGGGTGCCTGTCGCATTACCAGTGGGAAGGCGACAGGCCCCCCTATCGCCTTTTAGAAAGCGACGGTTGCCCTGTCGCCTTCAGACTTCTGAATGCGACGGGCTGCCCGTCGCCTTCAGAAGGCGACAGGGGTCCCGTCGCGATGACAGGACTGAGACCCTTCCAGTGATTTTGGCTGATTTCTGATGCTCGCTGTGTTTGTGTTGCAGAGTGAGTTGCGGTCCAGACTGGGATGGGCAGTCGTCCATGCGATCTACCAGGGATTGCCCGACTTTCAGAGGGCCCGATTAAAGGAGATGGGGTTTGGTCCCTTCCTCCGATTGGACGAGCTGACGCCCGATGTAGCGCTCATTCAGGCGTTAAAGGAGAGGTGGGACCCCGAGTGCCACGCTTTCCTCTTTCCGTGGGGTCATATTGTAACGACCCTGGATATCTATACCCAATAAGGGTCCATATCCAGATCCGTCTCCCGCGAACGGACCGAAGTCTCGCAAGGGATAGCTCGTACACGTGTCTAGGAAGAATATAAAAGACAAACCACAACAGTAAGAGACACAAGGAAGGATATGTGCTCATACCTGCATTTACAATTTACATCTATCCCATTACATTATTACATGTCCAAATTAAAAAGAGTACAACTACCTGGGGCATACCCGAGGGAGCACAAGCTCGCACAACTCTACTAACACTACTGCTGGTGGTACAAGTCTGTCACAACACCTCCTCAAGCGACACCATCGGTAAACCCTGAAAAAGACTGTAAGGGAGTGAGCCTCAACAAGTCACTGGCTCAGTAGGGAACCACCCAAAACCACACACAACACAGAAGAACCTCAACCCCAACGGGTCTCACTGGCAACACCAGAAGCCAAACCATTTCATGCTCACCACAAAGCATAAATAACAATACTAAACATAATTAACTCAGTTGCTGCAAGACTCGGAAAGACAAAGAGACAACAACACCATTAGTCCACTCAATAACTAAAAAGCCTAGGCCACAAGCCTCACAGGCACACCACCTCAACAACTGGTCGCCTAAGCTGTAAGCCACACAGGCAAAGCATTGCCTAAGCTACTAGCTTCACTGGCAAGCCTTCAACACAAATAGGAATTAGGATTGCTAACCAAGAGCTAATCCTTTATATCCTTAAACCACGATGTGTCGAATATCACACCAACATAACAAGACTGGTTACCACGGTGCCAATCCATCACACACTAAACCATAATCGGAAGCTTACCCATAAAGGGATAAAACACAACAAGTGGAAGGTCTCACCACACGACCCCCACAGAGCATAGCTCCACCTCAACACCTAAAAAGACTGGTACACAAGGTACCACGAGAAATCAACACCCACAAAGGGTACAGGTACCCACCACCACAAGGTACCACCACTGAAACACAAACATAATTGTGCCACCACTAGGGCACACCACAACTAGTCAAGCCACAACTAGTGAGTCTCTGCTCACCAACCACAACTACAACTATGCCAACACCATGGCACACCTCAATGCGTAAAACCATAACTAACACACGCTACGATTGATAGCAAAGCACGAGCCAGAAAGCACGACGCCACCACATGAGATAGACTACTGGTTCATGACACCAGTATCCAACCCGGACAACACAACACAAGAACAACCTCTCAGTCTCGCAGTCTCAGACGAAAAGTCCAACTGCACCTCCACAACACAAGTAAAGCCAAAGAACTGTGGAGACCAACCAAACCACCACAACCTACAGGTCACACACCCTGCAGGCCCATGCCTGGCATCTTTAGAGACTCTGGCCCGAGCTCTCTAAAGTGAGGCACTGGTAAACAGGACTAGCTGGGGACCAGTACGTCTACTGGTGTCCGTAACCTCCAGCTACGAGCGTGCTACAAGTGACTAAACACAAACTCTCACAAGTCACTGTCCCACTGCCGTCTTTCCCTCAGCCGGACGACAACTCTCCCCAAGAGTGAGGGTGTCCAGGAAGACGACAAGACCTCGACGGTACCATTGCACCGGGACAAACCCCGAGCACAACAAACACACGTGCCTGGCTCACACAGAAACTGGGGCTCCCAACTGAAGAGGCATTCTGGAATAGGCGCCGGACCACCAAACTCAGCAATGCACAAACCACGATATATGCTTATATATTCTTTATTACAAACCACAGTAGCCATTCATAATCTGGCCTATCATCGGTCGCCATGTGACCTCCCAACCAACTCACACTAACACGTACGTATATCATAACAATACACGCAACCTTGCCTGTCATTGGTCACCCTGTGACCTCTTCGGAAATACACAATACTTAACATGAATAACATTGTAATACTCTTTAAAAGACAACCACAGACTAGGGCTAGGTTCATACCTAACCTTCATTGCCCTATCATCTCACACCAACTACAGAATTTACAATACAACAATCATTATGTCAAACCACTAGCCATGCATACTCATGCACAACACTCAAACTATATAAACATCACGTAAACGCATGCTCACTTCGTGAGCACCACCATTAGCATGTAAACCACACACAAACGACACACTAACCACGCTCACCGAGCGCTACAAGTGCCAAGGCATCATTAGCATTGCCATGCACAATAATTAAACTATAATCGAATAACCAAAACACCAACAGCATGCAAAACATAACCTTCGGCTGCTATCGCGACAGAGGCTAAGACCGCCTTCTGATCGCGACACTACGATATGGCGCGACAAGAAACACTGTCGCGGCAGAGAAGACTACCGCGACCTGGTCGCGACTCCCCGACAAACCGCTATAGGAACCTGGGCCATCATCCGATCGCGACCCACATATACACCGCGACAGAAACTGTAAGGTCTCGGGTCTTTAGTGGATCCTTATTGGGTCTGTAGAGGTCCTGTGTAGTTGACGGCCAGGGCTTGCCGTTGAGTCTGAGTCAGCGTCCAGAGATGTGGACGTCTGAGATTGAACTCAGCGACAAGATATGTGGACGTTAATCTGTAGGCGGTTCAGTTGGCGGCCATTGATGTTGACGTCGACTAACCAGTCCTGTTGAAATAGGGCAGCCCGAGAGCAGGGTTTCTTCTTCTCCTTTCCTCTCCTTTCTTCCACCTTTGTTCTTCTTGATTCCTGTAGCTTCTGTTGAGTGATTTGAGCTCGTGGGAAGCCCCTGGATCGTGTGGCGTCGCTAGTTCGGGCGGGAATCGCAAGGTTTTGGCGTAATTCGCGCGGAGTCTTCGGGGAGATCCGGCGCGATTGGTGGCTGTTTAGGGATTCTTAAGGCGTTCTGAGGTAGGGACTTAACCCCTATAACCCTCTCCAGCAAACCAGCATGTCCAATTAAGCAAATTGGTGTGTAATTTATGGTTTAGGGTTTGGGTTGTATCATGCCGGGATTTGGGTAAATTAGACAATCTAAGTGTTAGAATGTTTAGTTTAGATGTTCTGGTAGTGTAAACTGATGTGAGGATGTGTTTCCTTCCATCAGTCAGAATGTTATTTAGTATTTCTGCCCTTTTGGAACTGATTCGGGTCAGTTCTGGGTATGGGGGACTGAAGATATCAACGTCCACATCTATTGACGTTGAGATCTTCAGAGGTGAATTAAACGACAAGGTCGATTGCCGTTTAGTTCCTATTAACGACATGAGGGTTGCCGTTTACCCCATGTTGGCGGCAATCGATGTGGCCGTTTATATCCTGTCTCCCAGCAGACTTAAGTTGTGTGATTAGAGGCGAATGACATGTGATGTCCGCCCTAATAACACATATGGGCCAGGCTTAGAGTGTGACTCCGCCTGTGCATAGTAGTAGTTGTATGTGGCACGAGGTGTTTACTACTGTACGGGGTTTCAGACGTTGAGTGTGTTCCGTCTGTCGTACGCGCGTTGCGTTACCGTGTACCTGTTTCTGTTGTGTTACCTAGGCGTGGGTGCGACTCCGTCTAGACGACTAGTGTGTGGTTGTCCTCCGCTAGTGAGCCGGGACATCGAGTGCGACTCTGTCCTGTGCGTACTCCTTTTGGTGGTTTTGAGCCGGTCTCCGTGGAGCCCCTTCTCTACCGCTAGGGTCAAGCGTAGGGGAAAAACCGGTCGTGGACCAGACGCGAGAGAGAGCGTCTGTAGTGTGCACACGTGGCTGGGGTTGAGAGCCTCTGTGGTGACGGGACGCCGAACCACAGACCCTAGCTGAGTCCTACTTGCTGTGTGTGTGAGTGTGTGTTACTGAGCTATGTGGTTTGCAGTTTTGTGTGGTGCGACGTGTGCTTACTTTCTGTTTTTACTTTCCGCACTTTAGACTGTTACCGGTGGGGTTACTTTTCCCTACTGGGTCTCTTTCTTGAGACTCACTCCCTTCCCTTTCAGGTGGGTCTTCGTCGACTCCCGTTCCAGGCGAGTCTAGCCACTCCGGTGTTGGTGCTCCCTAGCTGCAGTGAGTTGTACCTTTTTGTTGTACTTCTGTACTCTGTACCTTGTCTCAGACTCTGAGGTTGTTTATGATATGTTTATATAGTGGAATTTTACTGCTTTGCATGGTGTGTATCTTCTTACATATAGTCTCCTCGGACTCTAATTCCTACCCTTCCGAGCTTGTCTCGTGGGTTAGCGGGTCAGAATTCGGGTTACTGGTTGTTACTGGTAATGCGGATTCTGGGTCGTTACAGAAACTCTATTGCGACAGATCGGGCTGTCGCGACCATGTCGCGACACCCTAGGCCGCCGCCTTACCAAGTAAAAACCCTAATCCGGGAACCATCTCCGAATCTCCATATAAACCACATTAATTCTCGATTTTCATGCTTTAATGAATAACCTAGCATGCTCTCTATTGTTCATAAAGCATTAAACTTATGGAATACACATCACATGCCATCCACGCAATCAAATCAAGGTAAAACTCCCTACCTTCATGAAGAACACGCAAACCGGCTACGGCACGACGTCTCCCCCACTCCATGCAACGTCCTCGCGTCAAGAGCGCGACGAGAACACCACTGAAACACCAAATCACCCCGAACAGCCGCAGCAACTCCTCCCCTGGGTCGAGCAGAGCCTCCCCTGCTCTGTTCGGCAAAACCCTTTTTAAAAACCGAACAGCGGTTACTAACGCGACACACCTACTCGACGCGACCTGATCGCGACCGCTTCAAGCGTCGCCTTAGCACACCAGACGTCAGCAGCCCCGCCCCGTGCACGACACGTGGCGTGCTAGCAGGCGTCGACTCCAAACAGCGGCAACCTTAACGCGACCCTCGCTACCGACGCGTTCAGAACGCGGCCTACATCACCGTCGCGTTCACACTTAGTGAACCAACGGGCACTACGGACCTAACCTACCAGCCCAATAAGCTCCACACAACGCGCGGAAACCATAACCAAGGCCCAATGACCCCATATTGGCCATGAGCACCACACCAAAACCAATAAACACAGATCCGAACTACCACTAATCCACGAACCGCGAAGATCCGAAAACGCGCTACGTTACACATATGGTCCCCACGTTAGAGGATGTGTCACGGATCACTGGCCTACGGGTGGACGGCCAGGCGGTGACTGGGGTCACCTACACTAGCTACTAGGAGTTGGCGGAGAGGCTCCTTGGGTTGGAGGTGAAGAGGGAGAGATCCGCCCTGGTAGCGAGGACGAGGCTACAGGCGAGCCTCGGGGTGGCGGACGCACGCCACCAGACTGGAGAGGGCCCGACGGAGTATATGACTCGGCTGACAGAGGGTGCCAGAGCGGCGCTGGCAGAGGAGGCGGGAGCTGCAGCGGACCGCGACTTGAGGCTCTTCCTGTTCCTCGTGATCGAGAAGTTGATTCTGGGGACCCGAGGGGACCCAGTCAGCTGCAGATGCCTACCCCTGCTGGAGGACTTGTCCAGCGTAGGCAGCTACGCATGGGGTGTGGCCCTCCTGGCCCACCTCTTCGATAGCTTGGGCACCTCCAGCAGAGAGACGGGGGTAGCCGGATTCTTCCCACTCCTTCAGGTATGCTTCTTACCCTTATCCTTTACTGCTTTTCCTTGCTCATTTTTGATTGACTGTGGTATTGACTGAGTTGTTTTGCAGGTGTGGGCATACTACCACCTCCCCTCTTTGGGTCATGGCGTACCGAGGCGACCTGGCGCTGTATCACTCCTACAACACTGGCGGTTCTGCCGAGACGAGCGTTCACTGCAGTGGCAGGTGACACAGATTCACGATGCTTTGGACACGGTTCCCTTCGGCCATGTGAGTACTTCTACCCTTAAAACTCTTCCCTTTTCTTGCTTGCTCTGAGAGTTGATTGACAAATCTTTTTGCTTGTGATGCGCAGGTCGAGTGGACTCCCTATGTCGGGGAGGATGACGCTGCCCAGCCGTGGGTGGAGCGGGGCCGTCCCTACTTCGGTAGGGACATCTGGCTGCATTCATTCAACACGGTGGTACCGCTCCACCACCGGCTGGTCGCGCGGACCCTAGGACTCCACCAGGCAGTGGTGGAATTCCCTACTCGGCCAAGGCTGTGGAGAGGCCTGGCCGGAGCTTTCGCGGAATCCAGCATGTTACCGACTGGACAGTTGGTGTTCATGAGCAGCTCGAGGATTGGGAACAGCGGGGCAGGGAGGTGGCTTCAGAGGCCACGAGCGATGAGGACTACTTCTGTGCCTATGCACGGAGGTACAGGGCCCAGGTTTATAAGGGGTCTCGACGACCGGTGAGTTGTGCTGCTTTCAGTCTCTTAAGTTCTCAATTGATTGTGTGACTGACTTGACTTGTGTTTGCAGCTTGATCCTGAGGGGCGTATCGCCTCGCTCGAGGGCGTCCTCCACTCCACCATTCGGTAGAGGGATGACCTCCAGGCGGTAGTGACCCAGCTGGTGAGTACTACATACCCAGACCCTTCTATTTCTAGCTTTGGTTGACTGACTCTTCTTGTTTTCCCTTGCAGCGGGAAGAGCTAGATCAGGCCCAGCAGATGGTGGGAGGGGCTTCTTCCTCCCGAGAGGACCCTGCCCGTTCGGTGTTGGAGGGCCAGTTGGCGGCAGCAGTGGCCCGAGCAGAGGATGCTCTCGCCCAGGTGCGGAGCGGGTAAGTTATCAACTAGATGCCCCCTTAACTCTCTGTTTCTTTTGGTGTTTTGACAAGACATTTTGATGTTGCAGGAGGTTGAGCTAAGAGACTCCTTAGCGCGGATGACCGTGCTGGAGGCAGAGATGGCGGAGCTGCGCCTACGCCCGGAGGCAGCGGAGGTGACGCATTGGCGTCAGGAGGCCGAGGAGGCGACGAGGCTGCGCGCTGAGGCCGGGGACCTCCGCACTCAGCTGGGAGAGGAGAGGCACCGTTGGCTGCTGCTGTGATCCGAGATGAAGGGCCTCGAGAGGGCCTTAGCTCTGGTCGGACGCAGCCGCTCGTCGGTCAGCAGGAGCGGAATCCCGAGCGGGTCCGCTGGACATTATCTGACAGGTTCCTCCGGACGACGGAGGAACGAGGAGGAGGCACGGCGGCGCGAGAGAGCGCCAGAGGGGAGCGAGACAGGTCCGAGGGACATGGCCCCTCCGTCTCCCCGCTCACCTGAGGGTACAGGGGAGAGCGGTTGAGGGCTTGTACTTTTGCCCCTTTTGTACATGTATGATATGGAATGGAATGGAATGGATCTCTCTTATTTCATGATTTGCGACTGAGCGAGAGTGACGAGTGAGAGTGACGGGTGAGATGCGAGTGCCGCTTTCTTTCTTTTGCGCCCTGCACACTTAGACAATCACGAAACAAGTTAGATCCGTTCTTAGGCTTAGCCCCTTGCCTTAAAATGCGACGAATGACCAACCTTGATAAATGGTCAAGGGGCTAAGCCTTATTAAATAGGCAAAATACATAAATAAATAACATGCATGAGCAGGTGAGTGGGGTGGTTGAAAACATTTTTGGAGTTATTCGGTTTTTGAGTTTTGAAATATTTAATTTTTTTGGAGTTTTGAAATATTCAGTTTTTTGGAGTTTTGAAATGTTTGATTTTTTGGAGTTTTGAAAAACGCCTAAAGCCGCGTTAGCCCTTCCTGAAATAAGACGCGCGAGACGGAAGGTACTCGCCCCTTTGGGCCACAACCCTTAGACCGGTTCGAGCCGCTGGTTTGGAGTCTTGATCACCTCTGGTTCTTGCCACGAACCTCACTAGGCTAGGACGTGCGCTGAGGGGTGACAATGCCTCGGGAACTACCCTTAGTTGATGCTGCGACTAGTTAAGCCATACCCAAGAGGTGATTCGGTCTTATAGGGAGAAATGGAAGATTATTTAAGGAAAGTCTTGTGTAAGTTTAGGGATGGTGGGTTCGACTAGTTCCTACAGCATACCCTTCAGAGATTGGGTCTGTTGTGGAGGGACTTTATAGTCTTTTGCTATAGACTTGCATTATTTGGGGCATGCGTACGACCGGGCTCATGAGCGTCCCGCGGAGACTTTGCCACTCTTTGCCATGCCCCTATCGAGTTATGGATTTCCTTTTTCTTTTCTTCTGTTTCTTTGCTTCTTTGCCCTTTGTTGTTTTGACCGTCCCTGTTTGAGACTTGATCTCGTCAGAATATGCTTTAGGTTGACGACCTTACCCTTACAATCCTTTGCCCCTACACTTCGACCGATTAGAAGAGAATGACCGACGCATCGTTAGAGTAGGACCCACACAGTTGCGGCCTCTACCAAGTGCAGCTACCCGGGCTTGCCGTGCGTGTGTGTGTTAATCCTGACTTAGAGCGACCCTTGACGATCAGGGAGGGACTTTAGACTCTCAACACGGGGTTATTCCCCGATCTAGGTGTTGTGGCCTCACACCTATAGGCCTAAGGATAGAAACGTTTGAGGTACAACCCATTCCATGGATGCGACAATTCGACGCCCTCAGCGTTGGTTAAGCGATAAGCATTTCCGGGGTACACTTCCCTTACAACATACGGACCCTCCCAATTAGGTTGCAGTTTGGACCTAGGACCTCCGGGTTTGATAAAAATGCGTTTCAAGACCATATCACCTTCTTGGAATTTTCGCTCAATTACCTTTTTTTCGAAAGACCTTGAGATTTGCCTTTGATAAGAGAGCACATGGTCGGCTGCCATAAGCCGCCTTTCATCTAATAGCTCCAATTGGACTAGAAACGCCTCTCGACGTTCGTCAAGATTAAGTTCTTTATCTAATTGGACTCTTAGCAAAGGGATCAGAATCTCGTATGGAACTACTGCCTCCATCCCATAAGTGAGTGCGTACGGGGTTTGTCCCGTGGGAGTGCGGACGGAGGTACGATAGGCCCATAGAGCCTCTACTAGCTTCTCTAGCCAATCGAAGAACTTGTGCGACTCACAGGTTTTCTTCAAGATTTTAAGAAGGGTTTTATTTGTTGCCTCAGCTTGGCCATTGCCTTATGGGTAATATGGAGATGAATGATGCAGAGTGATGTTATATTTCTTACAGAGGTCCTGAAGTTCTTGCGAGATGAATTGTGGTCCGTTGTCCGTGACGATGCTGCTTGGCACTCCGAACCGCGAGATGATGTTCTTCATGATGAAGCGGCACACCGTGGATGCTTTGATTTCTGCGAACGATTCTGCTTCTGCCCACTTGGTGTAATACTCAGTTGCTGTTAGGATAAAGGATTTCTGCTTGGTTTGAGCATTAGGATCACCAAGAGGGCCAATAATATCGAAAGCCAACATGGAGATTAATGGCCAAGGTGTGGAGAGTGGATGGAGTGAGGAGGAAGGAGCATGAATTTTATCAGCGTGGAGTTGACACTTGACACACCTATGGACTTAGATGGTACAGTCTTCTTCTAGGGTTGGCCAATAATAGCCTTGCCTAATGATTTTCTTTGCAAGTATTTGACTGTTGACATGTCCTCCGCATTCACTAGCATGGGCTCCTTCCACCACTCTCCAAGCTTCATCGTCACTTAGACATCTTAAGAGAACTCCATTGAGAGCCCGCCTGTACAAGACTTCTCCAACGATTGTATACCTTAAGGCGGCTCTTCTGATGGCCCTGCGATCTTCTACGCTTGCCCCTTCAGGATATGTTCCATCCTTACAATACTGCTCAATCTCAAAATACCATGGCAGTTCTTCTTCATCCAAAATCTCCTCGAGCTCAGTTAGAATGACTTGCTGCGCCCCTCTCTTCCTAGCCCTCTCTTCTAAGGTTGCCCTAAGGTTGTTGAACCAAGGATCCTGGATAGATGGGACATCGAGTCGTTGGACGACAATTGTCTCGGTCCGACGACTCAGAGGGAAAGATAGAGATGAAGCTAGCGACGCCAAGACGTCGGCCAGGATGTTTTGCGAGCGAGGGGTATGGATATAGATAAGCTTGCGGAACTGCCTTGCCAACAGCGTGACCAGGTCTTGATATGGCTTGAGCTTTGGGTCACGGGTGCGGTAAGTTGAGAGCACCTGCCGTAGAACAAGCTGAGAGTCTCCGATGATTCTGAGGTGATATGCACCTAAGATGTAAGCGTGCTTGAGGCCAGCGAGGAGAGCTTCGTACTCAGACATGTTGTTGGTAGCGGGGAAGGTGAGTTGATAAGCGATGGGGATGGTAATGCCTTCCGGGGTGAGCAGCACGGCTCCAATGCCCTGTCCCTGAGAATTGAGTGCGCCAT
Source organism: Colocasia esculenta (assembly GCA_014218235.1). Taxonomy (NCBI): domain Eukaryota; kingdom Viridiplantae; phylum Streptophyta; class Magnoliopsida; order Alismatales; family Araceae; genus Colocasia; species Colocasia esculenta. The sequence goes on from CM024757.1 coordinate 164,239,070, forward strand.
CGAAATGGAGGGACCAGAAGGGGTCTTTGATAATAACTGAGAGTTCCTCGTCGGGGAATTCCTCCCAAACGGAATCGCTGTGAGGGAGTGGAAGATGGGCCAAATGCTCGGCGATAGCATATCCTTTGATGGTCTTTTGGACCACGAAGGAAATGTCGAATTGGGAGAGGAAGCTCTGCCAGCGCGCAAGCCGATCAGAGAGGATGGGTTTCTCTAGAAGATAGCGGAGTGGATCTATTCTTGAGATCAGCTTGACCTCGTGGGCAAGGAAATAGTGCTTGAGCTTTTGGACCACCCACACGAGTGCGGCACAGGTTTTGTCCGCAATGGTGTACTTGGATTCGGTGGTGTTGAAGAGCCTAGAGAGATAGTACGCTGCCTTTTCTTTGCCAGATTCATCATGTTGCGCAAGGACAGCACCTAGGGAGTCCTTAATGACCGAGAGGTATAGGATAAGCAGTTTCCCGGGTACAGGAGGCTGCAGAACTGGGGGATTCATGAGATAACTCTTCAACTCATCGAAGGCTGCTTGGCATTTATCATTCCATTCGAATTTTGCCCCTCCTTTCAAGAGATCATAGAACGGGCGTCATCTTTGCGAATGCTGGGATATGAATCTTCTGATGAACTGTAAACGCCCTATTAGCCCTCTTAATTGTGAGACGTTCTTTGGAGGTGGTATTTCTGCTATAGCCTTAGCCTTGTTCGGATCAATCTCAATGCCCCGCTTGCTAACTATGAAGCCTAGTAATTTCCCTGATGATACCCCGAACACGCATTTCTTTGGATTCATTTTCAATTGGTACTCCCTCGACCTCTGCAATACTTTGGCAAGGATTTCGGGGTGTTCTCTCCTGGTTCTTGACTTCACCAAGATGTCATCCACGTATACCCATACATAAACATGGATCATGTCGTGGAAGATGGCCATCATCGCCCTCTGATAGCAGGTGCCGCTGTCGCAGCTGCTGAGGGGGAAATCTGTGGCACAACCCTAGGCGTCGGTCTTGGAGGCAACCTTGGTGCGCCTTTAGGGAAGCACTATCAGGAGACTCCCCCCTTGTCCTACCGCGTCTCAACTAGAGGTGATGGCGCGGTGCCAAGGGTTGAGCCATGGGGAGACTCCCGAGCGCTCAGAGGAAGCTTACCGGGCACGGCCCCAGGATGAAGAGGTATCCGAAGAGGACATCGACGTGGAAGCACTGGCAGACTGCATTTTCAAGTCGTTGTCCGTGCTAACACAACTTGCGGGGCGCGCTCGGAACCATCAACACATGTGGGAGGCCGAGCTCGCCTACTGCAAGGAGCTTGAGGCACAGCATGTGGCTCGGGAGGCCGAGCTTAAGGAAGAAATCAAGAACCTCCAAGAAGAGCTTCGCACCTCCAAGCTCAACCTCACAGTAGCCCTGGCAGAGAAGGAGGCGCTTGCGAATGTGCTGAGCAAGGCCAAGACCCAAGGCATCGATGAGTACAAGGCAGGTCGAGGCTTCAAGGAAGACCCTGGGGCAGTACGGTGCCCTTTGCTACTAAGTGGGCCTCGGCGCTGGGGAAGACTGAGGGCGTCGTCTAGCGTTGATCGATTATGCTTGAGAGGCGTTCGAGGCTGCTGTCCACGAGTGTCGTCGTCGGACCCAGGACCCTCGCTTAGGCAGCGTTTGGGACTGTGGGTGTAAAAAGTAAAAATAAAAAAAATCTGATTTTACACCATTTTCTGACACATGGGAGATTGTAATGATGGCATTTTAAAATCACCTACATCATTTGAGAACAAGTGCAGGCATTCCACTTTTGACACTTTAATAACTATTATTTTAATAAGAAAAATTAATTTACCCCATCCACATGCATCTTTAGGAGAGGTAATAGTTTTTACTTTTTCCAAATTGGGTCAGAAGCGGCCTCCCTTCCGCTTTTGATGGAAGGGAGAGAGAGAAAATAATGTGTCTATCTCTCTCCCTAACTCAAAAAGCACTTTGCGCCAAATCCCATGCAGCTTGTCTTCATTTGGAAACCAAGAGGAGATTTGTCAGAGATTTCAGGCTCAAAATCGCTAGAAACCTCACTGCCAAACGATGCCTTAGACGGAGTGCACTTCACGCACTTCCAAGCAGGGTGGATGGATCCCAGGGACGACGGGGCTGGCCCCTCGGAACAGGCCCCTTAGATGTATTTCTCTTCCCTTTTCTTTTGTAATTTGTTCTGAACAAGAACTTTCGCCAGGCAGACCTGAATAGATCCCCTTTTTAGAATATGTGAATGGCTTCCTTTTTCCTATCTTCTTCCCTTATGGTTGTCTTGTTCAGATCGGATTCTGTTGGTCGCTTAAAAAGGGTTCGTGATCACCACTTGGGTTTGCACCGAACACTTTCTGCTTTAGGGTTTTGATGTCGCGCTAGCCCTTCGAGCTAAAAGTAGCTTCTGTCTAGGGACGTTCTGAAAAACCTTTTCAGTAGACCAAAGGAATGGGAAGAAGAGAAGTGAGATGCCGCGCAAGAGCTTTTATAGGTAATAAGCCTTTAGTTGGTGGATACATGCCAGGTTCTGGGTATGACTCGCCACTAGGAGTAGTGAGCCTATACGAGCCCTTTCCAAGAACCTGGATGACCTGATAAGGTCCTTCCCATTTCAGGGCGAGTTTACCGATTACTCTTTGGGGATCCGATGCCAAGCAACGGCGGAGGACAAGGTCTCCTTCGATGAAGCACCGCTCCTGAACTCGGGAATTGTAATATTGTGCAAGTGGCTGTTGGTAGGAGACAAGTCTGATGCTAGCGTCGCTTTGGCATTCACTGAGCATATCTAGGTTCTCCCTAAGCGCTTGGTTGTTGGCGGCTTCGTCGAAGTGAGTGGTTTGGATGGTGGGAAGAGCTACTTCCAGGGGCACGACGCTTCAGTGCCGTAGACCAGATGGAAGGGAGTCTCTCCAGTAGCAACCAGAGCAGTCATCCGGTGACACCACAACATGTTGGGGAGCTCCTCAATCCACGAACCTCTTGCAGCTTCAACCCTTGTGCGTATCCTGTAAGACCCGGCTTCCCGGTGTTCCTTTCGGTGTCTGGGATGACTCGTGTCGCGTCGGGGATGCCCGCCGCGACAGTCACGTGTCGCGGCGAGTCTGTGCGTCGAGTTCTTGTCGCGCCCGGGTTGCCCGTCGCGTTCTTGTAGCGCCCGGTCAACGGGCCCGCGACAGTGTTTTGTTGTGTTGCGCTGTTCCGGTCGTGACCCTTGGGGGGCACGTTCTTGTCGCGGTCGGTGGGCCCGTCACGTTAGGTCTGTAACGCGACGGGGCGGTCAGTCGCGTTCTGGGTGTCGGGCGCTTAAGGCACAGGCCGACTACCCCTTCCCCCTCTTTCTCCTCTTCTTCCCTTTCCCCTCTTCTCCGGTGGTGGGGAGGCTCCCCTCCGGCGATCAGGCGTGGTGAAGGCCGGCGGGCTCGTGGCGGCGTCGTGGCGCGTGCGTGGAGCGAGGAGGAGGTGGCCAACCGGTGTGAAGGGCCCCTCGTGGGTTCGGTTCTTCGGTTAAGGTAGGGATTTCCTGTGCCCTCTCCCATCCGGGTGGATCGGGAGCCCCTCAGAGTTTATAGATAGCTTTACTGCTTTCCCCATGCTCCCCTCCCCGTGTGTGCATGTTTGTGCGGTTTTGGGCGACCCGGGATGGAGCATCCCGTGGTCTGCCTCCCGACTGATGTCGCGGCCGTACGATGCGTCGCGACATCCGTAGAGGCGTCACCCCGGTCGGGCGCGACCTTATTGCGGCACACTTGGCGGTCGCGATAAGGATCGCTGTCGCGACCTAGTTTCCCGTCGCGACAGGGTGGCTGTCGCGACGCGCTGCCCCGTCGCATCAAGGCTATTGTCGCGGCGCCCTTCCCCGTCGCGATGGCATCGCGACGGCCTGTGGGGGCGCGACAGTGCCTGTGCTGCCTCGGGTGGTTTCCGTGGCTGGTTTATGTGTCGGCGTGTGCCCCAGGGCAAGCTTTGCCCTTAGGACCTTCTGGTAGGGAACGCGGCAGGTTGCCTCCCTGCGTTCAGTGACCGAAGGTGACACCTTCGTGGCCGTGTCCTGGCAATGGTGCGAGGAGGGTCGCGTCTGTCTAACAATCGATTGACTGGCGGACAATCGATTGTTAGCAGAGCGACAGACTTTCTGTACTTCTAGTAGTGGTCCGAGGTTTTGGCTCGCTTGTGCGTGTTTGCTTGGCCGACGACCCTTTTGGGGGTTCGTGCGTGCCTCTCGCTTGCTGGGCTTGTCGTGTGCTACAAGCCAGCGGTTCGGCGTGGTTTTGTTGTGCTGCCCCGCCTGTTCGCCCAGTGCTTGGCACTTGAGGGCTTGTCCCGTTCAGAGGTTGTCTCCGTTTCCTGGGACCCCCATCCTCGGGAGCCTGTTGAGGGAGTACTCCGGGCTACGAGCGTGCTCGAGTTGGCAGCCCACGTGAGCGGACTCTGAGCTGAGGGGAAAACGAGGTTTGGACAGCGGCGTTGAGTCATTTGTAGAGCTCTCTTGTCTGGGTCTGGGATGCCGAGGGGTTCAGAGTGCTTTCCTGGCGCAGACCAGACAGTCCCTTGTCTCACTGCCTCTCTCTGTGTTGGTTCCGGAGCCACATAGTGGTGCTAGGCGTGAGGCCGCAGCTTGGCCAGGCTGTGGTGTTGTGTGTGTTGTGTGTTTCTGTGGCGGCTCTGTCTCGCCCTTCGCGGGGGTGGAGGCAGGAGCTAGGCTAGCGAGCAGAGCATGAGAACTGCGGGTCCCCCTCTTGGTTGCTAGCGGCGGTGGCTTGGTTGCTGTTGTTGTGACGACGTTTTCCTCACGACGTTTCTAAGTGTTCCCCGTTGCCCGAGCTTGCACGGTGGTTATAGCCCGGCTGTGCCTAGTTTCCGTGGGCGTCGTTGGTCTGGCCTTGGGCAGACCCGTGCTTCTGGTGGTTCCCGCTTCGGTGTTCCTCTAGTTCCATGGTCCCGTTCGTGGGTGCCAGCCCGTGATGGCACCGGCGTGTGTAGCTTCCCGACCTGGCGGTTTGTTTGGAGTCCGGGGTGGTTCTGCTTGTGGGCCCTCGACCTTGTAGAGGTCTAAGGTGGCCGTGCTTGCGGTGAGATGTCGTTCTCACTTGGTTGTTCCGTGGTCTCGGCAGGTGTGCCGAGCGCTGCTTCCGCTTTGTGCTTGACTCCGTTGGTTTCTGCGGGAGTCGTGTGTGTTGCCTGACCTCGGTTGGTGGTCGTGGCATTGCGATGTTCTCTTCCGCTGCTTAGTAGTACCCTGCTGTAGGTGTTACTCGCTTTACAGCTTTCTAGTGTAGTTTCCTATTTTCGGAGTTCCTGCTGCTCTGGCCGGTGAGAGACTGGTAATCCCTACTGGGCCTTGTTCGCGAGGCTCACCCCCCTACTTCCTTCAGCTAGGGGCTCGTCGTCGCGGGAGCTCGGTGTCGAACGGGTTGCAGAGGCGGCTGTGGCGCCGTGTGTTGTCAGCAGCAGTGAGAGCGAGTGTTGTGAGCTCTTGTAGCCGAGTGAGCTGAGAGCTATGTTTTGCAAGTCCTCGGGGTATGCCCTTTAAGGACTGTACCCTTCTTCTTGTACCTGTGCTTTTGTTTGGGACACGTTGTACAGACTTTTGTATATTGTACAGATTGTTATAGTTATTGGAATTCAGTACATATCTCACTAGACTATCAATTATAACCCTTCCGGGTCTTCGGATCCGTGGGTGGCGACGCGAACTTCGGGCCCTGGTGGGGGTCTAGAGGGTCGGGTCGTTACAGTTGGTATCAGAGCGAGGGTCTACTGAGATTTGTAAGGAGTTAATAACTATAGCTGTCCCAAAGGAAGGTACTAGTGCGCTGCTGACACCGTCCGACTAGTGTTAGGCTTGTGCTTTCAAATATTTTGCAGGTGTGCGGCTTCGCTGTATGATTCGTGCGCGTGTTGCAGGTTGCAGTTGTTGCTGTGCCGCGTGCGTGGCGAGTGTGGTCGCTCGGCGTGTTCGTGCCATGGTGGCGTGGTTGGCGCTGGACTCACTAGCAGTGGTCTTCCTTGTGTGGAGGATGCTTGCGAGCCAGTTCAGGTGCGGTGCTCCTGGTCGTCTTCGGCGCAGTTGAGTGTGTGTGTGTCGCGAAAGCTGAGAGAGCCTGCGTGTTGTGTGGCCTTTATCGGTGCAGAGTTGTGGTCTGTGGAACCGGTGGAAGGTGTCTCTGCCTTGTTGGCTACCCCTTTATTGCTGGGGTGTGTGTTGTCGTTGTTGTGTGTTTGGCCTCGTGTGCCTGTGCGCCATTGTGCGCTGTGCTCGGGATGCCGAGCTGATCAGGTGCCTTGTGTGCGGTGTTGCATCGCCGGTTGAGCGATGCGACACTTGTCTGTGGTCGTCGTCAGCCTGGTGCTGACTGGTTGTGAGCTCTGGTGAGGTGCTCCCGGAGTCTTTCTCTGTTGGTTCTGGCGGAAGTGAGGTTTCCCCAGAATTGTGTTGTGCTCGTTTCTGGTTGTTGTGGCGTTGCCCTCTAGGCTGAGGTGCATCGCTTGGTTGCCCTGTGTTCTGGTGAGGTTTCCCAGAACCGTTTGTTGTTGTCCTGGTGAGTGTTTCTCTCAAGACTGTTCCTCGCTCGTTTCTGCTGTTGTCGTGCCACCTCAGAGTTTGAGGTGCGCTGTTGGTTTGGCTGGTGCGTTCTGGAGGGTTTTTCCCAGAACGGTGCCTTGGTGGTTCTGGTGGAGGTTCTCCCAGGACCGGCTTTTGTTGCTTCTGTAGTTCTGTTTGCTGCAGTGTTCTCTGTAATGGTCTGTGCTCTCTCTGATGCTTCCCATTGTCGGAAGTGATCACCCTTGGGACACTGAACTGGCAGAGGATGTTGTTCCACACGAACTTCCACGCGGCTTGGTCGGTGATAGCGGCAACGGGCTCTACTTCGATCCATTAGTGAAGTAGTCGATAGCGACGAATAGGAATTTCTTTCGACCTTGAGCTTCTGGGAAGGGACCTAAGATGTCAATGCCCCATCTGGCGAAATGGCGCGGTTCGAATAGGGTGTGAAGTTGTTCGGATGGCTGTTTGATGAGCTGCTTGAACTTCTAGCACTCTGGACACCTTTTAACGAAGGACATGCAGTCCTTTTATAGAGAAGGTGTAACGTCGCATGTTTTTCGGATCCTCGTGGATCCTATGTTTAGTGGTTGTGATGGCTATCGTGAGGCCAATGTGTTTGTGTGTGGTACGTGTGCGTGTTTCAGGGCTATTGGGCCGATAGTCTGGCCTGCAGCACCCCAGTGTCCTCAGCCTGTCATCGCGACAGGAAGGAGTGTCGCGTTCTGAACGCGACCGAGGTGGCCGCGCGTTCTTGTTGCCGCTTTGTGGCGCTGATCGTCTGCATGTGCGCCATGTGTCGAGAGCTGGGTGACCTGCAGACGTCAGCCTTGGGAAGGCGACGCCTATGTCCTTCGCGATCATGTCGCGACGCGACGACACGTCACGTTCCAAACCGCTGGGTGTTTTTAAGAAACCCCAGCAGGACAGAACTGCAGTGAGTTCTGCTCGGCCAGGGGAAGGGGAGCTGCGGCGATTCTTGCGGGAATTCGTGATTTCGGCGTGATCGTGCCGTGGGAAGCTCGCGTGGGGTGAGAGAAACACCGGGGGAGCGTTGTATCGCGTGTTCTTCGCAAGGTAGGGTGACTCCTCCCGTTTCCCGGGGCGAGAATCACGTGGAATGCAGGGTTTGATCAGTTTAATGCTTTCTACATGATAGATATCATGCCTAGGAATTCATTAAAGCATGAAAAACACTGATTAAGGGTGGTTTGCATGGTATGGGTTGGTAATTCGTGGAGGGGATCCCGGATTAGAGTTTCCGTCTGCTAAGGCGACGGATCTCCCTGTCGCAATCAGGTGGCGATGGGCCGACCCGTAGTGTTTAGGTTGTGAATGCGACTTGTTTGTATGTCGCGTTAACATGTTGAAGGCGACCTATCGGACTGTCGCGTTCTGAAGGCGACACAGGCCCATGTCGCGACCACAGCCGAGTGGTCTGAATGTGCATGATTTATGTGATATGATTATCCGGTTGTTATTATTCGATGTATTTGGTAATACCGTGTGGTGCATTGGAACCCGTGGCGTTCTGGGAGCGCATGTTTACGAGGCTAGCATGTTGGTTTCGTAGCTAGCTAGTGGTTTGTGTGTTAGCGTGGTATGCACGCGAGTTGCACTGTGTTCACGTGTAGTGGATCAGTTGTACTTGAGATTTACGTGACGTTTCACGTGGTTTGTGTGTGACGTGCACGTGGTTCTGTGTGCATGGCAAGTAGTATGATGCCTACCGTGGTTACCTCTCTAGTTGGGTGCCCCAGGTTCTCTGTGAGCCAGACTGTTAGCTCGGGGCTTTGTCCCGGTACTTGTGCTGTACCGTCGAGGTCTGTGTCATCTGTCCTGGACACCCTCACTCCTTTGTTTGAGTTCTACATCCGGCTGAGGGAAAGACGACAGTGGGACAGTGACTCTTGAGTTTGTTTTTAGTCACTTGTAGCGCACTCTTAGTTGGGGGTACAGACACCGGTTGTCGACACTGGTCCCCGACTAGTCCTTTTCCAGTGCCTCACTTTAGGGTGCTCCGGCCAGAGACCCTAGAGGTGCCAGGCATGGGCCTGCGGTTGTGTGTCCGCAGGAGTGGTGTTTAGTTGGTCTCCTCAGTTTTTTGACTTTTCCACATGGAGCAGCAGCTGGACCTTTTGTCCGTGGCCGCGAGACTGAGAGGTAGACCTGTGTTAGTTTGTCCGAGTCAGTCACTGGTGTCGCGAACCAGTTCACGTGGCTCGTGTGTGGCGGTCTCTACTGTAGCTCGTACACCTGTTTGGGTTTTGCCATTTATTTATTACAATTGCTTTACGTAGTCGGCAAACGGTGAGTACATTTACATCTTTAATATCCTGCTTAGTTGTTCTATAAATTGGTAGCGCAGTTTACTACTTCTGTACCTGTGTTTTGGTTTGCTCGGTGTTGGGGGAGTTCCCTACTGAGCCAGTGACTAGAGAGGCTCACCCCTACCCCCCACAGGTGAGGGCGAGGAGGACGTTTTGTTACCATCATCTAGTTCGGAGCCACGTCGCAGCGGTGTTGGGCCAGCGCCTCCAGCAGTGTAGTTTCTTTTCTCAGTTGTACTAGTTTACCTTGGGGTATGCCCCAGGCTCCTGTACATTCTTGTACTTTTGTTGAAATTTGGCTATGTAAAACTTGTACATTATATATGAGTTGGTGAATCATATATGTGATCAGGTGTGTTCCTTTGTGTTTCACGGACGTATATATGATATCCCTTGCGAGGCTTCGGCCCGTTCACGGGAGGCGAACTCGGATCAAGTTCGTTAGTGGTTTAACGGGCTTGAACGAGGCGTTCCGTCACAGAAGGCCACCAAAATCCTGCTCGGATGATGCTACGCGCCAGTGTTCTGCCCCCCAAGTGGCTTCCGCACAGTCCTTCGTAAACCTCCTCAACAGCCGATGTCGCCTCGGTGGGGCTGAGGCACCGCAGAAGAGGTCTTGAGAGGGATCTTCTGTACAGACGTCCTTCAATAAGGGTGAACCTTTGGTAGTGTATTCTAGTTTTTCGAGCCTCGCTCTGGTCGGGGGGAAGCTCTCCTCGAAGCATGTAGGCTATGAGGGGGTCCATCTAGCTTGGCGCTAGAGGGCCAGCCTTAACAACTGCCACATCCACTTCAGTGCTCGGCAGGGCAAGCTCTTCTATGAACATGGAGCGAGAGGGGGTGATGTCGCCTGAAGATGCCAGCTTGGCGAGTGCATCGGCCCGTGCATTCTGCTCTCGTGGAACATGTATAACTTCGAAATATAAGAAGCCCTCTGTTCGGCTTTTAACCTGCTGGAGGTATTGCGCCATACGGGGCTCTCTTGCTTCAAAGTGTCCGTTTACCTGACTGGCCACCAGTTGCGAATCACTGAAGACCCGCAGTCGTAGTGCTCCGAGATGCCTAGCCATTCGGATTCCAGACAAAAGTGCCTCATACTCAGCTTCATTGTTGGAGGCGGTGAAGCGGAACCTGAGGGCGTACTAAATTCCAAGCCTTCCGGGGAAGTAAGCACTAAGCCTGTTCCGCTTCTCGTTACACAGGATGACCCGTCAACATAGAGCTCCCATGGGGGCTCGTCTGCTAACGGGGGTCCTGCTCGGTTGGAAGGGTGCATTATGCCACGAAATCCGCAAGCGCCTGCGCCTTGATAGCTGTCCTCGAATGGTAATTGATGTCGAACTCTTTGAGCTCAATGGCCCACTTGATGAGCCTGCCGGAAGCCTCCGGGCACTAAAGAATAAGCTTTAGCAGTTGGTCGGTGAGGACCGTAATTGAGTGGGCCTGAAAGTAAGGCCTGAGCTTCCGCGCGGCGGTTACCAGCGCTAAGGCGAGCTTCTCTGCTCGAGGGTACCTTCTTTCAGCCTCATGAAGGACCCTGCTGATGTAGTAGACTGGATGCTGTGCCGCCGCCTCTTCTCGGATCAAAACTGCACTGATGGAGTATTCAGTGACCGAAAGGTACACGAGCAATGGTTCCCCGAGCACATGTTTCGAGAGAACAGGTGGGGCTGCCAGGTATGCCTTCAGCTCGGCGAATGCAGCTTCGCTGTAGCAACCCTAAATTTTTGGGAAAATAAAAATATTTATATTAATTAACTAGAAAATCAAATAAAAGGAAGATGTATTAAAACAACTAGGAAATCAAATAAGAGAGAACTAAATAAAACCCATTTAAAAGAAAAGAGTAATGGGCTTTTCTATATTGACCCATTAGAAATTAGTGGACCAAAATAGAGACTTTTAAAAGAGAAATAATAGAGAAATACCCAAAATTCGGAACTAAAATATTACTTAAATAGAAAGAGGTAATTAATGTATTAAAAAGAAGTTTGAGTTAGATTTGGATTCCTAAACCTACTTCATATAGCCTAGCATGAATTTAGATACTATGCTAACCCAATTAGAGATTGGAAAGCAAGAGAGGAAAGGTGGAGTTTGGAAATCTCAGAATTTAAGAGGAATTTGAGTAGTAGTAGAAATAGGAACTTGTATTTATATAAATACACCTCTTAAATCCTCATGGCCGACCCTAGCTCGGTGCCAAAGGTTGTTGGACGTGGAGAAGAGGCCAAAGAGGAGAGGATCTCGTGGGGAGAAGGAGTTCTTGGAGCTTCTTCCTCGTTCTTGGAGATTTTAACCTTAGAAGACAAATCGAGTCCAAGGTAGGCATTCTCACAAGCTAAAATCCTGATATTTCGTCTGTAGATTGTTCCATACATCAGGAACAAAACTCTGAAGTTTCATAATTTTCCATTGAGCATATCTTTTGTTCTTGATTTTTCATGTTCTACAACTTACATGACCCCGAGCCCTCTTCTTAACTCTTGATCTCCTTGTATACTCAACCCTATGCTACGAGATTTTTACTGTAGGAACTGATGCATGTTAGGCATCTTTTGCCCCTAAAGCCCTAAATTTCATCGAGCATGTTGATCGAATTTAATCGATCTTTCTCTCTGTGTCATGTTCTGAATAACTCGTTCTTGCTCATGTTCAACCCTGTATGAACCATGCTCTCTCTCTAATTCCGATTTACTGGAAGTACCCTTACATGTCTAGTTTAATTTGCAACTGGTTTCATGATTTTTCATCGGTATACAATTAGTTATGATTTTCTGAACGACCCTGTATCAAAATTTGATATTTTTGGACCGCAATCCAAGATAGAGCAGAACTCTGTCAGACTAAGTCCACGGACCTGAGAATGCGACGGCCCGACAGGTCGCATTCTCAAGCCCGTCGCGATGCTTCCCTTGTCACTTTCTGAACGCGATAGTACCCTACGTCACGTTTTGGCCTTCTGTTCTGGCAGCCCTGTCGCGACCCTTTGCAGGCCCTGTCGCTACCTGCCCTACCCCTGTCGCAATCCTCACTGGCCTATGTCGCCTTTTAACAGTCATACACGCAGTAAAACACTGTTTTAAAATGGAGCTATATTGAATGCTTTAAAATACATATTCACGACTTCTTTTCTATCTATGATTTCTCTCACATGCACACACGTGAACCATCCATATATGGCTGAAATATGGCATAAAATACCTCATAATGTATCTGGTAATTTATTGCAATAAAGTATATAATTGCCCTATTTTAAAGGACTTGTATTCGTTTCTTGCGTTGTTTCTATACCGATATCGACGTTCCACTGTTCTAGAATTCCTCTAGAACGTCGAGCACTTATTTTCTATATACACATTTTCTTGGCTTGGACGAACTCTCCGTCAGATACTCCTTCTGCCGGACTAGTGAGTCTTTGTTCAAGGCCTCTGTAAGTCTCCTCTGATCATAGATTCCCACATGGTCGACGAGCCGATTGTACCCTAACACCCATTACACCTTTAGGGATCGATATGATCCAAACGGCTACTAGAAGTTCGCTCCCATCTTGAATCACGTCGGACCTCTGGACCTGTGCTTAACATGGCCAGTGGTAGGGTCGTGGGTTCCACCTGACTGCCAACACCATGTGCGCGTGTTGTGCAACTGTTACTATCGCCTGTTACTCGAAAAGTTACGCGCATTGTCCCTTAGCTCTCATCTATACTCGACTCGCTCATCTATTCACGTTCACTCTACTATCTCTTCTATTCATCTAGTACTCTCATCTATTTCTTGGTACTCTACTTGGACATTAAATTGATTGTCTACGATAAAAACATGACTATGCTAGGTAACATTATAAGGGCCCGGTCTGGTCCTTGGGAGGAGCACATGAAGGGCTATAACTCGCGAGGGTCTAATGATCTGGGTGATGGCATACACCTAACGCATAAACACGTAAGATTTGATCTATGGCAATCAATTAATCAAACAGTCAATTATTGGTTTACTTGAAACTCGTGGTTGAAAGAATATCGACCAACACTTGCTATCATGACTTGTGCACTGTGGTGCAACTTTACTTGTTATCTTGTTATACGGCCAATCCGATATCAAAACTTGTCGTGCTATACTCTCGTGCTTTGTGCTATTGTCTCTCGTTATCATGTACCAGTACTTGCTATACGTTTCTCGTTATTCTCTCTAGTTATCCTGCTTTATAAGACATTAATCACTTAAAGCATGCTTGATCCTGAGATTTAAGTCCTACTGGGCATTATCGTCCACCCTGCGTTATTTGTCGTTGTGTTCTCAGGTGAGACCGAGGATGAACCATACACTCTAGAGGACGGGAACGACCTGGAGTGATGTCATGAGTACCCTAGCGTCCTAACACTATGATTAGCATTGTAGTAGTTAAATTTGAAGTTCAGTCTTTTGCTTTTATTTCAATGTAATCGGGCCCTATAGATTGGCTCTGATATTAGTGGTTGTAATTAGACATTTGAAAAGTTATTAATGAGAAAGATTTGCTTTAGTATTATTCATGGTTTGATGTCTAGTATTCGCTCTATACCCTTTACTTGCAACTGCCTCGTGTTCCGATATTCCGCGTCGGGGCGTGACATTCGCAGTCCTCGGTCCACCGTACATGCCCCCCTTGCTTTGAGGAGCCTTTGGGGCCTCGCAGAAATTTGAAGAAGTTGAAGCTCCTCTCCACTGCTCGGGATATGAACCGGTTCAGTGCAGCGAGACGTCCAGTGAGGCGTTGGACGTCACGCACTGTCTTGGGACTTCCCATCTCAAATATGGCTTGGATCTTCTCAGGGTTGGCCTCTATTCCTCTGTTTGAGACGAGAAGCCGAGGAACTCCAGGGGATCGAGTGGATGGCTTGAAGTAGAAGGTCCCCCTGGCTCGGGGTCGAGACGAGAATTCGGCAGGGCTTCGCCGCTCCGAGAAAGGATGCTATGATGACATGGTATGGCATTCTATGATGAGGTTACTTTACGATGAACCGAAATCATACACAGTGATGAAAAAACAATTAAATTGGAGATAAACACTTGATGAAAATTGGGAAAATGGTGACATTCGATCTCTGACATCAAGTAGCATGTATGGTAAAAGTTTCAGGGCACGAAATCAAGTGGAAACATGGATTTAAGGTGAACATGTTGGTTCGGGCACATGTTCTTAATAGGATTCGAAGCATAAAATACTCCTAATTGGCATGATAAAATTGGGGAAAGGGCTTTCGAAGATGGGATCATGGTCTACCTAGGGTTGAAATTAATTCGTTTTTGCTTGAGAGAATGCCTACCTTTTCACGCTTTGAAATCCTAGGGTTAGAAGATGAAGAACTTAGGGAAGCTTTTCGTTCCTAGCCTTCTCCGCCTTGATCTCCACGTCTAAATGCTCCTCTCCTTTGTTCTCCTCCCTTGTTCTCCCAGCTTCAGAAGGTGTCTAGGGTTGGGTTGGTACAAAATAAGGGAGTATTTGTATATCTTAAGACTCCTAAACACTTTAAACACTTCCCTCTCTTCTAGCCACGAATTTCCATAATTATCTCACCCTTTTCTAGTCTTTATCCATCTAATTGGCTTGGAGAGAACTCTAATTTCATGGCCAAGGGATTAGGATAGGCCTAGGACTCTTTTTAAGGATAATTATGAGTTAATTAGTGATTATCCTAACCCTTTTTCATTTATTAATATTTTAGGTACAAATTTAGTATTAAATAACTTCAATTCAATTTGGGCTCTTCACTTTTGGGCCCATTAATTCATGTATGGACATTAATGTAGACCGATTTCCTAATTTGACTTAATGGGTTTTAATTTAATCCCATTTTATTCTAATTTAAATTTATTTATAAATATTTATATTCTAGAATTGTTAGAGAGAGAGAGAGAGAGAGAGAGAGAGAGAGAGTACCTGGTAGAACAAGATTGCTGCGGCCATAGGTGTCGGCGATCGACGTTGGCGGGTAGTCGGAGGCAGTGGCGATTACGGACGCAGCAGAAGCATCCAGGGTCTATCGGGGGGTCGAGACGAGGGATTTCAAGTTGGATCTAAAATTGACTACGTTAATGGGTTGGGTGGGTCGCATCGGGCTTTGGGGTCTAGCGAGCCACAACGGTCCAAAGATAGTGGTCTTTATAAAAAACAGTTTAGTAACACTATTTTATAACACATACATTAGGTATTATTCTCGTGACATAAATTTATAAGATAAATGTTACAATATCATATGACATTTTAAAATTTATGTCATATATGTGATGTCAAATATATATATCGCTAAATCATTTTTTTTATCTTTATTGGCTGCTTTGATTTAGTGGTGTAAAGATAAGGTTGGTATTTACTTGGGTTTGGTATTGTATGTAGACTAACCACGAGATATGAAGGTTATGATGAGGTACGGTGATGTAATTGTTGGTTAACCTACTAGTTTAGGGGGTGAGATAACTTACTACCTCTGGTTAAGTAAAAAAAGTTATATTTTCTCTTGTGTTAGATGGGTAATGGTTGCTTTTTTGATGTGATCTCTAAAATAAGATTCATCCAGGGGGCTACTTCAATCTCATTTTTCATTTTCAAAATTAAGCAGGTTAATTTATGAGTTAACTTACACCAGTTAAGGTATCCAAGTGTTGTTTACTTCTGTACCAAAACTGCTTGTACAACGGTAAACAATCCATGGTATGTTGTATATGTTAACTCAAAGTTAATGTATTTATATGTGGAAATAAAATAGGATTGGATAGATAACTCTTACTGTCCAAATTCTAAACAAATCCCTACCCCACTTGCCATCTAAGAAAAAAATGACATTTTTTTTAATCTAACTTAGGATAGGGTCACCTTGCAATAAGAAGGTTTCTGAACCAACGTCCCAACAGGCGGTAAAGAAAGAGCTGCTAAGTTTCTAGCAGCCGCCGGCTATGGCCGGCCCTGGGGGAGGTGGGGTGCTTCCCCCTCCCCCACCTTGTGGCGTGCCCTCTGTTCCAGCTTCTGCTTTTCCTTCTGACTCTTCTTCCTTGGTCCCTCCAAAATCATTTTCCCAAGCGCTTCTTTCCTCTCTGGCTCCTCCCAAGTTGGATCTTCCTATTCACCCTCCTGCTTTCATGGACAGTGGTGAGCCGGCTGCCTTCTTCTCCTTGGAGGAGATTCATGGTTCATGTGTCTCGCTATAATTCGCCCTGGTGGCCCGCAATGTCACGTCCTGACATTTAATATATCAATAAATGTCGTAACGTGAGTGAATAAGAAATCAAGAGTAAACTTTGAATTATTTGAGCAGAAAATTGCTCAGGACTTTACTAAATAAAAATAAATGTTAACTATCATTCTACAGATATTACATGACTCTCATTTTACAATTCAAAGTAAACGTCGCAATGGTTGGTCTCTCAGCCCACAAATCCCGATGTCCCGTCTTCTAGAACTGTAGATAACCTGAAAAAAAAAAGGATTTGGTGAGCTAACTAACCCAGCATGATTCAATCTATTAATCAGAAGAATTAAGATAATCAAAGATAGTAAAAAGAGTTTAACCGTTAACAAGGCTAGATAATAAAGGTGATTGGACGACCAAGTCAACAAATAACAAACAGGAGTACGAAAATAAGATTGCATGATCAGGAATTCAGGATAACACCCAGGTTCTGGTTCAAATCATATTTAACTGATGATAAATAACATGATGACTAATCTAGAAGATAGTGATGCAATGCCAAACATCCCGGCGTCCTTTATCATTCCGCACGGCCCGTAAATGAATTCGGGTGCTCCTCCTAGGACTGGACCAGCCCTATTTGCACAGGCATATTAATCAAGTGGGGTCCAGGGACCCAATAATTGTCATCATCAGTTATTCATAACCAATTGGGGTACTCAAGTATTCAAACTCTCATGTAATCTAAGATTGTGGATCAAGTTTACTGAACACAGGAGAACATACCAACTAGGTACTTTGAGACTTCAAGAATCAACCAAAGTAAGATATGGAAGACAATTGGATGATTTCTCTAAGAATATACAAGTAGAAACCCAAGAATATAATGGACACAACTTACTAGGCTAATAGAGTATAGAACCAACAGAAGATGGACAAGAGAAATGTATTGGAAAACAGGTCAGAACAGCATGTGTCGACAGCCAGGAAGTGGCTTTCGATAGGACAGACTCATCTGTCGACAGATAAGGGCCATCTGTCGAAAGCTACTGCTTTCCCAGAAACTCTAGGTTCTGGGAGCTTGGGGCTTGTCGACAGGTGATCCTCATCTATCGACAGCCGCCAGATCAACTTCCAGAAATCATTTTGCAAATACTCTAAAGACCTTATCAATGGAACCTATGGATCAAACATGATTATTAACAACTAGAAAGACTTGTTTCCTAGCTCTCAAGACTAGCTCACCTGTAGAACAAGATGAAGCATGAGAAATACATCCTACACATGATTAGCTAGAAGCTTAGCACATTATGGTATTGAGAAAACAACTCCTACAACAAGGATTATATACACAACAAGGAGATTCCTACATAATGAACACACAGTTCCAAAAGTATTTAGGGAGTCAAAGCAAATGTGTGAGGTTTAGACTCCTAAACACAAGACTCTTTAGCACGGTTCAAAGATAGGAATGAAGATAGAAGAAAGGAATTTCTACCAGTACATAGACTACACCAACAGACACAAATGTCACTTTCGAGACATGAACCTAATGGAAAAGAAGTTATCAAAGAGCTTACTGAACTCCATGAAAGCGTAAGATCAAAAATAGATGCTTGAACTCCAAGACTTTAAGGGAAGAAGAAGCAAGAGAGGAAGACAAAGAGAAAGAATGAATGGGCAAATGAATGAATCCTACTTGACTGGTTAGAGTAAGGGTCCTCCTCCTCAATCGTAGAAGCCCACAATCAACAATAGAGTAGCAGATGCTATTGGTGCAAGTGGAGGAGTTGCTACTAACAAGAGATGCAACAGCAACCACCATGGCTACAGCACCTCCAGCAAGAGTAGCTTCAACGCACACAGCTCCAACAACAACTCACCAACACAAGGCTGGCAAGCACAACAACAGCAGGAGCAGGAAGAACATGAGTGCTGGAAAGATGCATACGATGGGTGTTGGGGTGTTTTTATAACCAAACAAGCCTCCCCATGCACGATGGCATGTTGGCCATCGATGTGTCGCAGTAGAAACCATCTGGTTTCTATGGTAACACGTCTCCCATGCAAGCCTTTCAAGCTTACACCTAAGGGAAAAACGTGTAGGCCTTCCACCCAAGTGAGGTGGCTCACTCAGCCCCCAACACGCAAGCAAACTTTAATTCAAGAAAATAGTTACCGTAATTAGATGATAATTCGACTGGCCCTTTTAACCCATTGTTTAGGTGTCCTAATGATATCCAATAAAGTTGGAATTTCTACCATAGGCTAGTAAAAAAGTTTTACAAATTATGATGATTTTAGTTTAATTTTTAGAATTTATTTTTCACTGGGTGAAAAATGCCCGAAAAATAGTTACGTTGGTTTAATCTCGATATCCGTACGTCAACAATTTTGGATATTTATATTTCTGATATCACCACATTTTTCTGAAAATTATGGTGTTCTCGGATTCTATTTTCGTTATAGAATTCCAGTGTCGCCCTGTCGGAATGCGCACCTCTGAGTACGACACTTGAAATATTATCTATTATCACCAATAAATCTTAAATGATGATTAATTACATTCCATGAAAATAATTATGTTTAATAATCAAATTGTTCACATTTTCCTAATAAATAAAATTTTGGGGTGTTACAACTCTCCCCCACTAAGAAAAGAGTTTGGTCCTCCAAACTCCATGACTAGTTTGGATGAATCCCAAAGATTAAGTTTTCAATCTTTTAAATTTTATTTAATCCAGATTAGTCTTACCAATCTTGTCATGATTATTATGTCATATAGTGTATACATCTTCTATATAATTTATTATTATGACATCGTTAGTTGATGGGGATTTGAATATTAGTCAACATTTTTAGTTATTAAAGAGCCATGTTGTGATCATGGGTTCAATTTAATACAATCTTCATTATGTTCTTTATTTCTGGCAATAGTATATTAAGTATTGAGCAGATCATTGTTAATAGCATATTATACTTAAAGTCTCCTCCACTAAGGAATAACCTTAATCCTTAGAGAGTTATATAAATACATATTCCCTTGGGAAGGGTAATAAAGTATGAAAAGAATGATGAGTATTGTCAATATGATGATAAACAACAAAGACTTTAGAGAAAGGCTTATTGCACTTTCACATTTCACTTAAAGTGCAATGTGACTAGGCAACAAACCCATGTGGCATCCAACAATTGGATTGCCACTTTATCACTCCTCATGTGAGGGGTGTCACATGGGTTTTTGCCTAGTCACATTGCACTTAAAGTGCAATGTGCAAGTGCAATAAGCCTTTCTCAAGATTTTATTTTTCTCATAAAGTTTCTAGTACAGAACTCCATAATTCAACCTTACAAAATGACATGGGTTGGCAAAACTTACCAAGCTTTGACATGCTATAACAATTATTTTAAACATTTCTCACTATACTCTAATCCTATTGACTTATACATAAAAATTACTTCTAATAGCCTTAGTCACTTTTCCTTGTGGCTTAAAGTTTTCTTGAACTCTTGTCTTTGTTTTGAGAGAGTACAGGACATTCTGAGATCCGATGCTCTAGACTTCCGCACCTCAAACATGCTCCTAGTCTCCACCAATAGTCTTCTTTGACATGGCTCGGTTTGTGACAATATGCACAAGCTTCCTTAGGTTGTGCCTTGACTTTCTCTTGCTTGTTGGTCTTCTTGATCTTTTTGCTTTTCTTGTTCCTCTTCACCATCTTTTTGCCAGCTGTTTCTCTTTTATTGGAGGAAACTGTTCTCTTCCGTATAGATACTGTAATACTCATTATTTCTTGGAGATTTGTACTTCTAATATTTTCATGTAGTTCCATTTTCCCTTGATCACCGACTGGAACTACTTGCTCCAAGGACTAAGCAAGATTGTTCATTGCATCTTGAACCTCTCTCCAATGTGTTTCTTCTCCCATCCCGTTGGCTGAGCAAACAAATTTAAGTTGGGTTAATTAATCGTGTAATTTAAAATTCAGCTTTTCTAATTCATATTATTAATACAACTGTTACCGTATGTATCTAGTTATTTGATACATTAACATCCATGATTAAATGATGTCTTTTCCTTGTAGGATTTTGAGATATGACAGATGATTTATGTTGTGTTCCTAGTTTTGATATAACAAGCAAAATGTAATAAATATTTAAGACAATTCTTTTATAACATAAAAAAAAACATTCATAAAGCCAAAGGCTCTTTTTAGTGTGTTGACTCTGGTTACTTCCTAGGTTGATATCCAAATAATAATGAGTGAGTTACTGAAACTGAAATTCGATGATGCATATGAGTCGATTTTATTCAAAGGTTAGGTCGATGCTTGATGGATTTCCTATAGAGCAAAAGTTCAAAGTATTATCTTAGGTTGACACTACATGGAGATCAAGTTAACACTAGTCAAGTTTCTAATTAACCCTTAGAGAAAAATATGGCTTGAGGTTGATGCCATATGGAGGTTGGGTTAACTTTATCAATGTGTGAGTTGACACTAAATGTTACAAGATCAATTCTACCTGATGGTCAGTTAATCAAAACTGCTATTACTTGAGTGAGGTCAACTCTAGAAGACATGGAGTTGACTCCATTGAAACTTTTCCTACTGATCCAAATCAAATTGTTTGTATGTGTTGACACACCATGCTGCTGGTCAATTGAAGTATAGATTTTGAAATTTATCTTAGCTTAGAGACATTTGATCCTTCTGTTATAGTTAGAAGAGAAATTTGATGAGCTCAAGCCTAAAGAGGATGCAATTAAGAGTTCAAGAAGTTATCTGACCAAAGCCAAACTTTGGTGCAAAGTATTTGCATTTTCTGCATTTCTTCAGAAATCTCCCTAGCTGGATATTTTCCTATTTCTTTTCTTCACTAATTTGTTTGGTTGTCTGCTTCC
This sequence comes from Colocasia esculenta, assembly GCA_014218235.1. NCBI lineage: Eukaryota > Viridiplantae > Streptophyta > Magnoliopsida > Alismatales > Araceae > Colocasia > Colocasia esculenta. The sequence goes on from CM024757.1 coordinate 164,260,027, forward strand.
GTAGAAGTAAACAGATTCAATCTTACACTGTGTGTGTACGATTTGTGAGATTTAAAACAATCTTGAAATTTTGAATCATCAATTATGTGAGTATTTCACACATTTGAATTATTAAAGAGCCTCACTTGGTTTAGTAAGGGATGGATATAGATGATGATTAAATGATTCATTTCAGTGGTATAATAATTTAGAATCCAAGAAAATGGGAAAGTCAACTTGTTTAGACAATACAAGAGTGTGTCAACTTTGATTGGGGAAGAAGTGGTTCTATTTGTCAACATAAACTGGTGGTTTCACCGAAACTTGGATTCTACAAGGTTTATTTGAATTATGAGACTTTCAAGTAGGCCAATTTGTGAGAAATTAGAAAGACGCTATTTTGATGGAATCGTCAAAATCGTGTTTTTCTTCTTCGATTGGAGAGTTGACTTTTTATTGGTAAGAGATATGATTTTTCTGATATTTTTATTGGATTCAAATGGGGGGTACTTCCTTATTTACATGTAATATCTTACTTAATGATATGGAATGTAAATAAGATATGAGTTTCAGTTTTTCAGGGTTTCTGCTGACACTTCTGACTGGTCTTGCTGACACTTCTGACTAGAGAAGGATTAGTTCATCATAGACTGGTGTATGTCGACAGCCAGGAAGTTGCTGTCAACAGCTACTGTCCTCCCAGAACCAGTTTCTAGGGTCTGAACACTATCTGTCGACAGACTAGGATCGACTATCGACAGGTGAGGCACATCTGTCGACAGGTGAAAGCCATTAATTTGTCGACAACTACTGCTAGTTTGGCATTTACTGGGTTCTGGAAGCAGGATACCTGTCGACAGATGGGTTCTATCTATCGACAATTGTGGGTTGAACTTCGAGAAATAGTATTACAACATCTCAGAAGACTCTTCTAACTGTTCCTATGATGCCAAACATGGTTAACAACATCTAAATGGTCTTATTCACATCCTCATACACCACTTACATGAAGGAAACAGTGAGGATAGTAAGAGTGCAAATTTTACACATGGGTGACATGAAATTTATGAAAAGATTATCATTGAGAATACAATTCTTCTAGACAACATTTCCTTACACCTAATAGGAAGATGTTCACAAGTATGCTCGGACCTAACATAAATATTAGCTAACACATGATTACAATGGATAGGAAAACAATCCTAAGGATGTTTTCAGAATCAAAGACAAATGTAAACATGGCCAAACACTTAAACATGAAACTCTTTAGCAAGAGAAGGAATCCTACAGAACATGGAACAAAAAGAAGATATGGTTATACAAATGAAGAAACTACAAGCATGAAGTTATGAAAGTGGAGTTGAATCGTAGGGAGGAACCTACCTCTAGATTTTCATTTCATACTCAATACACAGGAGAACATAGCCAACTAGGTACTTTGAGACTTCAAGAATCAACCAAGGTAAGATATGGAAGACAATTGGATGATTTCTCTAAGAATATATCAGTAGAAACCCAAGAATATAATGGACACAACTTACTAGGCTAATAGAGTATAGAACCAACAGAAGATGGACAAGAGAAAGGTACTGGAAAACAGGTCAGAACAGCATGTGTCGACAGCCAGGAAGTGGCTGTCGAAAGGACAGACTCATCTGTCGACAGATAAGGGCCATCTGTCGACAACTACTGCTTTCCCAGAAACTTTGGGTTCTGGGAGCTTGGGGCCTGTCAACAGGTGATCCTCATCTGTCGACAGCCACTAGATCAACTTCCAGAAATCGTTTTGCAAATACTCTAAAGACCTTATCAATGGAACCTATGGATCAAACATGATTATTAACAACTAGAAAGACTTGTTTCCTAGCTCTCAAGACTAGATCACCTATAGAAAAAGATGAAGCATGAGAAATACATCCTACACATGATTAGCTAGAAGCTTAGCACAACATGGTACTGAGAAAACAACTCCTACAACAAGGATTATATACACAACAAGGAGATTCCTACATGATGAACACACAGTTCCAAAAGTATTTAGGGAGTCAAAGCAAATGTGTGAGGTTTAGACTCCTAAACACAAGACTCTTTAGCACGGTTCAAAGATAGGAATGAAGATAGAAGAAAGGAATTTCTACCAGTACATAGACTACACCAAAAGACACAAATGTCACTTTAGAGACATGAACCTAATGGAAAAGAAGTTATCAAAGAGCTTATTGAACTTCATGACTGCGTAAGATCAAAAATAGATGCTTGAACTCCAAGACTTTAAGGGAAGAAGAAGCAAGAGAGGAAGACAAAGAGAAAGAATGAATGGACAAATGAATGAATCCTACCTGACTGGTTAGAGTAAAGGTCCTTCTCCTCAATCGTAGAAGCCCACAATCAACAATAGAGTAGCAGATACTACTAGTGCAAGTGGAGGAGTTGCTACCAACAACAGAAGCAACAACAAACACCATGGCTACAGCACCTCCAGCAAGAGTAGCTTCAACGCACATAGCTCCAACAACAACTCACCAACACCAGGCTGGCAAGCACAACAACAGTAGGAACAAGAAGAACAGGAGTGCTGGAAAGATGCATACGATGGGTGTTAGGGTGTTTTTATAACCCAACAAGCCTCCCCATGCACAATGGCACGTTGGCCATCGATGTGTCACAGTAGAAACCATCTGGTTTCTATGGTAACACGTCTCCCATGCAAGCATTTCAAGCTTACACCTAAGGGACAAACGTGTAGGCCTTCCACCCAAGTGAGGTGGCTCACTCAGCCCCCAACACGCAAGCAAACTTTAATTCAAGAAAATAGTTACCGTAATTAGATGATAATTTGGCTAGCCCTTTTAACCCCTTGTTTAGGTGTTCTAATGATACCCAATCAAGTTGGAATTTCGACCATAGGCTAATGAAAAGGTTTTACAAATTATGATGATTTTATTTTAATTTTTAGAATTTATTTTTCACTGGGTAAAAAATATCCAGAAAATAGTTACGTCGGCTTAATCTCGATATCCATACGTCAACAATTCCAGACATTTACATTTCTGATATCACCACATTTTTCTAAAAATTATGGTGTTCTCGGATTCCATTTTCGTTACAAATTTCGGTGTCGCCCTGTCGGAGTACGACACTTGAAATATTATCTATTATCACCAATAAATCTTAAATTAAGATTAATTATATTTCATGAAAATAATTATGTTTAATAATCAAATTGTTCACATTTTCCTAATAAATAAAATTTTCGGGGTGTTACACGCACTCCGCAAGGACGTCTAGCTTTTCAAGACATCAGGACCCATCTCTCACAGCGTTTCAACTTTAAGAAGGATTTCATGATTAGTGCGTTGGATTCAAGACACCTCCTCTTGAGGTTTCAGACGCACGAGGACTACCTAGCTATACTGCTACGCGAATCTTAATATGTCCAAGGTCGTTTATTCAAATTCTCCAAATGGACGATCGACTTCCCCCCTGCAGTGGATTCTCCACTTGTCCCTCTATGGATTGAGTTCCCAGGTATACCTGCAAACTTTTATCAAGAATCTTTTCTTTGTACTGTTGCTGGGAACATCGGGCATGTTCTCAAAGTTGACAATAGTTCCCTGAACATGTCCAACACCACGGTGGCTAAAGTTTGTGTTGAATTTGATGTCACCAAGCCTCATCCTAAACGGATTTGGATTGGGTGGCATGGTGGCAGTGGTTGGCAGTCTATTACTTTTTGTAACATGCCTTTGTTCTGCTCTTCATGCCAGCGTTTGGGCCATGCTTCTAGTACTTGCAATATGAAGGTAATTAATTGGTGCCTTGCCAATTGATCCTCCAGCAGCGGACCTCAACGGTCCTCCTCTGGGTTCACCTACTTCAACTCGTGCAGACAAAGGCCAACATGCCCCTAAGTCCATCCTTCAATGGCGTCTTATCCGGCGAGATGTTGCTTCTGCAAATGCCCTGGTTGCTGCCATCGTCGACGGCGGAGAAGCTGCTACGGGAGTGCCGCCGGCAACTGTCCACCGGCCTGGTTCGGCTGGGGATTCCCCGTCCACGACAGAGATGGCCGTGGGGGCTCTGTTTCCTAAGGTAGTGCCGGAAAATCCGCTATCAGATCACACGATCGAACCAAATCTTCTACAGCCACGAATCTCTCCTCTGAAAATCCTGCACGAGGAATCCCCATCCAAGGATGAGCTGGCCGCGGTGCCAGCTATTGTGCTGCAACCACTTCTTTCCGAGATTCCTGTGAACAGTCCCTATATTGGTGTTCCTGGGATTTCTCCTCCAGAAAACACGGTTGATCATTGCTGTGATGCGGGGATCCCTCAGACTTCTCAACACAGTGATTTACACGATCATGGAGGAGACACTGCTGTTGTCAACAAGATATCTTCTTCGGATTCTTCGCCACCCTCCCACGGTGAGCTAACTGCTGTAAAAGACCATGCATGCTATCGCAACTACACATGTGTTACAAAGAAAGGAGGGGCTTGAAATTTATTCTTACAAAGAAGCTCTGCAGCGGTCACCTACTGTGTTACAGAAAGCTCATAATAATTCGACTGTTATGGACTCTTCTAGTTCCTCATCTGGCTATCAAAAATATACTACACGACCTAGTTGGAAAGGAGGTGTCAGAATTTGTTTACCGATTCAGCGTACTCGTTCTCCCAGCCCGATGAATCCACCACCACCAAATGTCACCCCCACATCTCATCTGATGCAGGAAAATATTGCAGCAAGGCAATCTGATGTTATGTCTGTTGCAGAGCGTGCTAAAGCTGAAAATATATTCATGTCTGGAGCTAAATTATTCCCAGATGCGTCCGACCAAGACACCGATGAAGATGATGTGAACGACGACAGGGTCTACGTCCTCATGCTATGCTTCATCGTACATACTCGGGATGAGTCATCCATGGAATTTTAATTCGTTTATTTAGTTTTCCCTATAGGCTGATGCCACCCGCCTATTGGTCTTTTAGACTTCTGTACGACTTCGAATGCTTTAATTAAAAAAAAAAACTTAGGATATCATTCCCGTCCTACCTTCTAGAGATGGATAGAAATAATTAATGCATGCTACCTTTGGGTCTCGATTAGTCTATACTACTTACCAAATTCAGTTAGAGGCTAACCGTCGATTCACTCCCTCTTACTAGGGGTACGTAGATCGGTTAACAAGGTACCCTAACTGTCCATCCGACGCGTTCCCGTCTAGGTGCACTTAAAAGGTACTCCAACATGAGGCTCACGATCTCCGACATATAAAAAGACATAAATATAATGAGAATAGGGTGTCAATTGGATTGGGTTAGTCCGGAGGTTTGAAAGTTCGACTCGATTTTAATCAGATTTGGGTCAAAAAATTGATTCGTTTAAATTTTTTAGTCCGACTCGGAAAAGAATAGGGCCGGATTTGGATTTTGTGAGTCTCAATCCGAACGACTATGAATTTATAAATATAAATATAATTTTTATTAAATAAAAATTTATATTTAAAAATTGAATTTTATTTATTCTTTCTATAATAAATTTACTCAAAAATATATTTTTTTTATAAATTGAATGTTAATATTGATATATATTATTATTATATATATTATAGTAAGTATATTAAAATTATATATAATATAGATAAAATAATATTTTTCTTATTATATTTTCAAGTCGGGCCAGGTTTAACCAGACTTTTTTTGGGCCCGGCCCGGGCCACCTTTACCGGGCCTATATCCCCAGGCTTGGGCCGGGCCCGGGCCGACATTTGAGAAATCGGACCTAGGCCAGATTTGACCAGATGAGCTAGAGATATGAATGAAATTTTTGAAGAGGCCAAGTACTTGTTTAAAGGTTTGAACTCGACTCGACACTCAAGTAAGCGATCTCCAAATTTATTGAGCGTAAAGAAACCAAAATATCAAGTGGGGGGGGGGGGTGTTCCAAAATGTCAAGTATCGATTCGATTGACATGCCAATCGATTCGACACAACCGGAGCGGTGTGAATGACAAGTGAGAACAAACAGAATCTAAATCGAATTTTTAATTTAAGTTCAATGGTCCAAATTGATTTATTGAATTCATGCTCATATGTTTATTTTTAAATTATTTAATTTAATTCTTATGTAAGATTTTTATTTATGTTATAATGAATTTTTTTGGTAATATAAAATCCTCTAACACGTGGCGAGGCTGAGCCAAATAAAGAGAATGAGGACATGTCTGATGCAGAAGATCTTACGACTTTTTTTAATGTTATGTATAAATTTTTATTATATTGGTAACATTTGATAAATTGAGATATTGTTATGAAAATAGTTTTTATTATATTATTTGTTATTGTGAAATTTGGCCCGTGATTATTTTTTATTTATTATGTGCTATTTTTATTTTACTGCTAGTCGATGTCTTTTCTCTCTCTCTCTCTCTCTCACTATGCGCCTTACTAAGATCAGGTCTTGTCATTCCTATAGTCCTTGCCTAATTTCTTAGTGTTGATAAGATTCTCTCTCTCTCTCTTATATTTGAGATTTGTTTGGATAGAATCAGGAAGAGATTTATACCCAGTGTGTACCTCTTAAGTCAAGGGGAGACTTGTTTGGTACAAGTGTTTGAATAAGGGAAAACCGATACTAACCAAATATATATTTTTAAGTGTTTGTTATTTGTGATTAAAATTTTCAAAACACCTTGTTCATCCCTCTCCCCCTCTATAGGTTGATTAGTTACCCTTCCATCCAACAAGAACAACATTTTACTCATTTTGAGGTGGGTGGAGATAATGCCCATCCGAAACACATATTGATAAGACTCACATTAATTCTATTCACATGGTACTCTGTCCTAGTGCGGATAACAAGTATTTCCGTAAATACTTAAGTCAACATAGCTAGCATTGTAGGGACGTGTGGCGCACATTTCATCACAGATGATTATTTGGACTGGGTCTACGCCGAGACACCACCACGTGTAAGTAGACCCCTCACACTACAGGAAAACTAGGCTTTGCTTACGTCCAAACATCGTAAGTAGATAACCGAAAATCGTAAGCATAGTCTTTGCTTACGGTGTTACCCTACGATAAGGTTTCGTCGGCTAAAGTCCGACGGCAAAGACCTAAAGCTACGGTGTTTTAAACTCCGTAAGTATATAGCTATAGTGACGGTGTTGGGAGCCGTAAGTAACACCATAAGGATATCCTTTTTTGGCTACGGCAATGTTAACCGTAATCTTATTTTTTTGTAAGGATAGACTCAGTGACGGCGAATATCCCTACGACATTTTAAACCGTAAGCATGTGTCTCTACGGCCACGTACACCATAAGCAAGTATGTTTCCCTATGGCCAAACACACCATAAGGAAGTATGTTTACCTACGGCCACGTACACCATAACCACGTATGTTTCCCTACGGCCACATACACCATAAACATTTTTTTTCAGAAAAAAAAATAGTAATATATTTAAATGGATCCACATTCACCTACATTTATAGATCCACATTCACAAACAATTGGATCAACACGTACATATCCACAATTAAATCCACACATTCACATTTGGATCGATCAACACATACATCCACATTTAGTTCCACACATACACATCCACATTTAGATCCATATTCCACATTTAGATCCACACACATTCACACCCACTCATTCACAATGCACAACACATTAATAATATAAAACACATTAAAGTTAACAAACAATAATGTTAATAAAAGATTACATCAAACATCATTGTTCACATTTACATACTAGTGCTAAAGTCTATTCAGAAGAGCAAGTTAATTGTTAGTAAATGAAATTGTTCACATGTGGTGAGAGGAGATTTGTGATTTCTCCAAATGAGCTTGCTTTCTCCTTGGACGAAGACAGGTTTCAGCAGACAAACTGCAAGAGCAACAATATGTGGTCAATAAGTACTGTGTGAGGATAACAAAAGAAACAATATGCCTAATAAACAGTAATGCAAGAAATATGTTATCAAACCGTTACACTTGTATCAAATAACTCAAGGAAAAGAAGAAGCATTTCCCCTGTCTTTTGTAGAATTTTGTAAGTCATAAAAGTATAATTTTGTAAACAAGCCCAGCCCACTACCCAGCACAGTTTTCTGACTAGCCAGGTTGGGTAGTCAGTCAATTCAGACAGTCCCAGCCCAACTATGCCTCACATCATTGTAATTAATCAACACAAAACCAAGCAAAGTAAATCCTTATATAGTAGGTAAATGAACCTGAATCTTAGTAGATATTTGACTGAGAATTGTTCATTACTAGCATTTTGCAGCTTCTGAACTTCTTGATTAGAAAGTAGGGCAACCTATTTAAGTAACTGGAATAGAGGCAAACACTCCTGTTATTCCTGTTCCTTCAAATCTCTATGTAAAATGATATACCACTGAGTGCTAGACCTATGTGATAATGTTCCTTCATAGTAACCTATTCTCCCACTGCCAAAACAGGAAATATGTGGAAACAAGACTCTTTCTGAAAAGCACCCAACAATTATCGTACCTGAAATAAATTGATGCACCATAGTCAGCTTTGAAAGGTACCACCGAATCCATTTCCTTGCACAGACAACAACTAAAGAGTCCTCATGTCTGATTTTGTGTAAGCAAGTAGAATTTCTTTTGTATGTCTCTTGTACGACCTTCCTCTAGAGAGCCCCATTTTGTGTTAAAGAGTTCAGGTCTTTAACAAGCCTATAAGGTGAAGTTGACTAGTGTTATAAGCTAGTTGTTTTTATAATTTTTTTTATCAATCTATTGGTGCATCCATATCACTTAATCTATGCATATATAATGCTCAACTTCCTTTGATAGCAGAAATCCCCTTCTGAATTTTTGATAGAGAGAATCAAAATCCTAGTATCATGAAAGCTGTACCAAACATTAGCATTTAAGCTTATATTCAATGTCCACCTTCAAAGAGAAGCATGCATCTAAAAGATCTTTGAAGAAAGCAATTTAATGGACAACTTCCTCTAACATCCTGGAGGCAAGGAGACCATTTGGCAAAGCAGAGGATACAGAACACTTTCCTTTTGTTGGGGCACCAAAATGCTATTTTAAGAATAGTAGATGATAGCTTCACAAGGAAACGTAAGGAAATTTATTAAAAATTACACGGTGCTTTGTGAACAAGTAAACAATGAATGGCATGGATTCCCAGGCTCCATTGGAGACCCACAAAGGTAGTCACCATTGCGACATGAAACGTTGTCAACTTGCCACAAATTGTACAATCTAGGGAGAAAGCCATGCAGATCATAGGCAAAGGAACGAGTTCCTGCTGTTTGTACAGGCTTTTGCTTCTCGGGAGAAGAGTCACTTCTGGAAACCCCCAACAAACTCCAATAATGGGTCTCAGAGGGCATGTAGGTTGAACTAAGCATCTCATTTTCTGGGCATCGCCAAGGAACTCCATCTATGATGATCAAGAGAGTACAAAGGGAGATGTATGAAGACAATGAGATCGGAAAAGTTGGATGATCTGCTTTAGAAAAAGTTGGAGAAGCATCAAAGAATGAAACTTCACTTGTTCAAGACACAATTAATTGCAGAGAAGTCCAAAGGAGTCACTGATTTTCCTAGTTTTAACTTACTCTACTTCGTGAGACATTTTAGAGCATAATAGCTTTACTAACCTTTTGTTGTTCCTTTTATAACTGAGCTGTCCTGTTATTCCAGTGAATCTTAGTGCATTGTTCATAGAACAGATTGATAGAATGCAAATTTCTCTTTTCTATGTTGCTGCATGCAGATAGTTGACCTGGCAACACTAACTGGTGCATGTGTAATTAAGAATATGATCCAGTGCAACTTAGAACATAAAAAATTTGGATACTTACCAAATAGGGTGGATGTGAAGATCAATTATCCTCAAACTCAACCTATTACATGTAAAAAAGTAAAGAACATCAAAGTTGAGAATTAGCAACATATAAATAAGAATGAGATAAATATAAATAAACTTACATATTCTCTGAACCATATTATGTGACTCCCAACAGCATCATTCATATTTTTTCTATCTGCATCTTTGATAAACAAAGATGCAGTCGGGTCATGGGCTATGAGTATAGAAACCTCATAGTACTCACCACCTAACTTCTTCCCCATGACCACATTATCATCATCATCAGACATTAGAATGTCGCCGGCAACTACTTGTCCAGAGAAATTTAGGATCCTCACCCTTCTCCCAGCCAATGAATCGTGTTAAAAATTTTAGATATAGATGTCAGATATACATGCATTCCAACATATTAGGACGGTTAGATTTTGTTTACCTTTTTCCTTTGAGCATGGCAAACACTTGCAGAACTCTGCACAAGTATATGTAGATTGTCAACATTAAGCAATGTTAATATTGAAGTATGTCAATAGAAACTCATTACCTTATTATTGCCACGAGACTCAATTTTTTTCATTCTTTCTTCGAGAGCATCAATTTTTTCTTTTAGGCTTTCATTGTCCTGACGCAGCTTTTGTTCACTTCTTGAACCCCACAAGTTCTTTGGGGTAGGGCCCGTGCCTATGCCCCGAATTCTTCCAGTTCTGTCCCATCCCATAACTTGCTCATAAGCGTCCCCCACGCTTGCAATTGAGCTTGATATACTTGATTGCTGCGTCAGTTTAATGTCTCGAATGTTATCCTACAATTTGAATGAAATAACATGAATTTGCAGCACTATGGTAAAGAGAATTATGTCAACAAAGAGCTTCCATACATAATGAGAATAATGTGAACAATTAACAAAGCTAATTAATTATGCAATCATTGCAACACTCTCTTCATTAACTGGACCGCCAGCTTTCTTCATACGGGTCCTTATGAATAAGTCCCCACGATCAAGAGTGGCCCTAGTTTTTATAAACTACAACATTGTACAGAAGATAACTTAGAAATAAACAAAATTATTTTGAATACATCAACTGAGATGCAGATAAGACAGTATATATGTAACATCGCACGTTTTTCGGATCCTCGTGGATCGTGTGTTTAGCGCTTGTGGTGGCCAATGTGAGGCCAATGTGGCGCATGTGTCGTGTGTGTGTGTGTGTTTCTGGGGCTTACTGGGTCGGCGTTTTGGGCCTGCAGTACCCTAGATTCTTCAGTTTGTTATCACGACAGTAATGGTTGACGCGTTCTTAACGCGGCAGTGGTGGCCGTCGCGTTCAATTGGCTGTCGAGCGTCTGCATGTGCGCCACGTGTAGTGCTCAGGGCAGCGGGCGTTGGGAAGGCGACGCTCAGGACTGTCGCGACCTGATCGCGGCGCCACAAGGGGTCGCGTTACGAACCGCTGCAGGTTTTTAAATAACCCCGGCCAAGTAGAACGCAGAGGGTTTCTGCTCGGCCAGGGGGAGGTGCTGTGGCGATTTCAACTGGGTTTTGGTGTCTTCAACGTGTCCTCGCTGCAGGGAGTCCAAGAGAAGCAGGGGAAACGCCAGGAGATTGCTGCATGGTGTGTTCTTCGCGAAGGTAGGTGAACTCTTCCTGTTTTCAGGGTGAAAATCGCATAAGGGTTGGGTTCCAACCAGTTTAATGCGTTTATAACACTAGACACCATGCTTAGGTATTCACAAAAGCATGAAAATGAAGGATTAAGGGTGGTTTGTAAGGTGGAAATGGGTTGTCATGGAGAAAGCCCGGACTAGGGTTTCCACCTGCTAACGCGACAGGTTTCGGGGCCGCATTTTGAACGCGACCCAGCGTTGTGCCGCGTTAAGGGATCATGACGCGACATGTTTGAGGACCGCGTTAAGGATCAGAAGGTGACATGTCGTAGGGACGCCTCCTGAAGGTGACCCTGTTAGCTGTCGCGACATGGCCCGAGAGGCCCTGTTTGTACATGGTTTATACATATGATTATCTAATTATTGTTATCGATGTGTTCAGTGTTAGTAAGCAGTGCATTGGCACTTGTGGTGCTCTGGGAAGCGTGTGGTTTTTGAGGCTAGCTTACAGGTTGCGTAACTAGCTAGTAGTTTGCCTGTGAACATAGTGTTCACCCGAGGCAAGTGGTGTTCACGTGTTGTGGACCGTTAGTACATGAGGTTTACGTGAGGTTTCACGTGGTTTGTGCAGTGCGCACGTGGTTTCTGTGTGCGTGTCAGGTAGTAGATGCCTACCGTGGTTATCTCTCCAGTTGGGTGCCCCAGGTTCTCTGTGAGCCAAGCTGTAGCTCGGGGCTTTGTCCCAGTACTTGTGCTGTACCGTCGAGGTTTGTATCGTCTGACCTGGACACCCTCACTCCTTAGTTTGAGTTGTACGTCCGGCTGAGGGAAAGACGACAGTGGGACAGTGACTCTTGTGTTTGTTTCTAGTCACTTGTAGCGCGCTCTTAGTTGGGGGTACGGACACCAGTTGTCGACACTGGTCCCCTACTAGTCCTTTTTCCAGTGCCTCACTCTAGCGAGACCAAGCCAAGGTCACTAGAGGTGTCAGGCATGGGCCTGTGACCGTGTGGTCCACAGGTGGTGGTGTTTAGTTGGTCTCCACAGTTGCTTGTCTTTTTCACGTGGAGCGGCAGCTGGACCTTTCGTCCGTGGCTGCGAGACTGAGAGGTAGACCTGTGTTAGTTTGTCCGAGTCTGTTGCTGGTGTCGCGAACCAGTCTATGTGGCTCGAGTGTGGCAGTCTCTACTGTAGCTCGTACACGTGTTGGAGTTTTACCGTTTATTTATTACAGCTGTTGTACGCAGTTTGCTAGCGGTGAGTTTGTTTATAGCTTTAATATCCTGTTTAGTTGAGCTATAAATTGTTAGCATAATTTACTGCTTTCGCACTTGTGTTTGGTTGCTCGGTGTTGGGGGAGTTCCCTACTGAGCCAGTGACTAGCGCTCACCCCTACTCCCCACAGGTGAGGGCGAGGAGGAGGTTTCTCTACCGTCGTCCAGCTCGGAGCCGCGTCGTAGCGGTGTTGGCCCAGCGCCTCCAGCAGTGTAGCTTTTCTTTCTTCAGTTGTACCTGTTGTACCTCGGGGTATGCCCCAGGCTTGTGTACTTTCCTTTATTTCTTTTGAAGTTGGCTATGTAAAACCTTGTATATTATAAATGCAATGGTGTGTTCCTTTGTGTTTTCACGGACTAGTGTGTGGTATCCCTCGCGAGGCTTCGGCCCGTTCGCGGGAGACGGACTCGGGTCAAGCACGTTATCAGTTTAACGGGCTTGAACAGGGCGTTCCGTCACAATATATGTTACCTCCTCGTGGTATATGTCAGCAAAACTTTTACTACCAGCGCAGTGAAAAAATGTGTGTTTTAACTTATTTTGCTTGTTTGTTTCACTGCGTTTCTACAAATCAAAATGATAACTATTAGAATAATTATGGAGTATCACTATATTTAGATTAATTGTAATCCAATTCTAATTACCTTGAATTCCTCCGAAGACCATATCTGAACAAGATTTTTCCATTGATCTTCAACTACTCTTGTGTCTGAACATGCCAATGAATCCTGTTGCGCTTTTTGATATGGCGTGAAGAACTTCGTCCTCAAGTCATACTTCCAAGACCTCCATTTCTGATCTAGATCCTTCATTACAAAGTGACGCAAGCTGATGGGAACATCAAATTTTCTCTGGATTTTTAAAATAAATAGTTAGATGTAATCAAGTGGAATAGAAAATTAAACAAACACATGTATTACATCACCTAGATAAAATCCCAAACATTGTCCTTGTTAGACGATGGCATTACCCTCTAAGAAATGCAATCGATCGGTAGTTTATCCCTCATCCTTGCCACAGTGCCAAAAAATTGTTTCAGTAGCTGCCCCCCTCTCCTAGTGGCTGCCCTAACTGATTAACATTCACTGGTATGCGTTCATTACTTTGCAATCCATGTCCAGATCTTAACAATGTTGGGCCTCTCTTAACCTTCATAGATGTGAAACCTTCATCTTTAATTACCCCTCGCTGAATATCAACCTAGTCACACTTGAAAAGTAATACTTTTCTTTGATCGTAATAGTTCAACTCTAATATTTCTTGAAGAACACCGTAATATGTCACCTCATCTCGAATAGGAGCCTTGTCTTTAACATTGGAAAAACTTAAAGTTTTTGCAGACATAACAACCCCACTATTCTGTGTCTTCCTATGATGTTCAATATGTTGAGTCTGAAAACGGAACCCATTTACTAAACATATGTTAAACTTCTTCCCCACATTCAATGGTCGATCTTTCAGCACAATTGTGTTTGCATGTAACCCATTATTGTACTTGCCTTGTAAAGAGTTAACCTAAAAAAAAAAGGGTTATATGTTGGTTATCATTAAAACACAGGTGATGTGGACTAAAAAAAAAGTTACATATGTTTACTTACTTTACACTTAAACCAATCTGGAAACTGTAATGTATGACATCGCTCAATTTCCATTTCACTTGCTCGTGGTCTTGTTTTCCTTATTTCTTCAAGATGCATACTACATACAAAATGTGGACAATACATTAACGGTATGGTATTGAGAAACAATACATTAATGGGTTGTCATTTGACTTACCTTATGTAAGGAGATATGTCCTCACAATTAAATAGTACATAGAGATGAGCTTGGTTCAACTCGTCATTCCTAAGATGACAAACAGTTCCACCACCTAAACATCGACCATTTGTTGAAAAAATATCCCATCCTTTTTGTGTCAATTCTTCAGCCTCTTCATCTTCATTTCTTAAAGCTTGGTTAAGCCATGTCTCAACATCATCGTCTAGATATCTCGAAGAAAAGATAAGAGTCTCCTCTGCTATATACCCTTCTACCATTGACCCCTCTGGACGTGCCCTATTCCGTACATAGGACTTAAGTTTCACTAGATACCTAGTGGAGATTAAAAAAAAATTCAAGTATTATTAGCAATAGTGTACAATGGTCAGGCATAAGTATAAGATTAATGCAAACCTTTCAATGGGGTACATCCATCTATACTGAACTGGGCCAGCAAGCCTTGCTTCGTCAGGTAAGTGGATGAGAAGATGTACCATTATATCAAAAAAGCTTGGCAGGAAGATCATCTCCAATCGACACAATATGTTTGCAATTTCTTGTCTAAGCTTATAGAAATCACTTGACGATGAAGTCTTGGAACATATTAGAGAAAAAAATTGCATACATCATTAATTGCAGATCTCAGCTCCTTTTGTGTCACTCCCCTCATTGCTACTGGAAGCAATTGTTGCATGAGGACAATCATGACTTTTTAAACAAATTTTCTTAGGATCATTGGGATTTACATGCCTTGATATGTTTGATGCATAGCCATCTGGAACTTTCACACTTTTCAAAACCTTGCAAATCGTATCCTTCTCCATCTTGCTCAAAGTGAACATGGTAGGTGGCAATAGCAATCTGTTAGAATCCAGAGTTTGAGGTTGAAGAGTGGCCCTTATACCCAAATGTTGGAGATCATGTCGAGCTTTCAAACCATCTTTTGTTTTAGCATCAACATCTAACAAAGTTCCAATAATACTATCACAAACATTCTTCTCGATATGCATGACATCGAGATTATGTCTCAATAGTAAAGACTTCCAATATGGTAAGTAAAAAAAAATGCTTTTCTTCTTCCAGTTGGTATGACACTCAAGAGTGGATGATGATGTTGCAGCTTCCTTTCGTTTTCTTCTCACCCCCACTTTAAATTTGGGAACTTTCCCAAAAGTAAATTTAAGTGGATGCAACTGCTTAAGTATATCAACCCCAGATAATACACTTGGTCTGCCTCTTATTTCTTCTTTTCTATCAAACCTTCATTTCATAGAACGAAACTTATGACCCACACCTAACCATCGACGATGATTAGTGTAACAGAATTTTTTACTACCTTTTAACCATAATGATGATGTATCTTCATTACATGTAGGGCAAGCTAACCGGCCCTTAGTGCTCCAACCAGACAGATAACCATATGCAGGAAAATCGTTAATTGTCCAAAGTAGTGCAGCACGCATAGAAAATATTTCACCCTTATAAGCATCGAATGTTTCAACTCCGTGCCAAAGAATTTGTAATTCTTCAATAAGTGGCTGAAGGTAGGCATCAATATCATTTCCCGGACCTTTAGGACCCGGAATGAGTAACGACAAAAAAATACTTTGTGGCTTCATACACAACCATGGAGGTAAGTTGTATGGTGTCAACAACACAGGCCATGTACTATGACTCATACTCATTATCCCAAAGGGGTTGAAACCATCACTTGCCAAGCCTAAGTGCACATTACGAGGTTCTAAACCAAAACCATCAATCGCATCTAACGCTTTCCAACAAGGGGAATCAGCTGGGTGCCTTAGAATGCCATCTTCTTGGCGTTCATCACTATGCCAACACATGGTTGCAGATGATTTACTGCAAGTGTATAATTTTGCAGTCTTGGAATCAATGGAAAATGCCGAAGAACTTTATTTGCAACCTTAATCTTCTTATTATGACCACTTCTTTCAGTTCCTTTCGTCCATCTACATTCTCCACATTTAGGACAATGATCATAAGACTCATACTCTTTCCGGTACAAAATACAATCATTAGGACATGCATCAATTTTGTGATAGTCATATCCCACTTTACCAATGATTTTTTTCAATTCATAGAAAGTAGCTGGCAACACATCACCTTCTGGAAGAGCCTCTTTCAACAACTTCAAAAGCATGTCAAAAGATTTGTTGCTCATTTTGCCTCTGCATTTTATGTTGAACAATCTGACTATAAATGAAAGCTTGTTGAATGTCTTGCAACCAGGGTACAAAGGCCATTCAACATCTGCCAACAACTGTTGAAATTCACCATATTCTCCTTTATTATCATCCATTGACTTCATTTCTGCATGTTTTGAATTTTCCTCACCAATAACATCCTCCAACATCAAATGTAGACCAACATCCTTCGGAAGTGTTGTACGTGTAAAATCCGTAGACATGTGCCTGGAAGAAGAACTACTCCCGTGGAACTTCCAAAATTGTTTGTCTTTAATGACTCCATATTGAAACAAATATTGTCTTACTATTTCCTTTTCATGTTTCAAGAGGCATACACACTCCAAACAAGGACACTTAATCTTTGTTGATGGAGCAAAGTGAGCAGAAGCAAATTGAATGTATGTGTCAACTCCATCCATATATTCCCGTGTATTCTTCAATTTATCCATCCAACTCCAATCCATAACATCTAACTACAAAAAAAAATTTCATTTACATTATATTCATCATACTATAAATATTGCAAGATGTCCAATGAATTGTCTAACGATAGGACAAGGTAGAGTACGTGGGAAAGAACATGCCAAAAAGCTAAAATAGAGTGTCCCAAGGCATGACTCAACTACGGTATGATATATCACTGTTATAGTTTTGATATAATTAGCACATGACACTAAGATTAATAGGACAATAAAAAAGGAGTGCCAGAGCACAAAACAAACAATGAGAATCTCAAGACTTGTGTATAAGGAGAAGCCAAGATACATTTGTCCTTTCCTGCCATGCCATATATGCTAAAAGTTGTCTTTAGACATAGAACAGCAGTACCCAAATGTGTTGTGCATTAAGAGCATATTTGGTATTAAAATAGATCGGAGATAAAGTGAAAATATCAAAATATCTCCAAATATGTTATGCATTATTAATGAGACATGGTCTAATGGGTTCTAATACCAAGCATGGTCAGATACGACAAATTTTAAAAAAGATGGGACATAAGGACACTGGAAGAATATAATATCATGTTTTGTATATATGTACAATTATACATGCTCATTATTAAATACAAAACAAATAATCACATAATGCATAAAAAATAAGATGATATAAATATGTCAACATATTAGTTTTGAAGTCGAACAGCCATGACATAGGTCTATAGTCTGCTATGCAATGCTTACAAAGAATGTAGAATCTATCATTGGAGGATCTAATACATTCCTATTTCAGAGATTTAAATTAAAATTTGAATATCGAGAATATTTCTGATGGTACTTTGGTGACTAGTCTTGTGCCATTCTCCATCCTCCCAGTGACACTATTCCTTCCAATTCTCTCCCCTAGACTTGGCAATGGAATACGAAACTAGGCAAAAGGTGGGAAACTCTTTGGGCGCTATGGTAACAGGGTAATGCATCGGATAAGCCCTTATTCAGCCAGATAATGCATAATCATCTCTCGACCAGTGGATATACTTGCAAGACAAATGATGGAACCAAAATCCAAAGAAACCATACATTAAAAGAGAGAGGTATCCCAGGCGGAACCTGCAAGTCCAAGAGGAAGGCGTGCTAAACTTCTCGGTCACGATAAAGAAACAAGAGAACTACCTTCTACTCGTTTCGAAAGGCCCTACCCCACCCTCTGTACACAGACACGAGCGGGTATTAAATATTAATCATTTCTAGAAACAAAAGAGCCCACCAGCAACCACGTCTCGGCATCCATCCAAGATGGCATCTCCCTCCAGTGGGCAAATAAAGGGAATTCGAAGTCACCATCTCCAGTTCACCACTTGGCATCTTCTTCACGACACCCCCCACATTTGGGGAAGAAATATCTTGGGAATTTAGAACCAAGTTTTTGGTATGCTTCGTGGCCGCATTGGACCCAAATACATAGGTGGAGGCTAAGCTAGAGCCACGTCGTGGCGTGGGCAAACACAAATGGGCTAAATTTGGATTCTAAAAATGGGGTTCCCATCAAGGCGGTCGTCATCAGTATACACACATTCAACCTAACCCAACCATGAGGGAGACAAAGAAGCAAAGAAAACAAAAAAGAGTACTCACCTTCGCCGCGACGGACTCACCTTTGGCGATCAGTCGGCCCACAACTTAGCAAAAAATAGACCATGGCAGCACAACCTTCGTGAGAACGGGCGGCGGGGGGACGCGCAGCGGGAGAGGCCAATCGCCCGCTACGAAGCGGAGGAGGAAGAAGGCGATGGGGTCGGCAGGAGATGCCCGGCGGCGTGGAAGACACGCGGAGGAATAGGGGAAGGAGGAAGGGGTGGCCGGAGTGTCCTTCCCCTACTGTCGCCGCAAGTTCACCGCCTGCTTCCACTGCAAATGTTAGGCACGGGTCGTTGCTTGCCCTAAACCGCTGACGGCGCTGCCTGCTACCGCCTTCTCCGCAAGTTCTGTCGCGACTCTTCTCCAGTGCGGACGCTGCCTGCCTGCCGACGCCACTGCTTGCCCTTTCGCCGCTGCTGCCCTATCGCCGTTGCTTGCCCTTTTTCGCTGCAAGGGGTCGAAGGAGGAGAGTGGAGGCAAGGGGTCGAAGGAGGGGGTTTTTTTCCCCTTCAATCGGGGCGCGGGAGGCCAAAATTCAATGGGCGCCCAATTAAAACTCCGTAGGTAAATGATAACGTTATGTGCTTACGATATTACGCCATAGGGGTAGGCATATCTTAAGAGTTTAAGAACAAAGTTAGTCTGATATACTTACGACACGTACAGTCCGTAAGTATAGATATGTCTATCCATACGAATAGCTTACGAATATACTGAACCGTAAGCAACTTTTGTAGGCAGAGCTAGGATTTCTTGTAGTGTCATGGATTAATTCCACGTCAGAAACCAAATTTATTAGAATCCCTGGTTCCTCTTAATTAACAATCAACAAGTATGATTATAGATAATGGAACTATATATGAGCTCTTCACTAAATCTGATGATTAAGTCTTAATCATCTCAAGACTTGAGTGTTGGAGGGTCTATCTGCATCTCGTGTAGGGGGCTCATGCTCCTCTTTCTTGTGACTCAGCTAATTCTTGGGGTGTGTCTGAGTTTTTGCTTCTTTGCGGCAGCACCTCATAACTTCATGCTACACAAATATTCTTGCATAAGATAGTCTTTGGATACCTCGGTCCAGCCTAGGTCGTGCTGCAATAGGTGTAGTGTCATCAAATGAGTCAATTCCTTCTCAAAAATATTTCAACTATACGTTAAAAGAATGATGACAATAGTTAAAATAAAAAAATATAAACCACATTAAGCATGAACCTTAGTGAATATAATTACCTCATTCAAACTTTTGCAGCTTTGACATTGCCGGTAACCACTTGCACAATTCTTCACATATCTTCTTGTATTTGACCCATTGTTAGTAACCATATGCACAACAAAGTTGGTCCCAATATTTGCCACCAACTGCACCATCAATTGTAAAATGTAATGATGGTTACAATTTTTTCTGAAGCATCCATAGACTTATGGTAAAAGACTTGATGATTACAGTACACGAGGAAGTTGATGAAGCTACTTTTAATAGTACTTGACCATCCATCACACATAAGTGTGACAGTATACTTTAACATTTTTTCTTGAACGAGATAATGTAAAATTTCAACTCTTCCACCTCCTCATCTAAATATACACCAGCAATCTCCTTTGCAGTAGGTGGCTTCACATTCTTGCCAAGGTTTTGTACCTCTTGTACCATCGTTCTCTAATAAGGACTATTCGCAAGATTAAATGCTAACTCTGTGTGGTGCTAAAATTTTGAAACAGCCCTTCCTAGCTGTCGTCTCGGCCCTTTGTTTTGGAGTGAGTCTTCAATTCTAGTTTACTTGTATCGAATGTATAAGGATCAATCTCCTGTACATCTGCACCACTGTTCCTCTTCCTTTGTGGCTGAGAGGAGGATGAGCGTCGAGATAGATCCGTGTAGTAACGGTGCAAATCTTGCGATCCGGAAGCAATTCTAGATTCCCCTAATTCATCGTGGGGAGGTGGTTCTAAATCACCTCTGACCTATGCCTCGGTCCTACTCTCGCTTAGAGCTCGTTAGAAGTCCTTCTCATAAGAGTCTCATATCGTTGGCATAGATATTAGGTGCTTGGGAGTAGATATGTTCATCATCTTCAAATCCTTCGTGGTCACCTCCCATGTTAGTTTGACTTTGTGTCCTCTTGTTTGGTGTGACTTGTCTCAAGATCTTAGTCATTGCAATTTTAATCTCATATGGGACATTTGGACAACTCAATGTAGTTTGCACTTTTGCCTTGGGCCAAATATTTCTTTAATCGGGATACACCTCCACTGCAAAATTACATAGTGTAATAGTTGCATTAGAACCAATGCCTATTGCCCTCGAGCATCATCTTATATTGCCACCCAATATTATCACTATGATGAAGCCGATGAGACATCTATAATGACACATCATTGAAATAACATCATATCATTGTAACCCACTCACATTTATTATCAAAACCACATCAATTTTTAATGTAGAACTTAAATAAAAATGTTCATTCAATGCCATTGATAGTAACTTGCAAGGCAATGTCATTATAGGGACTGTCGTTGTATACCCTCAAATCATGGTTTCAAGCTCTCCAAACCTTGTTTTAAACTCCCACCAAAAACTCATTTTAAACCTTTCAAAAAACCCATTTTGAATCGCACCGTGCCATGGCTCACGTGTCGCAGCAGCACACCAAGGTTTGCCACGGACCGGTACGGTCCGGTCCATGGCATGCCTTTTTGTTTTTACTTTGTTTCTCACATCTGGTGTATCTAAGGGGTCTACATGGTGTCTAATTAAGATGAAAATCATAAGTTAATTAAGAGATGATACAAATTATAGTAATTTTAGTTTAATTTTTTAAATTATTTTTTGTCAAGTAAAAATTGTCCTAAAATCATTAGATCGACTTAATCTCAACATCTAAGGGATCTAATGGTGTCTAATTGAGATGAAATTTCAAATATAAGTTAATTAATAGATGATACAAATTATAGTAATTTTATTTTAATTTTTTAAATTATTTTTTGTCAAGTAAAAATTATCTCAAAAATCATTAAGTCGACTTAATCTCAACATCTATACATCAATAATTCATGATATTTATATTTTTAGAATTACTATATTTTTCTAGTAATTATGATGACTTCACATTTGACTTTATTTTTGGAACCAAATGTCGTTCCGTTGAAGTGCACAGAGGGTTCGTCGTACCGTGACAAATTCTGTGTGCATTTAAGGGGTCTAAATGGTGTCTAATTGAGATGAAATTTCAAACATAAATTAATTAAGAGATGATACAAATTATAGTAATTATAATTTAATTTTTTAAATTAATTTTTGTCAAGTAAAAATTATCTAAAAATCATTAGGTCAACTTAATCTCAACATCTATGCATCAATAATTCCTAATATTTTATATTTTTAAAATCAGTATATTTTTTTAGTAATTATGATGACTTCAAGTTTGATTTTATTTTTGAAACTGAATGTCGTCCCGTTGAAGTGCACACAATCAAAGATAGTACCAGAATTATATTAATAATATGAAAATATTCTAAAACTAAAGATAATTATATTTTATATAAGTGATCATGTCTTACGTATAATTTACTATATCTTTTAATTTCTTAGTGTCATATTAATATTTTATTATACATTTTAAGACGTTACAGTTTTTTTTTATGTTTTCAGATTCTTGGTGTTGATCTAATGGAATATATATATTGGTCATATCATGAACAACTTTCATGAAGAGCTCAAAGATTAGATCACTCTCGTTCAGGCTGTAGAGAGACCGCACTCATTGCTAGTTTGGATCGCGATATGAGAGAGAAGGTCAAGAATAATCCACTGTATCTTTAAGCACAAACATTCATTTGATGCGATTCTAGTTAGAACTCGTAGAGAAAGTCGTGGGGAACAACTTTCATGAAGAAGTCTCGAAGAGATATACCCTCGTTTGAAATGTGGAAGGCATGCTAATCATGTATATGTAGATCATGATATGAGAGAGAATGTGAAGAATAATCTACTATAACTTTGGACATAAACCACCAATTGAGGTGATTCCACTTTGAGGACGAAGCTGAAAAAGAATAGAACAACTTAATTTGATGAAGACCTCGTGAGCATATCATCCCCTTTTCAGGCTGTAGAAGGCGTGATATCTCTAATAGTTCTGGAGGATATGAGAGAGAAAAGGAAGAGAGAAAGGGTGTATGTATGAGAAGAGATGAAAAATCTATCTTGAGTTTGGATGGAGAGTCTTCTTTTGAAGTTTGCTTATTTTAAATATTCATCAAGTCACAAGATTAAAAAAATAAATCAAACAATCTATTTTCCCACCGTATCTCAGTGATACGATACGGTACGATACCGTACCTTCCCACGGAGAATGCGGCACGGCCGATCCGGGCGATACGGAAAATCTTGTTTTGAACCCTCTCACAAAATCTTGTTTTTGAGCATTGTAAAATGCCTATTTTAAGCCCTTTAAAATACCCGTTTTCTAAACTACCCGTTAAAATTTCCATTTTGGGTCATGTAAAATACCCGTTTTGAGCCCCTGCAAATACCCGTTTTGAACCTTCACTGAAATACCCGCTTTGGCCCTTAGGAAAGCTTGTTTTGAGTGCTTGTTCCATAACAAGAAAATAGTAAAAAAAAATCAATAAATAAACGAGCAATGAATGAAAACAAACACATCAAATAATGAAAAAACATAAAATAATAAATAAACAAATAATAAAAGGAAATAAATAGAATAATGAACATAAATAAAAAATAAAAATAAATAAAATAAACAAAAGAGATAAAAAAGTAATACCAACAAGACAAAATAAAAATAACAAGCCTAAATGAAATTTAAACCATGATAAATATAGAACAACCATAATCAACATTCAACAATTTCAAATCAAATAGTTTCAAACTAATGGAATAAATTCAAATCTTATAATTTTAAAGCAAATGAAACTAGCTTCAACTCAATTCACGTAAAAAAATGCAATAGTTTCAAACCCCAATAAAATAACTCCAAACCCAAGCAAAGCAAATCCAAATAAAAAATTAATAACTCCAAATTAAATTCAACGAGCTACAATTAAATCCGATAATCTCAAACCGAATGCAAATCTTAAATAAAAAAGATGGTGAACACAACACATTCAAATTAAATGAAACAAACTTTAAAGCAGAATCAAATCCAAAACAAATTTGAATCAAATAGAAACAACCTCAAATCAAACCAAAATTGCAATAACCTAAATCAAACTGAGACAACATTAAAACAAATTGCTAACAACTTTGAAGCAAATGCTCTGACTCTAAACCAAATCTAACAACTTCAAATAAAAAATGCAATCACTTTAAACCAAATCCAAGAAAAACTACAAATCAAATAAATCTCGTCCTTAGGCAATATAGTTTGTGCATTTCATATTCAAAGTCATTGCCATATTTTCTTGCATCTGTTTATTGGATGTCTCCTATTCTTGGCCGTAAGGTCCCTTTTTTTCTGGTGATTAATTAAGAATTTTCTCCTAAAAAATAGAGATATAATTAACATCGTTACGCTTAAGTAACTGCTGATAATTGGTCCCGACTCGATACTACTCTTATCTGTCGAAATCAAACAATGCACATATAGATCTAAAGTCAGAACACGTGGTCAATTAATTGTGTGACAAACACGCCTACACTTTATGACTGTAGATTAGATTCATCTCTCGTCGACAACTTGCGATCATCATGTCAAATGAGATTTGGATCTGCAATATATACATATATACACACACAAATCATATATATATATATATATATGTATAAAATTAATATCATATCCCACATCACCCTACGTATATTTGTGGTTTTCAGGTAATACTAATGAGGACACTCTAAAAGGGAAGGGAAAGAGTGATCGAGTGATCCAGTTATGCTAAAAGATTAGTAGTATTGTTATTAGGCTATTCACTTTTTACAAGTCAATGTAATAGTCAAGATGAGCCCTATGTGATAGACATAGTGTGGGTTGATGTAGTAATTATTAAAAATTGATGTAATAGAATTAGTAACTTCAATATCAATAAAATTATGATGATTATTTTATTTCAAAATTTGATGATTCTTCCTACGGAATGCTGTTATTTCCTTTAGTGCTTGCACTTATTTATGTGGTTGATATATTTGTAGTTCGATATTCTGTATCGAGATGTGACACACACCCATCGGACTCAAAGGGGTACACCTCTCTACCAACCCCCCCCCCACCCCTCTCTCTCTCCATCTATGTTCACACACACATCGAAACTGGCAGGGAGACTCTCTCTCTCTCTCTCTCTGTATGTGTGCGTGTGTCTGTGTGTGTGACATCGAGACACTAGCCCCTTCCATGCTGCTCACACACACACACTCTCTCTCTACATTCTCTATCTCTCTCTCTTATTCAATCATTTCTCTTTCTATGTCTCTCCCTCAATTTTTTTACAGAGATATTTTAGTAAATTAACATCTTTTTTCACAATTTTGTTAGATGTTAGTAGAATATTCTTCAAATTCTAATAACTAACTATCACATGGACATAACTGATGAACTTTTTCAATTTCAAGGTACAGAATCTAATATGAAGATTTTAGGAGTATAATCTCAAATACTATATATTTTGGGGGTATATATGTATTTTTCCCTTTAGGCTCATAATCTTGAACAATTCAAGTACTCCCTCAAATCTCTTGCCATTCTAAAGTAAGTCCACCCATAGATAATTTTGTTATTTTCCTTCGAGGATCACTCTTAAACTACAGCTAATTGGGTATGTGATAATTTTAGCTCGCACTAAGGCTTCTCTCTCTAGAATCCTAGAGAGAGAAGCTCTGGGGTTCCTGGTCTTCCTTGTCTGGCTCTTTCTCTCTCTCCGCTGGCCCGGGGGGCTGGCGGGGGCTCTCTTGCCATGGCTGTTTCTGATGCGGGGAAGGTAATCAAGGATCCACTGCGCGCCTGTCTTATGCTCAGATCATCTCTGCTACCAAGCCGCCTCCATCCATCAGGATTGGCATTAAACCTCCAAGCTTCACAGACTCCGGCGAACCTGTAGTTTTCTTCTCACGTGATGAGGTTAGTCAGTCGATCCAAACCTTCAACCTGGCCTTGATTGTCCGGTGCGCCTATGGCAGATGCTCTATACCGGAATTTAAATCTGTCTTCTCACAAAGGTTGGTCCTTAAGAGAGATTTCATTGTGAGTGTTCTTAATCACCGTCATCTGTTGCTGCGCTTTGAAGAGGAGGATGACTATCTTAAGGCAATCATGCGTAGGAGCTTATACCTTAAAGGTCTGCTCTACAGATTCTTCAAGTGGGATCCGCAGTTTGACTTCAACTCTGATCCTACTGTGATACCTATTTGGATTGGTCTGCCTATGCTCCCTGTCAATTATTATTATGAGGATTTTCTGAAGTCCATTGCAGGTAATCTTGGTCATGTTTTAAGAATCTATGAACCCACCATGGCTCTTACTCAAACTAGTGAAGCATTTGTTTGTATCGAGATTGATATCACTAAACCCAGGTCGGACAGGATCTGGATCGGATGTGGCTCAGATGGTTTCTGGCAAAAAATCAAATACTATGGCATCCCTGCGGTTTGCTCTTTTTGTCATAAGTTGGGTCATGTTGAAACTGATTGCCATAGGAAACAAAAGCATACGGATTCGAAAAACAATTCTCATACTGATGCCCAGCCAGTCCAAGTTGAGACCAATCAGCCCATGCAAAATTTGGTGAAGAAGACCTGGCGCCAAAAAGACTCTAATAAGGATAATCCCAATCCCCACCTCTCTAACAGGTTCTCTATTCTCCTGGAGGAAAAAGACTCTGATGGCAATGATACAATCTCCCATCGGTGGTCACGCCTGTGCAGTGTTAAGGACCAGGTTCGAGACCCTTCCTCGAGGCGTCCAGGATAGTTAGAAGGCTCTTCTGTTGTAACAACCGTGTCCATGTATTATTGTGTGAGGGCATATTGCCCATTGTAACCCTCCTGCATGCAATATATAATCTGCCTCACGGTTGCCTACGGGAACAGGCAGAAGCATTGCACCATTTCTGTTGCCTGCCACTTTCTCTCTCTATCTCGCTCTCTCTCTCTCTCTCTCTCCTCTTGCTCTCCTCTCAACATGGTATCAGAGCCTGGAACGATGGCCAATGCTCCGGCTTCCTCTGCTTCTTCCTCTTCAAATGCTGCTACCCCATCCAGCACCATGTTCCCACAAAGCTTCCCTTCGTTGTGGCTTCCTCATCACATTTTTCCAAACTTTTCTCATTGCATCACTGTCAAACTCACCAATGAGAATTATATGGTGTGGAGAGCTCAGTTTCTACCGTTCTTAAATACCTACAAATTGATGGGCCTCATCGATGGCAGTAACCCTGTCCTCCTCTTCAACCCTTGATCCTTCTGACCCTACCAAGGAAATCGCCAATCCTGATGCTGAAATATGGAAGCAATTTGATAATCTTGTTATGACGATGCTGATTGCTTCTGTGAGTGAGCCCATTCTTCCTCTTGTTGTTGGGCATGATACTTCAGCTTCCATCTGGCAGACCTTGGCGAAGACTTATGGCTCCAGATCCAGAGCTCGTCTGCTTCAACTGCGGTTACAGCTTCAGCAGTTGAAGAAGGGTGCATCCTCCATTGCTGAATATCTCCAGCGCGCCAAGTACCTTGCAAGTTGTCTGCAAGTCGCCTCTGATCCGGTTTCTTCTACAGACATGCTCTCTATGTCTTAAGTGGGCTGGGGCCAGAATATGAGTCTTTTGTGACGGCAGTCACCACTCGGTTGGATTCCAGCGAGCTTACTCTTGGTGATGTTCAGGAATGCTTCTGAATCATGAACTGTTCCTTCAACAACACACTCAAATTCTTACTGATGCATCTGACAACATCGCTCGCACTACCTCCCGCGCTCTGCCTCCCAGCGTGATCAGAATTTTCGTCCTCCATACTCTGGTCGAGGCCGTTCTTCTCGTGGACGAGGACGCGGTAGGTTTCCCAGATCTCTCCACCTGCTTCACATGGTGATGGCTCAATGATACACTGTCAGCTCTGTGATGGCTATGGTCATTATGCGGCACACTGCTCTCGGCGGTTTGATCTCCATTCAAGTCTTCCTCAGGCGCGCGCAGTCTGCTCATGCTTTTCAGGCTGCTACAATTCTGTCACTGATCCTAACTGGTATCCCGACTCCGGTGCCACTTCTCATATGACGCCGGATATTGGGATCCTTCGTACTCCTCAGATATATCATGGCACTGAGGAGGTGCATGTTGGCAATGGGGCTGGCTTACCCATTCAGAACATCGGTACATCAACTCTACTTCACTTTCACTTACCTCGTTTTACATGGTTCCCCACCTTCAGAAAAATCTTCTATCCGTTTCTCAGTTACTAAGGATAACAATGCTTCTGTGGAAATTTTCTGACTCTTTTGTTATCAAGGACATCCCGAGACAAGGGTTCTACTTCAGGGTCGCTGCACTAATGGTCTTTATCACATCCCTGCTACCGCCGCCTCCAGCCATCAAACGTTTCAAGCTTCCACCACCCGTCTCTGGCATCAACGTCTTGGACATCCAGCGTTTCAAGTAGTTCAACGTGTCTTCGCTCCATCACTCCTTCCTCCACTCTTCTATCATTTCCTTTTATTTGCTCCGACTGTCAGCGAGCAAAGAGTCACTGTCTCCCGTTTCTTCTTCTCAGTTTGTCTCTACTAAACCGTTGGAGCTTGTAGTATCTGATGTATGGGGTCCTTCTCCTTTTTTAAGCAACAATGGCTATCGTTTCTATGTAACCTTTATTGATCATTACAGCCGCTACTGCTGGCTTTATCCAATGGCATCTAAACGAGAAGTTTTGATGTGTTTATCCATTTCAAAAATAAAGTAGAAAATCTGTTGATACCCGGATCAAATACTTTCAAAGTGACTGGGGAGGGGAGTATCGCCGGTTTTCAATTTTTTTCTCTTCCCATGGCATTACAAATCGCTTGGCTGCCCTCATACACACCAGCAAAATGGGCTGGCTGAGCGCAAGCACAGACATCTTATTGAAACCTGCCTTGCTTTACTTAGCCATGCTAATCTCCCCTACACCTTTTGGGATGATGCTGTCTGCTGTGCTGTTTACCTTATAACCGGCTACCCACACCCACATTACAGAATATTTCCATTTGAAAAGCTCTTTCAAAAATCACCAGACTACTCCACCTACGTACGTTGGGTGTGCTTGTTACCCTCACCTCCGGCCATATCATAAACACAAATTTACTTTTCGTTCTGAATGCTGTGGTTTCTTGGTATAGTAATGATCACAAAGGTTACAAGTGTCTCTTACCCTCTACCAATCGCGTCTATGTTGTTCGGAATGTTGTTTTTGATGAACATTTGTTTCCTTATAAACTCCTTCTCCCTTCATCTCCCACCTCAACCCACTGCCACAGTTATCTCATTACCGTCTCCACTGGTTTTCTCACCACCTCCTGTCTCTTCTTCTCCATCTTCTCTGTGCAGCGACCAGGCAGTATCCCTCCCCTGTCGCGGGTGCCTCCAGTGACCCAGCTAGCCCGACCGCCACACCTCTTCTTCTTCATCCCCACCACCTAAATATCGTTCTCTCCAAGATATTCTGGCTACCACTGCTCCACTACCACCTGCTAGTATCTCTCATTCTCACAGCCGCTATGCTCTTACTGCCACTATTAACCCAGATAATGAGCCTTCCTGTTTCTCCATTGCCAACAAACATGCTCATTGGCGTCGTGCTATGTCCGCGGAATACTCAGCTTTGCAACACAATGGCACTTGGTCTCTGGTGCCAGCCCCACCCAATGTAAACATCGTTGGTTGCAAATGGATCTACAAGGTTAAAAGACATGCAGATGGTAGTATTGCCAGATATAAAGCTCGCCTCGTCGCCAAAGGGTATACTCAGCAGCATGGGATTGATTACATGCAGACGTTCAGTCCTGTCATCAAACCGACAACCATCCGTCTGGTTCTTTCTCTTGCCATCTCCAACAGCTGGCCACTTAAGCAACTTGATGTGAATAATGCGTTTCTGCATGGGATTCTTGAGGAAAACATCTATATGAGCCAGCCACCTGGTTTTGTTGATCAGCAGCATCCCACTTATGTGTGCAAGCTTCACAAGGCCTTATACGGTCTCAAACAGGCCGCGGGCCTGGTTTTTCCAGTTAGTATCTCATCTTTTGGCCGCTGGTTTGAAGGGTCTGCGTGTGACCCATCTCTTTTTCTTCTTCACAAAGATGGCACCATCATTTATCTTCTGGGTATGTTGATGATCTTATTATACGGGCAACAATATGGATGCCATTTCATCTCTCATTCGGCGGTTATCTTCCGTTTTTCTCTCAAAGAGCTTGGAGATCTACATCATTTTCTGGGAATACATGTTCAGCGTTCCACTGCTGGTTTGTTTCTTACTCAACAGCATATATCACTGATCTATTACATAGGCTCAGCTACGGACTCCAAACCAGTATCCACTCCCATTGCTACGCGTACAATCCTCTCTCAGGACACTGGTGACCTCTGCATGATCCATCCTCATATCGCAGTCTTGTTGGTTCATTACAATACCACAATCACCAGGCCGGATATTCATTTGCTGTCAACAAAGCTTGCCAGTTTCTTGCACAACCGACTTCTGATCATCTGCAACTTGTAAAAGGATCCTTCGATATCTTAAGGCACGATTGATTATGGCCTTCTTCTTCGCCCTACAACTTTAGCTTTGAATGTATATACGGATGCAGACTGGGCGGGTGTCCTGATGACCGCCGTTCTACAAGTGGCTATGCTATTTTTCTTGGCTCCAATTTACTTACCTGGACAGCAAAGAAGCAACACACTGTTGCTCGTTCCAGCACAGAGGCTGAGATGCGTGCTGTTGCACTCGCAGCCACCGAGCTTATTGGGTTCACATCTTCTCAAGGAACTGCGCCTCTCCTCCAGTTCTATCCCGGTGCTCTGGTGTGATAATCTGAGTACCATATATCTCACATCCAACCTGCTTCAAAGCCAGAACAAAAAAACGTTGAAGTCGATTTTCACTTCGTTCGTAACCTGGTTCATCAAAGCACCTACAAGTCTGTCATATTGCCTCTCCAGATCAAGTCGCTGATATCTTCACCAAGCCGCTTCCTGTTCGCGCTTTTGAAGCCTTTCGTGACAAGCTGAGCATCTTACCTTCGCTCACCTTGAGGGGGGCTGTTAAGGACCAGGTTCGAGACCCTTCCTCGAGGCGTCCAGGATAGTCTAGAAGGCTCTTTTGTTGTAACAACCTCTGTCCATGTATGTATTGTGTGAGGGCATATTGCCCATTGTAACCCTCCTGCATGCAATATATAATCTGCCTCACGGTTGCCTACGGGAACAGGCAGAAGCATTGCACCATTTCTGTTGCCTTCACTTTCTCTCTCTAGCTCTCTCTCTCTCTCTCTCTCCTCTTGCTCTCCCTCTCAACATGCAGGAACCGGTTGTTGAAGGAGCCATTAATAAAGATGATGTGAGTAACATGCATGGTTTGCATGGCGATGTTACTTTGCATGGCGACGTTACTTTGCATGCGGATGACGCTACTTTGCATGACAATTCCTATGGGGTCGACTGCAACACTGAGGCTGCTCATCCTACAGAAGTTTTAAGATCTTCAGTTTCCCAGGTCGACAGGGTGGTTGTCTCCTCTTCTCCGGCGACGGCAACTGAGGAAGACCGGGAAATCTTGGGGGATCATTGTGTGGATCTTGTTGTCCTATTTCCTAAACCTTCTGAATCCCAGTTACAGAAAGCTTCTCTAATGGCGGGTAAGGAAAATTTGTACATGCCTACTTTTAATCCCATGGAAGATCTCACATCTCAAAGGAAGGGAGTTGCCAGGACACGGGCTCAGGTTAAGGCCGCGGAGGTCAACAATGGCTATGTTTCCTCATGACTTGCAGAATCCTGTACTGGAACATTAGGGGTGTGTCTAATATTGCCTCTAGGAGATCTTTGCGCAGGACTATTAGGGAAGCCAATGTTGATTTAGTTGCTATTGCTGAACCTATGCTTTCTTTTGGGCGGGCTGCCTCTTTATGTAACTACCTTAACATGCAAAGTTGTGCTGGCAATGATGGCGATGACTCCAAAATATGGGTCTTCTGGCGGGATTTCACTTTGCAGGTTTTATCCTCTTCAGACCAACAGGTTACCTTTTCTGTCCTCAAAGATGGCGACCTCCACATGAATGTTTCCTTTGTGTATGCTAGCTGTTCCTCCAGTCTCCGGAGGAGTCTCTTTGATGAGCTGATTACCTTCTCTGACTCTGTGTCAGTTCCCTGGCTTCTCGGGGGGGATTTTAACTGCATCTCTGATCCTAGTGAGAAGATTGGTGGCCGACTTTGCAACATGCAATCTATGGTGGATTTCAATGCGTTCATTCATGCATCTTCCCTATCTGATGTTGGCTTATTGGCTCCCACTTCACCTGGTCCAACAACCGCACTGGGCAGGCTGCTATCAAGGCCAGGCTTGATCACTTTTTCTATAATAATGAGTTCAGTAATAAGTACCCTGGGACTAATGTGCGGCATCTCACTAGGCGCACCTCTGATCACTCTCCTTTGCTGATATACTCTGAAGAGATGCTCGTGCCCCGGCCAGATTCGTCTTTCAGGCAATGTGGACTACTCACAGCTTTTTCTTGACACTGTTAACAAGGTCTGGAAGGAGAATAATAATTGGCATCCAAATCCTTTCATCACTCTCTCTTCCAAGCTCAAGGCTGTCTAGCAGGCCCTTCGGACCTGGAATAAAGATGTCTTGGTAACATTGACAGTAATGTTGTTTCTATGGAAACTGAGCTAAGGATCAAACAAGATCAATTTGATAGTGATCCTACTCCTGAGAACCGATCTCTCCTGGGGGAGGCCACTGCTCATTACAAGAAAGCTCTGCACTGTCTTAACACCTACTGGGCCCAGAAGGCGCGCATGGACTGGATGGACCAGGGTGATAGAAATTCTGCCTTCTATCAGGCTGTTGTCAAAGGTAATAGAAGACGTAATAGAATACAAAGGATCCAAATTGACGGCATCTGGTCGGAAGATCAGCAGGCCATCCGTCAAGAAGCAGCGCAATTCTTTGGTAATCTCATGCAGACTGCTCCTCATAGTATTGACCAAGCTCTTCTGGATGTCATCCCCTCGTTGATTAGTAATGATCAGAATAAAGTTCTTTGTGATAACCCCTCCATGGATGAGGTGAAAAATGCTGTTGGAGTATGGATGGGAACAGCTCTCCCGGCCCTGATGGATTCACAGGTATTTTCTTCACTTCTTGCTGGGAAATTATTAAGCTGGATATCTTTGCCGCTGTCTCTGGCTTCTTCCAAGGGCATTCTTTTCCGAGGGGTGTTACTTCTACTCTTATAACCCTAATTCCTAAGAAGGCCCACCCGGCCTCCTTTAATGACTTTCGTCCTATAAGTCTGTGCAATTTCTGCTATAAGATTGTCTCCAGGATTCTCTGCGACAGATTAATTCCTATTCTTCCCGGCATCATCTCTGAAGAGCAGGGCGCCTTTGTTAGAGGGCGATTTATCATTGATAATATGTCTCTTTCTCGCCAGCTTGTTCGCGATGTTAACAGGAAGAGCCGTGGCGGAAATGTTATTTTTAAGTTGGACATCAAAAAGGCCTATGATAGTGTTGAGTGGGATTTCTTATTTGCGGTTCTCAGGAAGTTCGGTTTTGCTTCTAGATTTGTTTCTTATATTGGAATGTTGCTCTCAAATTGTTGGTTTTCTGTCCTGGTTAATGGCTTCCATGCTGGCTTTTTCAAATCCTCAAGAGGTCTTCGGCAGGGTGACCCGATCGCTCCTGCTCTCTTTATCATTATGGAAGAGGTGCTCAGTAGAGGTTTAAAATATCTTGTCTATTCTGGCCGGCTGTCCCCTTATGCAGGCCCTCGAGGGTGTCCTACCCCGTCCCATTTACTGTATGCTGACGACACCCTCGTTTTTACCAATGGCAGCAGTAAAAATGTGAAGAATCTTATGCAATTCACTATTAGAAAACACAGTTGTACTTACGACTAAAAACGTCAGTAATGCGGCAAATGTTGTAGGTATATATGTATACCTACGACATTTCCTACGGCTTCGGTCGTCGGTAAAGTACATGTTGGTAATACTATTACCTACGACAGAGTCGTAGGTAAAGTACATGTACTTTACCTACGATATTTAATGACATAGATTTTGTTTACCTACAGAAGAAAATGTTGTAGGTGTTTTATACCTACAACGTTAAATGTCGTTAGTTTTTGTACCTGAAAAAAATATATATTATCTATTATTCCTGCACATATAACATATACATATTCACATGCCTTTTCTATTCATATTCCATTCATAACAATCACATCCTCAACATTCACTCATTCCCATTCACAAAATCTCATTCATTCATACACTTCATCAACATAACCACATTCATTCATATTCTTACACTTTATCAACATAACCACATTCATTCATTCAAACACATATTGTGGTCATTCACAACATTTTTCATATTAATGTCAAATATACATCCACAACACTCTCATTGCTTGCCTCCACTGCCTATGCATATAAGGAACCAACTGCTTGCCTCCACTGCCTATGCAGTCGGCTAAGCAATGAGAGTGTTGGCCAACTCAACTCAGGACAACACATCAGTCTGTCAACTTCATTCTTGTGAGATCCATACTTCACATTCACATTATATCATTCAACATTGTCATAATAATGCATTCATTCAACACATAACCACATTCATCAAATATTGTGTTTAGAAACTGTTTGCAAATATATACATATACCAAATTGTTTCAAAGTGTTTACAAAGTGCTAACCACTAAATATTGTTCGTTTTGCCTCATCCACCAACACCTACATAGAAAGAAAACAATAGCAGAAGTTAATAAAAGTGCTAGATGATTTGTTAGGTAGTATAAATTTTCAATAAACAAAAAATTTACATAATCTCGAAACCATAGAATATGACTTCCAATGGCATCTTTGATTCGAAATCTATGGTCATCTTTAACAAACAAGGGAGCATCAGGTTTGTTTGTATAATGAATTGAGACTTCACAATACATAGTTCCAATCAAGAAAATGATTAGTAAGAAAGAAAACATGTGGTTTGCAAATTTTGTAGGAAATGACTGAGAAATAGAAAGACAGTATTTGCATTCTCATATAGTGGTGAAAGAAAGGGTAGGAAAGTCCTTTCTGGGTTCTGTTTCCCCATGGAGATACCTGATTGTGTCAATCATCCAAAAGCAAAGTTATATTTCTTATGCAGATACCTGGTTGTGTTCTCAAAAGGCTCCTTGCTCTGCATCATCTTGTTCTTTAGTGGTGAATTATGACCATTTCCAGCAATCCCCAACTGATCATAGTCACTGAGAAAGACACAGAATATAACTGCCTTCACGTCCTCAAACATTTCCACCCACTTGCAACCCTCATCATTCCCTCTGGACTAACTCTGATCAACTGATATCTAGAAGAAAAAAATATAATACACAACAAAAGGTGATCACAACCTTTCAGAGGAAGCAGTAAATATAAAAAAATAAATAAAGCGGGGAGTTATCCTAAATTCACCACCTCAAAACCTTCATCCAAGAAATAAAGTCAAAACATTTGATAAACCTTCCTCCCCCCCCCCCATCTCACTCCTCGCCAAGAATAGCTCGCTTCCAATCCTTACTAAATTATGTGATCTAATAAAAGAATTGAATCCTCTGTCTCCACCCCTCTCTCTTCGCCCCCTCCCCCTCTCTCTCTCTCTATGTCAACCAACATCGGCTGTGGCTGCAGCAGCAGCAAGCAGAGGACAGGCGGCAGCAGCGACGGGTATGGCTTAGCAGCCTTCTTCTACCTCCGCCGGCCGGACCCAGCATCAAAAGCCTCCTCCGCTGGCTTCCTTGCCACGCTCAGCGTAGCCAACCTCAGGCTCCGCCGCCTCTGCTCCAGGCTGGTCCCCACGGGCGTTGCCGTGTGCCTGGTCCCCACGGGCGGGGTGGGGTGACCGCCGAAGAGCTGTTAGAGGAGCTCCATTACAAAGTCAAGCCCGCCGCGCCATTTACTCACAGTAAGACCAAGAGGAAGGAGAGAAAGAGAGGACATGAACAAGGGCACGAGTCAGTGGGAGGCTTTGCGGCAGCCCGGCCATATTGCTGTCTCAAGGCTCAAATGGACAACCCCGGAGGAGGAACCCACCTCCATGTGACCGCACTTCCACTTCGGCGGCGTTGGCACATTCTGCAAAAGGCATCGCCCGTTCTGCTCGAACTCTTCTCCCTCTGCGACTGCGAGCGGCAACCCTAGTGTCGGTCTAGGGAAATTCGGAAAGGTGGGACCCATCATAGAGGTGTCCGCGGGAAGGGGGAGACATGGAAGGCATTGGGGCGGCGCCCGTGAAGGAAGAGGTGGAGGCAGAGGTCATAGTGGAGGTGGCGCCGTCGCCGCGGCCGATGGCAGGGCTTCATGACACGGGCCCGCCGCCGTTCCTGACGAAGACGTTCGAGATGGTGGAGGACCCGGAGACGGACGCGGTGGTGTCGTGGAGCCGGGCGCGCAACAGCTTCATCGTGTGGGACTCCAACGCCTTCGCCGCCACGCTCCTCCCCGACCTCCCTCTTCCTAGATGATGGTGAGGCACAACTGTTGATGAAATAGGGCAGAAAGGGGGGAGAAAGCGAAGGCGCGCGGGAGGTTTCGAGACAGAAAGGGGGAAAAAGGGAAAATGGGAAAAGCGGTTCGGGAGGGAAAAAAATAAAAAATTAAAAAAAGTGGTTTATACCTACTATAACATTATTGTGTAAGTATACTTTTTATCTGGCGTAGGTGTATCATTCTAATACCTACAACTACCCAACGCGTAGGTATATAGTGTAGGTACAAGTCAGTTTTCTTGTAGTGATTCCTCACCAGATATTCTTCTTCCTCTGGTCAGCAAATTAATGCAGGCAAAAGTTCTTTCATGATCTCCAAGAAAAGCCCCGCTCAATCTGCTCACAGAATCGCCCACCTCACTGGGTACTCTAGACAATCTGGCCCGATGGTCTACCTTGGTGTTCCTCTTAGGCCTGGGAGGATCCTAACCTCTGATTACAAGTCTCTCATTGAAAGGATTAATGCTACTCTTAGCAACTGGAAGGCAAAGTTCATCTCTCAAGCTGGCCGGGTTGTCCTCATTAACTCTATCCTCAGTTCTCTCCCGGTCTATCTGGCTGCCGCCTCCTCCATTCCCAAGAGCATTGTTCATTATTTAGAAAAGATTTCTGCTACTTTCTTTTGGAATGGATCTGATGGTGGTCGTCGCCGACATTGGATTGTCTGGCATAAAATTCAATGTCCTAAGATGGAGGGGGGCCTTGGAATTCGGAACCTTCATCATGTGCAGACCTCTCTTGCAGTAAAATATTTGTGGAGCATTCGGCATGGCAGTTCCCTTTGGTCTAATTATGCAAGAAGGCGTTTTGCAGGGAATAACTTTTCTCTTATCTCTGGCCTCGCCAAAAGCCTGTGCGCTGAAGCCAATTCCATTATCCATGCCAATACTAGATGGATTCATGGTAAGGGTGACAAGATCGATATAATCAAAGACACTTGGTTAGGGGACAGACCGCTAGCCACTTTCTTCCCTGGCCTCTCCTATAACTACACTCTTCGGGACGTCGTTATGGACGAATCTCACCCGTTGCGGTCTGTTATTCCCTCTCATATTCTGACTGGTTTATCCCTTACTACTGAAGATGACAAATGCATTTGGGCGGCCTCCCCTACTGGTATTTTCACTGCCAACTCTGCCTATCATTTACTTAGACACAATGCTCCTCGCCGGCCAGCTATTATGAAAATCTGGAACAACAGCTTCAATCCTAGGGCATCTTTGTTTTGCTGGAAAGTTCTTAATAGGGCTGTGCCAGTGGATGGGAGAATTTCTGAATGTGGCATTTCCATGGTCTCCAAATGTTCCTGTTGTTCCTCTCCCCAGTGCGAAGACCTCAACCATATCTTCCTTTACAGTGAGAGCGCTGTCACTCTTTGGAACTGGTTAACTCCCCTTGTGAGTACCAAAGTCTATCTTCATCATCACATTACGACTAGAATCTGGAACTTCATTCAGAACTCCGATATTCAGTCCCCTGCTGGTTTTATCTCTATCTACTGTTTGATCCTCATGCTTTGGGAACTTTGGAAAGGAAGATGCTCAACCAGATTTGAAAACAAGAAAATCCGGCCTGTCGACATCATCAGAAATATCAAGAATTACATTGGTTTTGCTCTCCACAAGAGAAGCTTTAGGACTGTTCCCTCAAGAGCTGAGGTGGACGTTCTCCAGTATTATGGTTTCTCTTATCACCAATCGCCCCAACAGCTTAAGATGGTTCGATGGATCCCCCCCATTGAAGGATTTTGTTTGAATGTGGATGGAGCTTCTAAGGGCAACCCCGACCCTTGTGGTGGAGGCGGGTGTATCCGGGACAGACATGACAAAGTTCTTGCAGCTTTCTTTAGCTATTATGGCAAGGGTGACAGCATCACTGCCGAAACAAGGGCCTTATGTGACGGCCTCCGTCTTGCTCACTTCTTGAGAGCTCATATTTATGTTGTCTACTCTGATTCCTCAATGTTGGTTTCTTCCTTTCAGCGTGAAGCTTGTCCTAACTGGCGCATCTTGCGCTGGTGGCGGTCTGCCAGAGATCTGCTTCTTTTGGATCAACCTGCTTTCACTCACGTTTATAGAGAGACCAACCAAGTTGTGGACCGGCTTGCCAATCAAGCCGTCACCTCTTTGAGCAACATGGTCTTTTGGGGTGCTGATAACCTTCCGATCTTATGTAAGGGGCCTCTATGTATTGATAGAACAGGTCTGTTCAGTGTTAGGCTGACCTCTTGAGAGTGTGGATCTTTCTCTGTATCTTCTTTTCATTATATATATTTCGGCCCAGAGTTTATCAGCTGGTGGAGTGGGTCCATTCTCCCCTGTTGGGGGAGGGTGCACTCTCCTAGCTTGACCTCTGAGGACCTGCTTCTTAAAAAAAAAAAAAAAAAGGGTATGTGATAATTTCATATGACATCAACATCATTTTATAATATTGAGCTTAACAATGATATATTTAATAATATTTTATCAAAGATAACATATTTGAAATATTTGTTATTAAAATAGTTTACAAGGAAAAATTTCTAACTAAAATGCTCATTTATTTGTTATAGACATAGTTGTGCTCTCTTAATTTCCAGTAGACGTAGCAGGTGATCTATCTCTAGCTTCTTGCGCTTTGGAACAAACGGACAAAAAGGACAAACGACCGCCACAGAACTCCGTTGGGCGCTATACAGATTTTTGCTACCCACTCACTTTTTTTCCGTAGAAATTTTTTGCATCATTATCCTATATAACTACGCTGTGGTCTTAATCACTTTATTAAAATAAGAATTTCGCATATATAAGAATCCTTTGTACTATATATGTTGTGCTGGCAGATGTTTATTGCTATCTAACTCACGTTAATCTACCTAAAGCTTCATTATTGCTCAAATAGCTATCAAGCCGTCGATCGTCCCTTTCATAGTGAGAAGTGGAGAATTCTCTAAAATTTGAAACATGTATTTTTAATGTTCAAGAGGTAATATTTACGTTTTGATTAAAACCCTGCATGAAATAAATAAAATAAATTAAAATAAAATAAAAGAGGTAATATTTAACGCGGTCATGGCCTGATCAGCGTTGTTCTTTCCTGTAAGTTTCCCCTCTCTATTGGGCCTCAATTACCGTCAACTCTGATTCATTTCAACGTTAATCAGCTCATATCAACTTCTACTTTTAAAATTATTATTTCTTATGTAACTTACTATAGGTTAATCCTATGATCAATCAGATACAACGACAAAAATTTCTGTCGCTAATAGCGAAAGATAGATGGAATCCGCACGCAATATGATCAGATAGCCTTCATGATGACCACTCACTAACAAGGGGGTACGTGGGTGGCAGCTAGGCCTCACATGATCATAGCAGATGCTGCAGCTTACATTTATAAGCATCAGACATATATATTTCCATTTCCACATCAGGAGTGGGTGAGAAATATCAATCATCTGAAGCGTTTCCATTTGAAAGTTTGAAACCAATCAACTTACCTTTTTCTGCTTTTTTTTTTTGCGATTTTATATCCACTAGGAAGGAAAGATATATGTACAGTCGCCGGCCGCAGGTTCTCTTATTGTGAGGAGGAGCAGCAGGTAGTCCGAGTGGACCGGGGAGCACTACTGCCGGCCGGAGATGGCGTCAGGACTTCCCTCCTGGGTCTGCTGTGGTCGGAGTGGATTAGTGGCAGCTGGGATATGGGGTCTCTGCTGGTGGTGGTGCTGCTGGCTGTGGCATGGGGGTGGGTGAGCGTGGTGGCGCTGAGGGGGCTGCGTTGGGCGTGGTGGACGCCCAGGAGGCTGGAGAGGGTGCTCCGGCAGCAGGGCATCGGGGGCAACCCTTACCGGCTGCTCGTCGGAGACATGAGGGATTTCATGAGGCTGAACAAGGAGGCGCGTTCTAGGCCCATGCCGGCCATCTCCCACGACATCGCCCCCCGCGTCTACCCCTTGCTACACCAGTCCATGGCCAAGCATGGTACGTACGTATGAGCACACTCTCTCCACGGTACCTACTCCTTTACACCGTTATTACCCGCAAGTATGCTCCGATGCACAACTAGCTAGTTCTTCTGCTGTGTCGTGCAAGAAACAAGATGCCATCCTTCGGGATTAATACATATACCTTAGCTTTCACGCTTGATGATTGTTCAACTTATATTTGGGGATTAAAGTTTGGCTTCTTTCTATATCTTGGTTCCACTTAATTTGTTGAAGGGCCTGAGGAACCCATGGTAACCTAATCTCAGATAACATATAGGAAGATTGTTCCCTTCCCCTGTCACAATTAACCTATCAGGAAACTTATATGACGTGGGAATATTTTCTCCGAAGAGGCACTTTTCCATCTTATTCTAATCCCTAGCTAGTCAGCTGGAAAGTTTGGCATTCGACGGGATCGCATACGGGGTTTGGAGATTTGTTAATCAAATAGCTGGTCACATGAGTTGGAAGCTCAAAACTTGCATATATATACTTCAAAGACAGAAAAACCAAAGGTTGGGAAAGCACAAAAGTAGGACTCACATATAGAAAAAACTAAAAAACGCCCGGTAGAGTTTTGGTGAGTTAGCAAAACTTAAAGGTACGACTCACATATATTACAGACTAACAGAGAAACTAAAATTCCGTACTTACTAGCCGATATTGGTGAACCAAGACTGACAAAAGAGCTGTACTAAAATGCCTTTGTATATGGTCATGGTGGCTTCCAGTGTAATCATGGTTTGGTGAATCGGGGGGGGGGGGGGGGGGGGGCGCAATTGCCCCTTTAATTCTTGCATAAATTGCCCTCTTAATTTTTTAGATATGTGAATATTTTTTAAAATTTTATTAATTGTCTCTTCTTACATTGTGTATTTATGAACAATTAATTTTATTAATTACCTTTCCCCCCTCTATATATTGTTGGCTCCGTCACTGTATTTGACACTACTTACATGATATTTTTATCAAATTATTTTTCGATGAGAAATACTTACTTTTGACCAATATTATATAGATACGTAGGGTATGCAATTTATTTGTGTACTTAAACATGCTTGTGTGCAACTAGTGTCTCGCCTTTCAGTGTTGAAAGACTCGAAATAACTTGCAACTTGTACAACATGAACCCAATATATTTGCATTCCTCTAGTCTGATTATTTGTTCTTATTCTCCTGAACTACCATTCATTCCTGTAACGCAACCAAAAAAAAAGTTTTTGACAAATCAACCCCTGAAATTTATCGATATTCCAAATAACCCCTTTGAATTTTCATACTTAAAAATAATGACCCATGTCATCTATCACCCTTAACCAGGGTTAAAGTTAACTCAACATAACAAATGTCAATTTTCTCCATATTGTAAATGCTCCTCCCCCGTGAGTGCCCAAGTAAACGTACCTCTCTTTACACAGTCGGTTGAGAGCGAAGTTTAGCACTGAGTCGTCTCTCCATCGGCAACGAAGGGGGACCTCCCCCTCCTCTGCCTCTCTCTCTCTCTCTTTCTCTCTCTCTCTCTCTACTGAGAGCCTAGTCACTCCCTCCACTGGTGCCGAAGGGGACCTCTCTCTCTCCCATCCTCCAGTCTTGCACTGTGAGGGCGCGCAACCACTAGAGGGAGGGGAAGTAGTCCCCTACCTGAAATCACATGAACAAGATGACAAACTCCTGTATGAGCTTAATTTCTGAGCGCCCTGATCATCTCCACATCCCGCTTGCAGCATCTCCCTTGGACGACCCTTGAAAGTAGACCCATTACGAAGTCACTTCAACGAGCCCTTATGACTGCACCCTTGCGACTACACGGTCTGGTGGCCAGTTGGCGGACTGTGTGTAGATCTTCCTCAGCTCCTTCTGATACCCTTCGTAAGACAAGAAGACCATGCCCTTGCAGCCATAGATGAGTTTTGTGAGAGCCTCTAGTTATGGAATGTAAAATCGACCGACCAAAATCGAAATTGGCTTATGCTGATTCGATTCCAAGGGGAAGCCCCTCAATCATTTAAATTACGGTTGAATAGGTTGGATTAATGGGCCGGCTGAATCGATTTGGATCGGCCAATCCCAGGCCGATTTTGTCACATAAATTTTTATTATATATTAATTAATACATGTATCAAATTATCATATGTATATATACACACATATTAATATGTGTAATATGATTGTGTACATTGATTTACATACTTATATATATAAGTACACAAAGGCATATAGAGATATATAATGTATATGTATGCATTCAATGTCATATATATATATATTCATGCATTAACTATATATATATATATGTGCATATTAATCCGACGGATCATAGATGGTCAGATTTTCTGAGGATGGGCCGGATCGGCCGATCCGATCCGAATCAGGATCGGGACCGATCCGATTTTGTATTTTTCCATGCCTCCATCAGGGGCCTGCTTGCAAAGGCAAGATCGTGGCCCGCCATGATCTCTTCCATGGCGTCGACAGAGGACATGACGAGGGTGGGGGACCTGGTTCAGCT
The DNA here is from genome assembly GCA_014218235.1 of Colocasia esculenta. Taxonomy (NCBI): domain Eukaryota; kingdom Viridiplantae; phylum Streptophyta; class Magnoliopsida; order Alismatales; family Araceae; genus Colocasia; species Colocasia esculenta. Next base: position 164,303,019 of record CM024757.1, read on the forward strand.
GCAGCAGCATGAGTGGGCCGTGCTTGTGAGAGAGCACCGCGAGGGTGAGCTGGGGGTGGGATCCAAGCTTGTGTACATGTTATCCTTAAGTAATCTAAAACATGGCATTTAATATATATATATATATATATATATATAGAGAGAGAGAGAGAGAGAGAGAGAGAGAGAGAGAGAGAGAGAGATGTTGGGGTATGGTGGTGCGGCCCGCCGTACCCTAATCGCTGCCGTTGGATGGCGATCCAGCGGCAACGCGTGCAGCGGTTTTTTTTTTTTTTTTGGGCAGTCGCTGGATCGCCATCCAGCGGTTGCAGCTGGAGTGCGACGGGGCCGCACCGCCGCACCTCAGTATTTTTCTATATATATATATATATATAATAGAATTTTGTTTTAGTTTAAGGATGGCAAGCTACAAATGGTTTCTACGTGTTTGCATTTTTGACATGTAGTTCCTTATCTTGTGTCAAGCATCAACATCTTAACAAACAAGATCATTTTGTTTGACCGCAATGATCATATTTTCTACAAGCAATATTAAACAACAAATTTATGATGTTGTTTTATCACAATGATCATATTTTTCACAAGCAATCTTAAAAACCACATTTATGATGATCACCACAATGATTTTTTTTTTTTATTTTGAGGATGTAGGCAAGATTTGTTGCACTTGGTTTGGTCCGTACCCTCGGGTGATTGTAAGCAATCTTGATATGATTAGAGATATTCTTTCTACCAAGTTTGATCACTTTGAGAAGTCCAAAATAAATCCTCTTGCGGAGCTCTTGGTCACTGGACTTATTACTTATGAAGGAGATAAGTGGGCCAAGCACAGAAGAATCATCAATCCAGCTTTTCATGTAGAGAAATTGAAGGTACTGTTTGCTTCATTTTATCTGTTTGGCTCCCATAGGATGTACAAATCTCATATCAGGGACAATATTGTTGCATCAACTTTCTTCAACAATTTTATTTTTACTATTTATCATTATTGCAGCGCATGTTGCCAGCATTTTTACTTGTTGTGCTGAGCTCATTGCTAGATGGGAGAAATTGGTTGGTCCAAATGGATCTTATGAGTTGGATGTGTGGCCAGAGCTTCAAAATTTTACTGGAGATGTCATATCTAGAACTGCATTTGGAAGTAGTTTTGAGGAAGGGAGGAGAATATTCCAACTTCAAGTTGAGCAAGCTGAACTTCTGATTCAAGGTCTTCAAAATATATTTATTCCAGGTTACAGGTAATAGCTTTACTCCAATAGCTAGTCCTGGCCACTGCGCCAGCGCTAAAAAAAAATTACTCCACTAACTAGTGGCCTACATCCATACATTTTTTTGCATGATAAGTTTGGGAGGAGGCATATGATCGTTTCATGCTATTTTTTTTCTATGTTGAAAATAATAGTTCCTGTCCTTACATGAAAATTAAACAATTGATTGACAAATATAAAATTGCAAATCAGCTTTCCATTCGTGCACTACAAGAAAAAACGGAAATAGAGACCGAAATATTCGGTCTCTATTCGGTCCCTAAATAGCTCAGAGACCGAATAGTCACCGAATATGTCGGTCAAAAACTTCTGGTCACAAATCTGTGACCGATTAAATTCGGTCCATATTCGGTCACCAAATAGGGACCGAATAGGGACCGAATAAGATCGGTCCCTAATTAGGAACCGAAATAATTCGGTCCCTATTCGGTCCCTAATTAGGGACCGAAATAATTCAGTCCCCATTCGGTCCCTATTTTAGGGACCGAATGGGGACCGAATAAGATCGGTCCCTATTTAGGGACCGAAATAATTGATGTTGGATTTTTTTCTCTCATTATTTAGGTGGAATAAAAAATATAAATGATTTTGTCACATGCAAACATTCATACTTTGCTAAGAATATGCCTTATTGCAGGTTTTTCCCCACAAAAAGGAATAGAAGAATGAAAGAAATTGCTAAAGAGGTGCGAGGGCTTCTTAGGAATATTATTATGAAGAGGGAGCAGGCAGTGAAATTGGGAGTCACCCCAAATGATGACATGCTGAGCTTACTTTTAGAATCCAACCTCAAATACTACAAAGAAAATGGAAGTGTGGAGAAATTTAAGATGACAAGTGAAGACGTGATTGAAGAATGCAAGTTATTTTACTTTGCTGGACAAGAAACAACATCTGTTTTGCTTACTTGGACAATGGTGGTGTTGAGTGTAAATTCAAGTTGGCAAACTCGCGCGAGGGAAGAAGTTTTGCAAGTGTTTGGTAAAGCTAAACCAGACTTCGATTCCTTAAGCCAACTAAAAGTTGTAAGTATTCTTGGTTGCAAATTTGATCCCAAAAACTAGACTCAAACATATTGCTCAGATCCAACTTATTAGAATTGAGCTTCCCAAAAATTATTGATAGCAAAGGTAGTAGCTAGTTGATCCTAGATCTAATGCATTTCTGAACATTCATAGTATAGATATGAAATTAGAGCAGGGATTTTATGAAACATAGGTGGCATCAACAGTGTTCGATGCTATCTACTTTAACATCACATATTTTTATGTCAACTTTTAAATACTCTATTAATTTCCCCCTGCCATATATAAATGAAATATAGATATATAAACATTATGTACTTTAGTGTTAGAACCATTGATGTATGTAGCATATAAAATGGGATAACTATCTGTGAAATTTTACATTCAATTTGATAATTCATGTTTTCTTTTTCTATGCCCATATTAATTATAGTAGATAAAAAATAGAGTAGACTTAAATTTTTTAGATTAGTTGGTTTGGGGAGGGGGAAATGAGGGTGAGTGCACGGGATCAAACCCGCTCCCTCTCGCCCCCCCCCCCCCCCCCTTCTTTATAATAAGGGGGTGATCACTCTCCTGTAAACTAATCAATACTTATTGTATCGATAATGAAATCATGATACTAATTCCTAATTTCATGTTGCAGGTGACCATGATTCTTTATGAGATATTAAGATTGTATTCCCCTGCAGCTTTCCTCCTTCGAACCACCTACAAGACAATGGAATTGGGTAGATTCACGTTTCCAGCCGGAGTACATTTCCTCCTACCGATATTATCCATCCATCATGATCCAACATTTTGGGGTGAAGATGCTAGTGAGTTCAACCCCGAAAGATTTTCCGAAGGTGTTTCTAAAGCATCAAAGCATCAGATGGCTTTTATACCTTTTGGCGGTGGACCTCGCATTTGCATCGGACAAAACTTTGCCATGATAGAGGCAAAATTGGGATTAGCTACGATTCTACAACACTTCTCTTTTGAGCTTGCACCCTCTTATAAACATGCACCCTACACGGTCATAACTCTTCAACCACAACATGGTGCACAACTCATCTTACATAAACTATGATATCAATGTTGCCTAAAAAATTGTTAATGGTTTAGCACACTGACTTGCAGCCATAGTGAAACAAATATATGAGATATATGTTCCCCATGTATATGTCTATGTGTGCTTATATGGGCACATCAATCAAATTTTATGAATTGTAATGGACCTGAAATGCTGATAAACTTTGCTTCAAGATTAGAGGAAAATATTATTTCTATTAACTGACACACATTTGATGGTGATGGTCTAATATACCCCGAGAACTTAGCTTCATAATCTTGATACCTTATTGAGAACAATTCCACATGATTTGCATTGATGTGTATGCGAGTTGTTTTACTTGAAAGGATATTGCTTGTTTTATAGATCTTAGCAAAAGACATATTGTTCTTTTTGACACTAAGGGATACATTATATAAGTTTTTTTGACACCACGTCACTCTAACCTACTTTAATTGCATAAGCTACAATGGTCATCATTGTGAAATATGCCCCATAGTTGAGGATTTGGTAGAGAGATGCATGAGGCCACCTGAAGTTTTCTGCATCCTATATAGGTGAAGCATTTAAGAATTTGTACAAAACTTAGAACGTAGCCAAATTTTTTAAAACCTTAGAAGGTGTCCCTTCGAATGGATCGATGTTCTATAAAAAAGATACCTTAGGGTCAAGGAAAATGCTTAAATCCTGACCGGCCATGTAAAAAAGTATTTGGAGGTGTAGGGCTCACACGTCCACCCAATTTCATACTGGCCGGATAACTTTTTTACTCGGTCAACTGGATAAAATGTGCTTCTCGGTCATATGCCTATAAATTACTTCGGTGAAAGGTTGAAAGAAATGGTCATCACTTGATGTATAAATTTCAAACTGATGAAGGGTTTATTTTTCTAGATTCTAGGTACTTTAAATTTCTATAATTCTTGAAATTTATCATATTCAAATGTATATCCCTAAAATCTATGTATCTGTTATCATGTAAACAAAATCATTAAATAAGGTACGAAAAATATTAAAATATCTCTCCGAGAGAGAGAGAGAGAGAGAGAGAGAGAGAGAGAGAGGAGAGAGAGAGAGAGAGAGAGAGATGATCTGGTGGGGTTGGAGGGCGTCGGAGGGTTTCACCCTCTAATGTTGGCAGTGTGAGAAGAGAGACATGTTTTTTTTTCTTTCTTTTTTACGTAAGAGAGAATTGTAGGAACAAGTTATTCTTTTTACTCTTTTAACTTAAGTACAGTTAAATTAGATAGATGGAAACAAATGATAAGGACATACATGATGACTTTTTTATTTTAGAGGTATAAGCATAATATGTAGATTTTAAGGATATATATTCAAATATGATATATTTTAGGAGTATATATATATATTAATATATAGATGTATAGATAATATAGATTATATATATATATGTATATACATTATAAATACGTAAGCCTTACAAATATTTGGACAACAAACATCAGGTGTGACGTTTTTGTTACAATAATTTAATCTACTGTTATCATCCTTATCTAGCAATCATCGGTCTTCTTTCTTATCTTCAAAGTATGCGGGCCGTTCCTTTTCTTGAGTGGTTTCCAAATCATTTTTACCTTTGATATATGCTGACGCGGAAAGCATCTACAGGGTTTCTGGATCAAAATCATCAATATATTCTGAATTACTATCCGACATGTCATCTGTCGTTTCTTCAAATATTTTCCGGCTAATGAGACCCAGAATGTTGGGGCCGAGCTTGTGAGAATCTTCTGAGTGCTGGATGACCTTGTATTTATCGACGATTATTATTCTTTCATCACATCATAATCTTGCTGTATATTATAACTTCACTATTTTTAATGAACTAAAAAACACAATATAATGATGATCAATTTAGAATGTAATGAAGTTAAATAAAAAAGGACAAATTAATTAGAAGTCTCTATTAGATATTTAATTTATTTTTTAATCTTTGATATGTAAGTGTTATCTCTTGTTACAATATACGTTAAATTTTATTATAACAAAGACTTCTCTTATTACAGTCAGAAACTGTTAATTAATTTGCCCAATAAAAAGTTGACTCAACTTAACTTTAAAAGTGGGTGTTTATGATGTCATCAATTGCTAGAGGAAGAAAGGAGAAGAGAGACAAAGGGTGTATGGAGTGAGAGGGATGGAGGAGAAGGTGGTAGAGTGGGAGAGATGGGTAGGAGGGAAGGAAGGAATAAGGTTTAAAGATCTCCCCTGCCATGAGGCGTCCACCCTCTAGAGGACAGGGTGACCTTTGTGTGAGGAATATATCTCATTTCTAAGTGAGCTAACTGTTATATGATTAATTATTTCATAATTGATTCTCAACACCTCATCAATGATGGTTAGTATCAAATGACTTCAAAATCCTCTTTATACATTTTTTCCCTCACTTCTGCCACAACTATAAACCTTCATTTTTACAATATTATTAATCAAATTCGAATGATGCTCATATTATTAAACTCTATTCAACTTAATCTAACAATCATGTACTAAATATATGGCCAAACTAAAAAATGACTTTATAGTGTGCCATCTAACCTTCGTTGTGGATTTTATTTTCCCAAGTATGTTTCTATATGGTATTCTTTTTCTAGGGTACTTTAAGAAATAATTACTCTTTGACTATTGCCTTTGTAAATATAACACTAAATTTGAATATGTGGCTGTGGGTATCGTTAACTTGTTGAGTAGTGTCTCTAACATGTGGCTAGGTCCCCAAGTTGATGATCAAAGCTAATTATCCTCGTGCAAGACATCCTTACTTCTAAAAGATCAATTGTATCATTTTGATGTGGATTTTTGTAGTTGACAATTAGGCATGCAGAATTATTTAGGAATTTCATATGGATTATTTTAATGAACTCATTCCTTATGAAGCACCTTCTGTTCATAGCTAGGTCGCCTGCACAGGTCCAAATAGCCTTATTAGACCTAGCTCAACTTGACCCACTTGACGTATAGAAGGGGAAGAAAAAATCGAGTTCCAAAGGGGAAACTTAATCCCATACGAAAATCCACAACCTCTTTCACTCTAAAAACATCTTCAAAAGAGCATTAATAGTCGCAAGTAAGGCTCAAGTTGGACACGTGTCAACTTGACATAGTCACGCTGGCAACTCTCTCGCACTCAATCTCCATTCTCAGATCGAGCTTTTTCCTTCTGCTGATTTGACTATCAGAGAGTTTATCTCGAGATCTCCATCCTGATATTGACTTTCTTACAGGTAGAGGCAGCACTAAAGACCAGCCATGCATCTCTTTCCTCTCCTGATCTCAGCTGTCCAAGAACTAGACTTGGGCTATCTATGGTCGTCTCCCTTGAGATCTGAAAGAGAGCAAGATGACTATATCATTCATGTGTCAGTTAAAACAAAGCATCGCCATGGCTCCTCCAAAAGGCAGGGGCACTACTCAGTTAGAAGACTCTGAGAACTAAGCGCCTCTTTGGTAATGGGTTGGAGTTAAGATAACTCCAACCCATGTACAAAGTTACACATGTGTAACTCATTATTTACTTTGGTAATAATAGAGTTAACTTTGATCATATGGTGAGTTAACCTACTTTTGTAAAACACACTTTGGTAAGAACAAGTGAGTTAACCTACCTTGGGAATGGGAAAAGGTGCATTTAATGTGCATTTAATGCTTGTGATGTGAGAGGAAAAAGTGGTTAACTCACTTGAGTTAACTTTGTCCCCCCTCTAGAGGTGGGTTCCAAAAGGTGTGTTAACTCACTTTTAACACACTTTTACCCCAACTCACAAAAGTTAACTCTAACCCACTACCAAAGTACTTTTTGAGTTAACTCTAGTTAACTTTGAGTTAACTCAGAGTTAACTCACATTTAACTCTATCCAAAGAGGCGCTAAGAAATTGAGGTGACAACTAGAGCGACCAACCAAATTGCCTCAGTCTCATTGGACTAGTTCCAAGTTCTCACCCATCAGGTCTCTAATCAAGGTGAGACCATGTGCAGATTAGCGGCCCTTCCTGAACTAATGGAGACTCTCACTACAAGAAAATGCGCATTTTTCAATAGACTGATTCCATGAAATCCATCGGAAAAAGTATTACCGATGGATTTTTGACAAAAAAATTGTTCATTGAACAATTTTTTTTTAAATTGATAAAATATTTCAGACGAAAACATTTCGTCAAAAAATTCATTAGACTGTCAAAATTTTCCGATGAAAACAATCCGTTAAAAAATTGTCAGAATGTCAAAATTTTCTAATTGAAAATATCCATTGGAGAATCTGTCGACATTTCCAGCAGAAACCCTACATCGAAAAATCCATCTATAAATCTTATGATGGATTTATTCAGTCAAAAATCCATAAAAAAATATTCCGATGGATGCAACAATTCGTCAAAAAGTTTTTTGACAAAATTTCAATCTATTAAAAATCTCTATATTTTTAATCATATTTAAAAAATTAAAATATGTATTAAAATAATTAAAACACATGTTTAAAGTAACATCCAAATAAGATATCCACCACAACAAATAACATCTACCACAATAGAAATTTTTTTACATACAATAACAAAATCAAGAAGGTCGTCTACATCCTCCGTATCCTCATCCTCACTGTCTCCTCTATCACCACCTACTAGAGGATTTTATATTGAAAAATATATATATTAGACATATATAAATAAAAGTATTAATAAAAAATAAATTAAATAATATATTTAAATTTATAATTTTGAAAGAAGAAATATGAATATGAATTCAAGTTTTCAACTAAGGTTAAGAGCTCAAGTCCGAGAGTATTTAAATAATATGAAGGCATTCGTTAAGGGCTCAAATTCGAGAGTATTTAAATAAATTAAATTTAAATAATTATTTTTTATACTCGATAAAACAAGTTCAAACTCAATTAAAAATTAATAAACAGAATTTAAGTAACATAATATTGGACTGGACTTGACTCGTCTACACCACTACCTATAAATAGAGTGCTCTCTTCACAGTTAAAGTCTGATTTCAAGGGCACTTAATTAATAATGTGGTTGGGTTTGTGGCGGACACTCCGTTTAGGTCCACTACTTGTGCTCGGCTCTCTCCCTCTCACTAAAAGAATAAGGATAAAAATGTACAGTTGTATTCTGTGGACCCGTCGTTTGTTTTAACTACGGTTAAGTTAGACAGATGTTAATGTCACTGTTAACAAGTTATCAGCGAGGTCTCTTAGGGGATTTCTGTCAATTTTTTGTTTACTTAATTACAATCACCTAGCAAGATGTGATTGTACGAAGTAATATACATACGATTGGACGAAATAATAATATATAATAGTAATAAATATTTTTTTTATTGAAAAACTTCGTTGAAATAAACAAGTAAGGGTAGGACAATTTTGTTTGGTTTGGCATTCACAGTAAAAGTGAAATAACAATATCCTTTTTCCATATTAAGAAAGGGCATGCTTGGCTATTGAAGTACTATATGCGTGCAATCTGCACCAATATTGTGTATACAACTACAAAAGTTTTAGCTTATACATTTTAACAATTTTAAATAAAATAATATTAATCATATTTTGTCTGATAACAAATTGACATGAATGACCATTTGTCCGCACTCCTATCTCAGGATAAATGGGGTATAATTGTCATTTCTAGCCATTTATCTTCACTCCTATTCTTTTTTTTGTACCAAACACAGGTAAGGGATATCCTCTTTTATTATCCTTGGCCGTACCAAACATTAAGATAGGGTTAGGCTATGGTATAGGGATGGAATCATATCCCTATCCCATTATTTTTATCTCGATACAAAATAGGGTTTAGGGAATGAAATCAAAATTGGTGGATTCGCTTTGCAAACACCGAGATTGTGGGAACAATAAAATTTGAGCAGATTATAGGGGCTAACATGTTAATTGTGAGGAGGATTAATACCTCTAAATGTAACTTTTTATGATGGTTAGTCTGTAAATGAGAAAGACCGGGAAACTTATGACTTATGAGAATAAAAATGAACCAGTGATCGATGGGGAAAAAGAACCCCGACAAACTCTTTATATATGTATTTATTTATTTAGTTGTTTTTGCTTATTAGTGGCCATAATCTTGAAATTTAGATCAAGTAACCCCCTCAAATTTCTAGTCAGTCTAAACTAAGTTCACCCATAGATAATTTTGTCATTTTCCTTCGAGAATTACTCTTAAACAATAACTAATTGGATATGTGATAATTTCATATAACATCAACAACATTTTTATAATATTTGAGTTTTCACAATGATATAGGTAATGGATTTGAAATATTTGTTATAAAAAAGTTAATAAGGAAAAATGATGAATCTGTGAGAAATTTCAGGGTGTCTAATTAGAGGTATTATCTTTATTTGACATATTTTCTTTTCCCAAGAAAAGGATCGTCGAGAGAACAAGAACGATCTCTAACTAAAAGTGCTCATTTTTTAATTAGAGGAGAAAGACTCGCCGTACTTGCTGTAGTAAGATTCAGATGCTAGCAATTAGTGGGGGGCAGTAGTAGCGTCAACCGACGATCGATGATGATAGGATCTAAAATCATTATTTTAGAGTTAAAATTTATATTTTAGAGCCGTAATTTATATATTGGAGTCTAAAATTTTTATTTTGGAGTTTAAATTATTATTAAAATATATTCAATATTCTTTAACAATAAGGGTATATTTTGAAGTCCAAATTCTTATTTTGAAGTCATAGTAAATATTTTAGAGTCTAATGTCTATATTTTAGAGCTCAAATATTAAAATCTCAATCAATATTTTTAAACGCTAAGGGTAATATTTTGGAGCCCAAAATTTACATTTTAGAGACCAAAATATGTATTTTAGAGCCAAAATATTAAAAGTCTAATTAATATTTTAAATCCTAAAAGTAATATTTTGAATCTCAAAGTTTATATTTTAGAGCTCAAGATATATATTTTGCAGTCTAAATATTAAAAGTTCAGTTAATATTTTTAAATCTTAAGAATAATATTTTAAAGTCTAAATTTTTATTGTAGAATCTAAATTTTGTATTTTAAAATTTAAAATTTATATTTTAGATCTTGTAGAGGCTATTTTCAACCTCCTAGGCCCATCATGACCCAGCAAAGCGGTCAGGCTTTGGCCCTCCGGCCACATGTCCTCGGGTTCAACCATTGACTTCCGAACACGTCCCAGCCACTAAGCGCCTAAGGGTTTCCAGATAGTCTCCGGACACCATCGACCCTGTCCGAGAAGGACAGGTCCTACCAAACAGACCTCAAGATTCCTGTTCGGATCACCTGCGGCTCTAGCATCAGAGCATCGTGCACCATGTTTCCAAAACACCTTCTCCTTTCTCTCTTAACCCCAACCTTCCTTCTCCAGGGCGCTAGACCTCGATTTCGGTCTTTCCTGGCTTCTTTCGTCTTCCTGTCTCCTTCTCTTCTCTGAGTCCGTCTCCACTCCGCCCTCTTCCTCATGGCTCCCAAGGAGAAACGCCCTGCTTCTCGTCGCCGTCCCCTCTCTCCAGAAGCCGGCGAGGGCTCCGGGGCTCTTGTCGAGCGCCGCACAAAGCATCGGGACGATCGGTTGCCAGAACTCATCATCCCTCCGAATCTGCAACTGATCAAAGTTCAAGGCACCTTCACCAAGTTTGTTCAACCTCGCTATGTTGACTTTGTCTCGCTGGAAGATATGTTCCCCGATTTGCAGCCCCTCTTCGACATCCAAGGCTGGACTTCCTTCTGTTACTCCCACATTCGGTATTCTCCCACCGCTGTGACGGAGTTCTACAACAATCTGGGGATCACGGATTCTGGTAACCTCTACACCTCAGTCAAAGGCACTCCCTTCCAAATCACCCCTAATCTTCTCACGTGTGCCTTTCAAATCCCAAATTCTGGAGTTCATGTCTTACAAAATCATCATTCTGCATACGAGTATTACACTCTCATCACTTTGCAACCGTACATTCCACCAAAGATCGTTTGAAGCTGAATGCAAATTCTTTTCCTCCTCTTCATCATCTTATTCATCATATTTTCACCACCATTATTGTTCCCAAAGATGGCAGCAGGGAACTTGTGACCGAAGTTCACAAATCCCTTTTCTACTCCTTTCTTAATGGTGACCAAGTCAACCTGCCTCTTCTCATGATCGACCTCATTAGACAATGCTTCAGGAACTCCACAAGGTCGATGCCTTATGCTTGCCCCATTACCTCTCTCCGTCTGTTCATTGGCATCCATATTCCAAAGGGGGAGTTGGTTGATCTTAAATCACGAAATTCTTTTGATCTTACTACTGCACATCGGATGGGCTATAAGCTTGTTGATGGCAATGTCACAAGGGATCTCAAGGGCAAGGAGCAAGCGGCTGATGAAGAAGACCTTGCTGATGATGAAGCTGATGAAGACTCCCAAGCAGAGCCCATGGATGCTCAGAGAGATGATGCTGAAGCTCAAGCACCTCCAGAGCAGTCTCTCCGAGAGTTCATCTCTGCTCAGTTGACCCAAATGCAGCAACAAATGACCACTAGATTTGCTCAACTCAATGTTCAGTTTGATCATGTTGAGACTAGGATGGATGCACTGGCTGACACCCATGTACAAATTCAGCACCAGCTCACCAGGCTCTCTACTGAGTTTCGCGAGTTCCATCATCCCCCTACACCTGGGAATGACGATGTATAGAGAGTCTAGGAGTCCATTATCTAGTGTTCTCTTTTGTTTGGTCAGGGTCTTGTCACTAATGCCTTAGTTTGTTATGTCCGTCATGTTATTTCCTTCTTTCGCAATTCCTTTCAGTCGGGTCATGAACAACTTTTGTAACTGTGTGTGCTGAATGCTTATTCAATGGAATTCACAGTTGTTTGCCTACTTTATATTTATGAGTGCATGACTTGTCTTTTTGGATGTTGCCAAAAGGGGGAGAACCATTCATTATGCATAAATTGAAATTTTGTCATCATCAAAAAGGGGGAGAATGTTGGGTTTACATGTGTGATGTTTGTGATTACATGTTTTTGATGATGAACAATATACCTTGATGTTGTGTGAATGGTTGTAACATGAGGACATTGACAAGTCAAGCAACATATCAAACCATGCTTCAAATTGATCATCTACATATTTATTATATCTCTCTAATAATGTTCATTAATGTAGGTGTGAATGCATGCAAGACAACATCAAAATCAAGAGCAAAAGCTCAAAGAAAAACACATCAAGCAAGTGCCTGTCGACAGCCCAAAAGAGACCTGTCGACAGCTAGACACAGGGAAGACAGATACCTTTCAGGAAACACAAATTGAAGTGTGCCTGTCGACAGCCTCAAATCGCCTATCGACAGCTACACACAGGAAAACACTTCCCGGAAGACCAATGCTCTGGAAATTCCAAATCTGATAGTACCTGTCGATAGATGTACAGTGACCTGTCGACAGACGAAGAGAAACTTCAATTCTGAGATTTGGATATGTTCCGTATTTGGGTGTTTCCTTTTACCACGTCTCTCCTAACTTGAACACCCTTATATATAGAACATAAAGAGGTAATTTCGCAGCAAGAAGCAACCAAACCAAACCCTAAGCAAAATCCAAGAAAGAAAACTTCTTCCTGCTGCTCTGCTTCAACCCTCCGTCTAGAGCAAAGAAGATTCATCTTCCAAGCGGAGTTGAAGCCGGTTCGTCCACGATTCAAGCTTCTCCATCAAGTGTTCAACATCAAGACGAAGCTTGGAGTTCTTCTGGATGACCATCTTGAAGAGTTCTATCTCAAGATTTGATTCTACAACTCTGAACTCTTCTCTCTTACCACTTTTCATACTCTGGGTGTGGTAGTGGATTAAGCGTCTCTTGTGCTTGATCTGCGTGGGTTGTGTTGTTCTGATTGCTTGTTTACATCAGACAACGTGGTGTGTGTGTGTTGTAGTGATTGAACTCGTTCATAAGCAGTCTTTCTGCGTGTGTGTGTGGACGGTGGACGTAGGATACACAAGTTATGTACTCCAACCACCTTAAATCTTCGTGTCATGTGGTTTGCTACGTCTTCACGGTAGATGATTGGTAGGCATGTTGGTTCTACACGCGCTAGATAGGTTGTTTCTATTTTATTCACAACAAACACACACATCTTGGTTCGAACTTAATTCAACTCTGTTTGAGATATCGATAAGTTTGTGTCTCCATCGAAAAGAAGGTCATAGTGTTTTAATTGACAGTAATCTATTCAACCCCCCCTTCTAGATTACCATAATAGATAATTCCGCGCATCTTTCACACCAGACAGCTACACCGAACAGGCCCATTCGCCCCTGTTTGGGTTTCAGCACCAGGCACCGAACAACCACGTCGAACAAGCCCACTAGCCCCTGTTCGGCACCTCCATGGCCAACAACGTTGAGCGACTCTTTTCTTACCATAACAGTTAATGGGACGGCGTAATACGGCTCCCCATGATTTGGAGCAATGGCAGCGCAAGATCCCAAGGGGCGTCTAAAATGGATAACCCCCGCTTTGGGAACTCAACCGACGCGTCCCTTCAGTTATCATTGGAGAAGGAAGCGTCTGGACCCTTCAGGTCCCTACCCTATATAAGGAACATGTAACCTTCATGCAAAGGCACGGAACATCTCTCACATACAATCGCCCATGCGCGAATCCACACGCCAAAGAACCTTCCTTTCCTGCCCTCTCAAGACAGTCTGACCTGACTTAGGCATCAGAGGGTTCCCCCTATTCTTCAACCGGGACCCCCTGATGTACTCTCTGGTCTTACAGGCCTTCATCCGCATGGGCGACTGATCGTTCCTCTCTCTTTTAGTGGAGACCCATTCGGCCCACTACCGAACATGAAACACGACCATAGATCCTAATCACTTGTTGCCAATATCAGATGCCGGTCACTGCCGTTGGTTGCTGTCGATTGACATTGGTTGTCGGTCATCGCAAGTCAACTGCCGACCGCATGTGATTGTCACTGGCCGTTGTCGCTGTTGATTGTCACTCGATGCCATTCACCACCTATGGCTGCTGTCGACGCTCCACACCGTCTTCGCCATTTCCACGTGGCATCTAAAGTGACGTTATGTAGCCGTCATTTTAAATATCAATTTATTGTATACTGTAATGATAAATACCGCATACTTTCCTCTTATTGGAGACATGGTTGTGGTCTCTCTCCATGAGACGTGGCAGGTGATCTATATCTTTCTTCGAGCGCACAAGGTGGGGGGGATGAAAGGTGCCGTGTACTACCCATCAATTGTGTGATATCTGAAAAATTTTCTACACATGCTGCCATATGATGACCGGACAACCTCTCAAATATAACTTCATCTCGTTCCATTATGTTCTTTAGGAATGCGTCTTTTTGTCTTCTGAAAGGGTGATCAGCTACTAAAAACTGCTGATGATAATCAAATCAACATGACTTCCCACCATGTTTAAGTACAAATGATTTGGTATTATCCATATAGTAAGGACATGCTAGCTTCCCATGTGTCCTCCAACCATATAACATTCTATATGCAGGAAAATCACTTATCGTCCACATCAATGCTACCCTCATGGTGAAATTTTACTTTCTAGATGCATCATAAGTGTTGACCCCCTCAGTCCATAATAATTGCAATTCATCAATCAATGGCCTAAGATAGATGTCTACATTTTTTTAGGACTTTTAGGACTAGGAATTAATAAAGACAGGAAAAAATTCTCTCGTTTCATGAACATGCTCAGAGAAAGATTGTATGGTGTCACGAACACTGGCCAATTGGAGTAGGAAGCCACTGAACCTCCAAATGGATTGAATCTGTCAGTGCATAAACTAAGCCTCACATTATGCGACTCCCTTGAGAAGATAGGATGAGCATGGTTGAAATGAGTCCAAGCTTCGCTATCTGCAGGATGACTCATATATCCTCGTCATGACGTACTCTTTCTGCGTGCCACCTCATATGTCGAGTTGTCTTTGAGGACATATACATTTATTGTAGTCTGGGTGTGAGGGGAAAATACTGCAATGACGCATAAGGTATATCCTTTCCCTTAGAATTGGCCCCTCTTTTAGGTTTAAACCTATCATGATGACAAATAGAACATGATACCTTATTTGCATCCTCTTTGTGATACAACATACAATGATTAGGATATGCATCTATTTTCACATATCCAGGTCCTAACTCATTGACCATCTTCTTGGCACGATAAAAATTTAGAGGCAGCTTCTCATCTCGAGATAACATACTCTTGATGAGGAGGAGGAGAGATCAAAACAACTCTCACTTATATGAAATTTAGATTTCAAGTTCAGCAACTGTGACACCGCTGACAATCGAGTGTGTTTTTGACAACCATCTCACAATGGCTCATTAGCATCCTTAAGTAACTGATAAAATCTTTCATCTCCCTTGTCCAGCACTTCTTCAGTGTATACATGATCCTCATGTACATTGAATGTAGGACCAGCAACATCTACAACCATATCCACGTATGTACTTGTGCCTTCCACATTACTAGGCTCATGCGACCAAAGCTTCTCACCATGACATGTCCAATTCATATAACCTTCAACAAACCCTTTTCTTTATAAATGACGTTGAACCTCCCATGGTGAAATCCACTTCAAAATTTTAAAAATCATACAAGGACATTTGATGCAACCTTCACTGTCTACTGCTGCACTTGGATTCCCCAATGCAAATTGAATGAAAGTCTCAACTCCGGCTCTAAACTCCACAAACACTACATGATCAACTATTCTACGATACATCCATGAACAATCTGAAGCCATTTTTTTCCTAAGCTCAACCAATATTAACACACAAATAACTTTAAAATTCAAACTCCAATTCAATAAACCTGACCATTTTCATAGATCGTTCGACACAACCGAAATGAATAGGAAGGATATATTATTTAGATTATCACATTTTACCCATTTGTGAATATTTGATCGCACTCAGATGGCTATTTACTATGTGTTTATACAATTTGCTGAAAATTTCGGTAGCATCTCCCCGCACCTCTCCAATCTACCAAAAATATTTATTAATTAACACTACAAGAAATTGCGGGATTACCGATGGATGTTTCCGACGGATTATTTTCCGTCGGTAATTCCGACGGATATTCTGACTAAAAATATCCGTCGGAAAATCTGTCGGAAGTTCCGACCGAAATATGTCCGTCGGAAATATTCGTCGGTATACCGACGGATATTCCGACGGACATATTTCCGTCGGAAATACAGTCGGAAAAATAGCTTTTTCTCCTCCCGCAAAACCCCCCCTTTCGCTCTCTCTCTCTCTCTCTCTCTTCGCTCTCTCTCTCTCTCTCGCCGTCGGTCACCGACGCCGCTGCGCCCTTGCCGCCGCCGGTCGCCGACGCCGCTCGCCGCCAGCCTAACTGAAACCCCTCGC
Organism: Colocasia esculenta; assembly: GCA_014218235.1. NCBI lineage: Eukaryota > Viridiplantae > Streptophyta > Magnoliopsida > Alismatales > Araceae > Colocasia > Colocasia esculenta. The sequence continues at coordinate 164,319,778 of CM024757.1, forward strand.
CGCTGCCGCCACTCACCGCTCGCCGCCGTGACCGAAGCCCCTCGCCGCTGCCGCCAGCCTCGCCGCTCGCCGCCGCCGTGCCCCACCAGCCTCGCCGCCTACAGGTATGTCCCAGCCCCCCCCTCCCCCTCCATTCCCCCCCTCCCTTCCCCGCCACCGGCGACCCCCTCCCCCTCCCCTCCACCGACGACTTCCCCCCCCCCCTGTCGACCCCACCTCCCCCTCCCGTCCCAACCCCCCCTCCCCCTCTGTCCCACCCCCCTCCCCCTTCCGTCCCACCCTCCCTCCCCCTCCACCGGTGACCCCCCCTCTCCCTCCCGTCCGAGCGCCCCCCAGTCGACCCCCCCTCCCCCTCCCGTCCGAGCGCCCCCCTGTCACCCCCCCTACCCCTCCCGTCCAAGCCCCCCACCCCTATCGGCCCCCCCACCCCCCCCCCCCACAGTCCCCTCCCCTCCGGGCACCCGCCCCCCCTTCCCTCACAGTTCCCCCTCCCCATCCCTGCACCCCCACCCCACCCCCCGCCGGCGACCACTCCCACCTCCCCCCCCCCCCCCCTTGCGGCCCCCTCCTCCCCCACCCCCCCCCCCCCCCACTCGCCGGCCACCCCCCCCCCCCCCCACTTGTCTAGGTCAGACAGAGTTATCCTAGTATACTCTTCGATAATTTTCCATATATATTCCTAATTAGTCTATATATATCACCACCTCAAATCAATTTAATTTTAATCACATATTTACACTTCACACTCCCAGTAAAATGGCTATATCAAAATGACCCCAAGTGTGGGGCTGCCGCTGCCATTCCCACATGCATGATTCTACTCGTATGAAACTCTTGAGGGAATTAATGAAAAAGTGTTAGAAATCCAGGAAAGAAACCTAGTGTGGGGAGTTGATCAACTTATGTTTTGTAGTTTATTTGTAGTCATTTGATTGATTCTTTCATATTTACCATATTATGATTTAATTTCATATTTTAAATTACTCATGAATAAATTGTTATCAATTTTTTTTCTAATTAGTGATGAGACTATCAATGAAATTAAATCATATTTCTTTATCTATTTTTTTGCAGACTATCAATGAAAAACCTATGACCTGTGTTTACCATATATAGATTTCTATGTGAGAAGATCTATTTTTCCGGCCATAGGAATGCAATGTTCCATATGATCTAAACCACCCGTAGTCCATTGCCACAGCAACCAACCACTTCGCTTAATTAGTAGTCAATCACAAGTCATTTCCCATGGATTCATGTTAGTATGTTTTTTTTTTTCTACGGAGATGAATGTTTGATTGATTCTTTCATATTTACCATATTATGATTTAATTTCATATTTTAAATTACTCATGAATAAATTGTTATCAATTTTTTTTCTAATTAGTGATGAGAGTTCGCGATTGAAAATTCGACTCAAAGAAGAACAAATATCCAACGTATCAAAGTACGTGTTTGTTTGAACGTAAAATATTACCGATAGATATTCGAAGATTGCGTGATGGTTTACTTTTGGTGAAAGAGAAGATGAAGAAAATCATAAAGATTATTCGGAAAGAAGAAAGACAAAGTTTAGAAAATAAAAGTGGATTATCTGTTATTGTTCAAGATGAAAAAGGACTGCGATATTCTGTAATCTTACGACGTAGTTGGTGTGGTAGTATGTACATGTTTAGTGGAAAAGAATGGTCAAAATTCGTGGAAAATAATTGTGTCAAAGAGCTTGACATTCTGAAAGTTATGTCTTCCCATTATGTACGAAGAGATGTATTTAGTAAACTATATTTAGGGATATCAGTGGTTATTTCAAAACCTAGGAAATCTAATAAGAAGCTGGTGAATAAAGAGCCGATCAAGTGGTGGTGGCCTAATATGAAGACATCACGGTTTGTATGAACAAATAGTCTTTGTGTTCTTTTTAATGTTCAATACCATTAAGTATTTATATAGTGCTCAAATTTATTTGATATTCATGTATGTTTACTCTTCATTTATCTTTACGTCAACGCTTTATTTCACCCATTAGCTCTGGGACTCTCCATATAACGTATGTATCATATGTATGGTACTTGAACGATGTGAGGGTGTGTTGGATTTTAACTCGGGACATGACATTTAATCTGTGTAGGAAAAATGTCTTATGAGAATCGGTCATGGATGTACCGTGGAATAGTGAATGGAGTTGTGACCGAGGAGTTTAAAGACGGAGTTGACAGTTTTATTGAGTTTGCATTGAGTAATTCATCAGTAGCAGTTGATCCGATGGGTAACATCCGATGTCCGTGTTCGGCTTGTAAGAACAGAAAGTGGATATCGACATGGGATGTGCAGCATCATCTGTATACGAGAGGATTTGTTGGCCATTATGAGTTATGGTCGTGTCATGGTGAGTTGAATATTCAGTCGTCTGCACCAGCTAATTACTTTGCCTCCACAAGTACGTACGTAGACATGGTTGTCGATGCTGCTGGTCCGGAGTTCAATATTCATGAAGATCAAACAAATGAAGAAGTGCCAAATGATACAGCTCAGAGATTTTATCAGTTACTTCGAGATGCTGATGAGCCATTATGGGATGGTTGTGAGAAGCATACACGGTTGTTTGCAGTGTCGCAGCTATTGAATTTGAAATCTGAATTTCATATGAGCGAGAGTTGTTTTAACCGGCTTCTCTTACTGGTCAAGAGCATGCTTCTTCAATCAGAGAGGTTACCTGCTGACTTTTACCGTGCGAAGAAGATGGTGAATGATTTGGGGCTTGGTTTTATGAAAATTGATGCATGTCCGAATCACTGTATGCTATACTACAAAGAGGATGCAGATAAGACATCATGCTGTATTTGTAAGCATGATAGGTTCAAGCCCAAGAGAGGGGACAAGTCAAAGCAGAAGGATGTTCCGTATAAGTCATTGCGGTACTTTCCTATCACACCCAGATTGCAGCGATTGTTCATGTCCTCGAGGACAGCTGGACATATGACTTGGCATGCAGAAAGAGTCCGTCGCGACGAAGGTGAAATGTGTCATCCTGCCGATGGTGAAGCTTGGGCTCATTTTAGCCGTACTCATCCTTACTTCTCAAGGGATCCACGCAACGTACGGCTTGGTTTATGCACAGATGGTTTCAATCCTTTTGGAGGCTCGGTGGCATCTTACTCATGTTGGCCAGTATTCCTAACACCGTATAACCTTCCGCCAGGCATGTGCATGAAGCGTGAGAATCTGTTCCTTTCATTGCTGATTCCGGGTCCAAAAAGTCCAGAAAGAATATAGATATATATCTCAGACCGTTGATTGATGAGATGAAATTGTTATGGTCAGATGGTGTGTAGTCTTATGATGCATCCAGAAAACAGAATTTCAATCTGAAGGCTGCATTAATGTGGACAATAATTGACTTTCTAGCCTACGGCATGTTATCTGGCTGGAGCACACATGGGAGGTTGGCATGTCCTTATTGCATGGAGGATTCTAAATCATTTGTGTTGAAATCTGGGGGGAAATCTTGTTGGTTCGATTGTCATCGGCGGTTTCTACCCAGTGACCATCCTTTCCGAAAGCAAAAGGATTCTTTTATGAAAAATACAACTGTGATGGAGGAGGTAGATATGGAACGGGTGTCTGGTGGAAACATGGCGAGGCGGGTCCAGAACTTACCGACTGTAACACAACTAGCTGGTAGTACCCGACAAATCCCTGGCTTTGGGAAGGATCACAATTGGGTGAAGCAAAGCATTTTTGGGAATTGCCTTATTGGTCAACACTTTTGATACGTCATAACCTAGACGTCATGCATATAGAGAAGAATGTTTTTGATAATGTGTTCAACACAGTTATGGACGTCAAAGGCAAAACGAAGGATAACTTCAAGGCACGTTTCGATTTGAAAGTACGTTGCAAACGTCCAGAACTAGAGCTACAGCATGTTCAAGGAAAAGTGGTGCAACCTAAAGCTGCATATGTGCTTGGGGCCAGACAGATTAAGGAAGTGTTGCAATGGTTAAAGCAATTGAGATTTCCGGATGGATATGTCTTGAATATTGCGCGTTTTGTAAATGTCAACGAGGGAAAAATATACGGAATGAAGAGTCATGACTGCCATGTTTTCATGCAAAGACTGATGCCTCTTGCTTTTCGTGAGTTGTTGCCGAAACAAATATGGGGAGCAATGACTGAGCTGAGTCAATTCTTCAGGATTTTATCTGCATCAGAACTCAAAATTCATGACTTGCAAAATATGGAGCAAAATATAATTCAGACAGTCTGCAAATTAGAGAAGATATTTCCTCCAGCATTCTTTGATTCAATGGAGCACCTGATCATCCATTTACCATATAAGGCAAGGGTCGGAGGACCAGTACAATTTCGATGGATGTATCCGTTTGAGAGGTATAGTTCTACATCTCAATTTATTGCCATTACGACGATTTGTTATATTACTTATGTATGCATTTGAATTATTGTCGTAGGTGCATGCACGATCTTAAGATGAAAGTCCGCAACAAAGCACAAGTTGAGGGCTCCATTACTCAGGCGTACCTCATTGAGGACATATCGAACTTCTGTTCGATGTACTTTGACACGGAAATACGAACCCGACACACTCAACCTCCACGTAATGATGATGGTGGAGATTCCGAGGTGTCAGACCGACTCTCTGTATTCAAGTGTCCCGGACGGGCGTTCGGATCTTCTTCTACTCGCGCACTCCAAGACAGAGAGTTGGTAGCTGCGGAGATTTACGTGTTCATGAATTGCGAAGAACTAGACCCTTACATTCAGTAAGCTCTCCACGCTTATTCGTCATCATTTGCGTGCATTGCTGCAGAACCTAACGGTTGTGTGACATTTACATTGCAGAGAGTTTGACTCGGTCATATTGCGACGGAATCCATGTCTAACTGACGTGCAGTTTGAAAAGGAACGGGAGAAGTCTTTTCCTACTTGGTTAAGATCTCGAGTATGAGTCTAATTATTTTGAAACATAAGTGTTATATTTTTATGCAAACTGAGTTGAAGTCATTTATTCAATGTTTGTCTATTTATCTCATAATAGGTTGAATAAAGCTTCATTCCCGATTCAAGAGTACAACAGATCAGTTTTGGCCCCTCGAAGATTGTACGTGTCTATCCAGGCTACATTGTGAATGGATACAGATTTCACACGAGAGATTATGGACAGAATAAGTCTACGATGAACAGCGGCGTATGTGTGAAGGGAAGTGCCTACAATGAAAATGAAATTGACTATTATGGCATTCTCGAAGAAGTCATTGAACTGCAATTTTTGGGACAAGACAACAATGTATTTCTGTTCAAGTGTCATTGGTTTGATCCGATTTCTATTCGTCATGACACAACATATGGATTAATCGATGTGAAGCATAAGTCCAAATTGAGTACATATGAGCCATTCATCCTGGCGGCACAAGCCCAACAAGTTTATTATTCAAATTTTACATCCCTCAAATTAAGAGATTGGTGGGCTGCATGTAGAGTGAAATCAAGACTATTCCCTGAGTATGAGCTTCTCCCGACTGATGATGAGCTCGAAGGTGTTAATGACAACTTTTTCCAATCAGATCGGAGTGACGCACGAGAGTTGGCAGCTTCTACGCAGTACAATGTTCATGATATAAATGAAACAATTTGCTTACATAAGGATAACGAACAAGAAGAAGTTGACCCAAATGTCGCTGAGCGGGAGGTGGAGTCTGATGTGGAGGAAGACTCCCAGGATGATGAGGATGAATTCCAGGATGATGATGAAGATGATGTTGAATTAAACATGTCTTCAGCATCTGATGATGAATATAGATAATATACTGCATATTTTGTAAGAAATTGGTGTTGTTCTTAATTACATGTTCATAATAAATTGCTACTTCAAATTGAGTGCTGATGACTTGCTATATCTTTATTTGTATCAATAGAGATATGGTACGTGGAGGACGCAGTCGGACGGTTGCCACATCCGTTGGCAGAGGGTCCGCGACCCCGTCCACGACAGGTATACGTATGTGTAAACACAATATTCTAGAATTTATTGTTCATATTAAATGCATGAGAACTAACGTACATACAAGAAAGCAGGGACTGCCTCCCCGTCCACATCTGCCTCCAGGTCTGCGCCGGTCATTCCAGCGACAGGTATATGCATTTGTACTAAAAAATGGATATTATTTACATATATTAAATTAACGAGATCTAACGTACATACAATTTTACAGGGACTGCCTCCCCGTCCACGCCCGTCGTCCCAGCGACAGGTAAATTTCTATATTGCTGTTTATTTGAAATTCATAATTTCTAATGTGTATGAAATTTTGCAGGGACCGCCTCCCTGCCGACCATCCGAGCAGTGCCACCTTCGTCTTCTTCCTCACCACAAGGTAAACGTATATTTCAATAGATTAGTATATTTGGTCTCTTGCAATTTATACAATAATAGTGTACTAAATTGTTTTCAACAGAGGTGGAGAGCCAGCATCCTGCAGCTGAGGAGGGGCCTCAGCTACCGGGACGACAACCATGCTGGATCTCAGGGTAAAGTTCATCATCTCAGTGTTACTGTATTTGTTATTTAGGATATACATTTCATGTAGAAAATTAATGTGGAATTGCAGGGGGAAGATAGATCCCAGTCCTGCTTCCCGCTATATTACGACGCTGGTCCACGCACATATTCCAGGACCAGTGGATGCATGGAGAGACTTCCCGGTGCCAGTCCGGGATTTATTATTTGACATGTTTACAGTATTTTTATTTTTTAGAAGAGTTGAAGTCATTTATTCAATTATTATTAATTTGGGTTTATTGCAGAACGTTGATTAATTTTATTTCTTTACAGTGGAGGTTCGCGTTCACGAGACCCGAGGATCTCCCTCGAGCTCGAGCCGTCTGGGAGATTACGGCCCAGACTAATTTAAGAAAGTCGATGTGGGAGGTACGGGACAAGGCAATGAAGACCACAGGCAATCGGGATCCTATGGCTTGGGTGGATTACGACCCTGTTTGGCTGCGGAGGGACTATTGGGAGTCCCTTTGCGAGCGTTGGGCTGCTGGACCATGGCAGCAGCGGTCACAGGCGGCAATACACAACAGAGCAACTCAACCAGAGAAGAATGTGCATACTAGTGGGTCCGTATCTTATGCGACCCACAGTCAAAAATTGGTAAGTATTTTATTGTTCGATTCATATATACATATGGATTATTATTGTGAAACTAACTAATTTTGTTGAATTTTAAGCATCACGACCTGGAGCGTGCCCCTACTTTCTCCGAGTTATTTGACCGGACTCATAAGTGGAAGGGGACAGATGACTATGTTACCGAGAGTGCCCGCACGATTGCTGTAAGTCAAGCTTTAAATTATGAATTCAATTATGATATTAAAGTAATTTGTTTTCAATAATTTAATTTTAAATTATTTTACAGGAGACGTACGACAGGACGATGGTGGAGCGCTACGCAGAGGGCACTCCCCAGCCAGATTTGGATGCGGACGCTTGGGTCGAGGCAGCGGGAGTGCCGAGGAAGGGTCGAGTGTACGGCTTTGGGGACAGCCTGGATACTCATCGAGTGTTGTCCTCATATGCCAGTTCGATCGCTCCCCCGGCACATGCGAGTTCATCTTCTGCGCCGCCCGTTAGTGGTGTAGAGGACATTAGAGGCATCATTCGGGAGGAGCTACGTGCAGAGCTACAGACGCAGCGGGTAGAGCTACAGACGCAGTGGGTACAGCTACAGACGCAGTTCAGCGATATGGTTCAACAGTTCATCTCAATAATGCAGGGAGTACGCCCCACATAGCCAGCAGCTCAGGTCAGTATTAGTATTAATTTCTTAGGATTGGGACGGGCGTTCAATTGACAGATCTAAAAAACAACAAATTACATATAAAGGGTTAAAACACACAACCCGGGGGTCCAAAATCCCAAATAGGGATCTGATCGGCGTGCCGTTTTCTCCCACACGACCGGGTGGGTTAACGTGACGTGTGCGAACTGACGGATTCCAATTTGGATTCCCGGATGGGGTCGGGCGTTCAATTGACGGATCTAAAAAATAACAAATTACATATATAGGGTTAAAACACACAACCCGGGGGTCCAAAATCCCAAATAGGGATCTGATCGGCATGTCGTTTTCTCCCACACGACTGGGTGAGTTAACGTGACGTGTGCGAACTGACATATTCCAATTTGGATTCCCGGATTGGGTCGGGCGTTCAATTGACGGATCTAAAAAACAACAAATTACATATAAAGAGCTAAAACCAACAACCCGGGGGTCCAAAATCCCAAATAGGGATCCGATCGGCGTGCCGTTTTCTCCCACACGACCGGGTGGGTTAACGTGACGTGTGCGAACTGACGGATTCCAATTTGGATTCTCGGATTGGGTCGGACGTTCAATTGACGGATCTAAAAAACAATCAAGTACATATGGGTCTAAAAATAGTATCTAATTAAATTTGAAAAATAATCACATATTTTAAATTTAATTTTTGAAAATAATATAAGTCTTTTAATTTTATTAATGTTTCTCATATGATTTTTATTTATTATAGGATCCACCTCCGCCAGCAGACGATGACGAGGCAGGGACAGCAGACGATCCAGCTCATCTATCTTGACTTTTTTGTATTTATTATTCTGTATGATGTTATATTTATTGTATTTTATGATTTATGTTTGATGTTGATTATTTGTGAATTTTATGAATATTGTAGCAGGTTTAAAAATACATTTTCATTTGTTATTTATATAAAAAAAATAAACTGCAAATTCTGACGGATTTACCGACAGATTAATATCCATCGGAAAATAAAGATTACTGACTGATATATCGGTCGGCAAATCCGTCGGTATATCCGTCTATATTGCTGACGAAAATTTTCCGACAGATTGTGTGTCAGTATTTACCGACCGATATTCCGACGGATTTACCGACGGAATTGTGGTCGGTAAATACTGACCGTAGTTCCGACGGATCTATCCATCGGCCTTACCGACAGATTTCCGACGAAATTATTATCCGTCGGTAATTTCTGACCAATTATTTCTGACGGACAGTTTCCGACGAACTTTCGATGGAAAGCGGTCGGAAGGGACTATTTCCGACGGATTACCGTCGGATTTCCGACGGATTAGTTCCGTCGGAAAAAGCACATTTTCTTGTGGTGTAAGATATTTTCTTAAACACTTACTAATAAATACTTAAGAAAATATTCTAAATCAATAAAGGTATATCAGAGAGGAGTGAGTAGACGTGTAACGGCCCCGACGCCCAGACCCCCAGCTCCCACCAAGGATCCGACCATCGGCACCGCCGCCCATGGGCCCGAAGACCCGGAAGGGCTAACGGATCAGTCTAACAAGATATTTAACGGGAGTAAGTAACAACAACAACACTAAAGATGTACCAACAAGTGAAGGAAAAGCGTCCAGCACAAGCACAAATCTAGTACAGTCCCAAAGTAGCAAAGTACAAGTGCAAAATAAAAAGGGGATAATAGATCCCTTAGGAGCATACCCCGAGGGTGACATAAAAAGTACTAGGGAACACTGCTCACGGAAGACGTCGTCTACTACAGCCCCGTCTCCTCAGCCCTCCGCGGAGGGAACTACTGTGAAGTCTCACCTGTAAAGGAGGGAATGAGCTTCACGAAGAAGCCTAGTAGGGACTACCAATCTCCCACTGGTTCTAACAACAGAATAGATATAGATGTGCATAATTTAAATAAAGAGAGTAAATCTATCCTACTAATATGGTAAGTGCGGAAGCGTAACTTAATTAATTACATGGTCATCGGTCTAAGCTAAATGTCGGGACTGGAAACCCATGTAAACCACGGCACTGGGGAGAACCAAGGCTGCAAACGCAGACAGCCTGGACAAAGACACTAGTCACAAAACAACTACACTAGTCAACCGGTCAGGTGCGCCACTCGCCTTACCCTCGACCGCCAGTCCATGTCTAGCACCTCCCGTCGGAGTGAGACGCGGAACTAAAGTAACCACAATTTCCGTAGTCTGGCCGGACTACGGCCCCATGCCTGGCCCCTCTAAATGGTACCGGAACCACGTAGAGTGAGGCAGTGAGAAGGACTAGCTGATCTGTATTGAAAGAAACACCTCAACCACCTCGACGTCCCAGACTCAGCTAAGAGAGCTCTACAAACGACTCTACACCGATGTCCCCACTGTTTTCCCCTCTACTACCAAAGTCCGTGACTCGAGCTCGCCCACCGCCCGGAGAACTCCCTCAAACAGGCGCGCGGGGACCGGGGTCCAGGTAACAGTAACAACCTCTCAACGGACAAGCCCACAAGTTCTTAGCACTGGGCGAAAGACTATAGTCGGATCATGCTATGAAACAACATAGGTGCCAAAAAACAGAGTCGTAGCTGAAGGAACACTCCGAACAGGTCGCCAAGCCGTTCTCTGTCTAAGAAGGCGACATAAGGGCTGTCGCCACCTGAAGGTGACACCTTGCCTATCGCGACTTGGGTCTAAAGGCGACAGGGAACCTATCCCGACCACAGGCAGAGGTCCAGGTGACCACCTGAGACCTCCCACAACCCACGGAAAAATAGGTATGAAGGTGACGGCCATCCTATCGAGACCAGAATGCGACAGGGTAGGCATCGTCTTCCCTACCAGAAGGTGACGTGTAATGTCGCTTATTTTCGGATCCTTTTTGGATCGTGTGTGTTGTGGTTGTGATGGCTGTTATAAGGCCAGTGTGGTGTAGACGCGTGGTGTGTGTAGGTGTGGTGCAGGTTAGGTCCCGGAATGAAATAGGACCTGCTGCTGTTCAGTTGGAGTTGGCGGCCAGGGGTGGTCGTTGACTGGTTGACGTCCAAGTTAGTGGACGTTGACTACATGATCTTGGCGGCATTAGATGTGGACGTTTAGGGTGGCGGTTGTCCTTGGCAGCAAAGGGGTTGACGCCAACCTGAGAATTCTGCAGGTTATAGGGTCACCCGAGAGCAGGTTTTTCCCCGGGTTCTCTCTCCCTCTTGCCCTAGCTTCGTGTCCCAGTGTTTCTAGAGCTTCCAACAGGTACTGAAGGATGCTTGGAGGACCGTGGAATGTGTGGCGGTGACGAATCGCGCGAGGAAACGCCGTGGCGTGGTGCAATTCCCGTAGGAGCTCGCGGAGGGTTCGGTGTGAACCAGGAGATTGCGGGAGATTTGAGCGTGTTCTGAGGTAGGGGTCGAACCCTGTTAGTTTGTTAGAAACATTAAAACACGACTTAATCACTTGAACCAGCATTTTTATTGTATTTTCGGATTAAGTTGTACCATGTGGGGTTAATGGGTGGTTTGAGTAATTTAGCGAATGAAGCATGTGGTAATGAGTTGTTTTGGGTTCTGGTATGTTAAAGGAACTGTTTTTATATGTTTTCTTGTAATTAAAATAGTTGGGAAACCTGTAGACTCGGATTAGGGTTTCTGTAGGGTCTGGGGTTGAAGATCTTGGCATCAACATCGATTGACGTCAGGTTCATCAGCCAAGATATAAACGGCTGGATTGCTTGCCGTCTATTTCCTTTAAGCGGCAGTCGATGTGGCCGCCAACCTGTGCATGTACCCATGCAGTATGGTTTACGTAGCCTTTCTGGTTATGAGTATTGTGTGTGTGTGTGTGTGCATGGCGATGACCAGTGTGAGCCAGTGCACTTGTTATGCTCTTGGAGCATATTGCTCATGTAATGGGCATGTTTTACGTGAACGACATGTATTGTACGTAATCGCTTTACGTAGTATGTGTGGTGCGTTGGCACCCGTGGCACTCTTGGAGTGCGATGTCTATGTGTTGGACATGTGGTTTATGTGGTAGACGTGTGGTACACCAACCAGGGTGTAATATACACGTGTTGTTTACGTGGTTTGAGTGTGTGTGTATTACACACTTTGTTGTAGTGTAATTCTTATGATTTGTCGTAGTAACTGGGCAGTGAGGTTCCTGTGTGAGCCTAGCCATGACTTTGTGGTGTTTGGGCAGTGAAGGTCCATATCGACCTAGCCCTGGTCCGTTGTTGTCTTTCGAATAATATTATATTGATTTGTGTATTAAGTGGTGTGTGTGTGTTGCCACGGAGGTCATGAGATGACCAATGATAGGCAAGTTTGTGGTCCAGTTGTGTGTTGGTGTGGGATAGCTTTGGGGTCACCCGGTGACCGATGTTAAGCTAATCCTAACACTTGTATATCGTAAATTATAAGTAAAGGCTATATGTGTAAATATCGTGGTTTGTGCTAGCCGAGTGTGGTGGTCCGGCACCTATTCCGGAATGCCTCTCTAGTCGGGTACCCCAGGTTCTTTGTGAGCCAGGCACGTGTGTTTGTTGTGCTCGGGGTTTTGTCCCGGTACTTGTGTTGTACCGTCGAGGTTTGTGTCGTCTTTCTGGACACCCTCACTCCTGAGTTTGAGTTGTACGTCCGGCTGAGGGAAAGACGGCAGTGGGACAGCGACTTCCCAGAGTTTGTTCTTGTGTCGCTTGTAGCGCGCTCGTAGTTGGGGGTACGGACACCAGTAGACGTCACTGGTCCCCAGCTAGTTCTGTTTTCCAGTGCCTCACTTTAGAGTGCTCCGGCCAGAGACTCTAGAGGTGCCAGGCATGGGCCTGCAGTGGTGTGTCTGCAGGAGTAGTGTTGGTTGGTCTCCACAGTTGTTTGGCTTCTTCCTTGTGGAGCGGCAGTTGGACCTTTCGTCCGTGACTGCGAGGCTAAGAGGTAGTTCTTGTGTTGTGTTGTCCGGGTTGGATATTGGCCTGATCAGCCAGTAGTCCGTTCCCATGTGGTGGCGTCGTTCTTTCTGACTCGTGCTTTGCCTGTTCTGGATGTAGCTTGACTCGTGCTTTGCTACTTGTCGTAGTTCGTGAGTTTGTGACTTGTGGTCGAGGTTTGACCCGTTCAAGGTGTGCCCTGGTGTTGGCACAGTTGTGACTGAGTTGTGGTTTGTGTGACTCGTCGATTAAGGTTTCACTTGTAATGTTGTATCTAAGTGAAGGCACAATATAATTGTGGTTCAGTGTGATGTTTATCACCTATTTGTACCCTTATTCGGGTGTTTGTGTTGTGGTACCTTAGAGTAGCAGGTACTTGTTCCCTTCGTGGGTTACTTTATAGTTTTGTGGTGGTACATTGTGTACCAACCTTTCCGGGTACTTGTGTGTTGTGGAGGTCTTGTGGTTTGACCTGCCACTTGTTGTATCCTAACTGTTTTAAGTAGATCTTTGTGTATATTTTATTGTGGATTAGTTTGTGATTATTAATTATGTTACCTTTGTGGGTATTTTGCCGATGAGGCTTGTGGCCTAGGCATATTGTGGTTTAGTAGAGCTATGCTCCGTGGAGGCCGTGTGAGACCTTCCACAGTTTGAGTTTTACTCATCTTGGGTATGATTCCAATTATAGCTTTAGTGTGTTATGGATTGACTTCGTGTTAGCCAGTTCCATTACCTTTGTGTGGTTCCGTTGTAAAGTGGTTTGGAGTATAAAGGACCAGCTCTTTGTTAGCAGTCCTATTACTCAAGTGTTTGAGGTTCGCCTGTGAAGCTTGTAGCCTGGGCAGTGACTTGCCTGTGTGGCTTATAGTTTAGGCAACCCGTTGTTGTAGCAGTGTGCCAGTGAGACTGTGGTTTAGGCACCTTAGTAGTTTGGCTGACTAATGATATTATGTTAGTCCTGTAGTCTTACTTTTCTTCTGGGACTTTATGTTTATTATCATGAGCATGTTTAACTGTTATTTATTGTAATGATGTGAGCATGAAATGGTTTGGTTATTGTTGTTGCCAGTGAGACCCATTGGGATTGAGGTGTCTATGGTTACTGTGTTGTTTTGGGTAGCCCCTACTGAGCCAGTGACTTGTTGAGGCTCACTCCCCTACAGTTCTTTTCAGGGCTTGCTGTGTGTTTGGCTTGCAGTGGCGTTGCGTCGGACTTGTACCACCAGCAGTAGTGTAGTAGTTAGTGTAGTGTGAGCTTGTGCTCCCTCGGGGTATGCCCCAGGTAGTTGTATTCTTTTAATTGGACATGTATTAATGTAATGGGACAGTTGTACAAATTTGTGAACAGATATGAGCACATGTTCTTTCTTGTGTCTTATATTCTTGTGGTTTGTCTTTTGTACTCTTACTGGACACGTGTGTGAGATATCCCTTGCGAGACTTCGGTCCGTTCGCGGGAGGCGGATCTAGATATGGAGCCTTAATGGGCATAAATACCCCAGTCCGTCACATGACGTGTCGGGCTGTCGCGATCTGGGTCGTGACACCAAACGTGTCGCGACCACAGACATACACACTCGAGAGCACCTTCCTCAAGCCATACACCCCAAATCCGAAAAACACCAAGGGAGGGGAGCATGTAGGACGGTGTAAACATGTAAATAGAGCTCAAACTACCCTCATACACACCCATGCATGTCAAGGATATGCATCTACACTCCAAAACCCCACATGCATGCATGGAAGATCACTCAAACCCCACCCCCATTTCGATCACAATCAAGCCAAACATGCATTCCACAGTCCTAACATGCTTCTATTGGCTTAGAGAAGGGGTTTGGAAGTCCTAGCATGATAGAACTAGGGGGAAGGCAAGGGTCCCTACCTCAAAATGAAGAGCCAACCCGTTGGGGTCTTCTCGTGTGCATGGTCACCTCTTCCTCACTCCAAGCTCCACGAGGACACCGTCCAAGAGTAACGAACGTCCTCCTACAAGTCGGAGAAGAGGTCACCACCACGAGGAGAGCAAGCCACACCCACATTGGGGAAGACAACACGCCAAAAAGGAGGAGCACACCGAGAAGAGCACCACCACAAGGGCAAACACAACTTCACAAGCCTCACACTCTCCCTCCAAACTCTCAAACTCTCCTTACGCAGGAAACAAAAGCAGAGGAGTCAGAGGAGAAGGAGAACATTCGAAAAGGGGGAAGAAGGAGACTATTTTGAGGCCTGTGCTCTTTATGCCTCGGAGTTGAGAACACGACAGCTTACCTGTCGTGTTCACTTATTGAACGCGATGGCTAACTTGTCGCAATCCCAAAGTCCTGGTCAGACCTAACTAACGGAACCGCCACGTGTCATCCTCACAGACCTGACACCATGAATGCGACACCTGACATGTCACCTTCGTCTTGTTAGTGGTTGACACTTGTCTCGTCTGTCCCGACAGCAAGACGACAATAATACATGTTGTGGTCAGAGAACTGATCGCGACAACATGCCTGTCACGTTCATAACAAGAACGCGACAGCCACATTGTCGTCTCCAGAAGGCGACGGCCCGATACATCGTGACCTTCATCAGAAGGTGGCTGGCCAAGGGAATGAGGATGTTACAACACGCAATCAAATTTTTTTAACAAACAATACAAACACATAGTAAATGACCACCTATCTGCGATCAAACATTCACAGACTATCTAAAATGGGACAATTCAAGACTTTGAGTTAGATATACACATTCTCATCATTCAAAATGAAAACGTGCACATCAATCCCAAAGTCTTGAACGGGAAGGTTCATTGACATAGGCTTAACACGCTCTCGTGAGGTGTGTGAAGTGTTAAATTGCTATGCATGTATAGATCAAATTTAAATGTCACATAAATATGAAAGGAAAATGAAAACAAAATCATACATGTGAACAAGTGCAATACTAAATCAAATTCACACATACATGTAAATGAATTGCATTAAAATAAGAAGTGCAATACTAATCACTAAACTAAAAGTAAACAATTAAAAGCAATCCATATAATAATATTTTATTGAAATAAGTTCGAATCAAGGATCTAATG
Source organism: Colocasia esculenta (assembly GCA_014218235.1). Classification (NCBI taxonomy): domain Eukaryota; kingdom Viridiplantae; phylum Streptophyta; class Magnoliopsida; order Alismatales; family Araceae; genus Colocasia; species Colocasia esculenta. The sequence goes on from CM024757.1 coordinate 164,335,600, forward strand.
TCTACAAGGAAGAGTTTGAACTGAATTTTTTATTCCTCAATTGAGATGTATACCTCATTGGTGTTTCTATTTGTCTTCTTTACATCCCATGTTTCAATATATAAGCATATGAGATTTCTGCTTACAGAAGTTGTTTGGGGTTAAAGCCCCATTTACATTGTTATGTCTTGGAAAGCACATATCCCATTTGAATTGAGATGCACATTTCATTGGAGTTTGCATTGGAGAAGATTGCTCAATGTAAGACAAAGTGGTGGGGAGTCATTTCCACAAACAGGTGGTCTACACGATGTTTGTGGTCGTGGACAAGTGTTGTGAGGAAGACATACGACAAGATCTTGTACTGTACTGTACTGTTTGGGAGCTTTTTTTTATTTTCAATTGTAGCAAATGTGCTGTAAGGAAGCTGGTTTCCACTGGTCACTATTCATGATTGGAATAATATATAGTGACCTTTCTAGCCTAAGGAAAACATTTTTAGTTCTTAAATACACTACAAGAAAAAACTCAAATAGCATGTTAGATTGTGTTGCCTCTGTTATTTTGTTTGATTATTTATTTTCAGTAATTGTATTTCTGATCCGAACGGTCTTGAGTTACATATGTATGTTAGATTTAAATTTGGAAGTAATCCAACGGTGGGATTGGAAGCTCTTGTATGGAGAGTGAACCTATATGTGAGAGGTTCCTATTTTGATAGAGTTTTAGTTTCTTGGGTATATCTTGTCTGTTTGGGATAGTTTAGCCTTAAATGATATATCCCTAGAATCCTTGCTTAAATTCCAACATTTCTCATGTTGGCAATATTTTCAGATTTCGCTTTCACTGCTGTCCATAATTTTTGGAATTCAAGCTTTGTTTTAGAGGTACTGTGGCCTGATGTTCAGCACACTGCAATGAGTTGAATAATCCAAGTATTTGCATGAACTAATTGTCTTAGAATTTTGGTAGTGTTCCTGTGTTATGGGTCTTTGAGATCTGAGTTTTTGGCCTTTGGAACAAACCATGGCTTATGTGTTGGTCGTTGAGGGTCAGGTCTCTACGCTGGGTTACATTAATAGTGACTCGCTCGGGATTTCTTGTGCATTGTTGGCTCTATGGTTTGGACTAGATCTTTGATATGTAGTTTTAGTTAGACCTTAGATGTTGTAGATTTTCTATGCTAGATTTTTTACAGGTGAAACAAAATAAAATGTATTGTCCTATGCTAAGCAATATACTCAAAATAAAATGTATCGTCCTATGCTAAACAATATACTCAGAACAAAATAAAATGTATCGTCTGACGCACTCTTTCTTCATTTTTACTGCATAGTGCGCGGTGGCTGGGCAAACATCGACAAGGGAAATGGAAAGATGCACAGGATGTTGTCCCCTTGCGCGTTTGCCACGTTTGAAGCACCAATCCCCCCAAAGCTTCATGCAATTGCCATGCAGCCGCATGCCAGGAGAAGAGAGGGGGGGGGGGAATACAGGCATTCACATGGATGTCATTTAGTGCAAGCCACAGATGAGAGAACCCTCAAACACGAGAGAGAGAGAGAGAGAGAGAGAGAGAGAAATTCTACCTTGGACAACACACTCATGTGAACTCTTCTATGTACCTCATAGTTGGTATAAGATTGACAAAGTTTGCTGAAATGATTTGATTAGCCCACATTACAAAGCCTTCCGAAGCAGGTGCTGAGTAAATAAGCTTGGTCCAGATCATAACCTAATTGCCTTCAGTAGCCTATAAAACACGTTCCTAGAGACAAGACAACAACATTTTACCTCCAAACCAGATGGGTGATAACAATAGCAAAAGAATTGAATCAAGTAGAGAATCTTCGCGAACAAATGACTGCACAAAATAAGCCCCTCAACTAGAAACCTTCTGCTTCTTTGGCTTCCTCTTAAGGGATATGAAATCGTCATCGTCTGAGGAAGTGCTTGCAAGCTTTCGTTTTGCAGTTGTTTTATTTTGTTTTGGTGGTGGGGATGGCCCTGCATCCCCTCACAGCCACACAAATCTTTGCTTGCTGCAGGGCTTGACTAGTGCGTGCGGCCCCTCAACAGCCTCCCCCCACCCTTGGCTGCCCCACCCCCGCTGGAAACCCCCTCCACCAACAGCCCCCCCCCCCCCCCCCAACCCCTGCCGGCCGCCCCCCTCCCCCAATAGCCTCCCACCCCCGCCGGCCACCCCACCCCCATCGGCCACCCCTAATAGCCTCCCCCCTCCATCAAGATCGTGCACGTGAGGGGAGAGAGAGAGAGAGAGAGAGAGAGCGCTTATCATTGTAGGCGACGATGAAGATCAAAGCAACGATGATGACGGAAGCGTCGGTGGCAATGGGAGTGACAACATCGGCAATGGTGGCGATGGCGACATGGAGCTCCGTCGATCGGCGAACCAGAGAGGGAGAGAGAGAGAGAAGAGGCGAATGAGAGAACGAGAGAGAGATAAGAGATGGAAGAAAATGGGGAACGTAGGAATAGTGACCAAAATATTCAGTCGCTATTCAGTCTCAAAAATCAAGGTAGCGACCGAATACTGTCAATCACAATTCAGTCTCAAATTTGAGACCAAATGGGACCGAACTGATTTCAATCGCTATGTCATTCTGACCATTCTTGTGACCGAATGGAATCAGTCACTATTCAGTGACCAAATTATATCGGTCGTTAAATTTTGTTCATTTTGCCGGGAACTGTAAAAATATGTGACCGAATAAAATTGGTCACTAATAGGTCGCAATTTTGTGACCGATTAGTGACTGATTTTATTCGGTTACTATATTATTTTCATATCATAAAAAATTGGGACAATTATTGCGATCGAATATTATCGGTCACAATTCAATCTCAAATCTAAGACCGAACATGATTAGTCACTATTCAGTTTCAGATTTGAGACCGAATAGTGACTGAAATTATTTCGGTTACTAAATGAAAATATCAGCGACCGAATAATTTCAGTTACTATTCGATCTCAGATCTGACACCGAATAGTGACCGTAATATTCGGTCTCAAATTCAGTATCTAATTCTATGAATATTTTATTTGTCATTTCAAAATCCCACTCATGATATTGTAAAATAGTTTATAAAAATCTTTTTAAATTTGGTATCTAATGTTATGAAAAGCAACTATAGTAAAATAGGTGTGAACGTACAATAAGATATCTTCCATGTCAGTAGTCTACTCCATTTAATATGTTGCAATTTTTGCATTAATAATAATGTACGTCTGCCATGACAAAAAGGATTTAGGCAAACTTGTATAAGTATTTCTTTTGTCCAATGAACAAAATATATTTTACTATCCCAAGATATCCTTCTGGAAGAAAAATCTTTTCGTGTTTTATTTTTTACATGCAAGGTATTTAATGCGACTAACTATAGTGGCATGCAAGAAACCTAGTATGGCAAGAAAATGATTATTACACACAAAACTCTAAAGACTTTACACAAAGCTTCATTTCTCTAAAAACATGTTTATATTCAAATGATCAACTTTTGAACCGCTAGAAGAAGAAGAAGAAAAAGATTATAAATAGGAGTCAAAGTCAACAAGTAGACACATAAGATAGAGAAATAATAGAGACAAACGAAGAAATCATATGGTTGCATAAGTCTTCTGCACTTCAACTCTCATTCTCGCGAAACCTTCTTCTCAAAAGTCTTGTGGACTGGATCGTCATCTTAGGTTCCATAGAAAGTCTACATAGAATCAAAGAGAGAGTTTAGCTCTGATTAGATTAGATCTGTCTTTCATCTCCCTCCCTCTCTGTGTGCTTATTCCTTAGAGCACTTCTTCTATAAGAACATTCTGCTTGTAAAATCTACAGGGGGTTGTACCCTTATGCCTGTCTGCAAAAGAAAGGCTTGCTTGGACAAGTGGGTTAGTACCTCTTAGAGATAAGGGAAGACTTGCTTTGACAAGTGGTTGTAATATTTCTTAGTGAAAGGAAGACCAAGTGGGACTTAGTATTTATAACCTGATTTAGGGTAGTGGAAATCTCAAGTGGTTCCTTAGAAACTGGACATATGACTCATGTTGAAGAGAATGTCCGAATCAAGATAAAATTTCTTATGTTTTTATTGTGTGTGATTGCTTCCGCTACTACATTTATTTTTCTAGCACATAACTCTAACCACTAATCAAAGGTCGTTGCTTTTAGTGATAATTGTTTTAAACCAAGTTGTTGATGATCTCCCTATTCACCCCTCCCCCCTCTAAGACAATTCAACTATCATTCAATCCAACACATAGTCCCACCAATAATTCTCTCTCCACTCTATCTCTCCTCTCGGATCGAGCCGTTTCCTCTTATTGACTTATTTATAAGAGAATCGGCCATAAGATCCCTCTCTAAAATTGATTGTCTCGTGGGTTGAAATAACAACAAGAGGAGATCTAGACTCAAGCCACCCTTAGTCATGTCTTTCGAGAGAGATCGGACCAACCACATCAATCTCTCATCTTTCCGACCCGAGTATGCATGTATGAGGCAGCATGCGAGAGCATGCAAAAAACGAGCCCCCTTCTATGCCGTCGCCATACCCGTAACCCAACCAAGTCAAGGTGGATGGTTGTGGCGCCAACTGGAGGACCCTCCCCTATCTCAAAAAGAATTAGTGTTGGCTTTGTATCATCCAGGCAAGCAGTAAGCTATGCAGGATGAAAGTGACATTGGATAACACTTAAGGTTGTTTGGTTATAGTTTTTTTAAAAAAATATTTCTAACAAAAAAAATTATAGTGTGTCAATTTTTAACTAAAATTGAAAAAATTGTTACTTTTTGTTTGGTAAAATTGATATAATTTTTAAATTTTATAAAGATATGTTTGGCGGACACTTTTTACTATTGTTTTTTATAATGAAAGTGAGAAGAAGGGGGGGAGGAGGAGGGGGGCTGGCGTAGTTGCGCGGTGGGGTGGGGGAGTTGGTGCGGTGGGGGGGGGGGGGGGGAAGGGGGGGAGGAGGAGGGGGGCTGGCGCTGTGTGGTGGGGAGGATGGCACAGTGGGGTGGGTAGGGGGGGGAGGGGGGAGGCGGGAGAAGAGGAGGAGGGGGGTGCTAGCGTGGTGGCGCTGTGGGTAGAGGGCTGGCACGGTGGGGGGGGGGGGGGGGAGCACAGGGTGGGGGGGAGAAAGAGGGGGAGGAGGTGCAGTGCGGGGGGTGGGGGGGGGGAGCACAGGGGTGGGGGCTTCTGGCGAAAGAGGGGGGAGGAGGGTGTAGTGCGGGGGGTAGGGGGGGGGGGGGGAGGGTGGTGATCAGAGGGGGGGGGAGGAGGAGGGGAACGTCGTGCGCGAGTGTTTTAAAAAAATGGTGAACACTTTTTTTTTTCTAGAAAGAGTTTTAGTTGGGTGGGATTCCTTCCCTAAAAAAAAGGATGTCTTACCAAACGTGTGTAAGTGAGCATCTTTTCTTTTTTTAAAATTTAGAGAAAAAAGAGGTAAAAAATTACAACCAAACACCCTATTAATGCTTAAATTTAAAATCTTATTTTCCATCTATTCTCTAAATCTGAAATTTAAAAAGAACTTGATATATATAAGATATTTATTAAGATGTGTTTGATAACCAACTTAAACAACATTTGAATTGTGGCACAATTGATTAAAATATTACACTTCCTTAGATTGGTTTTGTAATACCTGGCTTCCCGACTTTCCGTCTGGTGTGTTGGATGACTGGCCACTAACGCGTCCGGGCTGGGCGACGCATTAGTGTCGCGTCGTGGGTATCTGACGCGATAGTCATCCTTTTCGCGACCAGCTTGTGCGTCGCATTCTTGTCACGCCCGGTTTTCCTGTCGCATTCTTGTCACGACCTGTCAACGGGTCGCGAAAGTGTTCCGTCGCTTCTGTCGTCTGACGCCTGTCAGGGTGGCAGGTGTGTCAGTACGACCTGTCGCGGCGTCCCTGGGGGACGCGTTCTTGTCGCAGTGCGTTGACCAGTCACGTTAAGGTCTTTAACGTGACGCGTCGCCCCGTCACGTCTTGGGTGCCGAAGGCTTAAGGCCTTGGCCGGCAACCCCTTCTCCCTCTCTCCCCCCTTCCCCTCTCTTCTCCACCTCCGGCAGTGCTCTGCCTCTCTCTCTCGCCTTTGTGTGTTTCAGGCGAGGAAGAGGTCCGTGTTCGTGTTCCCGGCGTCGTGGAGCTTGCGTGGAGCGAGGAGGAGGTGGCCAATCTGACATGAAGGGACCTTATGGGTTTGTTTCTTCTTGAAAGGTAGGGATTGCTTGTACCCTTCTCGATCCGGGTGGATTGGGAGCCCCTCGTGGTTTGTAGATAACATTTCCTACTTTTCCATGCTCCCCTCCTCCGTGTGGTGTGTTTATAGCCCCTGGGCGGCCCCGGGATAGAGCATCCCGTGGGTTTGCATCTCTACTGGTGTTGCAACCGTGGTACGCGTCGTGACAGTAGAAGAGGCGTCAGCCCGGTCGGACGTGACCTTGTCGCGAAGCATTGCCCTATCACGATAAGGATCGCTGTCATGACGCGTTTTCCTATCGCGACAAGGTTGCTGTCGCGATGCTTTGCCCCATCGCGATAGGGTTACTGTCATGGTGCCCTTCCCCATCGCAATGGTATCGTGACTGCCTAGGGGGACGTGACAGTACCTATGTTGCCTCGGGTGTTTCCGTGGTTCCAGTTGGGGTGTCGGCATGTGCCCTAGGGCTGGCTTTCCCTTAGGACCTTTAGGTGGGGAACGCGGCAGGTTGCATAGCTGTGTTCAATGACCGAAGGTGACATCTTCGTGGCTATCTCCTGGCGGTGGTACCAGGAGGCTCGCATTTGTCTAATAATCGATTGTCTGGCGGTCAATCGATTATTAGAAGAGTGATGTTTTACGCAATCAGGGGGTGTTCTAAGGTTCTGGCTTGCTCATGCATGCCTTGATTGGACGACGGCCCTCTCGAGGGTCCGTGCGTGCCTCGTGCTTGCTGGGCTTGTAGTGAGTTACAAACCAGCAGTTCGGCGTGGTTTTTGTTGTTCTTGCCCCGCCTGTTCGCCCGGTGCTTGGCACTTGAGGTCTTGTCCCATTCAGAGGTTGTCTCCGTTGCTTGGGACCACCATCCTCGGGAGCCTGTTGAGGGAGTGCTCTGGGCTACGAGTGTGCTCGAGTTGGCAGCCGAGTTGGCGGACTATAGAGTGGAGGGGAAAATGAGGTTTGGACAACGGTGCTGAGTCGTTTGTAGAGCTCTCTTGGTTGGTCTGGGACGCCGAGGCCGGCTGGAGTTCTTCCCGGTGCATACCCGTCAGTCCTTCTTCTCACTGCCTAGCCCTACGTTGGTTCCGGAGCCGCGTAGGGAAGTCAGGCGTGAGGCCGTAGCTTGGCCAGGCTACGGTTGTGTTGTGGTTGTGTGTTTTCTGTGGTGGCTCTGTCTCGCTCTTCGGGGAAGCAGAGGCAAGAACCTGGCTGGCGAGTAGAGGGAGTGGCTAGTGTGTCCTCCTCTTGGCTGTCAGTGGCAGTGGCTTGGTTGATGTGGTTGTGACGGTGTTTCCTCACGACGTTTCCAAGTATGACTCGTTGCCCTAGCTTGCACGATGGTTGTAGCCTGGCCGTGTCTAGTTTTCGTGGGCGTTGTTGGTTGGGCCTTGTTGGCCCGTGCTTCTGGGGGTTTTCGCTCGGTGTTCTCTCGGTTTCATAGTCCCGTTCTTGGGTGCCAGTCCGTGGTGGCACCGGCATGTGTGGCTTCCCGACCTCGCGGTGTGTCCGGGTTTCGGGGTGGTTCTGCTTGTGGTCCCTCGACCTTGTGGAGGTCTGAGGTGGCCGTGCTTGTGGTGAGACGTCGTTCTCACCTGGTTGTTGTGTGGTCTCGACGGGTGTGCCAAGGGTTGCTTCCTCTTGGTGCCCGACTCTGTTGGTTTCTGTGGGAGTCATGTGTGTCACGACCTTGGTTGGCGGTCATGACGTTGCATTGTTCTGTTCCGCTACTTTGTAGTATCCTGCTATAGGTGTTCCTCTCTTTACAACTTTCTAGTGTAGTTTCCTATTTTCGGAGTTCCTGCTACTCTGGCTGGTGAGGGACTAGTAATCCCTACTGGGCCTTGTTCAGGAGGCTCACCCCCCTACTTCCTTCAGCTAGGGGCTCGTCGTCGCGGGAGCTCGGTATCAGACGGGTTGCAGAGGCGGCTGTGGTGCTGTATGTTGTCAGCAGCAGTGAGAGCGAGTGTTGTGAGATCTTGTACCTGAGTGAGTTGAGAGTTGTGCTTTGCAAGTTCTCGGGGTATGCCCCCTTAAGGACTGCACCTTTCTTCTTGTACCTGTGCTTTTACTTGGGACATGTTGTACAAACTTTTGTATATTGTATATATTGTTATAGTTATTTAAATTAAGTACATATCTCACTAGACTATTTCTTCTAAACCCTTCCGGGTCTTCGGATCCGTGGGTGGCGGCACAAACTTCGGGGTCCCTGGCAGGGGTCTAGAAGGTCGAGTCATTACAGGTTTTGGGTTCAAAACTCAGAATCAACAAATAACTTTTTGGAACCAAGTCATCGGTTGCCAGAATCTGGCAGCGGCCGCTGGCGGTCCTCAGAATCCGACAGCGGCCCCGACGGCCAGATTTTGGCAATCGTCAGCTACCAAAATTCGACTGCTGTCAGGAATCCAGAGGTAGTTTCCAGAATCCAACGATGGCCTCCGGTGGTTTGTCGGAATCCATGTGACGGACCACATCGTTCAAACCCGTTAACCTAATAATGAGCTTGATCCGACTCCGCCTCCCGCGAACAAGGCGAAGCCTCGCCAGGGATATCAACACACATGTCCGTGGAAATATAAAAGAACACACTGAATATATATAAGATTGAACATCTTACACATATTTAAAAAGAATTTACATAGCCAAACTTCAACAAAAGTCAAACTCAAATACAGAAGCCTTGGGGCATACCCCAGGGCATAATAGAAAGTAAATTACACTATTGGAGGCGTGGACCCAATACCGTTGCGATGCGGCTCCAGACTAGAAGACGGATGTGAAACCTCCTGCTCTCCTTCACCTGAAAGTAATAAGGGTGAGCCTCACGAGTCACTGGCTCAGTAGGGAAATTCCCTCAAGAGTCGCAAACCACAAAACACAAGAGAAGCAAGAGTAAAGTATAGTTATATATAACTAGCAACCCTACCTGAGCATGAAACTATAATCACAATACATAAATAAAATTAAGCTAACAACATGATTTCAACTATCATAAATAAACGGCAAACCACGCTCAAGAGTACGAGCTAAAAAAGGATAATGCCAAACACAAGTCACGAAGACTGTTTCGTGACACCAACTATAGATCCGGACAAGCAACATAGGTCTACCTCTCAGCCTCGCAACCAAGGACGAAAGTTCCAGCTGCTGCTCCACCACAACAGAACCAACAAACTATGGAAACCAAACCTCACCACAACTGCAGCTCATACGATTGCAACTCCATCCCTGGCACCTTTAAGGACTCTGGCCCGAGCTCCTTAAAGTGAGGCAGTGGAAAAAGGACTAGTTGGGGACCGGTATGTCTATTGGTGTCCGTCCCCCAACCAAGAGCGCGCTACAAGCGACTAAAAACAACCACAACACACATGTCGCTATCCCATTGTCGTCTTTCCCTCAGTCGGATGTACAACAAAAACTACGGAGTAAGGGTGTCTAGGAAGATGACACAGACCCTAGCGGTAAACAAGTACTAGGACAAAACCCCGAGTACAATGTGCCTGGCTCACAGAGAACCTGGGGTACCCGACTCGAGAGGTAACCATGGCGGCGTCGTATACCCGACTTGCCTCGCACGCAAAAGCACGCAAACTCGATATTTCCACTTACCACAAGTGTCAATGCACCACTTACTAACCATTACACCCTAACTAATAGTCATCTGGCACCCATATATAAAAGCAACTCATAGAACCATGCAGACAAACCAGGGTTCGGGTAGCAATCTTCTAAATCGCGACAGACACAGAGGTTGCTATTTGAAGACTGAATCACGATGGGGGGAACCATCGTGATACAGACTGAAACGTGACGTCTGGATCCATCGCATTTCAGCTGTAGAAACCCTACCCCAAAACCCATTCTGAAAAATGCTCAAATCACCCTGCACAGCCATTTTACATGAAATTTTGCATTGAAATAAAGACCTACACATGCATCTTACATCCCTTAACCCATTTCACACATTAAAAACCTTAAACATGGTCCATTTAAATAAAAAAGGAGAAGAATTCCCCTACCATATGAGGAACACGAAGAATGCGTAAAACGGTGCTGCCCTGGTGTTTCCCACGCTTCGCACAATCTCCTTGTGCGCAGAAACACGCCAATCCGCACGTCGAAACCTCCAAATCACCGAGAAATCCCTTACACAATCCTTCCCCATGGCTGAGCAGTGTTTCCTACACTGCTTGGCCTGGGGTCAGCCAGCCTTAACACACAGTCAAAATCGCGACGGGTCGCGTCATTGCGTTTAAAGCACGACGGGTATATCCGCCGCAATTCAAAGCGATGTCCCTGCATGCGACACGCAATGCGCATGCAGACGCCCACCCAAGGAAGCGGCATCCAAAACGCGACGACCAGGGTGATCGCGTTTATCAAAATTGTGACGCCTATGTTGGTTGTGTTTCTGGAAGTCGCTCCAGAGGTTGGTTTGACCTGGATTCCAAGCCTCCAACCCACACAACTTGCACAAACCATACAAAATCACTAAATTAGGCCATACACTGGCCACCAGATCCACCAAACTACAATCCGAAAAGTTGTGACGTTACATTACTATCATTTAAAAAGAAATTTCAGCCTCGAAATTAAAAAAAAAAAACTTTAAACACACAATGCATTAATTACTACACAAAGTACTATCATATAAAAGAATTAAAAGCTTACTCAAACATGTAAGGATACGCTTTGTACATCTTTTCTGCTAATTCCCATGTATCTTCTTCTCCCTGTCTGTTCTCCCATCTGATCTTTACCAATTCTATTTCCTTATTTCTAAACTTTTGTGTCCTTTGGTCTGTAATCTGTACCGGATACTTTGGCATAGACATGTCTTGCCTTAGATCATCTCGTTGATAGCTGCCTATTTATGATGGATCCTGAATATATTTTCTCAACATAGAAACATGGAAAACATCATGAGCATCTATAAAATCTGTCGGGAGATCTATTATGTATGTTGTTTCTCTGATTCTCTCTAAAATTTGGAAGGGCCCACATACCTCGGACTTAGCTTACCTTTTCTGTTGAAGCTTAATACACCCTTAGTTGGAGAAATTCTTAGAAAAACATAATCACTAACCTCAAATTGAAGTGGCCTGCGTCGGGTGTCTGCATAACTCTTCTGACGATTTTGAGCTGTTGTAATTTCTCTTTAATAAATCTGACCATTTCTATAGTCTGCTGAAGCAATTTTGGACCCATAATCTACCTTTCTCCGACTTCACGCCAGTTCAATAGTGTTCTACATGGCCTGCCATACAAAGCCTCATATTTTACCATCCCAATGCTTATATGATAACTGTTTTTATATGCAAATTCCACCATTCCTAGATGGTACTCCCAGTTGCCTCCTCACACTAAACAGCAAGCTCATAGCATGTCATCAATAGTCCGAATGGTTCTTTTAGTTTGTCCATCAGTTTGTGGGTGATATGCCAAACTATATCTTACTTCAATGCCAATTACTCTCTATACACTCCTCCAAAAACTAGATGTAAATCTTGGATCTCTATCAGAAACAATTGTCTTCGAAATACCATGCAACGGTACAATTCTGTCCACATATATTCTAGCCAATCTATCCACTGTCCAAGACATGCTCATAGCTAACAATCTGCATACCTTGATCAATCTATCAACAAACACCCATATACCATTGTGCCCTGTAGCTGTCCAGGGTAATCCTGTTACAAAATCCATAACAATGTCGTCCCACTTCCATCGTGGAATTAGTAATGGCTGAAGTAGTCCTCCTGGTTTCTGATATTTTTCTTTTATCTGCTGGCAAACTGAGCATCTTGCAATAAATTCTGCTATCTCTCTTTTCATGTGTGGCCACCAAAAGTGCCTCTTCAAGTCTTGGTACATCTTAATACTGCCCGAATGAATGGTGTATCTAGATTTGTGTGCTTCCTCTAAAACTCTTAGCTTTACCTCCATTTCCGCTGGAACATACAAACTGCCTCTAAGCTTGACCACGCAATTATCATCAATAGTAACACCCTCCATCTTTAAAATCTTTGTCAGATTTCCATCTGTTTTTTGAGCTTCTACTATCTGCCAATACAATGATGGTTCAATAGCACTGCTGGCTAACACTGCTTGCCGCTGACTGCTTGGAACATATAAAGAATTTTCTGCTATTTCCTCATATAACTTCCACTCTTTAATCATCATCTGACTCAGGTATGTCCTTCTACTTAATGCATTTGCTACTACATTTGCTTTTCCTGGCTGGTAAGCCAAATTGAAATCATAATCTCTTAAATACTCTACCCACCTGCGTTGACAAAGATTCAAATCTTTCTGGGAAAAAATGTATTTTATGCTCTTATGATCTCTAAAAATTTCAAACCTCTCACCATATAGATAATGCCTCCACATTTTCAAAGCAAAAACCACTGCTGCCAATTCTAAATCATGAGTTGGGTTGTTGCATAAGCTATAACATTTACATGTTGCATTAAAATAGCTCCAAGTCCCCTTCTGGATGCATCTACATACAACACAAAACCTCCGCTGCCTTCTGGTAATGACAATATCGGTGCTGTAGTAAGTCTCCTCTTTAACTCTATAAAGCTTTTCTGACAATTATCTGACCAAACAAATGGTACACCTTTTCTGGTTAACCGTGTCATTAGTGCTGCAATTTTAGAGAAATCCTATATGAAACGTCTGTAGTATTCTGCCAAACCTAAGAAGCTCTTAATCTCTGTAATTTTTATTGGTGCTTCTCATCTCATAACCACTTCAACCTTTACTGGATCAACTACAACTCCCTCTGCTAAAATTACATGCCCCAAAAATTGAATTTCCTGCAACCAAAACTCACATTTACTTAACTTAGCATACAATTGGTTATCTCGCAAAGTCTGCAAAGTAATTCTCAAATGTGCTGCATGTTCCTCTTCTGATGCTGAGTATACTAGTATATCATCTATAAAAAATACGATAAATTGAGATATGGATGGAAAATTATGTTCATTAAATTCATGAATGTTGTTGGTGCATTAGTCAACTCAAATGGCATTACAATAAACTCATAGTGTCTATACCTCATTCTGAATGCTATTTTATCAATATCTTCCTCTCTAATTCTCAGTTGATGATACCCGGACCTCAAGTCAATCTTGGAAAATACTTTAACTGACTGAAGCTGATCAAACAAATCATCTATTCTTGACAATGGATACTTATTCTTAATAGTAACTTCATTCAATTTTCGATAATCTATACACATTCTAAAACTACCATCTTTCTTCCTCACAAATAAAACTGGAGCTCTCGAAGGTGAGTGACGTGGTCTAATAAAACCTTTCTCCAATAGTTCCTGTAATTGTTTTTTCAACTCTTTAAGCTCTGCCAGTGCCATCCTATATGGTGCTTTGGAAATTGGCATAAAACCTGGCTGCAATTCCACTGTAAAGTCTACTTCCCTGTGTGGAGCTAAACCTGGCAAGTCATCTGGGAATACATCTGCAAATTCTTTGACTAGTAGAACTGCCTCAACTGATCTACCAGACTCAACTATACTCACTGAAGCTAGATAGGCTACACAACCTGTATTTAGCAACTTCCTAGCCCTAAGTGCAGAAATAATAAACTTGGGGGTATAAAATGACATACCTTGAAATTCAAATATAGCTCCATCAGGGAGGCAAAATCTAACCCTCTTCTTTCTGCAGTCAACCACTGCTCCATAGGCTTCTAACCAGTCCATACCCAGAATTACATCATAATCCTTTAACTGTGAAGCATACAATCTGACAGACAACTGATTTCCTTGTATCATAATAGGAACTTCATCTATGTAGCAAAAAGTGAGCATGAAACCACCTGAAGGAATCTCTACCACTAATTCACACAGCCTTTCTTCTAATGGGTGCACCATATTATCCATAAATTCTTCAGAAATGAAAGAGTGCGAAGCACCAAAACTCTTTCTGAAAATTCATAAATAGGCAATATACCTTCTACCAGGTTGGAAGCCTCTGCCTGAGACCGGGTGATAGCCATAACCCGTCCTCGACCACGCTGATGTGGGGCTCCTCTCCCTCGTGCTACTGGTGGCTGTAGACACCTGATTCTGGCTTACAAGTTGAACGACATTTCTTGTTATCTTATTAAGCCCCAAGTTGGTCACTCACCTTAAGCCCACCATTAGCCTTGCTTTGAGCCCATTAAAAGTCTAATTTTCATGATATCCCGTCCATTATCCTTTTAAAAGAGTCCATGTGTCTTAAATACCCATTATTCTCTCATATGATTGGCTAATAATTCGAGAATAATCATTTTCCTTAACGCGACGGGTCGGGGTGCCACGTTAGCCTTGTCGCGCTTCCCTTGGCCGTTGCTACAGCCCATGCATATCCATGCACGTGACCTCTCTGTCGCGCCCTTCCTGGCCGTCGTGTTCATCTCTGTTGCGCCCCTACGACCCGTCGCGACTACAGCCGTGTACGCCAGCCTCCGCAACCACCTCCTACTTATCCTCTTGTGGCTTTATCTCTATCCCATGCAACCTCCCAACCCTCCTAGCCGCGATTTGGGGTTGTGTGACACCTTAGGGCCTCCTTAGGACTCTCAACCATGGATTTAATATAGATTTATCTTTCATTTTGGGTAAGGCTCACTTAAAAATAGGATTTTCTTTCTCTAGCTTTATAAAAGGCAAGGCCTCTCCTTCAGAGGGGAGGATCCCCCATTCTCACCACGAAGTGCTGCCAAAATTTCCTCTGATCTGGACTTAGCCTCGTGGCTCTCCCATTTCCCTCCATTTCCTCACATTTCCTTCACTAAGCCATGCATACTTCTTCATCCTTGGAGCTTGGTGCTTGAGGAGGGAGACTCCTACATCCTCTGGAGCTTCTACAACATTTGTGGACGTCATTCAACGCTATGGAGTTGCCCCATACGGGGCTCTTTCTTCCCTCTCCTTCATCTCACTTTTTATGCATGCATGTTATTTCTTTCTAGATAGGTTGCATCCCTCTCTCCTCCTATGTTTTCCACACACCCAAGTGGTTTAAAAACCACCCCCAGGTCTATTCCCACTATGCTTCATCTTCCCTTTCCATTTTTGAATAGATATTACGCTTAAGCTTATTCTAACATGGTTTTTTGTCTTGTTTTCGTTGTTTTGGCAGGCACCCAAGCAAAGATCTACGAGCAGCTCTTGTCCTCTGGCCGGTCGGAGGACAGGAAGAAGGTCCACCTACGTTTCTCCCGCACTGTAGAGGACGCGGCAGAGGAGGGCGACGCGACAAGTTGACGCGCCCTACACGGGCGTCGCGACAAGCTGACGCGCCCTACACGGGCGTCGCGACATCAGGCCCATTGCGACGGTATGCTCCATCGCGATCTTAGTAAGTCCACGGTTCTCTCTTCCTTTTCCTAGCGTAGTTAGCCTATTTAATTCTCATTACTGGCAACTATCTAGGTGGTGATCACATTCCTTATTTCCATACTTTTAGATTGAATATTTTGTTGCATGTTTTAGGGGTGCACATTCCCCATGATTACACCTTTTGGCGATCACGGTGGGACCTTCAGTGCTAGCCTCATGAGTTTTGCCTGTTTGCCTGCCATGTTGTGTTGTTTAAATGCTTTCCTAGAACCCTATTAAGTGTATTTTGTGTTGTTTTGGCATTTCTGTTCTCTGTTAGGGATGCGACGTATCGCATCGCCGCGACCAGGTCGCGGCTCGAATAGGGGACGCGACATGAGGTACATGCTCCTCCCCTTCTGTTCACCCTATTTCTATTCTGAGGATTCATCCGTGTCTTCTCCATGCCATTATGCCATGTACTTTCGCGTTTCTGTTTGTTAGAGTCCTACTAAGGTTCGAATTTTCCTTTTCCTTTTACTGTTCGTTTTCGGGTCTTGTTGTGGCGGGACGTGGGGTCGCGATTAGGTCGCGTCGTGCTTGGAAGTCGCGTCCTCAGGTACCCTTGCTTGTTACTGTTTATGATCCATGTGTCAGTTTCTGTGTGATCCATGAATCCTGCTGTGTTATTTGGACTATTCCATGCTTGTACTGCGCCTTAGGTTAGTATGTGTGCCCTTTGTTTGCGTGTGACTGCAGTCCTCAGCACTCTGCTGATATCGCGGCGGGGATTCCGGTCGCGATAGGGTCGCGACGTATCTGGCCGCCGCGACTTTACCCAAGGCATGTTAGTCACTCTGTTTTGGCATTAGTTATATATTGCATGCACCTTGAGGCACCTAAGCCCTCGCATACACTTCTGATCCCTATTGATTAGGTTATCCTCCTTGGTTGAGTGAGTCATCTCACCTGCGAGCACTCGTAGGCTGACTAGGGCCGCCTGTCGAGGGCCTTCGTAAGTCCCCGTGGCTATACGCACGTTGCGGTTCGCGGGGCTGGTTGTACCCATTCTATCCATAGTTCGAGCCATCTTCCCGCGTGAGTTGTGTGTCACCTCTAGCTACACCGGAGTACTTGAGTTCATGCCTATTTAGGTCCCACTTGACCGAGTGACATTTCATTAATCAATCCACTTAAAGGTTGAGTGCAAACTCTAAAATTTGAACGATAATCATGATAACTTGAGTGCTTCTTTGGTGCATCCCTTCTCATCTTGCAGTCCTTTCATGTGGTGTTAGAGTCTAGGATTTGTTTGGTATTAGAGTTGTCTCCCCTAATTAGTTAGGGGCAGTATATGCGTCATTATTTAGGTCAATCGAGTCAGTCCCCTCCTTCTATTGTACTATACCATAATCCCTTGTTCGGTATGGACCATTTTCGTGTCCTCGCCGATGATTCTTTACCCATTGGGCTTCTAGAGGATGTGGCCCAACCCTCCGCAGCTGTCCTTGTGGATGCCCCCTTCTGCGCACCCCGGTGCCGATGGATGCTCCGGAGGTTCACGAACGTTGCTGCTCTCTCGTTTGCGTTGAATGGGTACTGGTTGACTTCATTGACTCCTTGGTTGACTGAGTTGACTAGGGAGAAAACAAAGAAACCAGCAAAGGAAAAGGAGATGTTGTGATCGCTAGGGCCTTACCTGTGCCCAAGGGGGTGTTGTGATCACGTCGGTGATGCTGCCTCACGTAGCGGACGATGGTGGGGTTCCAACTTCCTCCTCTTCGGCCGGCCAAAGAAGAGAAGCTCCACGGTCTTCTTCAAAGTGTTCCTGCCACAAAAAGAAACTCTATTAGACTGAGGAAAGTGTGGTAAACGTCCTAAACAGAAGAAGAATACCCAAAAGGAGAGCCCCGTACTGGTTGCGGGCTTGAGAAGAGGGGTGGCCAAATGTTATGACCACCCTTATTCCCTCTGTTTTTGGTTAGGAAAACCGCTTTTTAGGTGTGTAGGAAGGTGCCCTACGTGCCTAGGGTGTATGGGTGTGTGTGTGCAACATGCAAAACTAAAGGAGAGAGAGTAGGGAAAGAGAGAAAGAAGAGGGAGATGATCCTCGTTGCTGTGGTTAATGGCTCATTAGTAGACTCCTCCAGCACTTCTTGAAGTCTTCTGGACACTCAAAGAGTTGAGAGAAAGAGTGGGAACAAGAGTGGAAACTTTAGTGCACTTTCTCTCTCTTCTCTCAAGGCATGTAAGGTGTAGCTCATCCAGCCTCTCCCCTCCTTTCCTTAGAAGGCCTAAGGACTACCTATATAGGCAGTGGGGGTGCAGCCAAGGGGCATTGGATGCTCATGTGTGAAGAAACACACTTGTACAAGTGGCAATCCAAGTGTTAAGGGCTAGACCAATAGGAGGGGGCCACATAGGACTTTTACTAGGTCAATGGGGTGCCAAGGTGGCCCATTTGCCCGTTGGGAATGGCCCCACGCACTGCATGGGTGAGGGGAGGGCACTTAGTGGGCTGGAATCTCGGGCAATTGCGCAGACCAGGTTGACGGCAAGAGATGCCGCCGCCAACGCCATGCAGACGTCCACATAGGTGGCCGCCAACCATAGTCAACGTCCATGTGGATTGCCGCCAACATGTAGTCAGCGGCAGTCAATGCTGCCATCTACATGGGATCCAAGGCAAGTCAACAAATGGTCAAACGGGCTTTATTGGGCCATGGAACTATGCGAGGATGGGCCAAATCTCGCGTCTACAAATGCCCCTCCGAGACATCCGGTCTTGCAAGGGAGCAGAACGGACTGAAAGGTTGGTGTCTCGGTAAATAAAGGACGCGGAAATTTAATGGAAGGGCCATCTCCGAGGATAGGAATTCTAGCAAGCCATACGAAAGATTTAGGCTAGAAACAAATGACGAATCGTCTGAGAGACAAATAAGGATAGGAGGGAGGGTGATCTACCCGTGTGACTACAACTTCAACCCAACGTTAGGGTCCCTGGCGTTGCCGTGTTGGATTTGACTAGTTTCTGGTGTGTCTGAGTCAAAGGAGTTGTAATATGACGGTTGATTCGAGGGAGTCTCATAATCGGAGTCCGTCTGGGCTCGCTGACCTAATAAGGACGTCTGTCCAGAGTTAGGGGGTTGTGGAGACATGGATTGGTTGATCTCTCAAAGGACTATCAAAATATTCTAACTGGAATCAATGTTTGGAAAGCCTGAAGTCCTGAATTAAACTCATGACTGGCGAAGGTTCAAATGAACTCAACAAGGCTGCTTGACTGCTTGCGATATGCACGGTGGGACAAGTGGAGAAGGGGGGGCAACAAAGACCCGAAATCGGTTCAGATATTCAAGAAAGAGATGCTAACCTGATAGGTCACCCGAACTAGGGAGCCACAGAGTGATTGAGGAACTTCTTCATTTTTTTTTTGAGTTAGCAAGAAAGCGGTTGGCAGTGAAATTCTAAATGTATGCTGGTGTGGGTTTCCTATCTAAAATGCAAGTTAGAACCAGAGGAAAATTCTAAGGCCAACAAATAACTGGGAGATCGCAAACTCATCATGGTTTTTGGTAAAGGGGAACTTGGGGTTCACGGTCGCCAAGTTATTCGCCTCTGGTGATGTCCTATGTTAGACATACCTGTGTAACACTCACGGTCGCATGAGTGTTCTGATGTTGGAGCGTGGCTTGTGCTTAAATATCTGCAAGACAACTTGAAGCACAAGATATAGAAATAATACCCATATGGAACAATAAAGCTTTGAAAATTCTGGCATGTTAACGTCTAGATCGCATGCCGCCAACACGCCGTTGACGTCAACATGATGCGTCGTCTACATTAGTAGGCATCCACATATGTCGCCGTCAATAGAGGACTAACGGCAACTGATCTTGACGTTTACAAACCAGCGCATTAAACCGAAAAAATAGCTATTGGAAGGCCATAAGGACTCTTCCTTCTCCTTCCTTCTTCCCCTCCTTCCCCAACTGCGAACTAGAGGGCTTTGGGGTGAACTGAAGCAGCAGAATGGCCTCCTCATCGACCGGAGTATCCACGAGCATGAACCCGGGAATTCTAAGCGAGGTTCTGAGGCATTTAAGCACCCGACTGGCCAATGGAGAGGTAACTACTGCCTATTCCTGACCTACTTCTTACTGAAACGCCCTAAGCATCCTTCTCATAGCACTCCCATGGATGTGCAGGAGGTGCCCGCCTTTCCGAGCCAAGGTCAAGTACGAGCCTTCTCTTGGCTCGTGAACTTGATGAACGCAATAACCCTAGACATGAGGAGTTTCATTGGGGCATGGAATCTGAGCATTATGGTGGTGTTGGCGAAGAATATGAAGGATATGCGGTGGGGCTTTGATGCCCTGGGAGCGCTCGTGGAGAGGTGGCATCCACACACACACACGTTTGTGTTCCAGGGGTTCGAAGCGAGCGTGCTACTAGAAGAGGTGGAATTGTTCTTGGGATGGAAACGGTGCTTGGAGTACGACGTGATGACCCCTCTCCTCCCATGGGAAGAGATTCTCGCGGACATCGTACGAGACAAGAAGGAGGTGATGAGGATGACGAACAAGCATGGGATCTTCCTGGACCGGCTGGCCTGGTGGTTGATGTTGGGTGAACGCGGCATTGTTGATTGTGTGTTTTCCGTTGTCTAGAGCTCCGTGCATGAATCAATATACCCACCTTCTCTAAACTGTCTCATAAAAATAAAATTGCAAAGATGAACTCATACAGTGGTGAGAACAGGTCATATCTACGAAGAGGCTGAATAAAGTTTGAATTAAACTACTTTGACTTGAAATCATTCTAACGAACACATTTTCACCAAAATAACATTGCATTAACAGTAATTCTATGAATAGCATCAATTAAATTCCTCCCAACTCGACAGGTCAAACTTAATGAAAGAACAAACAGAATAAAAAACAAACGAAGCTTGGTATCACTGTACCCTCTCAATTGAGGGATCAAACAAGTAAGAAATAACAAAAGAAATATAAAACTATAACATCAAATTCTCGATCTGTTAAGAATAACAAAATAAGAACACCAATGCAATCGAAATCTAGAAGAAAGAAACACTAAACCACTGTCCTCACAACTCAAAGATTGAATAGGAAATAAGAAACAGAAATTAATTGTTGCTAAATTGGAATCCACATGCTATCACTGAAGAACAGGAAATGGAACACAATTTTAATTCTGGATCTGAACTCTCCGGAAGCTCTCTAGACGCCGGATAACCGCAGAACAAGCCAAGAACTGAGATCTTCTTGGTTGCCCTGTGATTTTCTGCAGCACACACTTCCGGAGCTCTTTAGATGCACCAGATTATCATTGGATCAAACTCTCTATTCATATCAAGAAGAACACCCCAAAACTTGAAATGGCCAAACTCCATGCTGCTGAAGAAGCCCAAACAGAATGGTAATCGCCCTCCGGATGAACACAGAAGAAGTCCCTCAGATTGCTCAACTCAACAGCAAAGGAACACATGAAACATCTCTCACTCTGGATCAATCTCTCAACAACCCAACATAGAAGCACAGATGAAAATGGACAAATCAACACAGGCAGAAAAATGGAAATCGAATTGCTCCTGGATCTCTCTCCCAGCTCTCACAGCTCTCCTACAGTCCCACAAGAAGAAATGAAAGAACTCAAAAACACCCCAAAAGTCCGAACTAAATCATAGAAGAGAGAACTCAAGAGAAATGAAATAGCGCCGGCATTCTTTAGCCCAAACGGCATGACTACATAACAGTATGTTCCCCAGGGCGTGGTGAAGGATGTTTTCTCTTGATCCTCAGGAGCTAGACGGATTTGGTTATATCCTGAATATCCATCCATGAATGAGAGGGTCTCATACCCAGCAGTGTTATCGATAAGCACATCAATATGAGGAAGCGGGAAGTCGTCCTTCGGACATGCCCTGTTTAGGTCCCTGAAGTCGATGCAGATCCTGACTTTGCCATCCTTCTTCATGACAGGGACTATGTTTGCCACCCAGTTCGGATATAGCACTACCCTGATGAATCTGGCCTTATGGAGTTTGTCTACTTCATCCTTCATCTTCAAGGCCATAAGTGGGTGGAATCTTCTGAGTCTTTGCTTTATGGCCTTTGCCCTTCTTTCAATACCAGTCGGTGCTCCACTAGTGAGGGGTCTAGACCGGGCATGTCCTCGTATGACTAGGCGAATGTGTCTTTATACTCCCTTAAGATTTGCACCAGTTCCTCTTCTTCATCAGGAGGGAGGTTCGCTGAGATCATCACAATCCTGGGGTCTTCTTCTGTTCCGATGTTGACTTCCTTAGTAGGTTCATCCACTGCCGTTGTGGGCTCATCAAATCTCCTTACGCCACTGGCGTACTTTTCGGCAGCGTCATCTACTTCGCTATCCTCTTCATCGATTGGATCCTCATCATTCATGATCTTGTAGACTCCGAATCCGTCGTCTATGAACACCCCATCCTGCACGAATTCTTCTTCCAACACCAGCGCTTCTTTTGTGAACTCCTCTATCAGCAGTAATGCTTGACATTGCCGAGCTAGCTCTTGAAGGTATCTTTGGGGAACGACCTTGCCCCTTTGCTTCCTAGGGCGATGTTTGGGCTTGGTGGGCGCTGGGTTGACCTAACTCTCTAACCTAGGCCTGTCTAAACTAAGACTAGACTCTTCTACCCTAGACTCTCCTAGACTAGACGGCTCTACAGGACTGGTGGAGGACATGGTGTCCTCGAAGAGGATGGCCCCTAGTGAAGGAGCAGGAGGGGAAGCCCCAGTCACGAGGTGCCCCTGATCAGAAGGGTGAAGGAAGTATGTCGGCTCCTCGACCTCAATGTGCATTTGAAAGTTGTCATTTTTTTTTGGAGATCAGTGGAGAGCATGCAGCAAGAGAGGGTGACCTCGTGGTCACTTGGATCGGTCTGTAGGGCAGAGAGGACTGTAGGTGGGAGCTCGGGTGTGAGGAGGCTGTGTGCAGCCGTTAGAAGTTGGGGAGTCAGCTGAATGAGTAGGGGAGGAGAGGAAGGGACAAGACCGGGAAGCAGGAGTCCAAGAGGGACGGGTGGATGGCTAGGTAGGTGCCCCTCCAGAGTTAATCTATGGTCTTCCCCTCTTCGTATGGGATATCCGGCTCTCCTATGTCTGTGGTGTCGCTCATGAGCTGCCTTTTAGATGTGATGGCTGTGGGTGGATCTAATAGGTCTGCCGCAGCTGGCGGCCACGTCCTTTCTTCTTCCCAAAACAGACGGCTGAAGGCAATGGTGATGTCTTCTATGTCAAACCATCGGTACCATTCAGCCTCTGGGTCCCCTGTCTTTCTCCTCTTGGTTGGACGGAGTGCTTCTAATGCTCTATAGGATAGTAGAGGGGCCATGTGCCGAGAGAAGTTTCGGCCATGCACCTCGTGCTGCGACAGCCCCGCCTCAACTACCACGCTGTTATATCCAGGTTGGGTAGGCCCCCTAATGAAATGACACCAGAGTGTCCATGTGAGTGGTTCACGGTCGGCCTTGAGAGTGGATGTGCTGGATGACCATGGTTTGGACTTCTCCCTGTAACCTAAGCGCCATCGGCTTTTCATGACAATATCCGGGATAGGCTTGACTATGCCCTGCAGTTCTGTCCCTAGACCCTTGCCTTCCTCGTACCCGAGCTTCATCATGATCTGCCACCCTTTGGTGCTTAGTGGCTCCTTTCTTTTGATTGCATGGACTTGCGCCAGATTAACCTCTCGCTTGGACTGGAACGAGTAGCTCCAGGGGTAGTTGATGTCTAGCACCTAGACTACAGGCTTGTTAGCGGGCCATACGGCCGGGAGGTGGGTGTCATGGATGGCGTCCACTGAGTGGGTGGTGGCTATGCTCTTGACTTTGATGATGCGCCCTTGAAGGGGAACTTCAGACATTGATGTGCAGTGGACGGCACAGCTCCGAGTGCTTCCAACCATGGACGTCCCAGAATGGCCTTGAACATAGGATCAATATCAAGGACATAGAAATCCACCGTGACGGCGAGCGGTCCCAGTTCGGCTTGCACAGTCACCATGCCGTGGAAGGATCTTATAGAGTTGTCATAAGTGGCTATGGTGGTGGGTGTTGGCCTCAGCATACCCTCTGACAGGTCACAGGCTCTCAGGGTACTCAGCGGGTAGACATTTATTGATGCCCCCGTGTCGACCAGTGCTGCTCCCACTGCCACATGGTTGATGACTAGAGTTACGCAGAGAGGGAGCCTCCTGGCTTCTGGGGGTGCTAATTCACTTTCTGCAAAGGTAATTGCTGGCCCGCGAGTCACCATGGCTAGTGAACTCGGTAGTTTGTCAGCCAGCATGTCCTCATTTACTACCACCTTCTGCAAGAAGTTCCTCAAGGCCTCCTGGTGCTCCTTGGATTTCTTTATCAGCTCCAGTATGGAGATCTTGCCTGGCACGTGATCCAGGTGCTTGAGGATGTCATAGTGGTTTCCCGGTAACGGCTCAATTAACCCCTCATCTTGTGTCTGCTGCTGAGCTTGCTGTTGCTGAGGTGGTTGCAGGACCTGTTGGGGGTTGGTCTGGTTGGTGGAGGTGGTGGAGATAGGTGGGTATGGACGGTGAAAGACTCGCCCTCTCCACAGGGTGGTTGGATGGGTGGTTGGTTGTCTGGCGGAGGATAGTGTAGCAGCGGAAGGTAGGTCTGGCCCAGGTGGTGGTAGGATAATGGGGGAGGGAGCAGATATGATGGGTGGTAGAGGTACGGAGACAGGTGGAGCGAAGGGTAAGATAATGGGTGGACTAGCGACTGGTGCGGATGTTGAACCGACGGGCAGAATGACGGCATTGGCCATGGAAACTACAGGAGGGATTGACTGGGGAGCCGTGTAGGCTGGTTGTATTGTTTGGGATTGAAGGGGATATTGGTGGTTAATGGCCATCATCTGCTGAACGTCTAGTTCATCATCATACGTCCAGTTTGCTTGAGGAGGAGGGTGGTGGACGATGGGATTCACCTGGGCTGGTGGCTGCAGTGGGTTTGGAGCTGGTGGATGGTTTGGTAAGGGGTTGTGGACAATACTGAGGTCCTGCAACGGCTGTTGGTGTTTCTGTTGTTGTTGAGGGGGTGGCTGGCGCTGCTGCCTCTGCTGTTGTTGTTGCCTCTGCCTTTCCTTGATGTCTCCGATCACTTGCCGGAGGGCCGTCCAATCTATTATGTTCTGCTCATGCAAGTCATACACCAAGTCCTTGAATGTGAAGCACTGGTCGATGGTATGACCAGGCTATCGGTGGAAGACACAGTACCGGGTTTGGTCCACACTTGGGTTTAACGGCCTCTCGGGAGGGAGTCTAATGGCATCTGTGGAGAGCAAGGCCAAGAATATGTCGGAGAGTGTCTCCGGCAGTGGTGGGTAGTGAGTTCTTCTTGGGCCCATGGGACGCCTTTGTTGAGAGCCGTCGGGAGGCGGCACTTGGTTGTATTGGCGCTGTTGTTGCCCTTGTGGAGGATGGGTAGGGTTCTGACCCTGGGCGGTGTAAGGCTGGCGATTTTGACTCTGGCCGACAGGGTTGAACGCGCTCACTTGCTCGTTCACTTGGACCCCCTCAGTGACTGACCCTTGAGGCTTCCTTTGGAACCGGGATTTCTGGGGTTCGAACATAGAGTGGATGGGAGAATCCTTGAGCTGGGTCTAGATAAACCGGGCCCGACTGTAGAGTTGATGCATGGTGGTGATATCATTAATCGCCAGGATGTTTCTATAGGCAGGCGTTGCATTGGCAATGATGATTTTCACCTTCTCTCCCTCTGGAAGGTACCCCGGAACTCGCGTGGCCATTTGTCTCCATCTATCGGCATATGCGGCGAAGTCCTCATCTGACTTCATCTTTTCGGCCATGAGATCCGTGAGAGGGTATTTAGGCCCAACCCTGTCTTGGAAATGTTTGAGGAATTTGGCCTTCACAATAGCGAACTCCTCTGCATCCTCAGGTAGCAGGGAGTAGAACCAGTCTAAGGCATGCCCGTCCAGCGACCGGCGGAACAGATAGGCCATTAGGCAGTGATCATGCTGGTAGGGGGCAGACTCATAGATGAAGTCTTTGATATGAATGTAGGGATTGCTTGAGCCGTTGTATTTGCGGTACTTCGGCAGCTCGGATGGAGAAGGGACCCATAAGCCATTGAAATTAGGCATGTGCACGTCGTGGTGCTGCCTAGGGTCGACTTGCTTTCGGAGCTCTTGGAGCTCCTTCTTGATGGACGCCCACTCGTACATCATGTCCGGGGCGGCGGATGGCTGAGCGTACATGGAAGAGGCATGGGAGGTTGGTCTGGCGCGTGGCTCAGGGTGATGAGGGGAATAGCAGGGCTGATATGGTGGAGACCGGGGCCTCAACTCACGTGGATGGTAGTGATCAGACTCGAATGGCGTGAATCGGATGGCTCGCGGCCGAATAGGAGTGTTGTCGGCTTGTCCCATGACAACATGGGGGCCAGAGGTAGCTGCTACGGGGCGTGACACACCCGCTCTGGGTGAGGGTGAAGAAGCGGCCTTTCCTTTGAGGGTCGTCATGAGGGTTTGGATCTGGGACTGATCAAGCTGGGGAATTAAGCGCAGGAGTTGAGTGGCTTGATCATCCGACCGGGGGGGTGGATGGTTTGAGATGGGACACCATCGTCGAGATGGTGGTTGTAACATCGCGCATTTTTCGGATCTTTATGGATCCTCGGTTTAGCATATGGGGTGGTCACACCTTGACTAGTGCGACTTGTGTTGTGTGTTTCTTGTTGGATCCTTACCATGGTTGGTTATGGATCTGTGTTGGTGTTCAGTGCGCTGGACATCAACAGTGGGTTGGCGTCCAGGTGTGTGACGTCGACTGTGTGTTGGTGGCAATGGTGATGCCGTTAACATGTTTTTGGCGTCCATCGATGTGGACGTTTACCATTGAACTTGGCGGCGAGAGTTGTGGATGCCTAGTCGTGGCGGTTTTGGTCAGCGGCACAGAGGTTGACGTTAACCTAAGGCGCCTGTGTTTTTAGGAGAACCCAAGCCATCTTCTTTCCCCATTTTTCTCCCCTCTTCTTCCCCCACTTGTACCCTTGTGCCTCTTCACTACTTCTGGTGGTCGACGGGAGCACGTAAGAAGGCCGTGATGCGCGTAGCAGCGGCAGATCAGGCGGGGAATGTCGGATTAGAGGGCGGTATTCGCGGGAAGCTCCTGGGGGTTCGGTGCAAATCGAGGTTCTATCGGGGTTTAATTATATGCATTTCTGAGGTAGGGACTGGACCCTTTGATCTCTCCTGGTTGATTTGCCATGCTTTGTTGCATAGATCGTTTGTTAATTGAGCTTTTGGGAAAGGATTCTCCATGTCGGGAAATTGGGTGGTTTGATCGATCCAAGCATTGGATCTTGTTCCTTCAGTTTAATTATAGTATTCAGATGTAAGGGGAAGTGTTTCTCCTTGTTTTCTTATTGTTTATAGGGCTAAGTTGCCTATATGATTGGCCTCGGGCCGGTTTATGTGTTTTGTATACGCTGGGAGCTGAAGATCTTAGCGTCAACATTGATTGACGTCAGGTTCTTCAGTTGGAGATTAACGGCCAGATGTCTAGCCGTTAATATCGAGTTTATTTAGTATTAACGACAGGGGATGCTGCCGTCTATAACCAATGCACGGCAATCGATGCTGCCGCCAACCTATGCAGGTATTAGCGCAGTGTGTTTTATGAGGTTTTTCTTGTTGTACATATCACGTGGTTGTGTGTGCATGGCAATGACAGATGAGAGCCATTACACTTGTTATGCTCATAGAGCATGTTGCTCACAAGGATGGGCATGCTTTACGTGATTAATGTGTAATATATATGTGTGCATGTTGTCCATGTGTTGGATATATATATTGTTTACATGAATGATGTGTAGAACACCAATCATGGTATATTATACACGTGGGGTCTACGTGGTTTAGATGTCGTGCATGTAGTTTGTACGTGCATGGCATATCGTGTATCATTGTGTTTCTTATGTCTTAATTATTATGATTAATCCGTGGTGTTGTGGTGATGAGGTTCACATTGGAACCTAGCCTTGATCCTTTAGGATCTCTTGCAAACATCCTAAATCGATAAGTAATAAAGTATGAGTGTAATTGTGTATTGTACCTAGTATGACAGTAAAGGTCACTATGTGACCGATGTCAGGTCGTGGTGTTACTATTAATATGGTTCATATATGTGTTTGTGTAGGCTAACTTGTAGGTCACGAGTGACCAGGACAAGTTACTCCTCACATGTGTATCGTGGTTTGTAATAAATGTATAAGCGTTGTGATTTGTGCTAGCCGAGTGTGGTGGTCCGGTGCCTATTCCGAAATGCCTCTCTAGTCGGGTACCCCAGGTTCTTTGTGTGCCAGGCACGTGTGTTTGTTGTGCTCGGGGTTTGTCCCGGTACAGTGTAGTACCGTCGAGGTCTGTGTCGTCTTCTTGGACACCCTCACTCTTGTGTTTGAGTTGTACATCCGACTGAGGGAAAGACGACAGTAGGACAGTGACTTTGGTACTTGTTGTTAGTCGCTTGTAGCGCGCTCGTAGTTGGGGGTACGGACACCAGTAGTCGACACTGGTTCCCAGCTAGTCCTGTTTTCCAGTGCCTCACTTTAGAGTGCTCCGGCCAGAGACTCTAGAGGTGCCAGGCATGGACCTGCAGCTATGTGTCTGCAGGTGTGGTGTTAGTTGGTCTCCACAGTTGTTTGTCTTTACCTTGTGGAGCGGCAGTTGGACCTTTCGTCCGTGACTGCGAGGCTGAGAGGTTGTTCTTGTGTTGTGTTGTCCGGGTTGGATACTGGCCTGATCAGCCAATAGACCGTTCCTGTGTGGTGGCGTCGTTCTTTTCTGACTCGTGCTTTGCCACTGGCTGTGGTTCGTGAGTTTGTGACTTGTAGTCGAGGTTTGACTCGTTCAAGGTGTGCCATGGTGTTGGCACAATTGTCACTGTGGTCGTGGCTTGTGGTGTGCCCGAGTGGTGGCACAGTTTTGATTGTGGTTGGTGACTGTTGACTCACCATAAATGTGGTTTAGCTCGCTATAGTGTGCCTTGTTACGGCACTGGTTTACTTGTGGTTTTCGTGCTGGTACCTTATGGTAATAGGTACTCGTACTCTGTGTGAGTAGTGCTTTGTAGTGGTACGTCGTATACCAGTCTTTTCTGGTGTTGACGTGGAACTGTGTTTTGTGGAGGTCGTGAGGTGTGACCTTCCACTCAATGTGCTTCACCCTTCTTCGGGTAAGCTACCGTATATGGTTTTCATGTGTGATGAATTGGCCGCTGTAGCCAGTCCTGTTATCTTATGTGTGGTTTTCGACATATCGTGGTTTGAGGTAGAATGGATCAGCTCTTGGTCAGCGGTCCTGTACCCATGTGTTTGGGGTTTGCCTGTGAAGCTTATAGCCTAGACAATGTTTGCCTGTGTGGCTTATAGCTTAGGCAATCAGTCGTTGGAATAATGTGCCTGTGAGGCTTGCGGCCTAGGCATTTCTGTTGTTGAGTAGACTAGTAGTGTTGTGCTAGTCTTGTGGTTCTTCTTCTTTCTTCATAAAGAATATGCATTTGTTTATTAATTACTGTTTAAGCTGTTATTTGATTATAAATGTTGTGAGCATGCCATGGTTTGGCTATTTGAGTGGCCAGTGAGACCTATTGAGGTTGAGGTCTCTTCTGTTAGTTGTTGTGGTCCTTGGGTGGTCCCTACTGAGCCAGTGACTTGTTGAGGCTCACTCCCCTACAGTTCTTTTCAAGGCTTACCGTTTGTGTGACTTGAGGAGGCGTTGTGACAGACTTGTACCACCAACAATTGTGTAGTAGTAGTGTTGTGTGAGCTTGTGCTCCCTCGGGGTATGCCCCAGGTAGTTGTACTTTTTAATTGGACATGTATTAATGTAATGTGACAGTTGTACAAATTTGTGAACAGATATGAGCACATGTACTTTCTTGTTTCTTATATTCTTGTGGTTTGTCTTTTATACTCTTCCTGGACACGTGTGTGAGATATCCCTTGCGAGACTTCGGTCCGTTTGCGGGAGGCGGATCTGGATATGGAGCCTTATCGGGCATAAGTACCCCGGTCCGTCACAGTGGTTCTCGGTAGCGCGGACTGTGGCGAACCAAAGGCGGGCTGACTCCCCAAAAAGATCGTGAGGAAGGGACTCCTCGTAGTCTTGGGAGGTGTAGAAGGCAGGGTCCTGATTCTCATCGTAGACCGGGTTCAGATATGACTCCATATTTGGCAGGTGGGTATGCCAAAATGAGGAAAGCCTGTCCAGACTTGAAAGACTAACCTAACCTAGACAGACACCTAGTTTCCTAAACAGACAATCCTATGCAAACAAAAGGAAAGAAAAAACGTCTCACCCAAAACAAGCAGTTGGCAATGATGATGGTTTCTTTTATTTGATTCAAGTTTGCCTTTTAATGAATTGATTTTTTTTTTAGCAAGTTCTCTCCAAATAAGGAAAGTTCCTAATGCGAGAAGGCTTCCAATCTTCGGGTGTGACTATAGGATCTCTCAACCTTGCCAAGTGAATGAGACTAGAATCTAGGTGGCGACAGGTACAACCAGCCCGGCGACCGTGTGGGAATCCACGGTCAGCGGGGACTTATGGAGGCCCTCAAGCGAGTGCTCTAGTCAGACACAAGGAATATGTGGCCGAGAGAGCGGGCGTCGCTGAGGAGGACAACCTATACTACGAATATGAAACGTGTATGCAGATCCTATGTGCACCGGAGTGCATGCAAAAATTCTAACCTAAAAACTAACAAGACAGAAATTAGGCTGATATGCTCTCAGAAGCAGAAGGCGACGGGTTACCTGTCGCGATCAAGATCGCGACAAGGAGCCAGTCGCGTTCCTCTTCGCAGTGGACAGAGAACAAACTAGACCTAATTATGTACGGAAATCAAAACAATCCTATAACAAAGCAAGATTGACAGACTCTCAAGAACATGGAATAGACATGGTACGAAGTATAGATGGAGTATGTAAAGTGAACCCAAATTTCAAAGAAGAACAGAAACCAGAGTACTGACCTGGTTGCGACGACCTCCCTGTCGCCTCCTTTATCGCGACAGCCGCAACGTCGCGTTCTCAACAGACACGAGAATTTTAAAGAATTCTAAATCAATGTACGGGCAGAGGACGTACCTAGTCGCGACGCTCCTCCTGTCACGTCCTTTATCACGACGCTTCCTATGTCGCTTTCTCTTACAGCACCACAGAACACAAGAAAAGGACGAGAAAAGCACTGTGTACTTACCTGATCGCGACATGCTGGACGTCGCTACTTTGATCGCGACCATTTGTTTGTCGCCTTCTCACCCAGAACCGCAGCACTCCAACAAATTCAAAGAAAGGGAACCAAAAGGAAAACTAAAAAACACACCACACACATGACAGAATAAGAACGGCAGGGAAAGACAAGAGCAAGCATGATGGGCACTAGAAGTCCCACCGTGATCGCCAAAAGGTGTAATCACGGGATTGTGCTCCCCTTTGAAAAATTATGTGAATGAAATATTAGGAAATGTACCGTGATTGCCACCAAGTAGTCGCCCTAGAGATGTGTAGATAGGACGGCTGACTACGTTGGAAAAGGAAAAGAGAAGAGGAGGCGTACCTGTGAACGCGACAGAAGGGTCATCGCTATGTGTGTACTGAACGCGACGTGAGGGACAGCTCCTTCTGGGTCGCGACAGCTTAGTCGTCGCCTTCTTCTTCAGTGGACGAAGATTGGGGTTCCGATCTTCCTGCTCCTTAGCCGGCCGAGGGGCAAGAGCCTCACGCCTCTCTAGTCTTTAGGTACCTGCCAAGATCAAGAAAACAAAGAAAAACCCATTAGCAATTCGTGCATGTGAGATCTATTCAATGAAAAACATGTAAACATGCACTATAATGGAGGGAACTCACGAGATTGGGGTTTTTAACCCCTGTGGGTGTTAAAGATGGGTGTGTGGTGTGTGTTCTAATGAAAATCTACGAAAAGAAATGAACTATGCATGCATGAATGAAGGGAAATAGTGAAGGAAAAAGGAGAGAGAAGGTGTAGCCGGTGGAAAAATGCCCTGGGGGGCTCTTCTTGGTCGTCTGGAGAGAAAACTCTCTTCTTCGTAGTTTCAGCTCTCGGGGAGAGGAAGAAGCAGACTCCGGCCTTGCCCAAAAAGACGGAGTATTGAGATAGTTATAGGTGATTATTCCTGGAAGGGCTGTGAGAGGAATAACGGGCAACAGTTCGGGTTTGGGTAGGTATGGCCGTGCGTGGGCGATTGGAACTCGGAAAGGAGGCTTTAAGGAAGGTTTCCCCAATATTTGGAAGGATTTGGACGTGATTTGGTCGACCAAAATGGGAAATATCCATGTATGGCATGTGTCCAAGTTAGGCTCGGAAAGGATCTTCTGCATGGGGTCCAGAACGTGACGGGCTTATGGTCGCCTTCAAGAAGGCGACGCCTCGATACATCGCCTTCCTTATAAGGAAGGGGACTTTAAGTCATTTTTGGCGATTTTTCAGGGAATTAAAATGCCTATTTATGAACGCGACGTATCGAGTTGTCGTCTTCTTGAACGCGACAGGGGCGTTGTCGCCTTCAGGGCCCTTTCAGCATGCGGCCGTGCAAAGTGTCCTATCTCCATGCACGGGCATCAGAATGACGTACGGTTTGAAACGCTGGACTCTTGACTCAGAGAGCTACAAGATGATGATGAAGAGGATTGACTAGGATGAACCCACCAGGGCGATGAACTGATGAAAAGGATGTCAGGATCGAAGAAAGCTAGCTTGACGATGATGAGCCAACGTGGGGCATCAATGATATGACAAGGGATTTTGCTCGACTTGTGGGTCAGAAATGGGTGTCTACAATGCAGTACAAAGAGAGACTAGGGGAAAGACAAAGGTTGAGAGAGGTAAATGATCTCTTCATCTGAGGGTCCAATTGTTCGAAACTCTATAAATGAATATTTCTAGCATATTCTATTGATATTTTATGGCACATCATGACAAGGTTTATAATGCAAACATTTTCACATAACAAGGTTTTGATGACAATGTAAAATTATGATGAGTTTTTCCCAATTATGCAATTAATAGGGGTATATACGGAAAAAAAAAAACTTCTATTATTATATTCTTATTCCTATAAAAAAATCTAGTTATTGAGATAGAGAGAGAGAGTCCACCTTGTAGAGAATTCTGGTTAGGTTTGGTATGTAGACATGGTGAGAAAGGAATAAGTGTAATTTAGGAAACACCAATAAAGTATACATCCCAATTTAGGAAAAAAAAATTAGTACAAACTCTTCCTTCTAGACATTAGTTTAGTTTACGCTTAATTGTTCACTTTCAGTTTAATGATTAGTATTACACTTCTTATTTTAATGTATTTGCTTATTATTGCACTTGTTTATATGTAATTTTATTACACTTGATTAGTTTTGCACTTCTTACATTAATGTAATTCATGTACATGTATGTGTGAATATGCCTTCCTTTACATATGCAAATGTGACAGTCCATGGTAGTGAATCCACGGTAGTGAATATATGCGCACACACATATACACACACAAAAAATCTTAAACACACCTCCTCCGTTGATGTCTCCATCAAAGTTCCTGCTGCAGCTGGGCAGAGACCCAGGGGAATCGCCGAATCGGATCGAAAGCTAAAACGGGGACCCATTAGTTAGACGAAAAGATTTCCCCAAGATCTGATTGGATTAAGTTCTAAAAGATTCCATGTTCACGGGAGAATAGCTAGCGTTGGTTACAGTCGTATCGTCTTTGTAGACCTATGGCTTCAGAACAATCTTCTTCTTCTGCCAGTGAAAATCTAAAAAGGAGAAAACCTAAATTCACAGACTATACAGTAAATATAAAAAATATAACATAAACCATATAGACAGTAACCTCCAGATTGCCCAAAGGAGATCTAGTAAACTCATCTTCCTAAGTTATATGTGTTAGTCTAATGGAGTTTTCAAAGTAGTTGTGCAATCAATAAATCAATATGAAAGCTCCATATAAATATAAAAGTGTATGAAAAGTCAATTTGGATGGGAGATTAAAAGATAGTATTTATTTGGATTTGAAATTGCTCATTTGAAATTGTTTAGAGTACTTCTTTTACTATGGATAGCACATAAGCTAACACCTTGATGTTTGGTGTGTGTATTGTTAAAATTTCTAATAATTAGATCCGGACCTACAAGTTCCTTCTCCTAATTGCTTATATTCAAAGCTTTTGTTAAATGAAGTTATTTTTTTTTTATCTTGCTCGCTGTTATTTTTTTACGATTTACATGAAAATAAATAATGCAATGACTTTCTTTGTTAAACATAATGTTTACTTTCACACTGCAAGTTAATCATTCAACATTCGTATGTTTATTTGTAGCCATTTGATTGATTTTTTCATATTTACCATATTATGATTTAATTTCATATTTTAAATTACTCATGAATAAAATGTTATCAATTTTTTTCTAATTAGTGATGAGAGTTCGCAATTGAAAATTAAACTCAAAGAAGAATAAATGTCCAACGTATCAAAATACGTGTTTGTTTGAACGAAAAATATTACCGATGGATATTCGAAGATTGCATGATGGTTTACTTTTGGTGAAAGAGAAGATGAAGAAAATCATAAAGATTATTCGGAAAGAAAGACAAAGTTTAGAAAACAAAAGTGGATTATCTGTTATTGTTCAAGATGAAAAAGGACTGCGATATTCTGTAATCTTACGACGTAGTTGGTGTGGTAGTATGTACATGTTTAGTGGAAAAGACTGGTCAAAATTTGTGGAAAATAATTGTGTCAAAGAACTTGACATTCTGAAAGTTATGTCTTCCCATTGCGTACGAAGAGATGTTTTTGGCAAACTATATTTAGGGATATCAGCGGTTAGTTCAAAACTTAGGAAATGTAATGAGAAGCTGGTGAATAAAGAGCCGATCAAGTGGTGGTGGCCTAATATGAAGACATCACAGTTTGTGTTGTTTTTAATGTTCAATACCATTAAGTATTTATATAGTGCTCAAATTTATTTGATATTCATGTATGTTTACTCTTCATTTATCTTTACGTCAACGCTTTGTTTCACCCATTAGCTCTGGGACTCTCCATATAACGTATGTATCATATGTATGGTACTTGAATGATGTGAGGGTGTGTTGGATTTTAACTCGTGACATGACATTTAATCTGTGTAGGAAAAATGTCTTATGAGAATCGGTCATAGATGTACCGTGGAATAGTGAATGGAGTTGTGACAGAGGAGTTTAAAGACGGAGTCGACAGTTTTATTCAGTTTGCATTGAGTAATTCATCAGTAGCAGTTGATCCGATGGGTAACATCCGATGTCCATGTTCGGCTTATAAGAACAGAAAGTGGATATCGATATGGGATGTGCAGCATCATTTGTATACGAGAGGATTTGTTGCCCATTATGAGTTATGGTCGTCTCATGGTGAGTTGAATATTCAGTCATCTGCACTAGCTAATTACTTTGCCTCCACAAGTACGTACGTAGACATGGTTGTCGATGCTGCTGGTCCGGAGTTCAATATTCATGAAGATCAAACAAATGAAGAAGTGTCGAATGATATAGCTCAAAGATTTTATCAGTTACTTCGAGATGCTGATGAGCCATTATGGGATGGTTGTGAGAAGCATACACAATTGTCTGCAGTGTCACAGCTACTGAATTTGAAATCTGAATTTCATATGAGCGAGAGTTGTTTTGATCGGCTTCTCTTACTCGTCAAGAGTATGCTTCCTCAATCAGAGAGGTTACCTGCTGATTTTTACCGTGCGAAGAAGATGGTGAATGATTTGGGGCTTAGTTTTATGAAAATTGATGCATGTCCGAATCACTGTATGTTGTACTACAAAGATGATGCAAATAAGACATCATGTTGTATTTGTAAGCATGATAGATTCAAGCCTAAGAGAGGGGACAAGTCAAAGCAGAAGGATGTTCTGTATAAGTCATTGCGGTACTTTCTGATCACACCTAGATTGCAGCGGTTGTTCATGTCCCCGAAGACAGCTGGACACATGACTTGGCATGCAGAAAGAGTCCGTCGTGACGATCTTGAAATGAGTCATCCTGCCGATGGTGAAGCTTGGGCTCATTTTAGCCTTACTCATCCTTACTTCTCAAGGGATCCACGCAACGTGCGGCTGGGTTTATGCACAGACGGTTTCAATCCATTCGGAGGCTCGGTGGCATCTTACTCATGTTGGCCAGTATTTCTAACACCGTATAACCTTCCACCAGGCATGTGCATGAAGCGTGAGAATTTGTTCCTTTCATTGCTAATTCCGGGTCTAAAAAGTCCAGGAAAAAATATAGACATATATCTCAGACCGTTGATTGATGAACTAAAATTGTTATGGTCAGATGGGGTTCTCTCTTATGATGCATCCAGAAAATAGAATTTCAATTTGAAGGCTGTATTAATGTGGACAATAAGTGACTTCCCAGCGTACGACATGTTATCCGGCTGGAGCACACATGGGAGGTTGGCATGTCCTTATTGCATGGAGGATTCTAAATCACTCGTATTGAAATCTGGGGGGAAATCATGTTGGTTCG
Source organism: Colocasia esculenta (assembly GCA_014218235.1). Lineage (NCBI taxonomy): Eukaryota > Viridiplantae > Streptophyta > Magnoliopsida > Alismatales > Araceae > Colocasia > Colocasia esculenta. The sequence goes on from CM024757.1 coordinate 164,371,774, forward strand.
ATTGTCACCGTCGGTTTCTACCGAGTGACCATCCTTTCCGAAAGCAAATGGATTCTTTTATGAAAAATACAATTGTGATGGAGGAGATAGATATGGAACGGGTGTCTGGTGAAAACATGGCGAGGCGGGTCCAAAACTTACCGACTGTATCACAACTGCCTAGTAGTACCCGACAAATCCCCGGCTTTGGAAAGGATCACAATTGGGTGAAGCAAAGCATATTTTGGGAATTACCTTATTGGTCAACACTTTTGATACGACATAACCTAGACGTCATGCATATAGAGAAGAATGTTTTTTATAATGTGTTCAACACAGTTATGGATGTCAAAGGCAAAACGAAGGATAACATCAAGGCACGAATGGATTTGAAAGTACTTTGCAGACGTCCAGAACTAGAGCTGCAGCATGTTAGTGGAAAAGTGGTGCAACCTAAAGCTTCATATGTGCTTGGGGCAAGACAGAATAAGGAAGTGTTGCAATGGTTGAAGCAATTGAGATTTCCGGATGGATATGTCTCCAATATTGCCCGTTGTGTAAATGTCAACGAGGGGAAAATATACGGAATGAAGAGTCATGACTGCCATGTTTTCATGCAAAGACTGATGCCACTTGCTTTTCGTGAGTTGTTTCTGAAGCAAATATGGGGAGTAATGACTGAGCTGAGTCAATTCTTCAGAATTTTATCAGCATCAGAACTCAGACTTCATGACTTGCAAAATATGGAGCAAAATATAATACAGACAGTCTGCAAATTAGAGAAGATATTTCCTCCAGCATTCTTTGATTCAATGGAGCACCTGATCATCCATTTACCATATGAGGCTAGGGTCGGAAGACCAGTACAATTTCGATGGATGTATCCGTTTGAGAGGTATATTCCTATGTCTCAATTTATTCACATCACGACGATCTTTTATATTTCATATGTATTCATTTGAATTATTGTCGTAGGTGCATGCACGATCTTAAGATGAAAGTCCGCAACAAAGCACAAGTTGAGGGCTCCATTACCCAGGCGTACCTTATTGAAGAGATATCGAACTTTTGTTCGATGTACTTTGACACAGAGATCCGAACCCGACGCACTCAACCTCCACGTAATGATGATGGTGGAGATTCTAATGTGTCTGACCAACTTTCTGTGTTCAAGTGTCCCGGGCGAGCATTTGGATATTCTTCTACTCGTGCACTCGAAGACAGAGAGTTAGTAGCTGCGGAGATCTACATATTTGTGAATTGCGCAGAACTAGACCCTTACATTGAGTAAGCTCTCAACACTAATGAAATACATCATTTGCGAGCAATACTGCAGTACTTAGAGGTTGTGTGACATTTACATTGCAGAGAGTTTGACTCGGTCATACTGCAACGGAATCCACGTCTGACTGACGTGCAGGTTGAAAAGGAACGAGAGAAGTCTTTTCCTACTTGGTTAAGATCTCGAGTAAGTGTCTAAATATTTTGAAGCATAAGTGTTATGCTCTTATGCATACTTAGTTGGCATAATTTGTCATTGTCTGTCCCTTTTTTTAATAATAGGTTGAACAAGGTTTGGTTACTGATTCAAGAGTACAAGAGATTAGTTATGGGCCCTCGAAGATTGTACGCGTCTATCCAGGCTACATTGTGAATGGATACCGATTTCACACGAGGGGTTATGGACGGAATAAATCTACGATGAACAACGGCGTATGTGTGAAGGGAAGTGCTTACAATGAAAATGAAATAGACTATTATGGCATTCTCGAAGAAGTCATTGAACTGCAATTTTTGGGACAAGACAACAATGTAATTCTCTTCAAGTGTCATTGGTTTGATCCGACCTCCATTCGTAATGACACAACATATGGGATTGTCGATGTCAAGCATAAGTCCAAGTTGAGTACGTATGAGCCATTCATTCTGGCGGCACAAGCCCAACAAGTTTATTATTCAAATTATTCATCCCTCAAATTGAGAGACTGGTGGGCTGCATGTAGAGTGAAATCAAGGCTATTCCCTGAGTATGAGCTTCTCCGCTGATGATGACCTCGAAGGTGTTAATGACAATTTTTTCCAATCAAATCGGAGTGACGTACGAGAGTTGGCGGCTTCTACGCAGTTCAATGTTGATGATATAAATGAAACAATTTGCTTATATAAGGATAACGAATAAGAAGAAGTTGACCCAAATGCCCTTGAGTGGGAGGTGGAGTTTGATGTGGAGGAAGAGTCCCGGCATGATGAGGACGAATTCGAGGAGGATGACGAAGATGACGTTGAATTAAACATATCTTCAGCATCTGATGATGAATATAGATAATATACCCTACATTTTGTAAGAACTTCGTGTTGTTGTTAATTATATGTTATTCAACAACTACTTTAAAAATCAGACTTCATGACATGTTATATCTTTATTTATCTCAATAGAGATATGGTACGTGGAGGACGGAGTCAGACGGTTTTCACATCCGTAGGCCGAGGGTCTGCGTCCCCGTCCACGACAGGTATATGCATATGTACACACAAGAGTTTTTATATTATTGTTCGTATTAAATTCATATTTTCTAACGTACATACAATTTTGCAGGGACTGCCTCCCCGTCCACGCCGGTCGTCTCGGTGACAGGTATATGAATATGTACACACAAAACTCTACATATTATTGTTCAATTTAAATTCACGAGCTCTAACGTACATACAATTTTGCAGGGACTGCCTCCCCGTCCACGCCGGTCGTCCCGGTGACAAGTATATGTATATGTAAACACAAAACTCTATATATTATTGTTCAATTTAAATTCATATTTTCTAATGTGTATATAATTTTACAAGGACCGCCTCCCCGTCGACCACGCGAGTAGCACCACCTTTCCCTTCTTCCTCACCACCAGGTACATGTATGTTTCCATAGATTAGTATGTTTTTTTTCTTCCAATTTATACAACAATAGTGTACTTAATTGTTTTCAACAGAGGTGGAGAGCCAGCATCCAGCAGTGGATGAGGAGGGGCCTCAGCTACCGGGACGGCAGCCATGTTGGATCTCAGGGTAAACTTGATCACTTGAAACTTAATGTATTTGTTATTTTGTTATACATTTCATGTACAAAATTAATGTGCAATTGCAGGGGGAAGATAGATCCGGTTCTGCTTCCCGCTATATTACGACGCTGGTCGACGCACATATTCCAGGACCAGTGGATGCATGGAGAGAGATCCCGGTGCCCGTCTGAGATTTATTATTTGACATGTTCACGGTATTATTAATTTTTACTGATTTGAAGTCATTTATTTAATTACTATCTCTGTTAGTGCAGACAGTTGAGTAATTTTATTTCTTTACAGTGGAGGTACGCGTTCACGAGACCTGAGGATCTCCCATGAGCTCGAGCCATCTGGGAGTCTACTGCCCAGAGTAATTTAAGAAAGTCAATGTGGGAGGCCCGGGACAAAGCAATGAAGACCACAAGTAACCGGGATCCTATGGCTTGGCTGGATTACGGCTCTGTTTGGCTGAGGAGGGACTATTGGGAGTCCCTTTGTGAGCGTTGGGCTACTGGACCATGGCAGGAGTGGTCACAGGCGGCAAAACGCAACCGATCAACTCATTGGAGAAGAATGTGCATACTAGTGGGTCCATATCTTATGCGACCCACAGCCAAAAATTGGTAAGCATATTATTGTTCAATTGCTTAATACATTGATTATTATTGTGAAACTAACTAATTTTGTTGAATTGTAAGCATCACGAGCTCAAGCGTGCCCCTACTTTTCGCGAGTTATTTGATCGTACTCATAAGCGGAAGGGGACGGATGACTATGTCAGCGAGAGTGCTCGCACGATTGCTGTAAGTCAAGCTATAAATTTTGAATTCAATTAAGATATTAAAATAATTTGTTTTCAATAATTTAGTTTTAATTTGTTTTGCAGGAGACCTATGACAGGACGATGGCGGATCGCTATGTAGAGGGCACTCCCCAGCACGACTTGGATCCGGAGGCTTGGGTCGACGCAACGGGAGGGCCGAGGAAGGGTCGAGTGTACGGCTTTGGGGACAGCCTGGATACTACTCCAGTGTTGTCGTCATATGCGAGTTCGGTCGCTCCTCCGGCATACGCGAGTTCATCTGCTGCGCCGCCCGTCAGTGGTGTAGAGGAGATGAGAACCCTCATTCGGGAAGAGCTACGGACGCACTTCGGCGATATAGTTCAGCAGTTGATCTCAGCCATGCAGGGAGTACGCCCCTCACAGCCAGCCCCTCAGGTCAGTATTACTATTAATTTCATATATTTTGAATGAAATGAAACCACTAAAGAATGTCAAAACACAAGTTGAAACGACAGATCTAAAAAAAACCCAAGTCTAAAAGATTAAAACACACAATCCAGGGGTCCAAAATCCCAAATAGGGATCTGATCGGCAGGCCGTATGCTCCAACACGATCGGGTGGGTTCAATTGACGTGTGCGAACTGACGGAATCTAATTTAGATTCCCGGATTGGGTTGCGTTGAAATGACGGATCTAAAAAAAATCCAAGTCTAAAAGATTAAAACACACAACCCGGGGGTCCAAAATCCCAAATAGGGATCTGATCGACGTGCTGTTCACTCCAACACGACCGGGTGGGTTCAATTGACGTGTGCGAACTAACAGAATCCGATTTGGATTCCCGGATTGGGTTGGGGGTTGAAATGATGGATCTAAAAAAAACACGTCTAAAAGATTAAAACACACAACCCGGGGGTCCAAAATCCCAAATAGGGATCAGATCGGCGTGTCGTTCGCTCCAACACGACCGGGTGGGTGAAAGTGACGTGTGCGAACTGACGGAATCCGATTTGGATTCCCGGATTAGGTTGGGCGTTGAAATGACGTATCTAAAAAAAACTCAAGTCTAAAGGGTCAAAACCTACAACCCGGGGGTCCAAAATCCCAAATAGGGATCCGAACGGCGTGCCGTTTGGTCCGACACGACTGGGTGGGTTAAAGTGACGTGTACGAACTGACGGAATCTGATTTGGATTCCCGGATTGGGTTGGGCGTTGAAATGACGGATCTAAAAAAAACCTGAGTCTAAAGAGTCAAAACACACAACCCGGGAGTCCAAAAATCCAAATAGGGATCCGATCGGCGTGCCGTTTGCTCCGACACGACTGGGTGGGTTAAAGTGACGTGTGCGAACTGAAGGAATCCAATTTAGATCCCCAGATTGGGTTGGGCATTGAAATGACGGATCTAAAAAAAACCCAAGTCTGAAGGGTCAAAACCTACAACCCGGGGGTCCAAAATCCCAAATAGGGATCCAAACGGCGTGCCGTTTGGTCCGACACGACCGGGTGGGTTAAAGTGACGTGTACGAACTAACGGAATCCGATTTGGATTCCCGAATTGGGTTGGGCGTTGAAATGACGGATCTAAAAAAAAACCCAAGTCTAAAAGATTAAAACACACAACCCACGGGTCGAAAATCTCAAATAGGGATCTGATCGGCGTGCCGTTCGCTCTGACACGACCGGGTGGGTTCAATTGACGTGTGAGAACTGACGGAATCTAATTTGGATTCTCGGATTGGGTTGGGCGTTGAAATGACGGATCTAAAAAAACCCAAGAAACAACGGATCTAAAAATAGTTTCTAATTCAACTTGAGAAATAATCACATATTTTAAATTTAATTTTTGAAAATAATGTATGTATATTAATTTTTATTAATGTTTCTCATATTAATTTTTTTTTAATATAGGATCCACCTCCGGCACCTAACGATCACGAGGCGGGGACAACAGACGATCCTGCAGATCTGTCCTGATTTTTATATTTATTATTATGTATGATTTTACATTTGTTATATTTTATGATTTTATGTTGATTGTGAGTATTTGTGAAATTTATGAATATTGTAGCAGGTTTGAAATCATTGTTATTTCTCTATTTTTAAAAAAAATTACAAAACTTTTCGACGGAATTTCCGACGGATCGTATTCCCTCGGAAAATAGATATTACTGACGGAAAAACCCGTCAGCATTTCTGTCTAAAGTTCTGACGGATTGTTTTCCGACGGATTTGTTAGTCGGAATTTACCGACGGAAATGCCGACGGAATAGTCCGTCAGTCAATACTGGCCAAATTTCCGACACATCTTTCCGACGGTTTCCGTCGAAAATTTCCGACCCATTTTCCGTCGGATATTTTCTGTCGGTATTTCCGACACATTTCCGACGGAATGTTTTGCCGTCGGTAATTTCTGACCAGTTGTTTCCGACGGATCAGTTCCGACGACCGTTCGACGGAAAGCTATCGGAAGTCTCTGTTTCCGACGGATTGCCGTCGGATTTCCGACGGATTCTGTCCGTCGAAAATCCAGCAATTTCTTGTAGTGTACCCTGAAAGCATATAACATCTATATCATCTCCAAAATTGTATTAAAAAATCATTACATAAACATTTAAAATATAAATCTCTTGCCCATCAATGCCCACCCTTTCCCATGTAACATGAATATCACCTAAATTATTAATATCAACATCATCACTGCCTAGTATTAAGTTTTCCGCATCATTCTCAATGCTCTCCTCATTTTGCAAATCAAAATAATTTCTTGACTTTGTCTTCCTCACCACACACCATCCTTGCTCTTTTGGATCATCTATGTACTATACTTGCTCCACTTAAGAGGCTAAAACATATGGCTCAGTTGTACGTAACTTATATCTAAAGTTGACCATTGTGAAGTCTTCTTCTTCTCTCACTCCTCGCTGAATATCAACCCACTAACATTTGAAGAGTAACATCTTTCTTGTAGCATAATAGTTCAACTCTAGAATTTCATCTAAAATGCCGTAATATGTTACTTCCCCTTGAATAAAAGATTTATCCTTTAAACTTGAAAAACTTGAGATTTTTGTAGACATGTCAACTCCACTATTTTGTGTGACCCTATGTCGTTCCACATTTCGAGTTTGAAAGTGAAATCATTTACTAAGCAAGAGTCAAACTTCTTCACCATATTTAATGGTCGATCCTTAACCATCTTACTTACTCAATGTAAGGAGATATTGCCTCACAATTGAACAATACATATCGATGAGCTTGGTTCAACTCTTCATCGCTAAGATAACAATTGGTGCCGGCGCCTAAAGGTCGGCCTCCTTCAGAAAAAATTTCCCATCCCTTTTTAATTGGAATGTTACCATCATCTTCATTTTTTAAGGGTTGATTAAGCCATGTCTAAATATCATCATCTAAATACCTAGTAGAAAATGTAAGTGTCTCCTCCGCGATATAGCCTTCGGCCATTGAACCTTCTGGGCATGCCCTATTTCGAACATAGGACTTAAGTCTCACTAAAAACCTAACAAATTAATATTAGAAAATGTAAGTGTCTCCTCCGCGATATAGCCTTCGGCCATTGAACCTTCTGGGCATGCCCTATTTCGAACATAGGACTTAAGTCTCACTAAAACCTAACAAATTAATATTAGATAAAAATTATATTATTAATAGCAATAAATATTTTATAAATTTTGGCTAGACATATACCTTTCAATGGGGTACATCCACCTATAATGTACAGGGCCAACAGATGTATCATCAGGTAAGTGGATGAGAAGATGTACCATGATATCAAAGAAACTTGGTAGGAAAATCATCTCCAAACGACACAAAATGTTTACAACTTGTTGCCGTAGAATATAGAAATCATTTGAAGATGATGTCTTTGAACATACTTGTGAAAAAAATTTGCAATGATTAGTAATTACAGACCTCAATTCCTTTTGTGCCACTTCCCTCATTGCCACAAGAAGTAATTGTTGGATGAGCATATGACAATCGTGGGTTGACATGCCTTGATATGCTAGATGCATAACTATATGGAACTTTCACATTTTTGAAGACTTTACAAATAGTTTGTCTCTCAATGTTGGTCAATGTAATCATGGCAGGTGGCAACAACAATCTATTAGAGCTCAAAGTTTGTGGCTGAAATGCAGTCCTTATACCCAAATGTTGTAGATCATAACAAACTTTCAAGTTGTGAGGGCATTTTCCTGTTTGGGCCTGAACCAAACGGGCCTCCACTGAGAAGAGGGAAGACGGTCGCTAGTGCGGACAAACGCCTGCAAAACCAGAACCAAATCAGGGGGGCCCGGTTGGAGAACCGGGGAGAACCCTCCGATGCTTAAGTCAGTGTTGGACTGGAGAAGCTTGAAGGAATGGGGGTTCTCGTGTGTGTTGCGCGAGGGCAGTGTGAATAAGATCACGTACCTCTAGATGGAGGATTACCTAGGTCTTTTATAGGCCAGAGTGGTGGAGGAGAGGGGCAGAACATCCCTGTAATCACAGGGATTGGCTTTCCCTCGACACAGACATGAATAACAAATATGATGGCATGGAAAAGAGGATGTGATCGCCACCTAGATAAGTTGCCTATAGATGTAGAAAGACAATGGCTAACTTAAACTAGGAAAAGGAAGAGAACAGGAGGTTGACCTGATGTCGCGGTCGCCATGGCTGCCGCGTCTCTATTGTCGCGTCAGCGGAAACCGACGCGGCTTTGTCGCGTCACCCTAGGCCGTCGCGTTCTCTGAATGCGGGAGATTTGTTGTAGAGACCTTCTTCTAGTCCTCCAGCCGGCTAGAGCACCAGAGCTCCTAGTAGACTTTGCTTGCTTGCCTGCCAATCAAACGAAAACACAAAGAGAAGACCCTATTAGAACATGTAAAGTGTAGCATCTATTCTAAAAGACAAAGTGAGGTGGGAGATCATGGTGGGAACGCACCTGGGGTGGTTTTAAACCCCTGTGGGTGTGGGAAAGCGTGGGTGGATGATAGATGTGCTCTATTTAAAAAGAACATAAAAATGCATGTAGAGATAGAGAAAAGGGAGAGAAGAGATGATGAGCCCCATTAGGGCGACTTCCTGGCGTGGATGCAGCTCCAATGATGTGCCAAGATGTCCAGGAGGTCGCTGAAGTCGCCCTCTTCACATTCCTTGCTCCATTAATGGCGAAATGAATGAGTTGTGAGGAGTAGCAAGTGAAGGGAAATGAGTGGAATGAGTGGCTGCGTGGCTAAGTCTTGTTCAGAGGGAATTTTGGCAGCCCTTCGGGGTGATCATGAGGCTCTCCTCGTTCATGAGGAGGAGCCTTTCTTATATAGAGCTTGGAGTGAGAATATTAGACATTATCCCCTCAAAAGGATGTGGAAATTAAAAATGGGGGATAAGGCTCTATCAAAATCGGATGTAGAGTCCTTAGGGGAGCTTATGAGAGTCCCTAGGGCCGAAGAAGTGTTCAAGGGGTCGGGATAAACCTCTTGGACCAAGTCAAAGCGCATGGGAGGATAAATAGGATGTGGTTATGGAGGCCAGAGATCTCGGTCCTTGTCGCGTCAGATCGTGGGGTCGCGACTAGAGACGCGACGTGCGGGGGGTCGCGACAGCATTGCCCACGTGCATGGATAATGCATGGGCTGTCGCGGCGGCCTAACCCGTCGCGACTAGAGTCGCGACGCCACGATGCGTCGCGACAAGGAATCCGAAATATTTTGGATTATTCTCTTTAACCACATGCTAAAATAGGAGTCAAATCCTCTAAGGACTCTTTCAAATGATAGATTTCGGGATTTCAAAGCATTTTTAATGGATTAATGGGCTCAAATCAAGGCAAATAATGGGCTCAAGGTGAGTGACCAATTAGGGGCCCACTAAGATAGCAAGAAATGTGGTCCAACACATTAGTCATAATCGGGTGTCTACAGATTGCCCCTCCTTGGCTTCTACTTTGAAGGGGAGCGAAGCGGAAGTGACGTGGAGGCGGAATGGTGATGACGCGGAGCGGACTGAAAAGGGGAAGCCAAGGTAAAGAGACACCCGATGTTAACCAATGGGTAATTGGAATCTTTGTGAAAGCCCCGAGTCGATTGCTCGAGTAGAATGCAAAGAAGAGCACAAGTCTGGACGAGAGGAAGAAAGAAGAGGACGATCAACCTCTCGATTGAGAGGTACCCTAGCCGATTGGCCTGCGGGTTTCGTTTTGGAAGGACATGTGCGTGCCAGGCAGGTAACTCATGACTCTGTCCTGGGAGCGGTTCGCAACCAAAACGGATCAAAGGAGAAAAAAAAAAGTTTTGGATAGGGAATCCAGACAGGGAAAATCTTGTCAATCTGACGGGAACAACTCACTCGGAGGCAAACCTTTGATTCGGAGTGGAATTGATTTCTTGCATTTAAAACATGAAGGATGATTGGGCACTCAACAAGAGCTCATCAATGGTCAAGAATGAGTCAGAAAAGCTCAAAGTCCTATATGGTGCATGCTGGGCTAAAGTAAAAGAAATCGTCAAAACGAATGCAAAGAAAGGGGGAAAATACAAGATATATCAAGGATAATATTGTTAAACTGGATAAGAAAGAGTCAAGAGACTTCCTGCAACCGCAGTGCAGGCCTGAACCCATCGTCCCCGATCTTAACTAGCTCAACGGCCTATCCAATGGTCAACAACGTGCACCTAGATCATCATAGTTTTTGGTAAAGGGGAACTCAAATCCCAGAGCACATTAAGAACCAGCTGGTCCTTGAAAAGATATAATGAGTAGAATATCATATAGTAATGCCGGGAATAGGGGTAGAAATACAATACCTGACTTACCTGTGATGACATTTCCTCAATTTTTTGAATCATCCATGAGAAAATAAGCATAATAATCACGAGATGATAAATGAATTTAATGAACATAGTCAAAGAAACACACATACAAGGCACAAGCAGGAAAAATAAACATTCGGATCTAAACGCGACGCACTCATCGACCGCGACCTTGTCGCGTCGCAGCGCCCTGTCGTGACATAGTCGCGTCAGATCGCGGCGTCGCGACTCGGACAGAGTCCTAAAAACGCAGAAAACGGGACTTAGACTTATCCTAAGACATCTAGACTAGCACTAGGACTCCTAAACCTTTCCTAGACTTATCCTAACTCCTAGTTGCGGGATTAGAGTGGGTTTCTAACTCCCTAAGGCTTATAAATAAAGGGTTTGGGCTGTTAATCCCGCAGCTGAACTCCTGGCATCCTCTATCTTCCCAATCCTTCATCCTTCTTCAGCTCTGCAGCCATGAAGAGGAAGCTTTCAGAGTTTGCAGAAGCTATCCCTCCCTACTCCGGCCCAAAGGTAGCTAGGGAGTCCTACGCCGATCTCCAGCATCTCTCAGCTATCCCAAGACACATCTATTCTCGCCCGGATCTTCAAGTAAGTGGCTTTTCTCCATGAGTTTCTGCATTTTCTGCATTACTCTGTTTTCTCTTCTGTTTTGCTCTGTTTTCTTCTCCTTCTCATCTCCTCCTCCTCCTTTCTTCAGATCCTCCCTGGTCATAGGCGGTTCTCCAAGTTACCATGGCTGCGGCCGATGCTTGATGTGCTGCCTCCGGCCTCAATTTCCCTCCTAAAAGAGTGGGGATTGTCCACAGTGCTAGTTCTCGCCAAAAAGTACAACAAGATCATCCATATGTGGGATAGCATCACCGCACTTACCGAGCTGTGGCATACTCAAACACATTCTTTTGTCTTCTCCGACTTTGAAGCCACCGTACTTCTGGAAGAATTGGAGATTATGCTCGGTCTTCCGCGCTACCACCGAGGCGAGGAGATGAAATTATCGTATACTGTGGAGCAAATCAACTCGTGGAGTATTCTAGCCAAGCTGACTTCCATGAAGAACGACCTATGCTCCATGACCAGTGGCATGCACGTCCACCTACTCCCCATCGCACAGTGGGTCGTCTCACAATGCAAGCGGAAAACCGGGAGACACGGCGCCATTGCCAAGGCGGCGGCCATTTGCATATGCGGGATCATCCTCTTTCCTTCTGAAGATGGGACTATCTCCTTCGCCAACCTGAGCATCATCGATTCCATCTCGGAAGGTTTGACCATCGGCCAAGCAGTTTTGAGTTATTTATATGCCGGTCTATCTTCTGCAGCACTCGGAGGGCCTTTCTACGGGTCGGTGATTGCTCTTGAACTATGGATGGGGATGCATATCCAATTTCGGGCGGAGGAGGGCTTGACTGTGGAGTGCAAGACGATGTTGAATCATCCACTGGCATACGTGGGCGGACCACTGCATATGAGCACCCGGGCCTGGTGCAAGACGGCGCAAATAAAGGGCATCCAAACATGGCGCGGATACCTGCGAAGCTTGACCGTGGTGGACTTTGACGCTCGCCCCCGATTTATGCACGACAAGATGATCCATCTTTCTCAGCGCACCGGGCTTGCCTTGAGATTGCTGGGCAACGAGGCGCTTGTCTCTTACAACCTGGACCACTGCTACCTCCAGTGCGGTGCGGCCCGGACAGTGGTTCCAATCCTTTCACATTTCCCGCCTATCCAAGAGAGGAAGAGGGGCGACGCGCAGGACGAGCGTGATATGCGCAGTGCCGTCGTCCATTGGGAGGGATGTGCTATGAGCGTGATCCTAGCAGAGGTGGAGGAAGATGATGAAACGGTCAAAGAGTATGTTGAAGCTTTGAAGACGCTCCAACCTGCAGGAGGAGATGCTTGATTTATTTGATTTGATTTGTAGGCCAGATGGTAATTAGGAAAGTACTTAAAAGCATTGCTAGGTTGTCTTAGGATGGATTAGGGAGTGTAAAGATTTTGAATATGAATGAATAAGAATGAATTTTCTGTGCAATGTGAGGGCTCCGTTGATGACGCGACGATCAGGAGCGTCGCCTCTATGTCGCGGCCGAGCGGTGCGTCGCGACTATGTCGCGACGTCCCTTCCTGACGCGACATGAACGCGACGGAGCGCTGCGTCGCGTCACGAACCGATCGATTCAAAAAACAAACGCCCCCCCTTCCTTTCTTCTTTCCGGTTTTCAAAACCTTCGAACCTTCGAACCTTGGAATCCTCCCCCTAGCTCCCCTGCATCCCGACTTCCTTGCTAGCCCCAAGACATCATCCAAGCGACCTACATTGCGATGGACGGCGGAAAAGAGAGCGGCGAGGGCTCATCGCGTGGGAAGCGCCATGCGGAGCGACGATATTCATGACAACGAGTGGAGAGGCCCTCGGCTGAGGAGGAGGTGCCCGAGGCCATCATGGGAGAGGACGAGGAGGAGATGACTCCGGCCATGAACGTGGAAGAGGAGAGGAAGAAACGGGCCAAGGCGATGAAATCGGTAAGTACCCTTGGCCTTAAACCTTGAATGATGGTAGTGGAGAGAGCCACGGAGCCCCTGGAGGGCGCATGTAGGGCGAGAGGCCCATGAAAACACGGATCAAACAAAGAAGGCTCCGGCCGGTTTGAATCTGGAGACGCGTCAGCCCGACCCGTCGCGACGGGGGGGGGGGGGGGGGGGGGGCGTCGCGACAGTGTCGCGGCGTCCAGGGCGGTCGCGACCTATAAAGGCGACGCGATAAGGTCGCGGCGGCCCGCACCGTCGCGACAAGGTCGCGGCTGCAAGGCCTGTCGCGACTCTGACCGAACACACAAATGAAACCTGAATTTGAACTTGAACGAATTTTTTGCAGGGTGAAATGAGAGCTCGAGTGTCCTGGACACTGGTGCTGGTTGCCTTCTGGCCCTCCCCCTTTTCAGAGAGAGAGAGTAGACGAGATGGGGTTTGGGCAGGTCTTTAGGATCGAGAGGATGAGGGTGGACCCGGCTCTCAACCAGGACCTGCGTAGCAGGTGGGACACGGAGGCGAGTGCCTTCGCGTCCCTTGGGGACATATGATCCCCGCCTAGAGGATGTGAGCCGGATCACAGGGCTCAGAGTGTATGGGCGGGCAGTGAGCGGGTATACCTATCCTTGTTACCATGACCTAGCCGAGCGACTCCTAGACCTTCCATAGAGCGTAGGTCTTCTAGTGCCTAGAGTAGCCTTGCAGGAGAGTCTAGGTCTATTTGAGGCGGGGAAGAACGCAGGGGAGACTGAGGATGAGTATTTGGAGAGGCTGGCTAGAGTCAGTAGGAGGGAGTTGGCGAGTGAGCCTGGGCCGCAGGCGGACTTGGACTTGCGCCGTTTTTCTCGTCCTCTTTCTTGGTAGACTTTTGTTTGCCACGAGAGGCGACGCAGTCCATTGCCGCTTCCTGCCCTTGCTGGCGGATCTAGGTGAGGTAGGGGGGTATGCTTGGGGGGCAGCCTTCTTAGCGCACCAGTTTGACGGCTTGAGCGCCTCCGAGCGACAGACGTCCACGAGTGGTTTCTATCCCTTCCTTCAAGTACACTTTCTCTCCTAACTTTCTTAGATTCAAACTTCAGATTTTGCTTGAACTGCCAACTAACTCGCCTTGATTTTGCAGGTTTGGGCCTATCTACACCTCCCAGCCCTGAGGAGAGGGGAGCTCACACGGCCGGGCCTCGTGCCCATTGCACGCCGTTGGGACTCTCGCCGAGACACCCGCCACCTGGCCGACCAGCTGGAGCACCTGCAGGAGGCACTCGACAGCTACCCTTATCTGGATGTAAGTACCCTTAATCCCTCCCTCTTTGGAATTGTTTGCTTGAACTGATTGATCGCTTCTCTTTCTTGCAGGTGGTTTGGCAGCCGTATCTGGGGGAGGTGATGATGAGGGACAGCCTTGGTTGGTGCAGGCCCGCCCCTACTTCGTGGTAGGGCGGTGTGGTTGCATGCACTCAACCTTTGCTACCTCTGAACCGTTTCTGACGCAGCGCTCCTTGGGCCTTAGACAGAGCGTCGTGGAGTTCCCCGTCCGGGACCGGTTCCGCCGCCGGGTCGGAGCTTCGGGGGCTCAATGACACGACAGACTGGAGGAGCGGGCTCGCGAGCAAGTAGAGAACTGGGAGCGGAAAGGCAAGGGGGTTAGATCGGACGCGACCACAGATGACGCCTACCTCCAGGCGTACGCCTTGAAGTATGGAGGAAAGGTGTACAAGAGCGCCCGACACCAGGTAGACTTTCTAAACCACAACTCAAGAATTGAGATTTCATGATCAAAAACTGACGATTTGCAATTTCTGGCAGGTGGACGTGACTGGTGAGATTGCCTCGCTCCGAGCCTTGCTCCAGTCGGCGGTGCAGGATAGGATGCAGCTCAGAGGCAGGTGATAGAGCTGGTAAGTATTGTTCACCTTTCAACCTCTTTAACTTAAGCAAGATTTTGAAACTGACCTGCCCTTTGCGTGCAGCGGAGTGAGTTGGAGAGAGTGAGGGGTGCCGGAGCAGGCGGTGCTTCCTCCTCTCGGAGCACAAGGGGGTCTCCATCACTCATGGAGGCTCGACTGGCCGGGGCAGTGCTGAGAGCCGAGGAGGCTCAAAGGCATCTGGAGGAGCGGGTAAGTTCATTTAATCACTTGAGTCGTTCATTTTCAAATGGTGCTGATGAATTACTTGTTGTGCAAGAGAGAGACTTGGAGGTGACCCATGAGCACGCCATGATGCTGCAAAGCGAGAGAGACCAACAGCGTGCCCGGGCGGAGGCAGCCGAGGCACGGGTGGCGGAGATGACCCAGGAGCTGGCGACGCTGCGGGTGCAGAGGTCACCCGGAGATCAGGAGGAGGTCACCCGGCTGCGTGCAGAGTTGCTAGCACAGAGCAGACGCTGGCGCGGAGCCTCCAGCAGATAGTGACAGACATCGGCCGTTCACGCAGCCGGAGTCGGAGTGGCGTGAGCGTCAGCAGGGCGACCGGCGCCTCCGTCGGGCAGTATCTAGAGCGGTTCCTCCAGCAGGCGGAGGAACGGGAGGAGGGCGGGCGGCGCCGACTGGACGAGGGTAGCGCTCAGGAGGTAGAGGGGTGGCGAGATGCTGCCACCTCCAGATAGGAGAGAGGGATCCGGGGAGAGTGGTGGTGGCCAGTGAGGAGTCTTGTGAGCCACCTCCCCTTTTATCGATGTACATCTTGTTCATACTTTAGTGCACTTTTGCTTTTGTGCCAATGTTTATGAATGAATGAATGGTTTGTGATTGACACGAGTGAGAGGCGAGATTCAAACAAGCGAGAGAGATCTGAGCGCGACGTCATATTCTGCTCTTTAAAATTCCTGTTCCTGCACACACTTAGAAGAACAAGTTAAATATGTTCTTAGGTTCGGCCCCTTGCACAGAACATGATAAAAGCCAACTTCGCAAATTGTCAAGGGGCCGAGCCTTATTAAATAGGCGAAAAGACCATGAAAATAATGTATGCTAAAGAAAAGGAATATGTACACGGCAAAAAAAAACTATATATAATTTTTTTGATTTTGAGGATCTTTTGATTTTTTTGGATTTTGGGGATCTTTTGATTTTTTTTTGGATTCTGGGAATCTTTTGATTTTTTTTTGGATTTTGGGATCTTTTGATTTTTTTTGGATTTTGGAGACTTTTGATTTTTTTGGATTTTGGGGATCTTTTGATAACAACACCTCTTAATGTTGAGTAATCGACCGTGAGCCTCACTTCTACGTCACTTTGGCGAGTAAGATTTATGTGCAACGTATATTCATATTAGGTTTGGCAAGTTTTCTTGTCTCGGTGACAATCAATGTTCCAACACAGACCAAGCGCATGGATTCTCTGGTCATTTTAGGGGGGGTAGGAAGAACGTAAATGAGATAAGACTTAATCTTGGGGTTGGGGTAGCTTACTTGTAAGACTTGCAACGAATGAGTTACATGTGCTATTCATCTGTTGTCCAGGGACTTTAGGGCCACAGCATTTTCTCTTTTGTCCGGGGCATGCGTGCGACCGGGCTCAAGGGCGTCCCGCGGGGAACTGTACTGCCACTCTTTAACATGCCCCTTTCTCTTTGTCATTTCGTTGCTTTATTTTTGCGCTATATGCTTTTCTTTAGGACTGCCCGTCCCTTTTTGAGATTTCAAACACATGGTTCATATCGTTGCAGATTTACAGGTTAGCTTTCCCTTTGCCCCTAGACCTTGTCCGAATAGGGAGAGAATTGACCTTTCGTTTCTCTGAGCAAGGGCTAAGTGAGAACACTGTATATGGGGGAACAATGACCTTAGGTTTACCATGTTGAGTACGTGATTGCACATAAATATTACTTCGTCAATATGAGAAGGAGCGAGACATTTGCAAATGGCTATTTATTAATCGGTGTTGTTATCCAAAGATTTTCGATCAGGGGTAGAATCTTTTAAGATATAACCCATTCCATGGATGGGAGAGTTCATCACCATCGGCGTTTTAACCTATACGCATTTCCCGGGTACACTTCTTTGATGACGTACGGCCCTTCCCAGTTTGCAGACAATTTTGACCTTGGACCTCCAGGTTTTATGAAAACTCGCTTCAAAACCATGTCTCCTTCTTGAAATTTACGCTCAATTACTTTCTTTTGAAAAGATCTTGAGAGTCTATTTTGATATGAAAGCACGTGATCGGCTGCAGCTAGACGCCGTTCGTCTAAGAGTTCTAGTTGTGTAAGTAACGCCTCCCGATGTTCATCGGGATTAAGTTCTTATCCAACTGAATTCTTAGCGAAGGGATGAGGATTTCGTGTGGACATACCGCTTCCATTCCATACGTGAGTGATAAAGGGGTTTGCCCCGTAGGTGTGCGGATGGAGGTGCGGTAAGCCCACAGAGCCTCAGTTAGCTTTTCTGGCCAATCAACGAATTTATTAGACTCACAAGTTTTCTTTAAGATTTTCAAAAGCGTTTTGTTTGTGGCTTCGGCCTGACCGTTGCCCTGCGGATAATAAGGAGACGAATGATGCAAAGAAATATTGAACTTCTTACAAAGGTCTTGAAGGTCTTGTGATATGAACTGGGGTCCATTGTCGGTGACGATGCTGCCAGGTACTCCAAACCGCGCAATGATGTTCTTCATGATGAATCTGCATACGGTCGAGCCTTTGATTTCTGCAAACGCTTCCGCTTCGGCCCATTTGGTGAAATACTCAGTAGCAGTAAGGATGAAAGATTTTTGTTTTATCTGAGCATTAGGGTCACCAAGGAGCCCAATGATATCAAAGGCCCACATGGAGAAAGGCCAAGGAGAAGATAGTGGATGTAAAGAGGAAGACGGAGCATGAATTTTATCGGCATGGATTTGGCATCTGACACCCTACGGACGTAGGTGGCACAGTCTTCTTCTAAGGTTGGCCAGTAGTAGCCCTGCCTAAGGATCTTTTTGGCTAACATCTGACCATTCACATGCCCTCCGCATTCACCGGAGTGAGATCCTTCCACTATTTTCCAAGCTTCTTCATCGGTCACGCATCTGAGGAGCATTCCATTGAGAGCGCGTCTATAAAGAACTTCACCCACGAGGGTGTACTTCAATGCCGCTCTACGGATAGCCCGCCTATCTTCTGCTTCGGCTTCTTCTGGAAAGGTACCGTCTTTGCAAAACTGCTCAATCTCACGATACCACGGGCTTTCTTCTTCCATCAATTCCCCCAATTCAACAAGCAACAATTCCTTCGCTTCCTTCTTCTCTGCCTTCAACACTAGGGAGCTCCTAAGATTCGAGAACCAAGGATCTTGAGTCGAGGGAGCTTCTAATCTCTGAACGGTGATAGTCTCAGTGCTACGGCTGAGAGGGAAGGAGAGGGATGAAGCTAACGAAGCCAGAGCATCGGCCAGGATGTTCTGAGAGCGAGGAGTATGAATGTAGATGAGTTGGCGGAATTTCTTGGCGAGGAGCGTGACCAGATCTTGATACGGCTTGAGCTTGGGGTCACGAGTGCGATAGGTAGAGAGAACTTGCCGGAGGACGAGCTGAGAGTCTCCTATGATCTTGAGGTGCCGGGCACCTAAAAGGTAGGCAAGCTTAAGACCGGCTAGGAGAGCTTCATACTCGGAGATGTTGTTGGTGGCATAGAACTGGAGTTGATAAGCTAAAGGAATGGTGATCCCTTCTGGGGTGAGCAAGACTGCACCTATGCCCCGTCCCCTAGAATTGAGAGCTCCATCAAAATGGAGTGACCAGAAGGGATCATGGGAGACAAGTGATAGGTTTTCATCGGGAAATCCTCTTGAACCGTATCACTATGGGGAAGGGGAAGGTGAGCAAGGTGCTCAGCAATGGCATACCCTTTTATGGATTTCTGAACAATAAAGGAGATATCGAACTGAAAGAGGAAACTTTGCCAGCGAGCCAATCTGTCGGCGAGGACTGGCTTCTCAAGGAGATACCTAATAGGGTCCATTCTAGAAATCAAACTCACTTTATGAGCTAGGAAGTAGTGCTTCAATTTCTGCACTACCCAAACTAGCGCTGCACAAGTTTTCTCCATCGTGGTGAGTTTGAGCTCGGAAGGATTGAAAAGCCTAGATAGGTAGTAGACTGCCCTTTCTTTGCCGGATTCATCATGTTGGGCAAGGACAGCTCCTAGGGAGTCCTCAATTGTTGACAGATATAGGATCAGGGGTTTCCCAGGGATAGGTGCCTGAAGCACGGGCGGATTCATAAGGTAACTTTTGAGCTCATCGAAGGCCTCTTGGCATTTATCATTCCATTCAAAACTGACTCCTCCTCTCAACAGTTCATAGAAAGGACGACATCTTTGAGAGTGCTGAGATATGAATCTCCTTATGAACTGCAGCCGACCAATCAAACCTCGAAGTTTCGATATGTTCTTAGGAGGAGGCATTTCATTATTGCCTTGGCCTTGTGCGGATCTATTTGAATCCCCCGCTTACTAACTATGAAGCCTAATATTTTCCCGAGGAAACTCCAAACACGCACTTCTTTGGATTCATTTCAATTGATACTCTTGTGCGCGATGGAAAACTTTGGCTAGCACGAAGGAATGCTCTCTTTGGGTTCTCGACTTCACCACGATATCGTCCACGTAGACCTCAACATCAATATGTATCATGTCGTGGAAGATAGCTAACATTGCTCTTTGATAAGTGGCGCCGGCATTCTTTAGTCCAAACGGCATGACCACATAGCAGTATGTTCCCCATGGGGTGGTGAAGGAAGTCTTTTCTTGATCCTCTGGGGCTAGACGAATTGATTATAGCCGGAGTAGCCATCCATGAACGATAGAGTTTCGAACCCTGCTGTATTATCGATCAAAACATCCAAATGAGGTAGCGGGAAATCGTCTTTAGGACATGCCTTATTTAAATCCTGGAAATCTATGCAGATGCGCACTCTTCTGTCTTTCTTCATCACCGGGACGATATTCGCCACCCACAAAGGATAGAGGACCACACGGATGAATTTGGCTTGGTGTAGCTTATCAATTTCCTCTTTCATTTTTAAAGCGATGTGGGGGAGGAACCTTCTTAGCTTTTGTTTAACGGCAATTGCCCCTGGCTTCAAAATTAACCTATGCTCCACCAAATCAGGGTCAATGCCAGGCATGTCATCATAGGACCAGGCGAATGAATCTTTGAACTCCTTAGCATTTCTATGAGCACTTCTTCTTCTTCGGGAGGGAGATTAGAAGCTATGGTTAAGAGCCTGGGATCCTCTTGCGTTCCCACATTTACCTCTTTAGTGGGTTCGTCGACTGCTGAGGTAGGTTCGTCGAATCTTCTCATACCACTAGCATACGCCTCAGCAGCATCCTCTATCTCAACACCATTTTCATCTGATGGGTCTTCTTCGGCTACGATTTCATATATTCCAAAGTTATCGTCTAGCCCTTCCTCTGTCGATATCTCCTCTAAGTTCAAAACTACCGCTTCCTTGACGAACTCTTCGACAGCTAGAAGAGCGCCACATCTATGGACTAAGTCCAAGAGGTATCTACGGGGTACACCACTACCCTTCTTCTTCCTAGACGGGGACGGGGACTCACTAGAAGCTACCCCTGAACTTGAGCTAGACTTGATATTTACAGGAGGCCCTGGAGAAGCGTCCAGAGATTTATTGGAAGGGAAAGTGACAGGTGTGGCAGGGCCGCGAAGATCCTCCGATGGGGCTGGAGGAGGAAGCGGGCCACCCGAGCTCAGGGTGCCAACATCAGCGTCGGGGCGTAGGGGAGCAGAAGGCCCCTCACCCGGATTGCCCGAAATGGTCATGACTGACCACCAGGCGAGCGAAAAGGATGACGATGGCTATTGGGGAGCAGATGCGACGGGGATCGCCGTCGAGAGCTGGAGCAGGAGGGGGGTGACGAGGATCGCCGTTGAGATCAGGAGCTGGAAGGGGGTGACGGGGATCGCCGTCGAGATCGGGAGCTAGAAGGGGGTGACGGGGATCGCCGTCAAGAAGGGGATGCTGGAAGGGGGTGACGGGAATCGCCGTCGAGATCGGGAGCTGGAAGGGGGTGACGGGGATCGCCGTCGGAGACAGGAGCAGGAGGGGGTGACGGTGATCGCCGTCGGAAGACAGGGGCACACATTTTTTGTTATTTTGAATTTTCTCATCTTTTTTTTTTTTTTTAATAAAGATCTACATTAGACTAAATGGTTTGGAGAAAGACAGGACCGAACCATTAAAGAGAATGATGAAGCGGGGCGAAGGATGAGTGAATGCCTCAATGGCGTCGGATGAGATTTGAACGATGAGGGGAGAGGCAAGGGAATGAAGCTAACATTAGACTCAAGCACGGATGAAATAAAATGAATAGGAGGCCGGGAGGGCCCTGGCCAGAACTCCTGTATGAGTGGGGGTAAACGATCTGATTGGTTTTCCTCACCAAATCGGGCAACTGTCGCCTGGCGGTGGTTACTGCAGTTGATAGTGCTGTTACTTGTAGTACATCTTCTTCAGCGAAGAGACGATTTACTGCTGAGATGGGCTCTTCTGATTCCGGCTGTTCTGCCCCAGCTTCTGATTCTTCAAATAGTACGCTGACTGATGAGATGACATCGTCCTGGTCTGGATTTTCAGTTTCCTCTTCAGCCCTTTTCTTCTTGCTGGGCCGCTGCTCTTCCAGAACTTGATAAGCTGATCTTGCTGCTTCTGTTGTGGTGTTGTACCCAGGTTGGATGGGCCCCTTGACGAAGTGCTCATATAGGGACCAAGTGAGTGGGCGATGATCCGACTGTGAAGAGGGTAAGAATGCGGCCCATTCTGAATATCCGAGGCCACGCTTCGTGAACTTCTTGGCGGTGGCCACAGTCTTGGTCTGCCCTTGGAGATGAGTACCCAGGCCTCTCCCTGATTGATAACCCAGTCTGAACATAATGTCCCACCCCTTTGTATTCTTGCTCACATCCTTCTTGACTGCCATCACAGGAGGAGACCCAATTGGCCGATTTGAAGAGAAAGTATAGGCCCAAGTGTAGTTAACATCAAGTACTGACATTATGGGCTTATTGGACGGCCATACTGATGGCAGCACTCTCTCAACGGCTTCGACCGTATGTGTTGTGGTCACACTTTTGACCTTGACTATCCTTCCTTGGAAAGGGAACTTCAGGCATTGATGCGCTGTAGAGGGTACTGCCCCTAATGATTCAATCCACGGGCGCCCTAGAATGGCCTTGTAGGTGTGATCAATGTTCAGCACATAGAATTCCACAGACATGACGAGAGGGCCTAATTCAGCTTGCAGAGTGATGACCCCATGGCAGGCACGCCGCGAATTGTCATATGCAGCAATAGTGGTAGGCGTGGGCTGCAATTGACGTTCCGATATGTTGCAGGCTCTAAGAGTGCTTAGTGGACATACATTAATGGAGGCTCCCGTGTCCACGAGAGCCGCATCGATTGCCACCTTGTTTATGGTAAGTGTCACACACAGGGGCATTTTCCTGGCTTCGGGGGCGGCCAACTCGCCATCAGAGAAGGTAATGGTAGGTCCTCTGTTCACTATTGAGAGCACTGAGGGTAGATTGTCCGGGTTCATATCCTCGCTGACCATGACTTTTTGCAAAAAGGTTCTGAGAGCATCTTGGTGGGTCTGCGATCTCTTAATGAGCTCTAATATGGAGATCTTGGCGGGAGTCTGATCGAGATGCTTTAGGATGTCATATTGAGTTCCTGGCGCCGGTTCAATCTCTTCTGCGTCTTGCTGCTGCTGATTGTTGGTTGGTTGACCTGGCACAGGCATGGATGCGTTGGGATACATCCGATGAAACATTCGCCCGCTTCGGAGGGCAAGGTTATGGTGGAGTGGAGAGGCTGTGGTGTCGAGGATAGCGGGGTTGGCTAGTAGAGGTGCTGGCACAGGGGAGAAGGGGGTGTTGTTTGGTGGAGGGATGATGGGTGAGGTGACGGGGGAATAGGATGGCGAGGTGATGGTGGCAACATGGGGTGTAAGGGGAGGAGGCGTGGTGGATGTAGGTGCGGGAACAATGGGCGTGACGTGAGAAATGGTCAGGAGTTGGCCCACCTCATGATCGTCATCGAAAACCCACTGGGCTCCTGGTGGTGGATGGTGGACAACGGGGTTAACATGCGCGGGCGGAGGAGGCGGCGGAATTGGTTGAGGGTTCGGAGCGGGTTGGTGTTGTGGCATGGGGTTACGGACTATGCCCAGGTCGTTTGCCGGCTGCTGCGGCTGCTGCTGTTGCTGCTGTTGCTGGTGTTGCTGGTATTGCTGTTGGAAGGGCTGGTATTGCTGCTGCTGTTGCTGTTGTTGTTGTTGCTGTGGCTGCTGTCGCCTCTGTTGCTGCTGCTGCTGCCTCTGGCCTTGCTGGTCCCTCAGAGCTTGGATCAACCTTTTCATTTCTGCCCAATCAATCTGATTCTGCTCGTGGAGATCGTATATCATGTCCCGGAATTGGAAGCAATCGGACACATTGTGGCCCGGGTGACGATGATAGACGCAATATTTTGTTTGGTCGGCCGCCATATTCCAGTTCGCCTTCTCAGGAGGGAGTCTTAAAGCGTTTAGGGACATGAGGGCTGCGAAGACATCGGCTAGAGATTCAGGCAATGGAGGGTATTGGGTTCTCTTGGGCCCATTGGGTTTCCTGGGTGCATAGCCATTTTGTGGTGGAGGGACTTGGGAGTATTGGCGCTGGTCTTGAGGAGGATTCTGCCCTTGGGGAGGTGGTTGCCTGTTGTTGTTGTTCCAGGATTGTTAGGCTTGTTGGGTATAGGGGGACCTACCTACTGGGCCTTGAGGGTTGCTGACAGCACCTACTTGTTCATTGGTTTGGATCCCCTCGGTGACTGGGCCTTGCGGCTTCTTGGCATAACGGGCCTTGGGGGGTTCGAACATGGAATGTATAGGCGAGTCTTTGAGTTGGGTTTGGATGAAACGGGCTCGACTATACAATTGGTGCATGGTAGAGATGTCGTTCATGGACAGGATAGCTCGGTAGGTGGGTGTGGCGTTGGAAATCAACAGCTTCACCTTCTCCTCCTCAGGCATTGGGCAACGGACTTTGGCGGCCAATGAACGCCATCGGTCAGCATAGGTGGAGAAATCTTCTTCTGGCTTCATTTTCTCGGCCACTAAATCCACGAAAGAGTATTCGGGTCCCACCCGGTCTTGGAATTGCTGCAGAAACCTTTCTTGGACAATTCGGAAATCCTCTGCTTCCTCGGGAGGCAACAAATAGAACCACTCCAAGGCGGGACCATCTAGCGATTTCCTGAACAGATATGCCATGAGATGGCGATCATATTTGTGTGGTGCCGATTCATAGACAAAGTCCTTCAGATGAACATAGGGGTCCCCTATCCCAGAGTATCGACGATATACAGGGAGTTCGGACTGGGGAGGCACCCGGAGGTATTGGAAGGACGGGAGGGCAATGTCAGCTACCTTCCGAGGATCAATTTGCCTCCGGAGGTCATGAAGCTCCTTTTTCATACTTGTCCACTCCGCCAAGAAATCGGAAGGAGAATGGATCTGATGCGTTGGGACCAGGGAGCGTGGCTGCTCAAAAGAGTGAGACCTCTCGCGAGGGAGCGGAGCTGGTTCGGCCGTGTGGTATGTAGTGGGAGGAGACCGAGGCCGAACCTCTCGTGGGGGAAGGTAGCTTGGTTCTGAAAAGTGAATGGCCCGAGGGCGAAGAGGCGTAGGGTCTGCCCCAGATGAAGAAAGGTGGGGGGCTGAAGCGACGCGGACGGAGGATTCCGCCGGTCGGGCTGGGTCTTGACCCCGGGGAGATAGAGGTTGCTTCCCCTTGGCAGCAGCTATGAACTCTCAGACTTGGCCCGGAGTGAGGTGAGGAAGGAGCTGGCTGAACTGAGAGTGGGGGTCATCATCCCCGGGAGGAGAAGGAGGACGGGATTGGATCCCAGTAATGGAGGGAGGTTGGATATGCCCCGGGAGAGTGGCCATAGAAGGTTGGGCCACTTCCTCGAGCAGACCAAGGGGGAGGGCATCGTCGGCAAGGACGCGAAATTGGTCCATGTCGAAGAGGGGATTATGATAAAGCACGAGGATTGGAGGGGACTGACTCGATCTCCCTAAACAATGACGCATACACCCTCCAATCGAATTGGGGGGACACACCTAAACTTTATCACGGCAAGAAAGACAGAGAGAAGAAGGGGGACGAGAGCACTCAAGTTGTCATGCTTACAACGCGAATTTCTTATGATTCGAACTTGACCTTTTAAGTGAATTGATTAAAGAGATGTCACTCGGTCATGCGGTCCCTGATAGGAATGGGCTCAAGTGCTCCGGTATGACTAAGGATGGTACACACTCACGCGGGGTAGTTCAAACTATGGATACAACAGGTACAACCAGCCCGGCGAACCGCAACGTGCGTACGGCCACGGGGACTTACGGAGGCCCTCGGAAGGTGGGCCCGAGTCAGCCTACGAGTGCTCGTAGGTGAGAGGGCTCACTCAGCCAAGGAGGATCTAACCAAGTGGGATGAACAACGTATGCAAGAGGCTAGATGTATGCAAGAATGAAGATGAGGAGAAAACAGGGTGACAAAAGAAGTCCTCGGGTAGAATCGCGACGGCCAGATACGTCGCGACCCTATCGCGACAGGGCGGGCTGCCGCGATAAGGACAGAGGCCCGAAAACACACTGAGTCACCAACCCAATTCAAACAGACTAACTTACCAAACTAAGGAACACCAAGAGAAACTATAATGATACAACATGGATCAGGGAGCAGACAGAAACCGATATCTGGATGAAAGCAATAACATACAAAGCAAACCTGTTAACGCGTCGCCTGTCCCAACCGCGACCTTGTCGCGTCCGCTTCATCGACCGCGACAGGAACTGAAAACTTACAGATGAAACTAAACGGAAAATCCGAACCCTAACAGGATACTATTGGACAGAAACATGAGCAAACATGATCTAGGCACTTTAAGAACAACGCATGGTCTCATGGGCATCGAACAAGGAGGACATAGGGAATAGGAAGCACTAACCTGATGACGCGTCCCCCTTCTGCGACGCGACCCTGTCGCGACACCGCGATCGGTCGCGACAGTGACAGAGCGGGAAAAGGTGCAGGGAATGAAGAACAAAACCCTAACAAGACACTATAACGATATACAAACAAGGAAACGTGGCAAGCAATCAATCAAAATCTACGAGGGTGGCAATGAAGGTCCCACCGTGATCGCCAAAAGGTGTAATCACAGGGATTGGCTTTCCCTCGACACAGACATGAATAACAAATATGATGGCATGGAAAAGAGGATGTGATCGCCACCTAGATAAGTTGCCTATAGATGTAGAAAGACAATGGCTAACTTAAACTAGGAAAAGGAAGAGAACAGGAGGTTGACCTGATGTCGCGGTCGCCATGGCTGCCGCGTCTCTGTTGTCGCGTCAGCGGAAACCGACGCGGCTTTGTCGCGTCACCCTAGGCCGTTGCGTTCTCTGAATGCGGGAGATTTGTTGTAGAGACCTTCTTCTAGTCCTCCAGCCGGCTAGAGCACCAGAGCTCCTAGTAGACTTTGCTTGCTTGCCTGCCAATCAAACGAAAACACAAAGAGAAGACCCTATTAGAACATGTAAAGTGTAGCATCTATTCTAAAAGACAAAGTGAGGTGGGAGATCATGGTGGGAACGCACCTGGGATGGTTTTAAACCCCTGTGGGTGTGGGAAAGTGTGGGTGGATGATAGATGTGCTCTATTTAAAAAGAACATAAAAATGCATGTAGAGATAGAGAAAAGGGAGAGAAGAGATGATGAGCCCCATTAGGGCGACTTCCTGGCGTGGATGCAGCTCCAATGATGTGCCAAGATGTCCAGGAGGTCGCTGAAGTCGCCCTCTTCACGTTCCTTGCTCCATTAATGGCGAAATGAATGAGTTGTGAGGAGTAGCAAGTGAAGGGAAATGAGTGGAATGAGTGGCTGCGTGGCTAAGTCTGGTTCAGAGGGAATTTTGGCAGCCCTTCGGGGTGATCATGAGGCTCTCCTCGTTCATGAGGAGGAGCTTTCTTATATAGAGCTTGGAGTGAGAATATTAGACATTATCCCCTCAAAAGGATGTGGAAATTAAAAATGGGGGATAAGGCTCTATCAAAATCGGATGTAGAGTCCTTAGGGGAGCTTATGAGAGTCCCTAGGGCCGAAGAAGTGTTCAAGGGGTCAGGATAAACCTCTTGGACCAAGTCAAAGCGCATGGGAGGATAAATAGGATGTGGTTATGGAGGCCAGAGATCTCGGTCCTTGTCGCGTCAGATCGCGGGGTCGCGACTAGAGACGCGACGGTGCGGGGGGTCGCGACAGCATTGCCCACGTGCATGGATAATGCATGGGCTGTCGCGGCGGCCTAACCCGTCGCGACTAGAGTCGCGACGCCACGATGCGTCGCGACAAGGAATCCGAAATATTTTGGATTATTCTCTTTAACCACATGCTAAAATAGGAGTCAAATCCTCTAAGGACTCTTTCAAATGATAGATTTCGGGATTTCAAAGCATTTTTAATGGATTAATGGGCTCAAATCAAGGCAAATAATGGGCTCAAGGTGAGTGACCAATTAGGGGCCCACTAAGATAGCAAGAAATGTGGTCCAACCCATTAGTCATAATCGGGTGTCTACAGATTGCCCCTCCTTGGCTTCTACTTTGCAGGGGAGCGAAGCGGAAGTGATGTGGAGGCGGAATGGTGATGACGCGGAGCGGACTGAAAAGGGGAAGCCAAGGTAAAGAGACACCCGATGTTAACCAATGGGCAATTGGAATCTTTGTGAAAGCCCCGAGTCGATTGCTCGAGTAGAATGCAAAGAAGAGCACAAGTCTGGACGAGAGGAAGAAAGAAGAGGACGATCAACCTCTCGATTGAGAGGTACCCTAGCCGATTGGCCTGCGGGTTTCGTTTTGGAAGGACGTGTGCGTGCCAGGCAGGTAACTCATGACTCTGTCCTGGGAGCGGTTCGCAACCAAAACGGATCAAAGGAGAAAAAAAAAGTTTTGGATAGGGAATCCAAACAGGGAAAATCTTGTCAATCTGACGGGAACAACTCACTCGGAGGCAAACCTTCTGATTCGGAGTGGAATTGATTTCTTGCATTTAAAACATGAAGGATGATTGGGCACTCAACAAGAGCTCATCAATGGTCAAGAATGAGTCAGGAAAGCTCAAAGTCCTATATGGTGCATGCTGGGCTATAGTAAAAGAAATCGTCAAAACGAATGCAAAGAAAGGGGGAAAATACAAGATATATCAAGGATAATATTGTTAAACTGGATAAGAAAGAGTCAAGAGACTTCCTGCAACCGCAGTGCAGGCCTGAACCTATCGTCCCCGATCTTAACTAGCTCAACGGCCTATCCAATGGTCAACAACGTGCACCTAGATCATCATAGTTTTTGGTAAAGGGGAACTCAAATCCCAGAGCACATTAAGAACCAGCTGGTCCTTGAAAAGATATAATGAGTAGAATATCATATAGTAATGCCGGGAATAGGGGTAGAAATACAATACCTAGATCATCATAGTTTTCCGATTGCCTTTCTGGGATCAAATGCCGAGCAGCGACGGAGGACTAGGTCACCTTCGAAGAAGCGCTGTTCACGAACTCGGGCTATAACGTCGCGCATTTTTTGGATCCTTGTGGATCTTGTGTTCAGCGCTTGTGAGGCCAATGTGTGGCAAATGTGACTTTTGTTCTATGTGCGCGTGCATTTTTGGGGCTTACTGGGCCGATAGTTTAGGCCTACAGCACCCCAGGGTTCTCTGTCTGTGATCGCGATAGCAGGGGATGTCGCATTCTGAACATGACACTCTTGCCCGTCGCGTTCTTGTTGCCGCTTTGTAGCACTGATCGTCTGCATGTGCGCCACGTGTTGGGTGCTGGGTGACCTGCAGACGTCAGCTGATGGGAAGGCAACGCTTAGCTCCGTCGCGATTAGGTCGCGACGTGACGATACGTCGCGTTCTTAACCGCCGAGGGTTTTTAAATAACCTTGGCGAGGCAGAACCGCAACAAGTTCTTCTCGTCCAGGGGGAGAGGTCGTGTGGGTTTCCTGGAGGATTTCGGCGTGGAAGCTCGCGGGTTGGCGTGTTCTCGCCGCGGGAAGCTTGTGTGAAGCGGAAGAAACGCCGAGGAATCACTGTACTGTGCGTTTTTCACGGAGGTAGGGTGACTCCTCCTGTTTTCGGGGCTGAGGATTGCGTAGGAGAGTGGTTTGATCAGTTATTTGCTTTCCTAATAATAGATACCATGACTAGGGATTCACAAAAGCATGGAAAACATGAATTAATGGTGGTTTGCATAGCATAGATTGGTAATCCGTGGAGAGGATCCCGGATTAGGGTTTCTTCCTATGAAGGCGACGGAACCCCCTGTCGCGATCTGATCGCGATAGGTCAACCTGTCGCGTTCAGGTGGGGAACGCGACATATAGGTGCGTCGCGTTCATGTGGTGAACGCGCCACATCGAGCTGTCGCATTCTGAAGGCGACACAGGCCCATGTCGCGACCACAGCCGAGTGGTCTGAATATGCATGACTTATGTGACGTGATTATCTGATTGTTATTATTCGGTGTATTTGGTAATACCGTGTGGTGCATTGGCACCTGTGGCGCTCTGGGAGCGCATGTTTATGAGGCTAGCGTGTTGGTTACATAGCTAGCTAGTGGTTTTGCGTGTTGGCGTGGTATGCACGTGAGTTGCACTGTGTTCACGTGTTGTGGACAGTCGGTACTCGTGAATATTGTCAGATTTCACGTGGTTTGTGCGGTGCACACGTGGTTTTGTGTGCGTGGCAGGTAGTACGACGCCTACCGTGGTTACCTCTCCAGTTGGGTGCCCCAGGTTCTCTGTGAGCCAGGTTGTTAGTTCGGGGCTTGTCCCGGTACTTGTGTTGTACTGTCAAGGTCTGTGTCGTCTATCCTGGACACCCTCACTCCTTTGCTGAGTTGTACGTCCAGCTGAGGGAAAGATGACAGTGGGACAGTGACTCTTGAGTTTGTTTTTAGTCACTTGTAGCGCGCTCTTAGTTGGGGGTACGGACACCAGTAGTCGACACTGGTCCCCATCTAGTCCTTTCCAGTGCCTCACTCTAGGGTGCTCCGGTCAGAGACCCTAAAGGTGCCAGGCATGGGCCTGTAGTTGTATGTCCGCAGGAGTGGGTTTAGTTGGTCTCCACAGTTGTTTGACTTTTTCTCGTGGAGCGACAGCTGGACCGTTCGTCCATGGCTGCAAGACTGAGAGGCAGACCTGTGTTTGTTTGTCCGAGTCAGTTACTGGTGTCGCGAACCAGTTTACGTGGCTCTAGTGTGGCGGTCTCTACTTTAGCTCGTACACGTAATTGAGTTTTGTCGTTTATTTAATTACTTTGTTTAATATAGTCGGCAAATGGTAAGTATGTTTATTGCTTTAATGATCTGCATGGTTGTGCTATAAATTGCTAGTATAGTTTACTGCTTCCGTACTTGTGTATGGTTTGCTCGAGTTGGGGGAGTTCCCTACTGAGCCAATGACTAGTGAGGCTCACCCCTATCCCCCCCCCCCTCAGGCGAAGGCGAGGAGGAGGTTTCGTTACCATCTTCCAATTCGGTGCCGTGTCGTAGCGGTGTTGGGCCAGCGCCTCCAGCAGTGTAGCTTTCATAGTAGTGTAGTATCTTTCCTCGGTTGTACTAGTTTACCTCGGGGTATACCCCAGGCTCCTGTACTTTTGTTGAAATTTGGCTATGTAAATCTTGTACATTATATATGAAATGGTGAATCATATACGAGATCAAGTGTGTTCCTTTCTGTTTTCACGGACTCGTGTGTGGTATCCCTTGCGAGGCTACGGCCCGTTCGTGGATGGCGGACTCAGACCAAGTTCGTTATTGGTTTAATGGGCTTGAACGAGGTGTTCCGTCACATGGGCGTTATAGTATTACGCGAGCCGTTGTTGTTGTTCGGTGACACCACAAAACGTTAGGGAGCTCGTCAATCCAGAAACCTCCTGCAGCTTCCACCCTTGTGTGTATCCCGTGCAGCAGTGTCCGGTTGGCATTTTCTACCAAACTGTTAGCCTGAGCATGTGCTACCGAGGTGAAGTGATTGTAGATGCCAAGCTCAGAGCACTTCTGCTTAAAGAAGGTGCTGTCAAACTACTTCCCGTTGTCAGAAGTGATCACCCTTGGAACGCCAAATCGGTAGAGGATGTTCTTCCATATGAACTTCCACGCGGCTCGCTCGGTGATCGTGGCAACGGGTTCTGCTTCGATCCACTTGGTGAAGTAGTCAATAGCCACTAACAGAAACTTATTTCATCCTTGGGCCTCTGGGAAGGGACCCAAAATGTCAATGCCCCACCTGGCGAAAGGGCGAGGTTCGAACAGGGTATGAAGTTGCTCGGAGGGCTGCTTGATAAGCTGCCCAAACTTCTGGCATTTCGGGCACCTTCTAACAAAGGACAAACAGTCCTTTTGCAGAGAAGGCCACCAGAATCCTGGTCGGATAATGCTGCGCGCCAGTGTTCTGCCCCCCAAGTGGCTTCCGCACAACCCCTCGTGAACCTCTTCGATAGCCGGGAGCGCCTCTTCGGGGCTGAGGCATCGTAGGAGAGGCCTTGAAAGGGATCGCCGGTACAATTTGCCTTCAACGAGGGTGAACCTCTGGGAATGCAGTCTAATCTTCTGGGCTTCACCTTGGTCAGGCGGAAGCTCCTCTAGAAGTAGATAGACCAGGAGAGGGTCCATCCAGCTCGGAGCC
The DNA here is from genome assembly GCA_014218235.1 of Colocasia esculenta. NCBI lineage: Eukaryota > Viridiplantae > Streptophyta > Magnoliopsida > Alismatales > Araceae > Colocasia > Colocasia esculenta. Next base: position 164,403,681 of record CM024757.1, read on the forward strand.
GGAGGGCCAGACTCCACAGCCGCTATATCCACCCTGGTGCTCGGTGAAGCTAACTCTTCTATGAATATGGAGTGAGAAGGGGCGATATCACCTGAAGACGCCAGCTTGGAAAGTGCATCGGCTCGCGCATTCTGCTCCCGTGGCACGTGGATCACTTCGAAATAGAGGAGGTCCTCTGCTCGGCTTTTGACCTGCTGGAGGTATTGTGCCATGCAGGGCTCCCTTGCCTCGAAGTTTCCGTTCACCTGGCTGGAGACCAGTTGTGAGTCACTGAAGACCCGTAGTCTAGACGCTCCAAGGTGCCTAGCCATTCGAATTCCGGACAGCAATGCTTCGTATTCAACTACGTTATTGGAGGCAACAAAACAGAACCTCTAGGCGTATTGGAACTCTAAGCCCTCCGGAGAGGTGAGAACCAAGCCCGCTCCGCTTCCTGTGACACATGAGGATCTGTCAACATAGAGCTCCCACGGGGGCTCATCTGCTAACGGAGGATCCTGCTCGGCCGGAATGGTGCACTCCGTAATGAAATTTGCCAGCGCTTGCGCCTTAATTGCCCTCCTTAGACGGTAGCTGATGTCAAAATTGCCTAACTCGATGGCCCATTTGATGAGCCTTCCGGAAGCCTCCGTCCGCTGAAGGATAAGGTTCAACGGCTGGTCAGTAAGGACCGTAATGGAGTGGGCCTGAAAATAAGGCCTAAGCTTCCGCGCGGCTGTGACCAGAGCCAAGGCAAGTTTCTCTGCTCGGGGGTACCTTCTTTCAGCCTCCTGAAGGACCCTACTGATGTAGTAGACTGGGCGCTAGGCCGCCGCCTCCTCTCTGACTAGCACTGCACTAATGGAGTCTTCGGTAACCGAAAGGTACACGAACAAAGGTTCTCCAAGCACAGGCTTTGAGAGAACAGGTGGGGCCACCAAGTATGCCTTTAGCTCGGTGAAGGAAGCTTCGCAATCTTCTGTCCACCGTACATGCCCCCCTTGCTGTGAGGATCCTTTGGGGCCTCGCAGCAATTTGAAGAAACTGAAGCTTCTTTCCGTTGCTCGGGACATGAACCAGTTGAGTGCGGCGAGGCGTCCAGTGAGGCGTTGGACGTCGCACACTGTCTTAGGACTGGTCATTTCAAGTATGGCTTGGATCTTTTTGGGGTTGGCCTCTATTCCCCTATTTGAGACGAGGAAGCCGAGGAACTTACCCGAGCATACTCCAAACGCACACTTGGTGGGGTTAAGCTTCATGTTGTACTTCCGCAAAGTTGTAAAAGTCTCTGCAAGGTCGGAGATGTGGTCAGTGCTCAGAAGCGTTTTGACCAGCATATCGTCGACGTAGATCTCCATATTGCGCTCGATTTGCGGCTCGAACATCTTGTTGACCAGCTGCTGGTACGTCGCACCTGCGTTCTTCAGACCAAAGGGCATCCTAGTGAAGCAGTATAAGCCCAGATCGGTGACGAACATAGTGGCGTCTTGGTTTGGGGAATGCATGCTGATCTGGTGGTACCCAGAATACGCATCCAAGAAGCTGAGGAGCTCGTGCCCGGACGTGGTGTCTACCAGCTGGTCGATGCACAGCAGAGGAAAGTTGTCCTTGTGCGTAGCCTTGTTAAGATCTTTGTAGTCCACACATACGCGCCATTTGCCATTGGCCTTTCGTACGAGGACCACATTAGAGATCCACCTCGGGTAGTGGGCTTCCCGGAGGAGCCCTACTGTTCGACTTTTGACGACGTGATCATGGATCGCGGTTTGCCGTTCGCAGTTGACGGGTCGTCGCCGCTGCTGGACTGGTGGAACCTTTGGGTCCAGACGAAGGCGATGCACCATCACGTCCGGAGGGATGCCTGGTAGCTCGTCATCTGACCACGCGAACACATCTAAATTGGCTGAGAGGAAAGCCTTGTAATGTTGCTGTTCGACTTCCGAAAGCAATGAGCCAATATAGAGGACATTTTCAGGGTCGTCATCTATGCGGACAGGAAGCAGATCTTCAACTGGAGTTCCTCAGCTAGTAGAAGGCTGGTCGGCTTGCGGAGGCACGGGGGTCAGGGCTTCGAGAGGCTGCTTGTCCCTTAATGAGAGGACATAGCACCGTCGAGACTCGCGCTGATCGCCGAGCACCTCACCAATCCCACACGGAGTGGGAAACTTCATCTTCTGATGGAGAGACGAAGGTATCGCCTTAAGTCTGCTGATCAGGCCCTTGCCGAGGATAGCGTTGTAACCAGGCATATTCCGGATGACCAAGAAGTCCACCATCTTAGTCACGTTTCTTGGGGCCGTCCCAAGAGTTATTGGGAGGCGAGCTCGTCCTATAGGCTGAACCAAGACCCCTGAAAAGCCGAACAGAGGTGACTCAACAGGGATGAGGCGGTCGGTTTTCAGACCCATAAGCAAAAAGCAGTCGTAGGCCAACACATCTGATGCACTTCCATTATCCACCAAGATCCGGCGCACATTACAATGGTTGATGGTGGCTGAAACAACCAGTGCATCAGTGTGCGGAGTAGTAACTCCTACAAGATCTTCGTCCGAGAAGGTTATAGCCTCCTCGGTCTGTGCGCGTGCGGGATTAGGGGGATAAGGGGCCGGTCGGGGTGCTGAGGGTCTGTCCACGACATGTACTCGCCGAGCATAGTCGTGTCGGCTTTGAGTGCTTTCTCCTCCTGCGCCGAAGCCTCCCGCGATCACATTGATTTCCTGCCCGTTAGGCTCGTTGTTGATCGGTTGCTCGGGAGTCCGCTCTCGGCGTCGGGGGCGATCTTCGTTGCGGCGCACGAACCGTCCAAGGTAGCCGCTCTTGATGAGGGACTCAATCTCATCCTTGAGCTGGCGGCATTCGGAGGTGTCGTGGCCATGGTCACGGTGGAAGCGACAGTACTTGTCTTGGTTGCGTCTTCGCGGGTCGGAGTGCATCCTCGGCGGCCACCAAACATATGGCTCGTCCCAGATTTTCGCCAGGATCTGTTCGGGTGCCACCGTGAGCGGGGTGTAGTTGGTGAAGGGGCGTGGTCGGCGCGGTGAATCCCCATCGCATCGACCTTTCTTCCGGTCTCGATCGGAACATTTGTCAGAGGGCCTCTTCTTATCCGATTGTTCACTCTGCTCTGCTCGGCCGATAGCTAGGCTCTCCTCGCAAGCCGCATGGCGTCGGGCGATGGAGAGCAGCTCGGCCAGAGTGGAGGGCTGTTGCACACCAAGCGTCCTCTGGAGGAAGCCATCGCGAGTGCCTTGGATAAGGGCATTGGTGGCTAGAGGGACGTCGAGGCGAGGGATGCGAAGCGCTTCAGTCTGGAACCTCTTGACGAAGTCCCATAGCGCCTCACCTTTCTTCTGGCGAACGGCCAAAAGAGAGGCCGCAGTGCGAGGCTGCGACCTCCCACCAAGGAAGTTGTCCCGAAAGGACTTCTTCAATTGGTGGAAGGAGGAGATGGAACTGGCAGGGAGGGCCTCGAACCATGCCCTGGTGGTCTCCTTAAGGGTGGCTGGAAAGGCCCGACACTTGGCAGCATCGGATGCTCCGTGGAGCACCATGTGCGACTCGAACCCGTGGATGTGATCCGCCGGGTTGGTGGTGCCATCGTACAGTGCGATGGTGGGCAGCGGAAGCTTGGGGGAGACCCGAGCTTCCAGGATCTCCGTCATGAAGGGGGAGCGGAAGGCCAGGTCCTCGTCCGCTGGAACCTTGCCCTCTGCCCGTTGGACCATCGCATCTACACGACGTTCCAAATCGACGACGCGGCGCAGACATCTAGCTAGCTCCAGGTCGGAGGGCAGAGAAGCCTCGCGTCCAGACCTGTGGGAGTTGGCACCCACGACGGAACGTACGGGGGGTGGAGCCATCATGGAGCGACGTGGTGAGCGGCCACGACGCTCCGGAGTACGCCTCTCAGATGGGGCCTGACGCGATCGTTGCAGCGAGTCCTCCTGCTGCTCCAACGGCACAGGAGGGGCGCGAGAGCGTCGGTGGGACGACTCCGCTTGACGCTCCTGCAACATGGAGGCTGCTGGGGCTGGCTGCCTAGTCGTCTGGGCCTAAAGCCCTAGACAAATCCCCGTCAAGTGCTGCATTTGTCCCCGGAGTTCTACTACCTCCAGGGTAGTTGTAGGCATGGCAGCGACAGGGACGACGATGGTTGCACTGGCGGGAGCGACGACAACATCAACAGGGGGAACCCGCTGACGAGAGTCTGCCCTGGACTGACGGGACCTCGTCATTCGGCTCCCAACGTTCTGGTATGAGGACCGTCCGCGAGCCATGGCTGTTGCCGCTTCCCACAGACGGTGCCAAAAGTTGAGGGCATTTTCCTGTTTGGGCCTGAACTAAACGGGCCTCCACTGAGAAGAGCGAAGACGGTCGCCGGTGCGGACAAATGCCTGCAAAACCAGAACCAGATCAGGAGGGCCCGGTTGGAGAACCGGGGAGAACCCTCCAATGCTTAAGTCAGTGCTGGACTGAAGAAGCTTGAAGGAATGGGGATTCTCGTGTGTGTTGCGCGAGGGCAGTGTGAGTAAGATCACGTACCTCTACATGGAGGATTACCTGGGTCTTTTATAGGCCAGAGTGCTGGAGGAGAGGGACGGAACGTCCCCAGACAACGCTGAAAAGGGCGCGCCGGTTAGCGCCCTTGACGAGGAGTTATGCACCCAGGCGCCCGTTGAGGGGGCCTGCAGTTAATGAACCATTTGATCGTGGGGCGCACACGATGCAGCCGTTGTAACCGTCTCAGGGAGGCAAAAGGCTGCTCAGATTCTCCTGAGCGGAAGGTACCGAGCAGGTGACCTGTTCGGAGGGGCTGGACCTGCTATTCGGTAACCAATGCTTGCTGCTCGGTTCCTGGTGCCTGGGCGCGATATATGCCAGCGGGATCAAGGCACGCTTGGAGAGCGGAACCTGTTCGGTAGGCCAGGGCCTAGGCCAAACAGAATGTAAGGTGTCTATAGATCACCTCTGGTTCTTGGGAATGTTCGGACACGGAGCGTGTTCGGGATCCTCGAGCTATTTCCGAGGATGCATGGCACTTCGCTTGAGGACCATGCCTATCCGCAGGCTCATGATGGGCTATAGTCAGCCATGATGGACCCTGCAGGCCTAGGTGGCTAGAAATGGCCACCACACAAGTCATCCTTAGTTTTTCCATCAATGTCCAAAAGTGTACCAACAATACTATCACAAATATTTTTTTTGATATACATCACATCAAGATTATGTCGAAGAAGTAACAACTTCCAATATGACAATTTAAAAAAAATACTTCTTTTCTTCCATGATAAATAGTTGGTAGGACCTTCAACATTGCCCATAGATGTGTCTTTCTTTTTATGTTTTCTCTTTATCTTTGTTTTAGATTTAGGAACCTTACCAAAAATAAATGTCAGTCCATGTAACTGCTCTAATATATCAATCCCAGACAACGGAATTGGTCTACTTCTCATTTCTTCTTTTCTATCAAACCGTCATTTTAAAGAACGAAATTTGTGATCGTCTTTTAGCCATCGACGATGATTTGTGTAACAGAACTTTCCACTTGCTTTCAACCATTGTGAACTTGTCTCTATATTACATGTAGGACAAACTACTTGGCCTTTAGTGCTCCAACCAGATAGATAAGCATATGTAGGAAAATCATTAATGGTCCACAGTAATGCAACACGCATACAAAAGGTTTCACCTTTAGAAGCATCATATGTTTCAACTCCATGCCATAGTATTTGTAATTCTTCTACAAGTGGTTTAAGGTAGACATCAATATCATTTCCTGATCCATTAAGGCCAAGAATGATTAAAGATACAAAAATATTTTGTGGCTTCATACACTGCCATGGAGGTAGGTTGTATGGTGTCAATACCAGAGGTCATGTACTATGACTCGTACTCATTGTCCCAAAAGGATTGAAACCATCACTTGTCAAACCTAAACGTACATTGCGAGATTCTAAACCAAACTTATATATGGCATCTAAAGTTTTCCAACAAGAGGAATTAGCTGGATGTCTCAATATACCATCTTCTTGCCGCTCATCGCTATGCCATCTCATGTTTGGTGAAAATTTGCTATACATATATAATCTTTTCAACCTTGGAATTAAGGGAAAGTGCCGAAGAACCTTCTTGGCTATCTTATATATATATATATATATATATATATATATATATATATATATATATATATATATATATATATATATATATATATATATATATATACCCACTCTTTTCTATTGTAGTCTATCTAGATTCTCCACATTTAGGACATTGCTCATGAGACTCATAGTCTTTCCAATATAAAATGCAATCATTTGGGCATGCATCAATTTTATGATAACAATATCCCAACTTACTAATGATTTTTTTCAATTCATAAAATGTACTTGGCAATACCTCACCTTCTGGAAGAGCCTCTTTCAACAACTTCAATAGCATGTTGAAGGATTTGTTACTCATTTTACCCATACATTTTATATTGAACAATCAGATTATAAATGATAGTTTGTTGAAAGTCTTACAACCTGCATATAATGGTTTTTCAACATCTTCCTGCAAATTTTGGAATGTATCATAGTCCACTTTATTCTGATTGGTAGAGATGTTTTCTATATATATTTTATTTTCCGAGCCAAATACATCTCGCAACATTGAACGCATACCACCATCCTTTGGGAGATCTTCACATGCAGAATCTAGGGATGTTGGCCTACTGCAAGATGAATTAGGCACATGAAAGTCCCAAAACCTTTTGTCTTTGATGACTCCATTGAAGTATCAATGTTCCCTAACTATGTTCTTGTCCCATTTACACATACATACACAATTCACACAAGGGCACTTGATACTTGACGACAGATCAAAATACCCACACGCAAAATCGATGAACAAGTCCACTCCATCTAGATATTCCTTTGAGTACTTTGACTTGTCCATCCAACTCCGATCCATTTTCTCAATGACTACTTTACTCTATTTACTCTAACAAAAAAATAAATCTCATATACTCATTGACAAAAATATATTTCAAAAAATATATTTCAAGTCTCCAAAAAATGATTTCTACATATATAATGATCATTCATATGAGCCATACATACTTAGTTGCAGTTTGTTTTGTAGCACCTTCGTGGCTTCTTCAAACAAAAGTTTCACTGCGAGATGCCTACAAACACAAAGAGAAAACATAGTCAAGTAAATTTTACACAGTCGGAGGGGATGGGGAGGGCTGGGAGGCCAACAAAGGTTGGCTGGGGACTAGATTCAAAGGAGGGGATGGAGAGGGTTGGAGAGGCCAACAGAGGCTAGCACAACAATGCGCACAAATGACGCCATTTGTATGCATTATTGTGTCATTTGTGTGTCTTCACTACAAGAAAAACGTCATATGTCAGCAGCTACGTGCCGTTGACAAAACCAAAAAAGTTGTTGACAAACACATATGTCAACGGCTTAAACTCGTTGACAAAGCCGTCGACATCTTAGTCGTCGACAAAACATACGTCAACAGAATTGTAGACCGCTGACAAAAAAATTTTATGTCAGCGGCTAGCTAACCGCTGACAAAATTTTTTTTATCTCAGCGGCTTGCTACCCGCTGACAAATAACGTTTTGTCAGCGGCTTATAAAACCGCTGACAAAGAAAATTTATGTCAGCGGTTCGTTGACTGCTGACAAAATTTAAGATATCTTTTGTCAGCGGCTTATAGCCACTGACATATGTTTCTAATTTTTTTTTAATAATTCTTTTACAATTTCTAATTTGCTGTTTGTATAAAAATACCTGAACAAACACAACAAGAAAATAAATCCACATTCAATTCATATAACATCAAAATCTCTAAATACTCAATTCATACAACATCAAAATAGTCAATTCATATAACATCAAATTTCTGTTTGTACAAAATACCTGAATACAAACACAACAAGAAAACAAATAATACAACTAAAATAAATCAAAGTCTCTAAATTAATGTCATCAAAATATCTATCTAGCAATCAACATCATCATAGTCATCTCCCTCAGCATCAGTATCTACGTGGTCATCCTCTGGTGCTCTCGATGGAGCTGACGTAGCAAATCTCTGACTAGTTTGAAACTGAGTCATGAATGTGCTCATCTGTAGCATCTGTCTACGTATGTCATCCATCTCAGACTCTCGTTTATGCAGCTGCTCCAACTCCCTCCGCATATCATCCATCTCTGAGTCACGTCTGCGCGCCTCTGTACGCAACTCCTCAACCTCTATTCTGAGAGTGTTTTCAATGTTGTTAATCTGTTGCTGATAGTCAGTGGAGCTCGACCCTTCTCCTGTCCCATACCATGTGCGACGTGTCTCTCGACTGCCTCCGCAACGAATGCGACCAGATCGGTCCTTCCCCATAACTGAAACAAAAGCCTCCTCAACAGAAATGGGGGTACTCCCACTCTCACTATCTAGTGAAGGAGTCGATAGCTGAATCATCCTCTCATGCATAAAAAATTCAAAAAAAAATATTATTTATCATAAAAAATATCACATAAACATTAATGATAAATTTTAAAAATACACTTACATATCGACTCCTACTCTCGTCATCTACCCACTGCTCATTGCCATCAGGTAATTCCTTGCATCTACCAATTTTAAAGATCTCCACACGATTTGGTTCACGATCATGAGCAAGGCGTTGTTCACATGTGTTAAAGAGAGTAAGAATTAAATAAATATTAAACTGATAGTAAATTTTAACTAAATATTTAACTTACAAAATCATCCTTCAATTGATAATGACTCTTCCTGCCCTTTCTATATGGCATAGATTGATGAGAGCGATTTGTCTTATTGCGATCAGCTATATTCTGCCAACAAATATTTTAAATGTTAAAATAAAAAATGAAGATGTACCATAAAACTTTATTATTACCTGCTCATCCGAAGTGTTCCATTTTGCACACATTATCTGCCAATCTTGCGGATTAACACCAGCTGGAACTGAGGCAATGACATCATCAAAAGATTTGCCTGTATAATGCTGTATAGAGACATAATTTTTTTAGTTCCACATTAAAAGTAGTGAAAATAAATGTGCTTGTAAATAAGACATAAGAAATAAGACATAAGAAAGGTTTAGAGGAGAGCAAGTATCATTAAAAGTAGTGAAAATGTTTCATATATGTCTGACTAATGGCAATCTTGTTGGAGAGCATGCATCATGCCGCAACATCATTAATGTAAGATTTGATATGTTCGAGGTCAATCCAAACACCCACACAAAGTTGGCTAATTTGTTTGGTTGTTCTCTTTCTTAAGCCTCCTTGGGGCATACTACCGGCTTCCCAATAAAACGAGCTGTGTGTGAGGAACTGTGACAAACAATAAAAGAGCAATTTCGATTAAACTACAAGTCTACAAGGCATGGCATGTGAGTAGGTGTATCATGATAAGAAGTGGGTCTGACACAAGATGTTATAATAATTCAGTCCAAAAAGAAATTAAAATAACAAGTTTGATTTATTAAAACTGACAAGATCTGAACTGCCAAGCAGCATTTTTGTTTTAATGGAATGTGTCAGATGCAAGACCTAAGCAGGCAAGAATATCTCAGTGCAATTGAGTCCAAGCACCTAATCTGGATTCAGATGCAGCACCTTTCGTTGTCATATATACATATTTAGTACGGAGCCCCAAAGTTGGAGCTTGCAGCTTGGAGTTGGAGGGAAAGATAACACGGTACTAACACCACAAACAGGGGAGTACAAGACAAATTAAGTAAGAGTACTACTACGTGCTCCTACTCTCAGCCCCAGTTCAAGAAAGTTGAAGTCACCACTGTCAAACATTTATTTATGAGTTTCTTTTATATATAAAATTTATTTTAAATTTATCTGTGCATGTATATCCCTTTTGTGTAAATTAATCGTCACAAGAGCCACTAAAAAAAAGTTGTCTAAATATCTATAAAATATTTGATATTTCAAAAATTGTTTGTTAGATCTTGTGCAGATATGTTTGGATTTTCCCCATCTCACTCGCTTGGGCTCCAAGGCTCCCAACTCCAGTAAATAAAGGGTCATCTCTCTCATTCTACTGCAATTCAGAAAGCATCCAGTGAGCTACCCAAAAACTCTGCCCCACAAGTTTTGCCAGTGTCTCAGCAGATAATAGGAATAATTGAGCTATCCACCACTCTTCACATGTTATTACCGAACTTCTGCTTCTCGGAAGAGGGAAATAATAGGAATAATTTGTCTGTTGTTTGTTCTACTACTTTTGAAGCTTCCCTGGACGCTAAAATCAACTGGGGTTCCTGAATGCCCATGGATTTGTCCCAACTTAATGCACACTTCAAACTCCTGAAAGCCCCTAGGGACATGGAACGAACTCCCATATTAGCCATTCTAATAGGTTGAACTGACATCTGCAGGACGGAGTATGGCATCCCCCAGAAATAGCAGATGAAGAACCAGACGTGCCAATGTGGAACCCAGTTCTGTTTCAGATGCCTTCTAAGGAGCTGCTACTGTTCTACAAGGTTGGCCAAGAGGTGCAGAAGTGAGTTGATTAACCTAGCTCTCATTGGCTCTTTAGACTATTCATACTTGCAATCAAAATTGCAATATTTATATATGCTCATATCAAGGCCGTCTTGACCTCTCCGTGTAAGCAAATCAACTACACTCTGTGATATTTTTGAACCTATCGTACCCCCTGAAACTTGCACAGGTGTATCAGGAGATTCAGGGCAACCTAAGGATTTATTCACATTGCCACCAACCTGATTAAATACTCCTTTCTATCTTCTTCCCTCAGCAAAATTTGATTTCTTGCATGCCTTATCCTCCAGTTGCTTGTATACTGTGTGCATATGGAGCTGGAGATGTTTCCCCGCCCCACCCATCAAGAAACCTAATTTGCTCACATGGTGTCTCTCTCACCTGTAAATCAAAACCCCAGGTGGAGCGGATGCATGAAGCGATCATTTGATGGTGGTATTACCTGGTCAGACAGGGAACAACTGCCCCCTGGGATTTTAGGACCTATCAAGAACAAGGCAAGGAGAAATGCCTTGATAAATTTTTACCCACCTGAGTTCTCACTATTAATGTGAAATGAGATGCCAACAATGCCAGAATTTTTCATTTTTCAGCCTATCTTACTGGAAGATGGTCGCCTACTATGTGGATCCTCTGTAGAAAGTTGGAACTCGTGGGGTGCATGGATGGAGGTATAACTTATGGGCAGTCACATGAAATTGATCGGCTTATATACGAGAGGCTGAGTTGATGTTTAAATGGCTCTCTTTTTTCTTCTTTCCTACTTGTTTTTGGAACATGGACAGGTGACAACAGATGTTGGCCATTCTTGGAACAAGTATGGGCCGATATACGTGAAGGACGAGACACTAAGTGTCATTCAACCTGTGCCATACCAGACTGAGGATGGGACATTGCGGATGCTGTTGCGTTCATTTGACAACATAGGAAGAATCTGTATCTCAGAGTCACTGGATGGAGGATCCACATGGAGCTATGCACAACCCACGGAACTTCCCAACCCAAACTCAGGTTACCGAATATGGTCACAACCTCTCTCTCTCTCTCTCTTAGACAAAAAGGTTTGCAATGCCCCACTGTTTGTGATCTTGGTCATGTAAATAGGCATAGACGGTGTCAAACTGGAAGATGGGCGCCTGCTTCTGGCCTACATGTTGCAGAGGTTGAATGGCAAAATCGTGACAACAGACAATGGTGTGAGATGGTGTGAAGTTATATGAACCATTACCAAAGAGAATGAGACATTAAAGAATTAAAGAATTGACATGTGCATATAAGGAAAAATATTAATTTACCCATTTCTTCAAAACTCCAAGTTAAGTACGATGCATAGAGGACATGTGCATTAACATTTCTTTATCAGTATGGGCCGTTCGATCCCACCGAAAAAGTAACTACAAATTAGAGCTAATATTAGTCATGATAAGAATTTTGATAGATATAATATTAAATTTACAGACTATTACCTCAAGATCTCTAAAAATTGTATATATTATATCTGTAGGAAGTTTGACAAAATCCTTTTGCCATTTTACAATGAAGTTTTGATACAATGCCCATGTGACTAACGAACTGGGCTCCCGACTCTCCAATCCCAGTCCCACCGATCACCTTTACATTCCATCGCTGGCCAGACTCCAATCTCCTATCTGTCAAACCTCTGGAGGGGCCCCGACGTCCATGTCCCCGACCCCAAGTCTGTGCAGAAACTGGCCCAGCTTAAACATACACAACAAAGACATTGATATCAGATTATAATCAAAATAATATTAATGAATCAAAAATTTGAAATTAAACTACATACCTGCTACAGAACCAACCGCCGAGGATGCAGCTACAGATCCCTCCGAGGGAGCGTGTGTGGGGAAAGTCTGCTGCACAGTAGTACGCTGTCTCCGTGGCCTCGAACCACTGTACGAGCCACCGTCCGAAGCCATCTGTTCAAACATATCATATTAAACTTACAAGTCAAATTTGGAAAAAAGACATATATAACTAAAGAGATTTGGAAGTTGTAATCACCTAAGCATCAATGTATTCATCGACCGTTACGTTAATATTTTCAACAATGTCAACATCAAATACTTCTCCTCTCACATGAACATCAATTAAGGTTTCTTGATATGCTTCTTCAAAATCACCTACATCATCTTCACTTGCTGGAACTTGCATATTATAATAATCCCGAGGTTGTACTCTTATAGGAATAATCCACCCTGGTGTTTTATTGTCATTTACATAGAACACCTGTTCCACCTGACTAGCGAGAGCAAATGGTTCATTTGTGTTGAGTTTAAGATGGGTATTGAGACTGACAATTCCATACTTATCAATCTTGAATCCTTTATCCTTTCCATAGACATCCCACCAATCACACTCAAACAATACAACTCGTTTTTGATGAGTAAAATATATTTCAAGAATATCATTCAGACGCCCATAGTATCCATCACATCCGGATTCAAGTTCTGCCACCACAATAACACCAGACAATTGAGTCAATTTTGTCTCATCTACAATCTTAGTACGAAACCTGAATCCATTTATTATGTAACCCGAATGTGAGTATGCAAGTCTCGAAGGAGTTTGTGATAACACTTCAATGTCATCAGTGCAACGAGGATCATTTGCAGCTTTCAATTCTTCAATATATCTTCGAAAACATTTCAGAAAATCTTCTTGCACCCCATTTGAGTTTTCAAACAACTGTCTGTATATTTCAAAAAATTGATCCATATGTTCAATCTGTCTCAAAATATAAATATGTGCCAAACGAACTTCGTCTTCAGACAGTGTACGAGGTTCAACTTTTCCTGCTAGAAAACGTCCAGAAGAATTAAAAATCGAACAGCTTTCATCTTCACTCTGGACTGAAGGACCATCATAATTCCTCTCTTTGCGATTAAAACGAGTGTCAATGTTATCCAAATACATGGAACAAAATGAACTTGTTTCTTCAATAAGATACCCTTCTGCGATTGAACCTTCAGGACGTGCCTTATTAAGAACAAAATCTTTCAATTTCTTTAAAAATCTTTCTATAGGATACATCCATCGATATTGTACTGGACCAGCAATTCGTGCTTCATATGCCAAATGTATTACCAAGTGAATCATGATATCAAAAAAAGATGGTGGAAAAATCTGTTCCATTTTACACAATGTCACTGCAATGTCTTTTTCCAATTTCAACATACGTTCAGGCAGAAGAACTTTAGAACAGATTTCCTTAAAGTACATACTCAATTCAGTAATTGGATCAATTACGTCTTCATGTGCAATGCCACGGATTGCCAAAGGTAACAAAACTTGCATGTAGATATGACAATCATGGCTTTTCAATCCAGTAAGCTTTCGACCAGTAATATCTACACATCTTGATAGGTTAGATGAATATCCATCTGGGACCTTAATGTTACGCAAGAATTCACACACAGTTGATGTCTCTGCTCTATTTAGTGTGTACAGTGCTGCAGGTAACTTGCTTCCTGACTGAGGCACATGCAATTCTGGTCGTATTCCCCACTCTTCAAGATCTAGTCTAGCTTGACGGTTGTCTTTATTTTTTTCACCACCAAGCAGCATCAATGTGCCCAACAAATTTTCACAGACATTCTTCTCTGTGTGCATTACGTCTATATTGTGTCTGATAAGTAGACTCGACCAGTATGGCAGCTCTTTATAAAATATACTTTTCTTCTTCCATCCTTGCAAGTCTTTGATATCTTTTTTGAATGTCTTTCCAAATCTAACAAGACTCAGATTCTGCTGTTGCCTCCACAATTCTAATCCCGTCATTTTTTTGGTGGCTTACCATGTTCCTTTCGACCATCAAATTTCTGTTTGTAATTGTCTTTCCTCCATCTATGATGTATTGGTAAGAACCGTTTGTGTCCTAAGTAACAAAATTTTCGATAATTATGCAGCCATCTTGAATGAGTATTATAATTACATAATGGACATGCAACTTTTCCTTTAGTGCTCCATCCAGATAAATTGGCATATGCAGGAAAGTCATTCAACGTCAAAGAAGAGCAGCTCGCATGTTGAAATTTTGTTTTTTCGAAACATCATACGTTTCAACACCAACATCCCACAACTCTTTCAACTCATCAATAAGTGGTTGAAGGTATACATCAATGTCATTTCCCGGATCTCTAGGACCAGGAATTAATAATGACATCATCATAAATGTCTGCTTCATGCACATCCATGGAGGCAAGTTATAAGCTAGTACCATCACAGGCCATATACTGTAGCTACTACTCAAATTTTCAAATGGATTGAACCCATCACTTGCTAAACCGAGTCTCACATTGCGAGTCTCTGCAGCAAAATCCGGATACTGACTATCAAAATGTAACCACATGCCTCAGAATCAGCTGGATGTCGCATTTCCCCATTCTGTTGACGAGTCCGACCATCAGAATGCCATGTCATCCACTTGGCCGTTTTAGATGACATAAATAACCTTTGCAATCTATCTTTCAACGGAAGATAGCGCAAGACCTTGTTGGGTATTTGTTTGCCAAGTTTCACCTTCTCATTATCTACGTTTTGCACTCTTTCCTTATATCGAGATGCATCACATTGCGGGCATCGATCTTTATCTTTGTGTTCCTTCCAAAATAATATACAGTCATTTTTACATGCATCTATTTTCTCATAACCCAACCCCAAATCTTTAATGATCTTTTTGACTTCATACCATGTTTGGGGTACATAATTACCTTCTTGTGGTAATATTTCTTTAATAAATTCCAACAACATATTCATGCATCTCCCGGTCACTTGATTCATTGTCTTAATATGCATCAGTTTCAAAAGAAATGACAACTTTGAAACCTTCTGACACCCATCATATAATGGCATTTCAGCATCTTGTAATAATCTATAAAAGTCACTTGCTTTGGAATTTGGCTCATGCTCCTCCACTGAAATGGCAAATTAGCTTGTTGAAACTCATGCAACATATGTATAGAATCGATATCTAGCTGCTGATCACTCATCTGTACAGAGGAGATATCTGTCTGTGTTATTTCTGTTTGGTGCCCTATTGCCTCCACATAAAGGATGTCAAATGGTGTCTCTCCATGACATACCCAATTGTTATAGTGTGTCCAGACTCCATCTACTATAAGATGAGTTTCAACTTCTGTTCGGGTCAACTTTACTCTATTACGACAATTCCAACATGGACACTGTATCAGCTCACTGTATTGACCATGCCTGTATCTTGTTCGATCTGCATGAAAAGCATACTCCAAAAAAGACTCTACCCCCTTCAGATATCTAGGATCTCCTCGATTATTAACAAGTTCCATCCAAGTCTTATCAGGTCCAACCATTTCTATATATCCTATAACCATAAACAAAGAATTCAGTAAAAAATTCGGCAGCACCTCCCTTGTATCAAGAGCAAATCCACAAGTGTACATCCACCTGTATACATACATTGTCAAATAAAATGGGGTACCTACATCAAATCTTGCCCATCCATGGATATTTTGATCATCTGATGTTCTCCATTATATGTGCTTATGATTGTCTTAAAATTTCGGCAGCATCTCCCCACACTTCTCCAATATACCACTATTATTTACTAAATTTAACTTTGCTCAAAAAATCACTCGTATAAACTACAAGTGAAAAGTTGAGTAGTTAAAATTAGCAGGTATATTAGAGAAGAGTAGGGAGATGCCGTCGAAATTTTAAGACAATCATAAGCACATATAATGGAGAACATCAGATGATCAAAATATCCACAGACTGTCCAATAGGACAATTCAAGACTTTTGTTAGGATATATGTCATTACCATCAAAAGACGATAAAACATATATCCTAACAAAAGTCTTGAACGGGCAAAAAAGAAAAAAAAAGGTCCATACATTCACACACCACATCCACACATTCATATTTATACGCTTGCATCCTGCATTAAAATATATGAAGGCAATCACATCCTGCAAAAAATCACACATTCATATCCATATACTTCTAGATGCTGCTGCATGCCAGGGAATTCACAGGGAAGTATATATATATAATATATAATATCCATATACTTCTAGATGCTGCTGCATGCCAGGGAATTCACAGGAAATGTGCAAACCGTTATCGCATCTTATGAACCGAGTTTGGACAGTCTTATCGGAGAAGCACACAAACTTAAGGATAAAGTTATGTAATTTGATAATTAACATTTTTTTCTCTTCTGCAGAAATCAAACAAGCTATTAACTCTGGCGTTTCTTATTTGAACCCATTTGTATCCTAAAAGCCTATATTATATGTCATGACTTAGTACACATTTCTAAACCCTCGTCCTTGCAAACTACACTCCAAATGATGAGCTCAAACTTCGGAAATAAAACAAACATTTGCTTCAAAGATATGTTTGTGATATAAGCAGTTGTAAGAATTCATGAGGAGAGTATATATATAGTGTGGAACAAGAACACGCCCGCATACGTTTAATTAATGGTCACAAACTCTAGCTTAGGTGGAGAAGGCATTCATGACACTGAAAGAGTTAAAAGTTGCATCTCTTCAGTCACATTCATCCCAATAATCAAGTTTCCTAGCCTACATATATATGCATGCTGCAGTGCCCATGCATCTAGAGGTTGCAGCAAATATTTTTCTTCAGATTCTAAACGACAGCCTCTCCCATCTTCTATCTAGATTGATCCTCACATGATCTTAAAAATTCCCTCCACAGCTTGCAATGTGGTTACAGGAGATGTCACTTCGCATCGTTGTAAGGATGTGGCCGGGAGGGCAGACTTAATTGGCATCCTAATTAATCTATATATTCGTGGGCATCAAACAGACTTGTTTCCAGTGTTTCATGGACCCAGAGACATGTTTCCAGTGGCTTTCAATTCGTCCCTTTCTCCAAATGTGGTGTCCATGGGCCAAATGTGGTGTCCATGGGCCAGAAGCTTCATTCGTTTCGATACTCGTTCTCAACGACTTGTATGCAAATGCCCGTCTTGGCCCATAATGGACGAAATTGGGCCAAATCCAATCAATACAAACAGCAGGCCGTCTGTCGTGGGCCTCACTGTTAATCTCTGGTTCTCCCTTGGAGAAAATAGGTCAACCACTGTTTTGATCACAATCATCTGGAATAGAAACCAAAAATGCAATACTGACCAGGTTTACGTATTAGGGGCAAAAGTCCAAGTAAAAGAGTTATATCAACATCCAACAACAGCCCACATGATTAGACTAGACTTATGCAAGCGGCTGGATGAAGGAAACTGCCAGTTGCTTAGTAGATTTCCACAAGTACACCTCAACACACTAGTCCTTAATCCTTATGCCAAAAGTGGGTGGGAAGTCAAATGTGAATTCCGATCAAAGGTCCTGGAAAGAGATACCCTTAGCATATGAAACAGGGATAATAGGTTTTTATATCATTCAACTAGTGTGTAAGAATAAGAGAGAGAATCATAGCTCTCACATTGGAGCAGTAAAAGCCACTTGCATTGTCCACTGCTGAGGCATCTCAGCTGTAACTGTATAATTTGAGGCATTGAATGTTTAATCATCACAAGGCAAATGTCCAAAGAAAACCTAGAGAGCATGTTGGAAATATATTGGATCTGTCCCCCCCCCCCCCCGGAAGAGTACTCTCTTGGAAGGTGAAGATGGAAATAGAACTGAGGGTCCCTCCAGATTTTTTCAGTTCTTGATAATATCACAAACTCCGGCGCCTGTAGGTATTCACTCTGCACATCTCGGTGTCTAGTTAAAACTTAAAAGAGACACTAAAAAATATTCGTATGTATACACAAAAACACTTCAGATCAATAAACACAGTCTCAATTTAAGAGCATACATCAATCTTATAGTTATACCGATCGGCGATTGGCCAATACAAAAAGACAGCAGAAAAGCGAGATCCGGTTGGAGATCCGATTGGAGATCCTCCACCTCTACCGCTCGACGGCAAAGGGGAGCAGGTCCTGACGCGAGAAAGAGAGAGAAAGAGAGAGAGAGGACCTACAGATCCGGTTGGAGATAGCCGGAGGAGGAGGAGGTCGCCCGGAGGAGGACGCAGCCGGCGCGGGGGCGACTGGGAGATCGTCCGGAGGAGGAAGTCGCCGGAGGAGGACGCGGCCGGCGCAGGGAGATCGCCGAAGGAGGAGGTGAAGACGCGGCCGGCGCGGGGAGATCGCCGGAGGAGGAGATCGTCGCAGGAGCTCTAGGGCACGAGGAGATCGCCAGAGGAGGAGATCGCCAGAGGAGTACCGAGTTAGGGCCGGCTTCGTGCAGAGGGGGTTTGGGGGCGGGGTAAGAAAAAAGAATTATATGTCAGCGGTTGGTGAGGCCGCTGACATTACTTTTAATTAAATAATAAATATTAATTTTATTTATTATATTTTTATCAATATTAAATAATATTGATTTTTATTTATTATATTTTTATCAATATTATTTATTAACATTATATCTAATTTTACTTATTAATGATATTTATTAATAATAAATATAAAAATTGTCAATTAAAAATAATATATTAATCAAAATGTTAAAATATAATTATAAAGATTTGTCAACGCATAAAAGAAACCGTTGACAAATAGTGAGGATATGTCAACAACCAAAGCGGTCGTTGACAAATAATAAAGATATGTCAGCGGACAAACAAAGCTGTTGACGTATGTCCCTTTTGTCAGCGGATTTTTTTAGCCGCTGACATATTTCCGATGACAAATGCTCTGCTTCTTGTAGTACTTGTTCTATTATTTGTGTGCAATATATGACCATTTGTGTGTACTATTTTGTGCACACAAAATCTCTTTCTTATATTAAATGTCTTCTCTCTCTTCATTAAATACACTGGTTTAAAAAAATAAAATAAAAATACTGGGAGGCTCTTCCACATCTTCTATGCTTCCGACTAACCAGAACCATAACATTTCTCATAGATTAAAGACGACTACGTACAGGCGACTGGGTGACACCATGTCGGCCAGACCGCTGGGGGCTCCTACGCGTGGGCAAGTATACATGTACCAGGCCACTCTCTTGTGCCACCTTATTTGTCACACCCCAACGCGGAATATCGGAGCGCAAAGGCAGTTGCAAGAAAAGGTATAGAGCGTATACTAGACATCAAACCATTGCACACTGAATAATGCTAAAGCAAATCTTTCTCATTAATAATTTTCCAAATGTCTAGTTACAACCACTAATATCAGAGCCATTCTAAAGGGCCCAATTACATTGCAACAGAAGGAGATAACTAACTACAACTCTAAGATAACATAATGACTCAAGGGTACTCCTGGCTTCACTCTTGGTCATTCCCTTCCTCGTGAGTGTATGTGTCATCCTCGGTCTCACCTGAGAACACAACATCAAATAACGTAGGGTGAGCGATAACGCCCAGTAGGACTTAAATCTCAGGCTCAAGCAGGCTTTAAATAATTAACGCATTTAATGGCAGAGTGTCTAGAGATAGCAGGTACAAGAGAGTCAAAATATAGTAAGAGATAGCACAACATGTAACAAGATAGCACAATAGCACGGGATCGAGTATAGTTTCCAAAATAGCACAAGCATCGAATATAGCACGAATAGCAGGAAGGCCATAGCACAACTAGCACAAGTATGGTAATAGCACGACGAGTATAGCACTTGTTTGTCATTCTAGACATCGAGAGAGTATAGCACGTTTGTGTTTTGATTGTCATATAGATAGTCGAGATGGATAGCACTTGAGTGTAATGCCAAACACTCTGATCATTTAACTCCCATGGGCACTAGCACTTTCGGGCGCACATCCCAGGACCAGATCGGGCCCTTTATATATTGCCAAGCATTGGTTATATTGTTTATCTTTAGACAATCAGTCAATGGCCAGTATAGAGTACCAAGAAATAGATAAGAGCACGAGATGAATAGATGAGCTAGTAGAGTGAACGTGAATAGGTGAGCGAGTAGAGTATAGATGAGAGCTAGTGGACATTGCACGTAATACGTCGAGTAATCAGGCGATAGTAACAGTTGCACAACACGCGCACTTGGTGTTGGCAGTCAGGTGGAACTCACGACCCTACCACTGGCCTTGTTATGCACAGGTCCAGAGGTCCGGTGTGATTTAAGACGAGAGTGAATCTCTAATAGCCGTTTGGATCATATAGATCCCTAAAGGGTATCATAGGTATTAGGGTACAACCGGCTCGTCGACCATGTGGGAATCCATGATCAGAGGAGACTTACGGAGGCCTTGTGCAAGAGTTCACTAGTCCGGCGAAGGAATATCTGACGGAGAGTTCACCACAAGCCAAGTAAAGTGTGTATATAAAACATGTGCTCGACGTTCTAGAGGAATTCTAGAACAGTGGAGCGTCGATATCGGTATATAAACAACGCAAGAAACGAATACAAGTCCATTAAAATAGGGCAATTAATGTACTTTACTTCAATAAATTACCAGGCACATTATGAAATATTTTCTGCAATATTTCAGCCATAAATGGATGGTTCAAGTGTGTGCAAGTGCAAGAGAAATCATAGATAGAAATAAGTTGTGAACATGTATTTTAAATCATTCAATATAGCACCATTTTTAAGTAGGATTTTTACTGGGGGTATAACGGTAAGAAGGCGTAAGGATTATTTAGAAAGCGAAAAAATATTTTTCATGGGTTTTATCAAAAAAATTGAGAAGGCGACATAGGTCAATGAGCATTGCGACAGGGGCCAGGCAGAACGCGACAGGGTCCTGTACGGGCTGCGACATGACTGTCTGTTCAGGCGGCCAGAACGCAACGTAGGTACTGTCGCATTCAGAAAGCGACAAGGAAGGCGTCGCGATGGCTTGAGAAAGCGACAAGTGGATGGTCGCAATCAGACCCAGAAGGCGACATATCGGCCTGTCGCAATCTGGTTGTCTGCACCTGGCTCTGACAGGATTCAGACCAGGCTTTGGATTGCGGGCCAACTTGAAATCGAATGATACATGGTGCTTTGAAAAATCATAACTAATTGTATAGTGAACGAAAAATCATGAAACCAGTTGCAAATTAAACTAGACATGTAAGGGTACTTCCAATAAATAGGGATTCGAGAGAGAACATGGTTTGAACATGGTTTGAGCATGAACAACAACGAGTAACACAGAACATGACATAGAGAGTAAGACTGATTTAATTCGAGCAACATGCTCAATGAAATTTAGGCTTTTTAGGGGCAAATGATCCTTAACAACATGAAGTATCTACAGTAAAACTTTCGTAGCATGGGATCAAGTATACATAGAGATTTGAATTAAACATGACACCTCGGGGTTATTATGTTTGCAGTTCTTCAAAAATTAAGAACAAAAGATAGGATGGATGGAAAAATATGAAACTTGGGGTTTCGTTCAAGAGGATAGGAAGAACCTACAGAAAAAGTTTCATGGTTTATGCTTGTGAGAATGCCTACCTTGACTCGATTTCCTCTTCTAGGGCTAGAACTTGAAGAACGGGGTTGAGAGCTTGAAAGGTTCTTCTTCCCACGAAATCTCCTCCTCCTTGGCCTCTCCTTCTGATCCAGGAATCCCTTGACACGAGCTTGGGTCGGCCAAGAGGGTTTAAGAGGTGTATTTATGTAAACACAAGTTCCTATTCCTACTACTACTCAAATTCCTCTTAATTCCGAGATTTCCTAACTCCACCTTTCCTCTCTTGCTTTCCAATCTCTATTTAGACTTGGAAAAGATCCAAATTCGTGCTAACCCATATGGGGTAGGTTTAGGAATCCAATTCCAACTCTAACTTCCTATTTAATGCATTAAATACCCCTTTTCTATTTAGGTAATAATTTAGTTACGAATTTAGGATATTTTCCTATTATTCTCCCTTGGTAAATTCATATTTTTGACACAATAAATTCTAGAAGATCCATTAAGCAAAACCCATTACACTTTTCCATTTAATGGGTTTTATTTAATGCTCTTTTTGTTTAAATATCTATTTAGCTAGGTTTTAATTCTTTATTTAAATTTTTATTTTTCTTAAAAATTTAGGTTGCTACATTATTCGTCCCCGCACCTATTTCTATTAATTGATTAAGTTCTATTTTACTTCTGTACCACAATGTACACTGTGTATATAATCGAATTATAGTTTTTTATAATCAATTATATGCTCACTCTAATAAGCGAGAATTTTTGTGTTAATTTTACAACTATATTCAATGGACATTATAATTGATTATGTCTCACTATAATATTATATTTTCTACAGCTAAATCCATAAATGCATGTGATCGATTATATGTTCTCAATAATTGATTTTGTCTCACTATTTAGAGTTTGAGTTTTCTATAGTTAAATGTCACATAATGTGTATATAATTGATTAAGTGTTCTCGACAGTTGATTATATCTCACTATGACGAGCTTTACTTTTGTACGACTAAGTACCCAGAGTGGCCACTAATCGATTATGTTCTATGATTGAGTTTCATTAATCAATTGTGTATGATGTATATGATATATATGTTTTGGCTTCTAGCAATTGTTGTTTCTCGATATATTAAGTATACTATATATATGATATGTGTTGGTTTTGAATGACTTACTGTTTCTCATTAATTAATTATATTTACGGGTGTCATAATAAGTTAATCAATTAGTTATTTCACCTTAATCATTATTATCCTATAATATCTCATGCCAATTTATTTGTGACCGTTAGATAATCTATTATCTATCTTATGGTAATCAATTAATGAGTGGCTAAGGTTGATACAATATGTATATGTACACTTTAGTTCCAGGCTTTCAAGTATTGTAAATGATTATTTATAAGTATATGCTACTTTGTTTTCAGATGTTTTAAAGTATTCAATTTGAATACTATGCTAAGTTGGTCTTTAGCGGTTTTCAAATCTTATTCCGACTATGTAGGATATTTTCTGATTAATCCATTATGGGTTTTGATATTCTTACAGTTGTGAACTCCGTTATTTTATTATGTCAACTTTATGTATGGGTTCGTGTTTGAAGACATGTTAAGGCACTTTAAATTGTATCATGAATTTAGCTGCAAGTTAGCACGATATTTGAAAGTTTGAAATATGATGTCTACTTAAGGGAATTGCAAATTGTTCTACTGAGTTGTGGTCTCATTAAATTTTACCCTTATTTTTTAAGAGATTTAGGTGTAGCAACTCAAGATATTTAATTCATATAAAGTAAATTAAATTAATTAAAAACTCAAGTGAATAAATGAGTTAATTAAAATCTAATAAGTAAAAGCTATTAATGGGCTAAATTAATAGTCCATCTTGGAGTAATCGACCAAAAGAGAAGTTAGAATAATAGATATAATGATAAATTATTATTAAATGGTATGATAAAAATTGAAAAAAACATGAGACTTTTGATGCTTGGATCGAGGACTATTTAGGGTCAAAATTAATTTATTCTTGCTTGAGAGATTGTCTACCTTTGAGCGCTTTGAATCCTATGGCAAGAAAAGTGAAGAACTTCGAAGATCTCCTTGTTCTTAGCCTTCTTCTCCATGCACCACAAGAAAATGCGGGATTACCGATGGATGTTTTCGACGGATAATTTTCCGTCGGTAATTTCGACGGATATTCCGACTACAATTTATCCGTCGAAAAATCCGTCGGAACTTCAGACGGAAATAACGGTATATTCCGACGGAAATATTTCCGTCGGAAGTTCCGTCGGTAAAACGCTTTCACCCCCTCCCGCGAAACCCCCATCTATTTCCCTCTCCCGCTCTCTCTCTCTCTCTCTCTCTCTCCGCTCCGTTGCTCCCTCGCCGTCTGCTCGCCTCTGCGCCCCTCGCCGCGCTCACCGCCGCTCGCTGCTGCGCCGCTTGCCGCCGCCGCTCGCCCGCTGCCCGTTTGCCGCCGCTCGCCGCCGGCCGCCCCGACCCGGTATGTTATCCCCCCTCCCCCTCTCTCCCACCCCCGCCACCTTCCTCCGGCCCCTCCCCCTGCACGCGGCCTCACTCCCCTCCCCTTCCCACGGCCCCCCTCCCCCCCACCCCCACCCGGCCCCCCTCCCCCTGCTGGTTGCCCCCCCTCCCCTTCCCAACCCCCACCGCCCCCCTCCCCTTGCTGGCGGCCCCCCTCCCCTTCCCAACCCCCCTCCCCCTGCTGGCGGCCCCCCTCCCCTTCCCAACCCCCCACCCGGCCCCCCTCTCCCTGCACGGGCCCCCCTCCCCTTCCCAACCCCACACCCAGCCCCCCTCCCCCTACTGGCGGCCCCCTCCCCTTCCCAACCTCCCACCCGCCCCCCAAGTTCAACTGTTGCGGTCGAATCATTCTTTCCGGTGCATTATTTATGTTTGCCTCGACAGACTCACGGGAGCTCCCGGACCGGAGCAAAGAATGGCTCCGGCTGGGTGCATTTGGTCGGGTTTGTTTGTCATACAATATTGCACCTAATCCTATGATCCTTTTTTCTGCTTGCACGTGAATTCTCTTGAAAACAAAGGTAAAAGTTGTGTAATTAACAAGTTATTGGCACCAGCACTAAGTATACGTTTGCATGTAAGACTGGATTCATCTCGTTCTATTAATGATGTGATCTAAACTAGATTCATGATGTGGTGTCAATTAAATAATGTGATCAAACTTTAATAGATATTAGTAAAAGTGCTCGATCGAAGAGTCTCAAGCTTTATCTTTGTCCAGTTGATCCTGTCTTCCGGTTCATATGTTAGTATGGTGTGTTTGACCTAGTAATGTGCCTTTCTGTTCCACCCCTTAATAATTGGGACGGTTTGTTTGGGGATTTCAATTTACCCTCATGTTCGTAGCGCTTATGTTTCCTTATGTTTGCAGACTGTCAGTTTAATGTTCATGCCACTCTATCTGATTAGTAATTTTATCCACATGAGAAATATGACAATTAGCTAAGCGCAAAGTGCACATTTGATATGAGTTCAAGTATCCGTTTCAGAAAAAATACTGATAAAAAGGAAAAATAATTTAAAAAAGTACCTGATACAGGGTTGGGCTTCCCACGATATACATAGTAACCCAGATTTTGGAGTAGTGGATTTGTTCAATAACATGGTGGCATTCTGTTTTAGAAAGGCCCGCCATCGATTGTTGTTCAATTTAATTTCATATTTTCTAATGTGTATATAATTTTGCAAGGACCACCTCCCCGTCGACCACGCGAGCAGTGCCACCTTTCCCTTCTTCCTCACCACCAGGTACATGTATGTTTCATAGATTACTATGTTTCTTTTCTTGTAATTTATACAATAATAGTTTACTTAATTGTTTTCAACAGAGGTGGATAGCCAGCATACAGCAGCGGCTGAGGAGGGGCCTCAGCTACCGGGACGGCAGCCATGCTGGATCTCAGGGTAAACTTGATCAAAACAAACTTACTGTATTTGTTATTTATGTTATACATTTCATGTTCAAAATTAATGTGCAATTATAGGGGGAAGATAGATCCCGGTTCTGCTTCTCACTATATTACGACGCTGGTCCACGCACATATTCCAAGACTAGTAGATGCATGGTGCCCGTCCGGGATTTATTATTTGACATGTTCACGGTATTTTTAATTTTTACTGAGTTGAAGTCATTTATTTAATTACTATCTCTGTTAGTGCAGAAAGTTGAGTAATTTTATTTCTTTACAGCGGAGGTTCGCGTTCACGAGACCTGAGGATCTCCCTCGAGCTCGAGCCGTCTTGGAGTCTACTGCCCAGACTAATTTAAGAAAGTCGATGTGGGAGGCCCGGGACAAGGCAATGAAGACCACAGGCAACCGGGATCCTATGGCTTGGCTGGATTACGGCTCACTTTGGCTGAGGAGGGACTATTGGGAGTCCCTTTGTGAGCGTTGGGCTGTTGGACCATGGCAGGAGCGGTCACAGGCGGCAATACGCAACCGATCAACTCATCCGGAGAAGAATGTGGGTCCGTATCTTATGCGACCCACAGTCAAAAATTGGTAAGCATATTATTGTTCAATTGCTTAATACATTGATTATTATTGTGAAACTAACTAATTTTGTTGAATTGTAAGCATCACGAGCTCGAGCGTGCCCCTACTTTTCGCGAGTTATTTGATCAGACTCATAAGCGGAAGGGGGCGGATGAGTATGTTAGCGAGAGTGCCCGCACGATCGCTGTGAGTCAAGCTATAAATTATGAATTCAATTAAGATATTAAAATAATTTGTTTTCAATAATTTAATTTTAATTTATTCTGCAGGAGACCTACGACCGGACGATGGCGGAGCGCTATGCAGAGGGCACTCCCCAGCCAGAGTTGGATCCGGAGGCTTGGGTCGACGCAGCGGGAGGGCCAAGGAAGGGTCGAGTGTACGGATTTGGGAACAGCCTGGATACTACTCCAGTGTTGTCCTCATATGCGAGTTCGATCGCTCCTCCAGCATACGCGAGTTCATCTACTGCGCCGCCCGTCAGTGGTGTAGAGTGTTGGGTTGAGTGTGTTTTGGAATTTCCTAAAGTTGCATTTTAATGATGACCAATGAACATCACTCATACTTTGATTTTGATGATGACATATCATTATTTTAATGATGACATATTGTGATTTTAATGATGACATATCATTAGTTTAATGATGACATATCATTATTTTAATGATGACATATTGTTATGTTAATGATGACATATCATAATTTTAATGATGTCATACTTCATATTTTGATGATGACAAGTTGTAATTTTGATACACAATAATTGGAACATGCGAAATGCACCACACATGTAATGACCATATTAAAAGCATGTTCTCAAACACATTTATCATTTATATTCATGATAATACATTGGACTAATGATTTATGTTTATTTCTCAGGGACAAACATTTCTTGCCAAGGTAGTGTCGACACACCTCCTATTGGTGTCGACACAATGCTTCAAAGCAAAGGCAGAATGTTGAAGAAATGGTGTAGTAGTGTCGACACTAGACCAAGTCAGGTCAACACTAGAGGCAGCTCCCAGAGAACCATGTCAACAGGCCTCTACAGCAGGTCGACACCAGATGCAGTCAGGTCGACACTAGAGAGCCTTCCCAGAAGGCCTGTTTGTCAGTTGTCTACAGTGTGTCGACACTAGACCATCTCAGGTCGACACTAGAGACCTCTCCCAGGGAAGTTTTTCTGCCAATCTGGGATAGTGTGTCGACACTAGACCAAGTCAGGTCGACACACTCCGGAAAGTTTTGACTTAAATCATCTCCTGGACACGTGGCACCCTAGGGAATTGGTGGATCGACCTTGGATCATGTGCCCACGACCCCCAAGGGTACTTTTGGATATCTTGGGCTATAAATAGTCCCCATTGGCCATCCAACCTAAGAGAGAGGCAAGAGAGCCCATACACTTCCTGAAGAACCTTTTTGGCGGCTAAAGGGTTTTCCAAATCTTGCTCCATCTCCAGAAGCTGCAAGCCATCCTTTCAAGAGGAAGGACAAGGAATCAAGGGAATCCCTGGAGAGAAGGTTGCTGTGCAAGGCAAGGGAGCAGATCCAACTGAATAGGCGCATGAGAAGAAGGATTTCTGGCATTTCAGATGCCATCAAAGCAGAGCATCGCCAATTGAGGAGAATCTCCATCGATTTCCATCAAGGCTCCTCAATTGAAGCGTCTGCTAGGCCTCTTCATCGAAGAACACTCTTTCTACATCTATTTGCCTTATTTCTGAGTTTGTTCTTCCTTATTTCGTCAATGAAATCTGTGCATGAAGTTCTGCACAAATTTCTATGTACGAAACTGTTTTGAATCAGATCATTGCTAGAGGATCTGATCTCTTTTGTGTTTGATCTAGCTTTTGTACTGTGAGCCGTCGAGCTCTGGTTTGTGAGTCGTCGCACTCACTGTGTGGTTTGAGCCGTCGTGCTCAATTTGGAGTCGTCGTACTCCGGTTGTTGTTTGAGCCGTCGTGCTCAGTTTGGAGTCGTCGTGCTCCAGGTGTTTCTTGAGTCGTCGTGCTCAAGGGTGTTTGGAGTCGTCGTGCTCCAGTGTGTGTTGTACTCAAGGTTTTGAGTAGTGTGGCCTCACTGTGTGAGGGGTGGACGTAGGAGTCATTGGAGATGATTTCCGAACCACCTAAAAATCCTCTGTGCAATGTTTTGAATTGTGGTTTGACTTTATATCTCGCTAGATGCATGCATAGGGATTTCGCTCACACTACTAATTGATTTGCTCACACACACTAATCACACTTCAGATCAATAAATTGTTTGGGTGATTTGATCTCTGATTCGAAGTAATTTTAAATTGCTTAAGCTTCCGCGTTAATTGGTGTTAGATCTATTCAACCCCCCCCCTTCTAGATCTGATCCATCCACCCATCTGATCCTAACAATTGGTATCAAAGCGGGTTAATGTCTGTTACTGATCTGATTTGATTGCTTCTGTTTGATCTCTGTGTTAATTGCGTGAATTGTTTGCATGATCTTTCACTGTCTCTGTGTGCTTAATAGCTCTAATTCCTACATTTGATATTAGAGCGGGTTAACCACTCTAATTATTAGATCTAATTCCTTGTTACATTGATTCACTGTGATTAGATATAATAATCTTTTGAGTTTTGGTATAATGGCAAATCTCTTTAATCTGCATGAATTTCCTGTAATAATTTCAGAGAAATCACCAGTCTCACTCTCATCAAGTCTTTTAGAGGAAACACAAAGAAAAGGAGCAAGAGGAATTCACAAATGCTTAATGGCAAAGAAGAACCTTAATGAATCCAGAAGATCAACAATTCAGAAGGTTGTGGCTCTTACTGCACATTCTAGGAGCTCAGAGCATTCTTCATCCTCTTCAGAACACAAGAGTTCAAATGGGTCTACAAGGTCAGGTAAATCAATTCCAGATCCATTTATGCATTCTAATTCTGACTCTCATGAAGATGAAGGAATGTCTCATGATAGATTGATTGAATTCTGTGAAAAGATACAAAATCTTAATGTAAAGCTGAGCACTAAAAATAATGATTTGAAAAAGACTTTAAAATATTGCCATAAAGAAAGTGAAAATTTGAAAAATATACTTGAATTGCTCCAAAACAATGATAAAGATCTTTCACAAGAAAATGAGAATTTGAAAGATGAAGTTCAGAAACTGAATTCTGAAAAAGAAAGTCTGAAAGATAAAATCAAAATTTGTGAAAACAAGTTGTCCAAGTTAAAAGAAGATCACGATCAGTTGGAATTTGAAAATCTTGATTTGAAAGATGAAAATGAAAAATTGATTGATCTCAATGAAAACTTCAAATTTGACAATGATTAATTAAACAAACAGATTTCTAACATGGCTCATCATCATCAAATAAATGAAAGATGCAAACAACTTGTTGAAGAAAATCATCACTTAAAGAGGAAGATTGAATGTTTGTTGAATGACAAACCATTGAACAATGATTGTAGCAATTTAAGTAATAAAATTTTTGATTTGGAAAAACAAATTGCTCAATTTGAAAATGAAAAGAACAAAATGAAAAATGGTTTGGATGTCATGCTAAATAAACTTCAAAATTCAGAAAAAGAAGTTGTTGCATTAAAAGCTGAAAAACAGAAGCTTGGACATGAATTGAAAAATACTAAAAACACAAGTCTTGCTTCTGTGAGAGATAAGAAAAATGAAAATAAAACAAAGTTAACATTTGTTAAAGCTGTTGTAAACAAGAACTCTTCTAATTCTAATGAAAAATTAGTGAAAGTTCTTGTTCAGAAACAGAAAGAGAAAAAGGAGAATGCTACTGTCAAGAAGATTCATCTACCTTCTCCATCAGTTCAAAAAGCTCCAAGGCAAGTTCCAAATTCACATCATGCCAAGAGCTACCAAAAGGTACCTCCTTCTCCTCATGGTAAGCCTCCTAACATGAAAAGAAGATTCCAGAAAATGCATACATACCAAGGTAAGAACCAGGTAAGAAATGCTCTCATTTGCTTTAATTGTAATAAACCTGGTCATCTTGCCAAACATTGCTGGAACAAAATCAAATTTCAATAAACATGTCAAATCAGTCTAATGCTTCACATGTCATAAATTTGGGCATACTTCTAGGGAATGTTGGCATAGAATTGATAATTTTGTGCATGCTCCCATGTTTCATGTTAATGTACATAAGAATAAAGATCATGTTCATGCTGAAAACACTCAGAAATTCTATGTACATGAAAAAGGAACTATTGCACAAAAGATCTCTTCTGAATTCCATGATAAAAATCTCAATGATAAAAATCTGAAAAATGGAAAACAAAGTGTTCAGTATGTCAGTGGTGCATTCTATACCAATAGCACTAAGATTAGAAACCAAGATCTCAGTGTTTCTAGTCTTCAGAAAAATGCACCTAATATCAAATCCTTTTGGATTCAAAAATCATTGTTGCAAATTCATGGAAGATCCTTAGGACCCAAACAAGTTTGGGTTCTAAAATGTGCTGCCTGAATGCTGGATGTAGGGATCCTTGTAGTCAATCTCAAAATGAAGGCTTCATGACTAAGGCTACAAGGAAAGTAAGTGAAGAGAATGAAAGAAAATGAAAATCTCACCAGGAAAATGCTTCTGAGAGTTTCCCTGCTAAATAAAAACTGAAATCAATTGGGACTCTTATGCAAAGATCAATTGGTATATCAAATGGTGAACTGTGGAAGGACAAGTCATGCTTGTCTGGAAACTATCATTATGTGTGAGGAATTACCTCCGCCAAGTACCAATGATCTTCCTTGTGTAAGAGTCATTAATTTTTAAAAAAAATCCAAAAATTAGAAAACTTCATGAAAACATAGATCCATTGAGCAAGGTAAAAAGAAAATCTGGAACTAATTATGTTCATAGTTCTATCAATGAAAGAAATGCATCTATACCAAAAATAATAT
The DNA here is from genome assembly GCA_014218235.1 of Colocasia esculenta. Lineage (NCBI taxonomy): Eukaryota > Viridiplantae > Streptophyta > Magnoliopsida > Alismatales > Araceae > Colocasia > Colocasia esculenta. Next base: position 164,435,068 of record CM024757.1, read on the forward strand.
CACTTTGGATTCAGAAATCTTTGTTGCACTCTAACATTGATTTCATTACAGGACCCAAGCAAGTGTGGGTCCCAAAACCAGCTTGATCAGCAAGCTGAGGAGTCTTGCAGCCATACATTGTAAATGGATTCAAGATATTGGCTGTACAAGGCAAGAAATGATTGGAGATCACAGGTAAAATCTTTGAAAAGCAATTGAAGTCCATTCAGGTAAAACTTCTTTATCATTTCAAATGTGAATTGCCTGAATTGAAATGAATGTTTAATTTTTATCTGAAAAATGAGAAATGTGTTTCAATAATACTCCCAACAATGAACTTTGTGTCATAACAATTGGAATTATGTTTGTATTATCATGCTTGCTTAACTATGCCCATGATTCTGTGTGCATATCAACTGCTTTGACTTTTTGGTATATCAAATGATGACATGTGGAAAAACAAGTTATACTTGTTTGGAAGCTATCATTATGCGTGAGTAAAATACTCCGCCAAGTACCAGTAGTCATGTTATGCTTAAAGCTAATGGTGTGTATAATCATGTGTGAATTGCTTACACGCTTTTTCATTCCATGCACATATTAAGGGGGGGTAAATTTGAAAAAGTGCAAAAATGTTTTTGAAAATGCAATGAATTTCATGCATATCTTATGGGGGAGTAAGTCAAAAGAATCTTTGAGTGAAATGCTGGAGAAATATTCTTTCATATCTGACTTATCATCAACTCACATTCAGTTTGTTGCCAAATGTTCTTGCAAATGAACTCCTCACTCTCACATTGCATTGGGATTCTTGGTATATCAAATGGTGATTTGAAGAAAGATAAGTCAGGCTTGTCTGGACACTTTCACTATGCGTGAGTATGTCTCCGCCAAGTATCAAAAGTCTTGTATGTAATTATTGAGGGGGAGTCATTGTCTTTCAATAAAACATTCTTGCTCATTTCCTCATGTTCACCTTGTGAAGGGGAGATACATGAAAGGGGGAGTCATTGTCACATTCCTTGACTTTACTTGTCTATCTTGAACCCCAAAATCATCAGAATGTTTGAGTCATTGTGCTATTTTCTTATGAGAGAATTAAGACATTGAAACTAAACTCATTGTGCATTTAGTTTAATTTCAAAGATTCAGAATCATTTCAAGGTTATGCAATCTTAATACTGAATGTTTTTAAAATGATTTGCAAAATACTATTATAGGCACATGAGTGGCTTTAATATTTCACTTGCATATGTTTAAGCTTTATTTTTACCACATGTTAAGAATAATTTTTCTAAATTCGTAGTCATGTCTTGTCTGGTCAAAGCAAACATATTCCTGCAAAATATCAAAAGAAAAATGATCAATCTGGAAAGATACAAACAGAGCAATGCAAATTCTTGAACCACTGAGTAACCGGACCATTTCACCTGAAAAGTGATTTGTTTCGCGTCAAAAAGTGGAAATCAAATTTTCAACTCTGTATAAGATAATGAAAGTTAAACCACTGAGTAATCAGGAGGTATTGCATCTGATCAATGTGATCTCTTGCACTGAAAAGTGAGATTTAACTAATTTATTCTTGTATTCTTTCCCTGTTAAAAATGAAAGAAAATCAAATTGACAGGATGGAAAAGCTTAAGACCTTCATAAAGTTCATGTATACTGAGTTTAGACCTATTATTTCACATTGTGCTAAAATTAAAGCTCCTAACATCCTTGTTAAATATTTCTGCTCATTCATATAAGTCACTTTATTTCACATTTGCATCATTATTTTAACCTCATTCAGATCATTATATCTTGCAATATTTTGTGTTAAGTGTGTCTTTGTGATTAAACTTTGTTGCACAATAACAAAAACACAATAATTTCTCTCATATGTCAATATCACTCTGCCTCATTTATTTTGATATTTACTGACCATTTATTTCCTTCACTTCATTAATTGATCTCTTACAATCCTTGGTTCTCTCACTTATCCTTCTTTTTTATGCTGTCAAAAAGGGGGAGAAGAAAGAGTTTCTAGGGGGAAGAAAGGGATTCTAGGAGGAGAAAGTTCAAAGGGTGTATATGGTCAAGGGGAGTCTTTGTAGTCAAGGGAGATATGTTTTGTCATCATCAAAAAGGGGGAGATTGTTGGGTTGAGTGTGTTTTGGAATTTCCTAAAGTTGTATTTTAATGATGACCAATGAACATCACTCATACTTTGATTTTGATGATGACATATCATTAGTTTAATGATGACATATCATTATTTTAATGATGACATATTGTTATGTTAATGATGACATATCATAATTTTAATGATGTCATACTTCATATTTTGATGATGACAAGTTGTAATTTTGATACACAATAATTGGAACATGCGAAATGCACCACACATGTAATGACCATATTAAAAAGCATGTTCTCAAACACATTTATCATTTATATTCATGATAATACATTGGACTAATGATTTATGTGTTTATTTCTCAGGGACAAACATTTCTTGCCAAGGTAGTGTCGACACACCTCCTATTGGTGTCGACACAATGCTTCAAAGCAAAGGCAGAATGTTGAAGAAATGGTGTAGTAGTGTCGACACTAGAACAAGTCAGGTCAACACTAGAGGCAGCTCCCAGAGAACCATGTCAACAGGCCTCTACAGCAGGTCGACACCAGATGCAGTCAGGTCGACACTAGAGAGCCTTCCCAGAAGGCCTGTTTGTCAGTTGTCTACAGTGTGTCGACACTAGACCATCTCAGGTCGACACTAGAGACCTCTCCCAGGGAAGTTTTTCTGCCAATCTGGGATAGTGTGTCGACACTAGACCAAGTCAGGTCGACACACTCCGGAAAGTTTGTGACTTAAATCATCTCCTGGACACGTGGCACCCTAGGGAATTGGTGGATCGACCTTGGATCATGTGCCCACGACCCCCAAGGGTACTTTTGGATATCTTGGGCTATAAATAGTCCCCTATTGGCCATCCAACCTAAGAGAGAGGCAAGAGAGCCCATACACTTCCTGAAGAACCTTTTTGGAGGCTAAAAGGGGTTTTCCAAATCTTGCTCCATCTCCAGAAGCTGCAAGCCATCCTTTCAAGAGGAAGGACAAGGGAATCAAAGGGAATCCCTGGAGAGAAGGTTGCTGTGCAAGGCAAGGGAGCAGATCCAACTGAATAGGCGCATGAGAAGAAGGATTTCTGGCATTTCAGATGCCATCAAAGCAGAGCATCGCCAATTGAGGAGAATCTCCATCGATTTCCATCAAGGCTCCTCAATTGAAGCGTCTGCTAGGCCTCTTCATCGAAGAACACTCTTTCTACATCTATTTGCCTTATTTCTGAGTTTGTTCTTCCTTATTTCGTCAATGAAATCTGTGCATGAAGTTCTGCACAAATTTCTATGTACGAAACTGTTTTGAATCAGATCATTGCTAGAGGATCTGATCTCTTTTGTGTTTGATCTAGCTTTTGTACTGTGAGCTGTCGAGCTCTGGTTTGTGAGTCGTCGCACTCACTGTGTGGTTTGAGCCGTCGTGCTCAATTTGGAGTCGTCGTACTCCGGTTGTTGTTTGAGCCGTCGTGCTCAGTTTGGAGTCGTCGTGCTCCAGGTGTTTCTTGAGTCGTCGTGCTCAAGGGTGTTTGGAGTCGTCGTGCTCCAGTGTGTGTTGTACTCAAGGTTTTGAGTAGTGTGGCCTCACTGTGTGAGGGGTGGACGTAGGAGTCACTGGAGGTGATTTCCGAACCACCTAAAATCCTCTGTGTAATGGTTTGAATTGTGGTTTGAATTTATATCTCTCTAGATGCATGCATAGGGATTTCGCTCACACTACTAATTGATTTGCTCACACACACTAATCACACTTCAGATCAGTAAATTGTTTGGGTGATTTGATCTCTGATTCGAAGTAATTTTAAATTGCTTAAGCTTCCACGTTAATTGGTGTTAGATCTATTCAACCCCCCCTTCTAGATCTGATCCATCCACCCATCCGATCCTAACATAGAGGAGATTAGAATCCTCATTCGGGAAGAGCTACGGCAGAGCTACAGACGCAGTTCGGCGATATGGTTCAGCAGTTGATCTCCGCCATGCAGGGAGTACGCTCCTCACAGCTAGCACCTCAGGTCAGTATTAGTATTAATTTCATATAATGTCAACCTACAACCCAAGTATATATAAAGGGTCAAAACCTACAACCCGGGGTCCAAAATCCCAAATAGGGATCGGATCGGCATGGCGTTTGCTCCGGCATGACCGGGTGGGTTAAAGTGACGTGTGAGAACTAACGGAATCCAAGTTGGACTCCCGGATTGGGTTGGGCGTTCAATTGACGGATCTAAAAAACACCCAAATATATATAAAGGGTCAAAACACACAACCTGGGGGTCCAAAATCCCAAATAGGGATCGGATCGGCGTGCCGTTTGCTCCGACACGACCGGGTGGGTTAAAGTGATGTGTGGGAATTGATGGAATCCAAGTTGGACTCCTATATTGAGTTGGGCGTTCAATTGACGGATCTAAAAAACACCCAAGTATATGTAAAGGGTCAAAACACACAACCCGGGGGTCCAAAATCCCAAATAGGTATCGGATCGTCGTGTCGTTTGTTCCGACACGACCGGGTGGGTTAAAGTGACGTGTGGGAACTGACGGAATCCAATTTGGACTCTCGGATTGGGTTGGGCGTTCAATTGACGGATCTAAAAAACACCCAAGTATATGTAAAAGGTCAAAACACACAACCCGGGGGTCCAAAATCCCAAATAGGGATCGGATCAGCGTGCCGTTTGCTTCGACACGACCTGGTGGGTTAAAGTGACATGTGGGAATTGTCGGAATCCAATTTGGACTCCCGATTGGGTTGGGCGTTCAATTGATGGATCTAAAAAACACCCAAGTATATGTAAAGGGTCAAAACACACAACCCGGGGTCCAAAATCCCAAATAGGGATCGGATCGGCGTGCCGTTTGCTCCGACACGACCGGGTGGGTTAAAGTGACGTGTGAGAACTGACGGAATCCAATTTGGACTCCCGAATTGGGTTGGACGTTCAATTGACGGATTTAAAAAACACTCAAGTATATGTAAAGGGTCAAAACAGACAACGCGGGGGTCCAAAATCCCAAATAGGGATCGGATCGTCGTGTCGTTTGTTCCGACATGACCGGGTGGGTTAAAGTGACGTGTGGGAACTGACGGAATCCAATTTGGACTCCCGGATTGGGTTGGACGTTCAATTGACGGATCTAAAAAACACCCAAGTATATGTAAAGGGTCAAAACACACAACCCGGGGGTCCAAAATCCCAAATAGGGATCGGATCGGCGTGCCGTTTGCTCCGACACGACCGGGTGGGTTAAAGTGACGTGTGGGAACTGACGGAATCCAATTTGGATCCCCAGATTGGGTTGGGCATTGAAATGACGGATCTAAAAAACAGCCAAGTATATATAAAGGGCTAAAACCTACAACCCGGGGTCCAAAATCTCAAATAGGGATCCGATCGGTGTGCCGTTTTCTCCGACACGACCGGGTGGGTTAAAGTGACGTGTGGGAACTGACGGAATCCAATTTGGATCTCCGGATTGGGTTGGGCATTGAAATGACAGATCTAAAAAACAACGAAGTATATATAAAGGGCTAAAACCTACAACCCGAGGGTCCAAAATCTCAAATAGGGATCCGATCGGTGTGCCGTTTTCTCCGACACGACCGGGTGGGTTAAAGTGACGTGTGGGAACTGACGGAATCCAATTTGGATCTCCGGATTGGGTTGGGCATTGAAATGACAGATCTAAAAAACAACCAAGTATATATAAAGGGCTAAAACCTACAACCCGAGGGTCCAAAATCCCAAATAGGGATCGGATCGGTGTGTCGTTTGCTCCGACACGATCGGGTGAGTTAAAGTGATGTGTGGAAACTGACAGAATCCAATTTGGATCCCCGGATTGGGTTGGGCATTGAAATGACGGATATAAAAAATAGCCAAGTATATATAAAGGGCTAAAACCTACAACCCGGGGGTCCAAAATCCCAAATAGGGATCTGATCGGCGTGCCGTTTTCTCCGACACGACCGGGTGGGTTAAAGTGACGTGTGGGAACTGACGGAATCCAATTTGAATTCCCGGATTGTGTTCGGCGTTCAAATGACAGATCTAAAAAACACCCAAGAAACGATGGATCTAAAAATAGTATCTAATTAAACTTGAGAAATAATCACATATTTTAAATTTAATTTTTGAAAATAATGTATGTCTTTTAATTATTATTAATGTTTCTCATATTAATTTTTTTTAATATAGGATCCACCTCCGGCACCTAACGATGACGAGGCAGGGACCGTAGACGCTCCAGCAGATCTGTCTTGATTTTTTGTATTTATTATTTTATATGATTTTATATTTGTTGTATTTTATGATTTTATGTTGATCGTGAGTATTTGTGAAATTTATGAATATTGTAGCAGGTTTGAAAAATCATTTTTATTTGTCAATTTAAAAAAATATATACTGCACATTCCGACGGATTTTCCGACGGATAAATAGCCGTCGGAATATAGTTCTAACGGATTTTTCCGACGGGTTTTATGTCAGTATTTACCGACAGAAATGTACCGACGGAATTCCCGTCGGTAAATACTGACGAAATTTCCGACGGCTATTTCCGTCTAAGTTTCCGACCTATTTCCGACGGAATTCTCTTCCGTCGGTAATTTCTGACCAAGTATTTCCGACGGACCATTTCCGACGAGCTTCGGACGGAAATGTGTCGAAAGGCTCATTTTTCGACGGATTACCGACAGATTTCCAACGGATTCTTTCCGTCGGAAAAGCCATATTTTCTTGTAGTGATGATTTCCACGTCCAAAAGCTCCTCCTCCTCCTCCTCCAACCTCTAAGGGTTCAATAGTGTCGACTAGAGATGAAATAGAGGTGTATTTGTATGTTTAAGGTTAGAAAGTCTCCTAAAACTCTTTCCCTTTATCTAACTCCGAATTTTCTATAATTATCTAACATTTTTCCAACCTTTATCCTTCAATTTGACATGGGGTGGGCTCTAGATCTATGGCCAAGGGTTTAGGATAGAGTTAGGACAATTATGAGTTAAAATAGTGATTATCTTGCCCCTTTTTAATTTATTAATAATTTAGTCACGAAATTAGGCTTAATTATCTCCAATCAACATTGGGCTCTAGCTTTTAGCCCATTAGTTCAAACATGGACCATTAGTGTAAGCCCATCACTCATTTTTACTTAATGGGTTTTAATTAATTCATAATTTTCTTTTAATTTACTTTATTTATCTCAAGTTTAAAAATTGAGAGTTGCTACATGCCTAATAGGACTTTGGGAGTGAGAGTGGGTAATAGAATTGGCCCGCGAGAGGGCACGGGAGGCTCGGACCGTCGGGTCCCGAGTAGTTTCAAGGTGAATGGCACCCGTGTTTGGGTGAAGAGATTGATGAGGTTCGGGGATGGATTTCCCCTTCAACGCATTTTGGACATCTTGAAGTTGGGAGTGTTGGAGGTTGTTGAGCATGTCCACTAATTGGGACAAATCAATAAAGGTAGAGGTATTTCAAGTAATATGTCTCGGGGAGTGATGGGGAAACTATGAATCCACCGCATGTACTTACGGATTGGATTGATCATTATATATATGGTTCATTAGGGAGTTGTGCAAGTTTTTCATTAGAACCATAGGTCTAATCATACACCTCATCTTAATAACCCATATCTTCGTTTTCAACCATTTCCATTGATTTTCCTGAACGTAGCAACATGATATTAAGCACACAAGGTTTACTAACAACCAACTACTCAAATTAATAGATTTTAATCAAACACTTGGGGATGCTTACGTCCAATTTGATTATTTCAATATGATTCAATGTGGCTTTTATTGAAATATTTCACTCCAATATGGGTAGGAACCTAGATGAGTATGAAGAAAACTTCGAGTTCACTAAGCACACTCCTTCGCAATGATAGGATTTTTCTAACACAGGTCTCTAGGGTGGTTTAACCTACTCAGTCCACCGTGAGGAAATCTATGGGGTATGGAGACTTACGGAGGTCCCGAGATCGTCCTCACTGAGAAGCGTGTTTGGATCCTAGGATAAGGAGGGAAGGAGATCCCTCAGCCGAGTATGACCTGTAATGCAAGTATAATGCAAATATGATAGAAGAACTAGCGCTCTATGGACAGAAAGAAACGCAACGAGTTCAGTCGTCGCACTTCACTCTAAATCACGACCGTTCAGTCGGTCACAGATTTGACAGCTCACTGAAGGTGTGTGTGCTGCGACAACTCCCTCTGGTGCATCTGTCACAGAAACGCGACAGCTTAAGCCGTCGCACAACAATAAAAATGCAACGTCTGAACACATCGTGAATTAACAAGAAATCGAGAGTTCAAATACCACGGTAAATCAAACAAGCATGCTATTATGGCCAACCAATTAGAAAAATATGAGTCAAATAAAGATGCTTTCTTCAAGTGAAGGTAAGTAAAAGGGGAAGGGAGCAGGATGATGATTTTTTTAATTAAACTTTATGGGATAAAAAGAAGAAGCACAAACACAACTTGGTAATTCTGAGGGGATTTTCAAAGGAGTACCACATGGGGTATGAGGGAAAGGGAATTGTACTATGTGCGGTACGAAGGGAGGGACACACGTGGATGTCGAAGGGAGGGGCACACGTCGGTGCCGAAGGAGTGGTAACCATAACTAAAATAAAAAGAGTCCCATCGTGATCGCCAATTTTTTATCGTGTTTTTTTTATTTTTAAAAATAGCACAAAGAATAATTTAAAAAAATAAGGGGAAAGAAGAAAAAGTGTGTGTGTGCACTATGATGGAGGTGTGATCGCTAGGTACACAATGGTACTGAAGGAGAGAGCGAAGGCAAAAATTACTTACATTCACCGAGAGATCGTTGGAGTTGAGGTGTGGATTGACTCTTACTTCTCTAACCGGCCGGCTGGTAAGAAGACTTTAGTTGATTGGTTACCTTGCAAAAGAGACAAATAAGCAAACAAGTGAAGCAAACTATTAGACCAAGTTGTGCAATATCAAATTCACAAGAGAAAGAGATGAGCTTGCATGCATGGACTTGAACACACCTTGTGGAGGTGGTGTAAAACCCCTAAGAGTGTGGGCGTGAGATGATTGAAGTGTGTGTGTGTGAAAGAACTATGGTGATGAATGCAGTACTAAAGAACAAAATAAAGAGAATAAGATGGGAGTAAGAAAAATCTAATGAATAGAGTTTCAGGCACTGCGATGGATGAAGAAGAAGAAGCCTCAAGCTCCAATACACTTGAAGATGAATAGCAACAATCTCCAATTGAAGAACACTTGAAGTAAGTTGGGGGGGGGGGGGGGGGGGGGGGGGGAGGGTTCACTACAAGAAAAAGCGGGATTACCGACGGATATTTCCGACGGATTAATTTCCGTCGGTAATTCCGACGGATATTCCGACGGCAACATGTCAGTAATGAAAGCATACCGACGGATATTCCGACGGACATTGGCCGTCGGAATATCCGACGGTAAAACCTCCTATTACCTGTCCGCGAAAACCCCCTCTTTCCCTCTCTCTCTCTCCTCTCTCATCTCTCTCTCTCTCTCTCTATCTTCTCTCTCTCCTTCTCTCTCTCTCTCTCTCTCTCTCTCTCTCTCTCTCTCTCTCTCTCTCTCTCCTTGCCGCGACCCTCGCCGCTCGCTGCTGCCGCGCCGCCGCCGGCCCTCCCGCCCCGACCGGCCCCGCCGCCGCCGTGCTCTGCCACCGGAAGTCCCTCCCCGCCGGTATGTACACATCCTCGCGCCACTCTCCCCCTCCCCTTCCCCAACCCCCGCCACCGGCGACCCCCCACCTCGCCATCGGCGTCCCAGCCCCCCTCCCCTGCCGCCCCCCTCCCCCTCCTTTTCCAACCGGCCAACCCCCCTTCCCCACCCCTGCGACCCCCCTCCCCCTCCAGTCCCATTCCCAACCCTGCCACCCCTCCCTTCCCCCCATTGCCTCCCCCCATCCCCAAACAAGCGACCCCCCTCACCCCTGTAGCCCCCCCTCCCCAAAGCAACCCCCCTCCCCCCAGGCGACCCCCCCTCCCTGTCGCCCCCCCCCCCTCCCTGTCGGCCCCCCCCCCCCTCCCTTCTCCACGGCCAGCCCCCCTTCCCCACCCCTGCGACCCCCCTCCCCTCCCCATCAGTCCCATTCCCACCCATGCCACCCTCCTCCCCACAATTGCCTCCCCCCATCCCCCAACAAGCGACCCCCCTCCCCCCTGTAGGCCCCCCCTCCCTCCCCTCCAGTCCCATTCCCACCCAGCCACCCCTCCTCCCCCCACCATTGCCTCCCCATCCCCCAACAAGCACCCCCTCCCCTGTAGGCCCCCCCTCCCAACAAGCAACCCCCCTCCCCCCGCGACCCCCCCTCCCTGTCGGCCCCCCCCCCTCCGTCCCAGGCCCCCCCCCCCCCCCCCCGTCAACCCCTACCCTCCCGTCCCAGCCCCCCACCCCTGTCGGCCCCCCTCCCCTCAACCGTCCCCAATCCCGACCCCCCTCCCCTTCCCTCTATCCCAAACCCTACTGCTATGCTCTTCAAAAAAATTTAGAAAACTAGCATGTTCTGATGCACAAAGTTATTGTTTCCAGTTTGAGCATGTTCTAATTTTATGTTCATGCTAAATTTTATGTCTCAGTTTGCATGTATTAAGCATTTATGTTCATGCTATGATTTAGGATTTCTATTCATGAAATAACGATTTCTGAGCCATAGACCAAATTGTTCTCAATAAAATATGTAAAAATATTTTATATCTTGTTTACAATAAATTTCATGTTGAGAGGTTTGGCCAAAAACAATTAGAACGCATGATTATAGGGCTTTGCACAAATCGTGATTCTCCATATAAAATGTCAATTCTGATTGACTTCGCGACCCACTATGTGGATGCCAATTCTGCTTAAATGGTGGCACACACTATGGACGCCAATTCTGAAGAGATTGGCACCCACTCATTCAGTTGACATTTTAAAAGGTTGATTTTCCTTATTTTCTATGCATGATACCTCCTATTAGACTTATTTACACCCTATGGTCATTGACCTAGTAACCTAAAATAGTTAAACCACATGTTAAAGGAATGACAGAATACTTATAATGTTCTTAATGATATGACTATGTTCTTAATTATATTCAAAGCTTTTGGTAAATTAAGTTATTTTTTATTTATCTGCTCGCTGTTATTTTTTTACGCTTTACATGAAAATAAACAATGCAATGACTTTCTTTGTTAAACATATTGTTTACTTTCACAAATTTCACACTGCAGGTTAATCATTCAACATTCGTATGTTTATTTGTAGTCATTTGATGATTTTTCATATTTACCATATTATGATTTAATTTCATATTTTAAATACTCATGAATAAAATGTTATAAATTTTTTTTCTAATTAGTGATGAGAGTTCGCGATTGGAAATTAGACTCAAAGAAGAACAAATGTCCAACGTATCAAAGTACTTGTTTGTTTGAACGTAAAATATTTCCGCTCGATATTCGAAGATTGCATGATGGTTTACTTTTGGTTAAAGAGAAGATGAAGAAAATCATAAAGATTATTCGGAAAGAAGAAAGACAAAGTTTAGAAAACAAAAGTGGATTATCTGTTATTGTTCAAGATGAAAAAGGAGTGCGATATTCTGTAATCTTACGACGCAGTTGGTGTGGTAGTATATACATGTTTATTGGAAAAGACTGGTCAAAATTTGTGAAAAATAATTGTGTCAAAGAACTTGACATTCTCAAAGTTATGTCTTCCCATTATGTACGAAGAGATGTATTTGGCAAACTATATTTAGGGATATCAGTGGTTAGTTCACTCCCTAGGAATCTACTGAGAAGCTGGTGAATAAAGAGCCGATCAAGTGGTGGTGGCCTAATATGAAGACATCACGGTTTGTGTTGTTTTTAATGTTCAATACCATTAAGTATTTATATAGGCTCAAATTTATTTATTCATGTATGTTACTCTTCATTATCTTTACGTCAACGCTTTATTTCCATTAGCCTTGGGACTCTCCATATAACGTATGTATGTACTTGAATGATGTGAGGGTGTGTTGGATTTTAACTCGGGACATGACATTTAATCTGTAGGAAAAATGTCTTATGAGAATCGGTCATGGATGTACCGTGAATAGTGAATGGAGTTGTGACCGAGGAGTTTAAAGACGGAGTTGACAGTTTTATTGAGTTTGCATTGAGTAATAATCAGTAGCAGTTGATCCGATGGGTAACATCCGATGTCCGTGTTCGGCTTGTAAGAACAGAAAGTGGATATCGACATGGGATGTGCAGCATCAACTGTATACGAGAGGATTTGTTGGCCATTATGAGTTATGGTCGTGTCATGGTGAGTTGAATATTCAGTCGTCTGCACCAGCTAATTACTTTGCCTCCACAAGTACGTACGTAGACATGGTTGTCGATGCTGCTGGTCCGGAGTTCAATATTCATGAAGATCAAACAAATGAAGAAGTGCCGAATGATACAGCTCAGAGATTTTATCAGTTACTTCGAGATGCTGATGAGCCATTATGGGATGGTTGTGAGAAGCATACACGGTTGTCTGCAGTGTCGCAGCTATTGAATTTGAAATCTGAATTTCATATGAGCGAGAGTTGTTTTGACCGGCTTCTCTTACTGGTCAAGAGCATGCTTCCTCAATCAGAGAGGTTACCTGCTGACTTTTACCGTGTGAAGAAGATGGTGAATGATTTAGGCTTGTTTTATGAAAATTGATGCATGTCCGAATCACTGTATGCTGTACTACAAAGAGGATGCAGATAAGACATCATGCTGTATTTGTAAGCATGATAGGTTCAAGCCCAAGAGAGGGGACAAGTCAAAGCAGAAGGATGTTCCGTATAAGTCATTGCGGTACTTTCCTATCACACCCAGATTGCAGCGATTGTTCATGTCCTCGAGGACAGCTGGACATATGACATGGCATGCGGAAAGAGTCCGTCGCGACGAAGGTGAAATGAGTCATCCTGCCGATGGTGAAGCTTGGGCTCATTTTAGCCGTACTCATCCTTACTTCTCAAGGGATCCACGCAACGTACGGCTTGGTTTATGCACAGATGGTTTCAATCCTTTCGGAGGCTCGGTGGCATCTTACTCATGTTGGCCAGTTCCTAACACCGTATAACCTTTCGCCAGGCATGTGCATGAAGCGTGAGAATCTGTTCCTTTCATTGCTGATTCCGGGTCCAAAAAGTCCAGGAAAGAATATAGACATATATCTCAGACCGTTGATTGATGAGATGAAATTGTTATGGTCAGATGGTGTGCAGTCTTATGATGCATCCAGAAAATAGAATTTCAATCTGAAGGCTGCATAATGTGGACAATAAGTGACTTTCCAGCCTACGGCATGTTATCTGGCTGGAGCACACATGGGAGGTTGGCATGTCCTTATTGCATGGAGGATTCTAAATCATTTGTGTTGAAATCTGGGGGAAAATCTTGTTGGTTCGATTGTCAGCGGCGGTTTCTACCCAGTGACCATCCTTTCCGAAAGCAAAAGGATTCTTTTATTAAAAATACAACTGTGATGGAGGAGGTAGATATGGAACGGGTGTCTGGTAGAAACATGGCGAGGTGGGTCCAGAACTTACTGACTGTAACACAACTGGCTGGTAGTACCCGACAAATCCCTGGCTTTGTGAAGGATCAGAATTGGGTGAAGCAAAGCATTTTTTGGGAATTGCCTTATTGGTCAACACTTTTGATACGTCATAACCTAGACGTCATGCATATAGAGAAGAATGTTTTGATAATGTGTTCAACACAGTTATGGACGTCAAAGGTAAAACGAAGGATAACGTCAAGGCACGTTTCGATTTGAAAGTACTTTGCAAACGTCCAGAACTAGAGCTACAGCATGTTCAAGGAAAAGTGGTGCAACTAAAGCTACATATGTGCTTGGGGCCAGACAGATTAAGGAAGTGTTGCAATGGTTAAAGCAATTGAGATTTCCGGATGGATAGTCTCGAATATTGAGCGTTGTGTAAATGTCAACGAGGGAAAAATATACGGAATGAAGAGTCATGACTGCCATGTTTTCATGCAAAGACTGATGCCTCTTGCTTTTCGTGAGTGCTGCCGAAACAAATTATGGGGAGCAATGACTGAGCTGAGTCAATTCTTCAGGATTTTATCTGCATCAGAACTCAAAATTTATGACTTGCAAAATATAGAGCAAAATATAATTCAGACAGTCTGCAAATTAGAGAAGATATTTCCTCCAGCATTCTTTGATTCAATGGAGCACCTGATCATCCATTTACCATATGAGGCAAGGTCGGAGGACCAGTACAATTTCGATGGATGTATCCGTTTGAGAGGTATATTTCTACATCTCAATTTATTGCCATTACGACGATCTTTTATATACTTATGTATGCATTTGAATTATTGTCATAGGTGCATGCACGATCTTAAGATGAAAGTCCGCAACAAAGCACAAGTTGAGGGCTCCATTACACAGGCATACCTCATTGAGGAGATATCGAACTTCTGTTCGATGTACTTTGACACGGAAATACGAACCCGACGCACTCAACCTCCACGTAATGATGATGGTGGAGATTCCGAGGTGTCAGACCGACTCTCTGTATTCAAGTGTCCCGGACGGGCGTTCGGATCTTCATCTACTCGCGCACTCCAAGACAGAGAGTTGGTAGCTGCGGAGATCTACGTGTTCATGAATTGCGAAGAACTAGAACCTACATTCAGTAAGCTCTCCACGCTTATTCGTCATCATTTGCGTGTGCATTGCAGAACCTAACGGTTGTGTGACATTTACATTGCAGAGAGTTTGAATCGGTCATATTGCGACGGAATCCACGTCTAACTGACGTGCAGGTTGAAAGGAACGGGAGAAGTCTTCCTACTTGGTTAAGATCTCGAGTATGTGTCTAATATTTTGAAACATAAGTGTTATGTTTTTATGCAGACTGAGTTGAAGTCATTTATTCAATGTTTGTCTATTTATCTCATAATAGGTTGAATAAGGCTTCATTCCCGATTCAAGAGTACAACAGATCAGTTTTGGCCCCTCGAAGATGTACGTGTCTATCCAGGCTACATTGTGAATGGATACAGATTTCACACGAGAGATTATGGACGGAATAAGTCTACGATGAACAGCGGCGTATGTGTGAAGGGAAGTGCCTACAATGAAAATGAAATTGACTATTATGGCATTCTCGAAGAAGTCATTGAACTGCAATTTTTGGGACAAGACAACAATGTATTTCTGTTCAAGTGTCATTGGTTTGACCCGACATCTATTCGTCATGACACAACATATGGATTAATCGATGTAAAGCATAAGTCCAAATTGAGTACATATGAGCCATTCATCCTGGCGGCACAAGCCCAACAAGTTTATTATTCAAATTATACATCCCTCAAATTAAGAGATTGGTGGGCTGCATGTAGAGTGAAATCAGACTATTCCCTGAGTATGAGCTTCTCCGACTGATGATGAGCTCGAAGGTGTTAATGACAACTTTTTCCAATCAGATCGGAGTGACGCACGAGAGTTGGTAGCTTCTACGCAGTACAATGTTCATGATATAAATGAAACAATTTGCTTACATAAGGATAACGAACAAGAAGAGTTGACCCAAATGTCGCTGAGCGGGAGGTGGAGTCTGATGTGGAGGAAGACTCCAAGATGATGAGGATGAATTCCAGGATGATGATGAAGATGATGTTGAATTAAACATGTCTTCAGCATCTGATGATGAATATAGATAATATACTGCATATTTGTAAGAAATGGTGTTGTTGTTCATTACATGTTCATAATAAATTGCTACTTCAAATTGAGTGCTGATGACTTGCTATATCTTTATTTGTATCAATAGAGATATGGTACGTGGAGGACGCAGTCGGACGGTTGCCACGTCCGTGGCAGAGGGACTGCCTCCCCGTCCACGTCTGCCTCCCGTCCGCGACAGGTATATGCATATGTACACAAAAAAAGCATATGGGTATTATTGTTTATATTGATTTCACGAGAACTAACGTACATACAATTTTACAGGGACTGCCTCCCCGTCCACGGCCGTCTTCCCAGCGACAGGTAAATTTCTATATTCTTGTTTATTTGAAATTCATAATTTCTAATGTGTATGAAATTTTGCAGGGACTGCCTCCCCGTCCACGCCCATCGTCCCAGCGACAGGTAATTTTCTACATTGTTGTTTATTTGAAATTCATAATTTCTAATGTGTATGAAATTTTGCAGGGACTGCCTCTCCGTCCACGCCCGTCGTCCCAGCGACAGGTAAATTTCTATATTCTTGTTTATTTGAAATTCATAATTCTAATGTGTATGAAATTTTGCAGGGACTGCCTCCCCGTCCACGCCCATCGTCCCAGCGACAGGTAATTTTCTACATTGTTGTTTATTTGAAATTCATAATTTCTAATGTGTATGAAATTTTGCAGGGACTGCCTCTCCGTCCACGCCCGTCGTCCCAGCGACAGGTAAATTTCTATATTCTTGTTTATTTGAAATTCATAATTTCTAATGTGTATGAAATTTTGCAGGGACTGCCTCCCCGTCCACGCCCGTCGTCCCAGCGACAGGTAAATTTCTATATTGTTGTTTATTTGAAATTCATATTTTCTATTGTGTATGAAATTTTGCCTCCCTGTCGACCATCCGAGCAGTGCCACCTTCTTCCTCACCACAAGGTAAACATATGTTTCAATAGATTAGTATGTTTGGTCTCTTGCAATTTATACAATAAAAGTGTACTAAATTGTTTTCAACAGAGGTGGAGAGCCAGCATCCAGCAGCTGAGGAGGGGCCTCAGCTACCAGGACGACAACCATGCTGGATCTCAGGGTAAAGTTCATCATCTCAGTCTTACTGTATTTGTTCTTTAGGATATACATTTCATGTAGAAAATTAATGTGGAATTGCAGGGGGAAGATAGATCCCAGTCCTGCTTCCCGCTATATTACGACGCTGGTCCACGCACATATTCCAGGACCAGTGGATGCATGGAGAGACTTCCCGGTGCCAGTCCGAGATTTATTATTTGACATGTTTACGGTATTTTTATTTTTTAGAAGAGTTGAAGTCATTTATTCAATTATTATTAATTGGGTTTATTGCAGAACGTTGATTAATTTTATTTCTTTACAGCGGAGGTTCGCGTTCACGAGACCCGAGGATCTCCCTCGGGCTCGAGCCGTCTGGGAGATTACGGCCCAGACTAATTTAAGAAAGTCGATGTGGGAGGTACGGGACAAGGCAATGAAGACCACATGCAACCGGGATCCTATGGCTTGGGAGGATTACGGCCCTGTTTGGCTGCGGAGGGACTATTGGGAGTCCCTTGCGCGCGTTGGGCTGCTGGACCATGGCAGCAGCGGTCACAGGCGGCAATACGCAACAGAGCAACTCAACCGGAGAAGAATGTGCATACTAGTGGATCCGTATCTTATGCGACCCACAGTCAAAAATTGGTAAGTATTTTATTGTTCGATTCATATATACATATGGATTATTATTGTGAAACTAACTAATTTTGTTGAATTTTAAGCATCACGACCTAGAGCGTGCCCCTACTTTCCGCGAGTTATTTGACCGGACTCATAAGCAGAAGGGGACGGATGACTATGTTACCGAGAGTGCCCGCACGATTGCTGTAAGTCAAGCTTTAATTATGAATTCAATTATGATATTAAAGTAATTTGTTTTCAATAATTGAATTTTAAATTATTTTACAGGAGACGTACGACAGGACGATGGCGGAGCGCTACACAGAGGGCACTCCCCAGCCAGATTTGGATGCGGACGCTTGGGTCGAGGCAGCGGGAGTGCCGAGGAAGGGTCGAGTGTACGGCTTTGGGGACAGCCTGGATACTCATCGAGTGTTGTCCTCATATGCCAGTTCGATCGCTCCTCCGG
Organism: Colocasia esculenta; assembly: GCA_014218235.1. Taxonomy (NCBI): domain Eukaryota; kingdom Viridiplantae; phylum Streptophyta; class Magnoliopsida; order Alismatales; family Araceae; genus Colocasia; species Colocasia esculenta. The sequence goes on from CM024757.1 coordinate 164,453,060, forward strand.
CACACGCGAGTTCATCTTTTGCGCCGCCCATCAGTGGTGGAGAGGACATTAGAGGCATCATCCGGGAGGAGCTACGTACAGAGCTACAGACGCAGCGGGAAGAGCTACAGACGCAGCGGGTAGAGCTACAGGCGCAGCAGGTAGAGATAGAGACGCAGCGGGTACAGCTACAGACGCAGTTCAGCGATATGGTTCAGCAGTTCATCTCAATAATGCAGGGAGTACGCCCCACACAGCCAGCAGCTCAGGTCAGTATTAGTATTAATTCATATACTTAGGATTGGGTCGGGCGTTCAATTGACGGATCTAAAAAACACCCAAGTATATATAAAGCGTCAAAACACACAACCCGGGGGTCCAAAATCCCAAATAGAGATCGGATCGGCGTGCCGTTTTCTCCGACATGACTGGGTGGGTTAAAGTGACGTGTAGAAACTGACGGAATCCAATTTGGATCCCCGGATTGGGTTGGCATTCAATTGACGGATCTAAAAACAGGCAAGTATATATAAAAGGTTAAAACACACAACCGGGGGTCCAAAATCCCAAATAGGGATCCAATCGACGTGCCGTTTTCTCCGACACGACCGGGTGGGTTAAAGTGACGTGTAGAAACTGACGGAATCCAATTTGGATCCCCGGATTGGGTTGGACATTCAAAGGACGGATCTAAAAACACGGTCACCATATATAAATGGTTAAAACACGCAACCCGGGGGTCCAAAATCCCAAATAGGGATCCAATCGACATGCCGTTTTCTCCGACACGACCGGGTGGGTTAAAGTGACGTGTAGAAATGACGGAATCCAATTGGATCCCCGGATTGGGTGGGCATTCAATTGACGGATCTAAAAATAGGCAAGTATATATAAAAGGTTAAAACACACAACCCGGGGGTCCAAAATCCCAAATAGGGATCCAATCGACGTGCCGTTTTCTCCGACACGACGGGTGGGTTAAAGTGACATGTAGAAACTGACGGAATCCAATTTGGATCCCTGGATTGGGTTGGACATTCAAAGGACGGATCTAAAAACACGGTCAACCATATATAAATGGTTAAAACACGCAACCGGGGGGTCCAAAATCCCAAATAGGGATCCAATCGACGTGCCGTTTTCTCCGACACGACCGGGTGAGTTAAAGTGACGTGTAGAAACTGACGGAATCCAATTTGGATCCCCGGATTGGGTTGGACATTCAAGGACGGATCTAAAAACACGGTCAACCATATATAAATGGTTAAAACACGCAACCCGGGGGTCCAAAATCCCAAGTAGGGATCCAATCGACGTGCCGTTTTCTCCGACACGACCGGGTGGGTTCAAGTGACGTGTAGAAACTGACGGAATCCAATTTGGATCCCCGGATTGGGTTGGACATTCAAAGGACGGATCTAAAAACACGGTCAACCATATATAAATGGTTAAAACACGCAACCCGGGGGTCCAAAATCCAAATAGGGATCCAATCGACGTGCCGTTTTCTCCAACACGACCGGGTGGGTTAAAGTGACGTGTAGAAATGACGGAATCCAATTTGGATCCCCGGATTGGGTTGGGCATTCAATTGACGGATCTAAAAACAGGCAAGTATATATAAAAGGTTAAAACACACAATCCGGGGGTCCAAAATCCCAAATAGAGATCCGATCGACGTGCCGTTTTCTCCGACACGACCGGGTGGGTTAAAGTGACGTGTAGAAACTGACGGAATCCAATTTGGATCCCCGGATTGGGTTGGACATTCAAAGGACGGATCTAAAAACACGGTCAACCATATATAAATGGTTAAAACACGCAACCCGGGGGTCCAAAATCCCAAATAGAGATCCGATCGACGTGCCGTTTTCTCCGACACGACCGGGTGGGTTAAAGTGACGTGTAGAAACTGACGGAATCCAATTTAGATCCCCGGATTGGGTTGGACATTCAAAGGACGGATCTAAAAACACGGTCAACCATATATAAATGGTTAAAACACGCAACCTGGGGGTCCAAAATCCCAAATAGGGATCGGATCAGCGTGCCGTTTTCTCCGACACGACCGTGTGGGTTAAAGTGACGTGTAGAAATTGACGGAATCCAATTTGGATCCCCGGATTGGGTTGGGCATTCAATTGACGGATCTAAAAACAGGCAAGTATATATAAAAGGTTAAAACACACAACTCGGGGGTCCAAAATCCCAAATAGGGATCCGATCGACGTGCCGTTTTCTCCGACACGACCGGGTGGGTTAAAGTGACGTGTAGAAACTGACGGAATCCTATTTGGATCCCCGGATTGGGTTGGGCATTCAAAGGACGGATTTAAAAACACGGCCAAGCATATATAAATGGTTAAAAGACGCAACCCGGGGGTCTAAAATCCCAAATAGGGATCCGATCGACGTGCCGTTTTCTCCGACACGACCGGGTGGGTTAAAGTGACGTGTGGGAACTGACGGAATCCAATTTGGATCTCCGGATTGGGTTGGCCATTCAAAGGACGGATCTAAAAACACCAAGAAAATGATGGATCTAAAAATAGTATTGTATTAAGTTTGAGAAATAATCACATGTTTTAAATTTCATTTTTGAAAATACTGTATGTCTTTTATTTATTATTAATGTTTCTCATTTTAATTTGTTTTAATATAGGATCCAGCTCCAGACGATGACGAGGCAGGGACAGCAGACGATCCAGCAGATCTATGTTGATTTTTGTATTCATTATTCTATATGATTTTATATTTATTGTATTTTATGATTTTATGTTGATTGTTAGTATTTGTTAAATTTATGAATATTGTAGCAGGTTTGACATTGTAGCAATGTTGACAAATCATTTTTATTTGTCTATTTAAAAAAAAATTGTGTATTTTCCGACGGATTTTCCGACGGATAAGTATCCGTCGGAACTTATAAATTACCAACGGAAAAAGACCGTCGGTAATACCTTCGGAAAGTACTGACGGATTAGCCGACGGATATGTATCCGTCGGAACTGATAAATTATCGACGGCTAAATACCGTCGGCAATTCCGTCGGAAAATACTGACGGCTTTACGGACGGATACGTATCCGTCGGAACGGATAAATTACCGACGGCTAAACACCGTCGACAATTCCGTCGAAAAATACTGACGGCTTTACCGACAGATTATATCTGTCGGAGGTTTCGACCGAATTCCGACGGAATTGTCATCCGTTGGAAATTTCTGACCAAGTATTTCCGACGGAAAGTTTCCGACGAGCTTTGGATGGAAAGCGGTCGGAAGGCTCCTTTTCCGACGGATGACCGACGGATTTCCGACGGATTCAGTCCATCGGAAATAGCGCATTTTCTTGTAGTGGTTCTTCTCTTCAAGCTTCGGAATTCAGCTCTTCAACGCAGCAGGGCTTCGCCAAAATACTTGGATTGCTCTTTTAGAATGATGGCCACGGGGGTCTTTTTATAGGGGTAAAAATGTTAAATCGCGACAAACACAGTGGTGGACTATTAAGGTGAACCGCGACCGACAAAAAAGTCGTGTTTAAAAAGCCTTCCTAACTTCAATTGACTTTTTTCCATACTTCGAATATAGCAGGTTTAGAAATCGCAACATATCAAACTGTCACGCTTCTGACACTTTCAATATTGATCGGATTCTTGCCAAATTAAATAAATGGATAGGTTTAATCGCGACGACTTTATCCGTCGCACTTTGTAAAGAATCAATCTTCTGATGGGAATCGATCTTTGAATAAAGGAAGGTCAGAAACACGATGACCTAGGTGGGCGTGATTTTATTTAGCAATAAAATCTTTCTAAAAATGATTTTAGAAATTGTCATAAATCAAAATTAGAAACTCCTAAATACGACGACTCTATCGGACACAATTATAAATAAGAACAGAAGTCAGAATAAATTCTTTCTACAAATAATTTTAGAAATTGCCATAAATCAAAATTAGAAACTCTTAAACGCAACGACTCTATCAGACGCGATTATAAATAAGAACAGAAGTCAGAATAAGAACCTAATACGCGACAGTTTTACCCGACACAAATCAACTTCCTGAAACTGCGACGACTATCTCTGTCGCGAATCAACTTGTTCACAAAGAACCCCCGAAAGCCCCTAGAAAAAGAAATCTTTAAAATTCTAAAAAATCCATAAAAATAGAAAAATCACTCAAATGGTTAATTGAAGAGAGACATTTTGAGGCATTATAATATACATGAAATTTACTCAATATGATTTCAAAATTGACATGTCTATAGTTGGGTTGTGACGAGTGTGTGTTGTCCAGACGAGGGCTTACCATCTATTTGTGCAGTTTAGTGGCGTGCTCAGAGCCACTCTAGCTAGGCGTTCATCCGCTTATACGTAAACTCCCTCCCCAAGAGAAGGGCACAGAAGAGTTCATTAGTAGGGAAGGGATCCCCAACCAATACAGATACTGTCTCAGAGTGACAGTGAAGCTCGTATCGCGGAACTAGCATCGACTACCTCAACTAAGTATTCGAGTAAATAATAAACATCTATAAGATGTAGAGTCTTATAAGGTAGTATTTGGAGGAAATATCTACTTTGATAGTAGTCAAAATGGTTACTATACCGAGGTTGAGATCATGTGTAGTTGCGCCAAGTTGGTGTTACTTGTGGACCGTGTACTTTTCTGTTTATTTACTTTAGTACCTGCTCAGTTGTACTTGCTCAGTTATTAGTTCTGCTTACTTGAGTTACTGTTGTTTCTTGTTTAGTATAGTTAGTTGGTTACTATAGTGCTCTGCTCTTCCTGCTTAGTTTAGCTGCACTATTCTTGTTTCTGTTGTTTGAACTGGTGAGGGGTTGGGTTCCCTACTAGACTTCATTCGCGAAGCTCATTCTCCTTCCTTCCAGGTTTGTGTTCGTGGGAGTCAGTGCTTGTGTTCGGACGGTCAGCGTTGTGCTACTTGTTGTCAGTAGAGTTAGAAATGGTTAGTATTTCTTTTTGCACTTGAATTATTATTTGAGACTTTGTGTATATTTTCTTTTTCGCTGTTGTATTTCTTTAATTGCTTAACTATTGTAACTTGTTGTACATCTTACTAGACGTATTTCTTAACCCTTCCAGGTCTTCAGATCCATGGGTGGCAGTCCAAGGGTCAGGTACTTGGAGGGTTCCGGGTATCAGATTCTTGGGTCGTTACAGTCCCCCTCCTCCACCACCTCTGAATCCTCCTCCATTGCCACTGCATGCACTGCCCAAAACACCAAGCCCAAACCCACCTCCGAACCTGCCACTCACGCCGCCTCCCAATCCATCGCCGAGCCCCCTCCTCCATACCTGCCACCATCGCCAAAGTTGTCGCCATGTCCAACCCCAACACCAAGTCCGCCACTACCGCCAAGCCGTCCTGCTCCACCACCCAACCAATTAGCACCCCCTCCAAAGCCATCGAGACCACGCACCGATTACCAAGGACTCTAGACACATTTCTCCACTTCAATCAACTTGCTAAGTATCGATGTGTTCTTCGACACACTTATTCTTGAGATAAGTCATCTACGGAATTTTAACTCTATGATGGTTTTTATTAATGTTGGCTTATGTCACACGACTTGTATATGGCTTCTGCATCTCGATTTGATTTCTTTCATTAATAAAATGGTTAATTTTAGGCCTTTTAATTAAAGAAAAAAAGGAGGGAGAGAGAGCTTGTAGTCGTTTAAACCCCAACAAGTATTGGCAGTTTATTTGCTTTAAAATTTGTTTTACCTCATAATTTTCGTAAACTATTACGATAAGCTCTAGGCTCCTCATTACTTATATCTAGCCTTAAAGTCAATAAATCGAATTTTCCTTAATGACAAATAGCTAGGCCCTATTGATAATCTTCGTACTAAACTTAATGCATGTATAGTAGATATAAACTTAAGTTTAGAGGATCCCCTTTTCAAGTATGTTCCGACCTTCTTATCAGCTTGTGCTTTGGAAGGACACCGAACCCAAATAGCATATTAATGCATCTAGCCTGCAGTCCGCCGGCCTGTCTCTCTCATGTACGCGAAAATATTGATTGGAAATCACAATCATACAACAAATGAGAGGTTCATCTACATGACGAAATGACAAAAACTCTCTCTCATATATATATTGAGATGGAGCGGAGTTTCTCCCAATATCGGGTTGGAAGGAACCAATAAATGTGAGAGTTTTTTTTTTTAGAAAAATCCTCCCACACTCAACCCCACCCTAGAGGATCTCCTCTGGTTGAGATGGCAAAGATGCTGCATGTGACGTAACACTGACCATAGAAAAAAGAGAAGCGTTTGGCATCCTCTACTGATTGGAACAAGAAGAATATAGAAGGCGCAGACGAGGATTAGACGGATAGATATATGGGCGGACTCTGTCCGTGTGTGTGTGTGTGTTTGAGAAGATAAGTACAGGACATGTCGAAGTAGGAGAACAAAGACAAGGATGTCGTCACACTGCAGTTTTAAGAACTTTGCTGTTGGCGTTCGCTAACACCCGATGACAGGCTTTTGCAATAAAAGGGGCCTTACCTCGTTACCCGTGCATATGTCATTTGCCTGCATACACTGTCACACGGAGAGAACTAGTTAGAGAGGTCGACAGAGAGGAAAAGAGATCAGAGACGATCAAAGATATATACACAGAGATGTTAGGTTTCCTAGTTATTGTTCTCATCACCCTCCTCCTTCCGACCATCCTCTTCGCCCTCTCTTCATCAGGTTGGAGCCACAGCAGGAGACGTGGTGCTCCCAGCGCCCCACCAGGAAACACTGGTTGGCCAGTAATAGGAGAGACCCTTGCTTTCATGAAGCCTCACCCATCGACGTCCATCGGAGACTTCCTGGTTCAACGTGTATCAAGGTTACAATATTGTGCTCTAAATATGAGAGAGTTTAATTAAGAAAGAAATGTGCATATGCATCGAACACCCTGCCTTCTGATTATGTTACTAGGTCTTCTGTTCTTTCTTTTGCAGGTTTGGAAATGTCTTCACTTCCAACTTGTTCGGGCAGCCTATAGTGATCTCGGCAGAAGCACAGCTCAACAGGTTCGTCTTGCTGAATGAGTTAAAGGCGTTTGAACCCGGTTGGCCTCGGAGCTTTAGGAAGGTACTGGGAAGGCGCACCATCTTCGCTCTGGCCGGAGACGATCACAGGTATTCGAGATCCATCATCGTCAACTTCTTGAGCGGTGCGAGGTTGCCCACCGTCTTCCTGCATGGCGTAGAGAGAGCCTCTATAACAATCCTGGGTTCCTGGAAGGGGAAAGGTGTAGTGTCTGCTATGGAAGAAGCGAGGAAGGTAAAAGATCTAGGTTTCTAAACGATACGAGAATATATAGGATAGTCCTGAATAGAATAATTCACAATTCTTATTTAATACTTTTTGAATAAAGAAATTATAGACCTGCCTGCAGATTAATTTTACATTAGGTCTTTGGTTTCTCCATGCGGATACACAAACGAAACCTCTATTATCCAGGATCTTTAGACTACTTCCCATGTGGACAGATATCCATGTTATTATTCCTATCCCTGAAAGAAATTAAGTGTACGTAGATGCTTAATTGGAGTCCAGTACTCATATGGCTCCTTAGACTGAGAACTGTAAAATCTACGTACTTAATTACTTGTTGTTATAAAATAATGTGAATCAAATGGAACCATGCAGTTTACTTTCGCAGTGATAGCCAAGACCATCCTCAGCATGAAGCCAGACAGCAGCGATACAAAGAAGCTACAAAGAGAGTTTGAGATATTGTCACAAGGATTGGTGTCTCTTCCTCTACTTTTTCCGGGGACTGCTTACTGGAATTCTCTAAAGGTACGAATGTACGATAAACGTCATTGGACTTTCGGCCAGCTATTTGTCAGGAACAAATTAAGAAGGCTCCATGCATTAATTAACTCTGTGAAACTGCAAAGAAAAAAGGAAATTAACTAACCTACTTTTTATCTTCACTCTCCTTTGAAGTTGTTAGTAAACCCTAAACCTATTCTCCCCCCCCCCCCCAAAAAAAAGAAAAAAAAGGAAATAATACTTATTTCACACTTAAGGAGTGACCAAATGGTTAATACATCTTCATCTCATTGGTTTTCATGAAGATAATAAGATGTGAGACAAGATAGCTTTTGTTGAAAAATAAGTGAGAGTTAGGATCATGTTTTGTCTCATGATCTTCACATTTTCTTATGAACCAATCATATAAGGATCTGCCCATCTTGTCACTTCTCTTAATATATATACACTTAGCTAGGTTGCACTATATATATATTGCTCAATAAAATACTCTCATTCAAAAGATAAACAAGCACCATCTATAGCGTTTATATCTTGGTACGTTCTACTAAAGAACTGATCATAACGTGTACAAAACGTTGGCATCAATCCAAAGATAACATATTGGTGCATTCTATACTTGTTGTAACGTTTTGTTACTGACTAATGAGTTTAGCTGATGGGTTTCTGTCTCCTTTCTTGGTTAACAAAGGCAAGATCAAATATCCTGAATGTCATTAGACAGAAAAGAGAAGACAAGATCAACAAGATGAGGGATGGAAGAACAGACGTAGAAGATGACCTCCTCACCTGGACATTGGAGAATTCCAACTTCACAGAAGAACAGACGGGGGATCTTCTCCTAGGATTTTTGTTTGCTGGACACCAAACAACTGCAAAACTAGTAGCTTTGGCTATCTATTTTCTTAGTGGCTGTCCTAAAGCAATGAAGCAAATGCAGGTAAATATTAATAAAAGTTGCTTCCTTTTGGGACATAAGGAACTGCTTCTATAGTATGCTTCAGTAGATCAATAATAAATCAAATTAATTACTTGATTGTTTGAAGGAAGAGCATCATGCGATTGCTGAGAGAAAGAAGGAGAAAGAAAAGCAGGGATTGGGTTGGGATGACTACAGGCAACTAGAGTTCACTCATTGTGTATGTTCCTAGCTAGCTAGCTCTCAAAGCAAGCATTTCATACATGCTCTATGTACTCATATACCTGCACTTAGGACATCTTCCCGTTCAACAACATGTACATTTTTATGAAGGTTTTCTGCGAGACACTAAGACTTGGAAACATCGCAAAGTTTGTGCAGCGGAAGGCAGTCAGAGACATCCAATATAAAGGTAACCATGAGGGCCAATATTCTCGCACTCTTTGGACAAATCACTATTCTCAAATTTTCTAAAACTTCTTCCACTCTCTTTCTCTTAATCCAGAGCATGTAATTCCTCAAGGGTTCAGTGTGATGGCTGCCCTTTCGGCAGTGCATCTGGATCCTTCACTGTTTGAAGATCCTGAGCAGTTCAATCCATGGAGGTGGAAGGTATATATATATGCACCACAATCCACAGATTTCATGTAGATGGAACAAGTTGTACAAATTATCCAAGTTGGTCAGACTAATAAAAAGGGGGAAAATCTTAATCAGAAAAAGAAAACCCGAGTGTAATTTAAAAAATGAGTTTTTAATTAATAACTTGCGTAAAGTTACATCACCAGGCTTGTATAGGAGCCAAACCGTCAATCTTCTATTAAATTGACCACCTCACAACCACATCTTTTCTATGGTCTAAAATTAGGAAATCAGTTTATTAACTCCAATTCTTGACGCCAAATTTAAATCTAGCAATTATAAAACTATGTCATATCATTATCTAACACAAGTATATACAGTGGGCACTTCACAAGATACAAGATTATGACACATGCCCATTGCCATGTCAAATTTGGTGTCAAGAGATGATGTTAAAAAAAAGGATATATAATATATATGTATACGTATATATATACCCATAAAAGGTGGTCTCATGCTCTAGTCCAATATGTATGCATGTGAGAGAGGGGGGGGTGGGGAGGGTGAGAGAGTTATTAAAAAAATATTTTTTTAAGAGAGAGAGAGAGAGAAAGTTAGTTCTTTTGCCCTGTTAATTCAATTGTAATAATATTAAATAGATGGAATAAAATGGCATAAATATACATGATAATTTTTTCCGATTTACGGGATATGAAATATAATATGAAGATTTCAAAACATAATCTCGAACGTGACATATTTCAAAAGTATATATATAATTTCTCTTAAAAAATATTTTTTCTTAAATTAAATGCACAGTCGCATCATGTAAACTTTCTACGCACATCCCCATCTTATTGTTGCCTTCTTAGGGTCCCTCTGGCATCAAGAAGAGCAACAACTTCATGGCATTTGGTGGGGGCTCGCGTCTTTGCCCTGGAGCTGAGCTTGCTAAGCTTGAGTTCGTCGTGTTCTTTCATCATCTCATCATGACCTACCAATGGGAGCTAGTCAAACCAGACGACCATCCTTTCAGCCGCCCACTTGTGGAATTCACTAGAGGATTACAAATCAAGATTCACACATTGGAGAACTGAAGGGAGAAATTAAGTGAATTGGAAGAATGTTATGGCAACCAGAGTCCAGAGTGGGAGACGAGTGTCTCAACAAGGATGACCTTGTAGCTTCACTTGCTCTTGGGTCTGACAAAATATATGCTACTATATCCACACACTGTGGATATGCGAGAAAAGGGTGTGCATGGATTTGAGGGATGCTCTAGATTTCCCAGACACCGTCCTAGGATGTTTTCCTTATGTTTCGAGAGGCAAAGATTGTTCTATGATGTTCATCTATGTATAGAATATCATAAATTTTTGTGCTAATTAAAAATTATGTCAGCCTATGTGACACTCCTATGTACTTGATTGCAGTTGTACTCTGAAGTCACTAAAACCCATGATTCATAGACTTTAATACTAGTGGTGTCCGGTGTTTCAAAAATAGAACATTAAAATATTTCTCAAAACAAATTTAGAACTAGCACCGATAATTTCAAAATTGGTATCTGAACATTTCATGCTGAAACCAAATGAACCAATTTAATCCATTTAAGATTCTGTCGGTTGCATTGGGATTTCTTCAATGCTTGCTTGGATACTTCTAGTTCACAAGTTTCAGCAGTCAGACAATAACTAAAATGAGCTTGTTTAGGCCTACTTTAATAAGGAGGCTAACTATAAACTTAACTTATTTTAAAGAAAATTACAAATAGGGTTGGATAGACAATCCTTCCTCTTTAAATATTTTAGTTATCCTTAAAAAAATAAAAAAATACACGTTACACAAGATATATAGTGGAATAGTATTAAACTATTAAGAAAATAATTTCTTTAAAAAATTACCCATGGTTAACCCGGCCGATCGGTGGCCATTAAATCCTTTAAAAAAATCTCCACACATGCACCCACGCGCAAGCCTCCACCGAATCACCCTTGTGCTATCAAAGGCATATAAAGCCCCCACTGTTCCAACACTACCTTGCTACTTTGACAAAGAGGTAGGTACTAAGTCTTTTTACTTTGAAAATAAAAATAAGATTGGGTACACAACTTTTCTTCTTTAAATTTAATTCTTTAAAAAATTTACATTTCATGATGTATATAGTAAAATAATATTAAAATATTAAGTGACAAGTTTTAAAAAAAAAATGAGAGAGAAATGTACCCCTAATTAAACCCCTTGCTCCACCTGTTGGGGTGGGGCAGGGTTACTCCCGGATAAAAAAGGGTAAGTCAAGGTCCCCCGATTATGCAACACTCCTCTCCAAACCAAACCCCAAATTAACCGGGATTACTCCTTTTACTCAGGAGTAACTTTCTTATCAAAGCGAGTAGATTCTCAATAGGGTTTTATCATAGCAGAGTCTGAAGAAAATATCAACTCTTTATTTTCTTAAAGAAAATATCTTCTTCTAATATATATATATTCTTTTTGGTCACTCTACTAGCTCCAGTCCTATATGGTCCTTGTCCCTCCAATCACGGTCATCTCTTCAACTTTTTTGACCAGAAAGCAGAAGGGGAATAAGATCTAGGAGGGTATGGGGACAATTATCTGTTAACTATTCAGTAGGAACCTTGTTCGTCCAAATCACGGTTGGTTCTACCGGCACGTATTGCGGTAGTACGGTCAAATCACGGGTCATTTTAATGGGGCGACCCAGACGTATCGTGAGGCACGCTGCGGCATACTGGGATCGGTACGATTCGATCCGTGATGATTGTTGGGAACCGACTAGATCGTGTCGATTCAGCCCAGTATTACACGCACACAGTGTACGTTGTCTCTCATTTTTTTCCCTCCCCCCCCACATCTCACATCTGACCTATCTATGGGGTCTAATAGTGAATAGTGTCTGATTGTGATGAAATTTAAACATAAGTTAATTAAGATATAATACAAATTATAATAATTTAGTTTAATTTTTAAATTATTTTTGTCAAGTAAAATTTATCTCAAAAATTATTAAACCGACTTAATCTCTCATAATATAAGCATAATTCTTGATATTTATATTTTTAGAATCAGTGTATTGTTTGATAATTATGGTGGCTTCATATTTGACTTTATTTTCAAAAAGATGTCGTTCCGCCGAAGTGTGCACAATAAAAGATAGTATCAGAATTATATTAATAATATGAAAATATTTTGAAATCAAGGATAATTATATTTTATGTAAGTGGTCATGTCTTACGTATAATTTACTATCTCTCTCAATTTCTTAGTGCCATATTAGTATTTTATTATAAATTTTAGGACGTTACAATTTTATTTACATTTTCATATTCTTAATGTTGACCTAATAGAATACATCGGCCATATCATAATATTATATAATGATCACATTTGAGTTGGTGGTGGTGATAGTAGTAGAGGTGGCGCTGATCGACTCAGATCGCTGCAGTATGATATAGTACCATCCAGTCCATATAATAGTACTACATTACAAATCTATATGGTCTAGCAGTCCATCAAACCCCAATAGATTTTTTGATATGGATATTGATCCATAGAAAAATTTCGTCAATAATTCTAATTTTTCTTGTATTGTGGTGGACTCCTGTCTAATAATGAGAATTGAAGTCCTTAGATGATGTTATATTGGCTCTCCAACTTAACTATAGGATCTCTATTAAGAAATTTATTATGAACGTCTGACAGAAAAAAGGCCCTCCTTCGCAATATCGTCTTGGTGATGGAGGGATGTAAATTTCGTATAACTAGAGAATAAGAACTTTAATTGGCATCTACTTCGCATATCCAGAACGACATAGATCACAGTAGTAAATGATTGTGTTGAGTTGACTTGAATGACTAAATAGAGTTTCTTATAATTTTCAACCTCTTTATATGATGTTCTTATATTTTGCTCATTTTTTAAAAAATTTACTCATTTTATATATTGGTCAAGTCACAAAATAAAAAATAAAATCAAACAGGTCTCTTTTCCACCGTAACTTAATGATACCGTATTGTATTACAAAAAATATGACACAATCGATCCACATGATACGACAAATTATGATCCAAATTAATCAACCTTAGATGACCACATCATGTGCTTGCCTTCCCAAGTCGGCCAGTGTGCTGCATTATATATGTTAGATACCCCCCGAGGGAATCCAATTCAAAATTCAGAAACCAGCCAAGAGCTGTAATTACAAGCTTCTCTTTGGGACCAAAAATTGTATATGTCACCCTTCAAACCTAGCCAGCATAAAGCATTCATCTCTTTGTTTAGTAGGAAGCTTTGGCTGTCCAAATCTCATAGACCTGATGTGAGTATTCTTTCCGTTCTTCCAAAGTGTTGGACTTTGCAAGGAGTTTTGGAGGGGGGCGGGATAGTCTTGAAGCTGGATATTAAGTGGATCTATCTACGTATCTGAGAGAGAGAGAGAGAGAGAGAGAGAACTCCTCGTCGTCTGACCCCAACAAGTACTGGCATACGTACTTCAAATTTTATTTAATCTACGTAACTTTGGTAAAGTTTTAATTACAACCATCATCTCTTTTCTCCATAATTAATTGTGTGTTCCAGCGTTCATCACTTTACCTGACTAAGTATTGAATAAAAAATTGCATAGTTAAACTTAATACCTGATATATATATATATAGTTGATATAAACTTAGTATCAAATATATTTCTACCGTTCTTATCAGATTTTTACACAATGCTGCCTGCCTGCAGTCCGCCGGCTGTCTCTCTCTCTCGTGCACATGCACGCGAAAAAGTTGGAGATCACAGACATACAACAAATGAGAGGAGAAATATTTGTTACCAATATCCAATATGATAACATGTCTTATGTAAATAGAATTATTTGATAAACAATTTATATGAAACTTGTTATGAGACCGGATTTATAACAATAAGTTTCTCACAAATTACCTAGCTAGAGGATCATCTACACGACGAAATGACAAAGACCAACAATATTGACCTCTCTTTCACGATCAGCCGTGCTGGCGCGACCATGTCCATATGGTACTAATTTGACTGCAGAAGTCAATATTGTTATACATGTCTTTTTCTTTATTTTTCATAATTAAAATTTAAAACTTTTTGAGCGGAACCTAATTGATAAGGTACGGTATGTCCAATATCATACTATCTAATTATAAAAATAAGATTCGATCTAGTAAATCATCAATTTGGCCAACCTCTCTCTCTCTCTCTCTCTCTCTCTCTCTCTCTCTCTTCTAGAGGGAATCATTGCATGCGGTGCGTGGAGATGACGAAGATGCTGCATGTGACGCAACACTAACGATAGAGAAAAGAGAAGCCGTACGTGTCCTCTACTGTTACAATAAGAAGCATGCATGCAGAAGGCGAGGACGAGGGACGGGGATAGATATACGGGCACACTCTGTCTCTGTGTTCGTGTTTGTGAATAAAACTGCAGCTAGGGTTTGTCGTGCTCTACTGCAGAACGCGAGGACGGGTGACGGATAGATATATGGGCAGATTAATCGATCTCTGTGCGCGCGTCTGAGAGCATAAAACTGGAGAGTCTGCATGCCATACCTTTCTAAAAAAGATTTAGTACACTTGATTAAGTATGATAAATGTAATAAAATAAAGATGGTAGTCTATGTGATATTTAATATGACACTACATAAGCTGCAATCTAAACGAACAATTAAGAAGCATGAGGCAACGATGGGCGGCCGACGTCGGCACTAGTGGTGATTGACAGCGACAACTGTCGACAGTGGTTCAAAATCAGTATGTTAAAGTCTAAATTTCTATTTTAGATTTTAAATTTTATATTTTGAAAGCTATAATAGGTGGATCCAAATTAATTAAATCACTATTTTGGGGCTCAAGTTTATATGTTGAATAATGAGATTTGTGTTTTAGAGTCTAAAATTTATATTGTTAGTTTAAATTACTATTAAAATTTTACTTAATATTTTTAAATCTTAAGAATAATATTTTAAACTTTAAAATTATAATGTAGAACTAAGATTTTATTTTAAAATCTAAAATTTATATTTTAAAATCTAATCACCACCAACAGTTAGCCACACCGATCACTGTGACCATCCATCTCTCTGTAAACTCATGTGGTATCTAATGTGTCGTCCATCTTACTTCAGTACTTATAAGTAGTGCACCAAGTAATTTTCTTAAAATAAGAAAATTGCGGAAGGCGAGGACGAGAGGGATGGATTGATATATATATGGCCAGAGTACTCGATCTGTCTCTAGGCATGTGTGTGTTTGAGACTAGAAAACTGGAGGTTTTGCCGTCCTCCACTGTTAGATTAAGAAGCATGCAGAAGGCAAGGACGAATAACCGATGGATGCATGGGCCTACTCTGGATCTCTCCGTGTGTGCGTGTTTAAGAAGATGATAAATGCTATTGAGTCTATGACATGTGGATTCCTCATCTCTTTTTTCTGATTTTTAGTTTTATTTTTTAAACATGTGAAGAGAGAGAGAGTGTGTATTTAATATAGGAGAGAGAATTTGTGTGCATAAAATAGTGCACATAAATAATAGAACAATGCACACAAATGATAGAATAATGTACATAAATAGTGTCATTTGTGTGCATTGTCACATTATTTGTGTATATTATTGTATTTTTTTTATATAAAGACCAAAGATGGCCGATTTATTTTATTAATAAATTGAGATACTGAAAATCATAGACAATTGCCCAATGTATGTCATAACCAGAGTAAAAGATATCTAAAACTCTATAGAGGATCTATCTCAGGAATGAGTTCGTCGGAGAACAGTCTGAAGTCGTAAGTTCGGTCGTCATGAACAACGCTCCAGTTCTTCTTCATCTGAATCCATTTCGGATGCCTCAAAATAAAATCTAAATCCAGGTATGAAAATATTCTCAGCTTTAGCAAGTTCAGCAACGGAAGTAAACATCGTCTGCAATTCTGTAGTTGGTGCTGAATTGAGCTAGCATATTTATAGCATCTATTTGTCGCACAGGACTAGGAGAACGTTCTCTAGTGATCAGAAAATAAATCATTGTTCTATTATTATTGTATCATTTGTGTGTATTATTATATTATTTGTGTATGTTATGTGACTATTTATGTGCACTATTTTGTACACACAAAGTCTCTCATGCATTAAATGCACACTCTCTCTTACATTTAATGTATCTGTTGAAAAAATAAAAAAAATAGATGTGAAACTATTCCATCCGAGAACATAACATTACTCTTAAGAACATATACAAAACTGGAGGGTATGCCGTACACACCTTTGGAGACATGAAGCAAGGAGACGAGATCCCTTGAGTACTGCGTAGGAGGGGATCTCGGTCAATAGAAACCAGGGTTCGCCCGTGCCACCCGTACCGCGGCGGCACGGGCGAACCGCACCGTGGTCACCCCAAGGATGACCCGAGTGTGCCGCGGCGGCACGCCGCGGCACACAGCGGACCGGTACGATCCGGTCCGCTAACTTCGATTTTTATTTTTTTCATACTTTTTTTATATTTGGTGTGTTTAAGTGATCTAAATGATGTCTAATTGGAATAAAATTAAAACATAAATAATTAAGAGATGATCCATTATAATATTTTTTATAATTTAAAAAAAAAATTCAAGTAAAAATTATCTTAAAAATCAGTAAATTGACTTAATCTCAACATCTAAGGGATCTAATGGTGTCTAATTGAGATGAAATTTCAAACATAATCTAATTAATAGGTGATACAATTGTAATAATTTTAGTTTAATTTTTTAAATTATTTTTTGTCAAGTAAAAACTATCCCAAAATATATTAGGTCGACTTAATCTCAACATCTATACATCAATAACTCATGATATTTATATTTTTAGAATCAGTATATATTTTTTAGTAATTATGATGACTTCATATTTGACTTTATTTTCGAAACCAAATGTCATCCCGTTGAAGTACGCGCACAGAGAATTCGTCGTACCGCGACAAACTCTGTGTGCACTTAAGGGGTTTAATTAGTATCTAATTGAGATAAAATTTTAAACATAAACTAATTAAGAGATGATACAAATTATAGTAATTTTATTAATATCTGGGATTAATTAGTATTAATAAATGATAGGCCAATGTCATACTCAGAAGTGCGCACTCCGACGGGGCGACATCGGAAAACTGTAACGAAAATGAAATTGAGAACAGCATAATTTTTAGAAAAATGTGGTGATATCAGAAATGTAAATATCTGAAATTTTTGATGTACTGATTTCGATATTAAGCCGATGCAACTATTTTTCGGACAATTTTTCACCCAGTATAAAATAAATTTAAAAAATTAAACTAAAATCACCATATTTGTAAAACCATTACATTAGCTTATGGCTAAAATTTCAACACAAATGGACATTATTTGAATGGGTTTAAAAGAGGATCTTCGGCTAGCTAGTTTATGGGTTAATTACATCAAGTATTTTTTGGGATCTTCAGGCTAGCTAGTTTATAAGTTAATTACGTCAAATCATTCTTCTCCATATGCTACAGGTGGCAGTGGTGGTGGTGGTGGTGGTGTTCGTAATGGTGGTAGTGGTAGTGGTAGCATGCACTTTTCATTAGAGTCTGAGTCCACGCATACTACCCAAGATAGTCGAGATCACGATGCTCCACTAAGCTATTCAAAAAGGTATCAAGCAGATGAGAAAAGGCGACACATAGGTCCTGTGGACAGTAGTAGCTATCAAGGGATTGAATCCGATTTTGAGAGATTGAGCACATAGGACAACACAACATCGATCTGAGGGTGCTAGTGAGGGTCACAGTTTTTTTTTAGGACATACACAGTTGGATCTATATGGACAACATCATGAATATGGTGGCTATTATGCCTCTGGATACCAGTATGGTCATGATGGTTCTTATATGCAAATTCCAATCGTTCCACCACCAGAACCTACAATAGTACGTCAAGGAACACGTCAATATTTAGAATATCAGCCACTACAGAAATGAAGGATATGTAGACGACTAAAAATCACGGCCGTCTACAAAAACAATATTTGTAGACGGCTAGAAAAAGCCGTCTATGAATATGAGATATATAGACGGCTTTACTAAGTCGTCTACATATCTTACATAGACGGCTTCAAAAACCGTGTACATACAGAGGGTATATAGACGGCTAAATAAAGCCAT
Source organism: Colocasia esculenta (assembly GCA_014218235.1). Taxonomy (NCBI): domain Eukaryota; kingdom Viridiplantae; phylum Streptophyta; class Magnoliopsida; order Alismatales; family Araceae; genus Colocasia; species Colocasia esculenta. The sequence continues at coordinate 164,471,539 of CM024757.1, forward strand.
CTACGTATCCTTTATACGTAGACGGCTTATTGTAGCGGTCTATGAACCTGTTTTGTAGACGGCTTAAAGCCGTCTATATACAAGGGTATATAGACGACTTATTAAGCCGTCTACGTATATACGTACACGGCTTTTGTGGTCGTCTACGTATCTACTCTAATTTAATTGCCCTCGTCCCCTTCCCCCGCCCCATTTTGCCTTGCCCGCACCCTCGCCCTTCTGCCTTGGCCCGCCCCGCTGGAGATGCCGCCCTCGCCCAGCACGCCGGAGACGTCGCCCTCGCCCAGCACGCCGGAGACGTCGCCGCCGCCGTCTGCGGCAGACGCCGCCGTCTACCGCGGACACCGCCGTCGTCGTCGCGGTCGCAGTACCGGGTATTCGTCCTCCCCCTCTATCTTTCTCTACCTCTTTCGATCCGAGTCGCAAGGGGCCGGGGGGGGGGGGGGGGGCGCAAGGGGGCCCGGGAGGGGGGGGGGGGCGCTGTGCAGGGATAGTTACCAGTTGTTGGTTGCCCAGCCACCACAACAATACTTTTCAGTGTTAATCCCCTAGATGTTCATGCCATTGCAGGGACAACAGCTTCAACAGGTAATAATTACTCTACAGCGCTGACAATCACTTCTCTATGAGCGCACATTCATGGCAATTCATGAGCAATTTCATGTTGAATGACTAGTTTCTTAGAGCAAAATAAGCGATTTTCTTAAGATTAACTGAATCAACAATGTTCTTCTCCTTGTTTCTAAACTTTATCATAGTCATTTACGAACTGACTATTAAAGTGTTAATGCAAGTAAATATTATATTATACTATGTGATCCATGGTTCTTACAGAAGGGTTTCATTTTATCAGCTCCCTTCCCTCTTATTGCTTGTATGCTTCTTTTAATCATCTAAAACATTATTATTTCTGCTGACATTTTAAATTTTGTTGTTCTTTTGTTTTTGGGGTAGAAAATATTTTGTGAAGAAATTTGAACTTCTATACGAAGGTTGTGTTTACACCTTCATCATATCTGACAATACTAATATGTATTCTTTCGATTTAGGGAACACTTATGCCATGCACCCACTGGAGAATACAGCCTACAGTAAAGTTTTTTGTTCCCACACCAGCACCTACTTTAAAAATGTGGAGCAATGTCATCAAAACACATTGGCTTCTCACTCGTACATGGTATGTGACTATTGTTTTGCATGTTTCCTTACCTCAAGTAACTAATGGAATTACATGGTTAATGTTCTCCTTCTTATATGAACATTATGGTTACCATTTTCCACTTTATTTCATCAGGGGCCACTGGTGATTTACGATATCAATCTGCACTTCTTGGACATGCTTCTCTTAGTGCTAGTTTAACTCTGGAGGTCCCTCAATCTGCAGTGCCTAACCGGACACATAGGAGTTTCACACCAGTATCTATCCTAGATTTGTTCCAAGATCTAGCATTTCCCCCATGCAGTCAGCAAATCCTACACCAACCTCACAAGTAAAATCAGTCTTTGCCCCCCTGCTCCACCACCTACTGTACAGACTGTTGATACCTCTAATGGATATGATTAAAATTTTATTTTTTTCTCCCTCTAATTATCAAACAAGTAAAATAAATTTTGTATTGTGTAAAAGTAGATTTTAAGAGAGAGGAGAGAGATAGAGAGAAAAAGTGTAATGATGATGTGTTGAATTTTTGGTTTTAAAAAGTAATGTAAGAGAGTTTTTTAGGAGATTTAGAATTTTAAAAAAGTGAAATCCCTACAAATATTACCAAACAATGCCTAAGAGCTGTTGCTCTGAAAAGTCAAAGAAAGTTCAAATAATATTGTTTTTGACAAGGGGAAAAAAAATATTAAAAGATGCATATGGAGCCATAAGGTTGATGTTGGGTTGTACAAAAATCATAACAAGACCAGGGGGTGGTGGAATTGTTGTGTGTTGTGATTAAGCAGCACAAACCACTTAGAGATGGCACAAGTACACCAAGAACAAACTCATTAAAATTTGAACAAGAATAGCATGTCTCTGATTTATTTGGCCCAATTATACCCCCAGAAAAAGGTACTTGAAAGATGAAGCCATATGTGCTGAGACATGTTGATATTAGGGTGCATTAAAATCATACAAAAATAGTAAGAGGGGTTGGTGGGATGAGTTGTTTGGTGTCATTGAGCAGTGATGGTACACCAAGAAAAACTCATTAAGATTTGGATAGGAATAACATGACTCTGGGTTTATTTGGCCCAATTGAGACCCCCTAGAAATCTCCTCTCTTTTAATATCTTGTTTTTATTTGTAATGAGCAAAGCAGTGCAGGTGCTTCTGTGGAAAAAAATAAATTATCTTGTTAGGCATTAATACTAGGATTTAGTATCTCAGTGGGGAATACATTTCAGACATTTTCAAAATATTAAAAGAGTATGAAAAGATACACAATAAAATGACAATAATGGAACTGAAAGCATGATCCATTATCTGCATCTTTTAGGAAATTTAATGATACATATATATTAGTAAGATTCCATTCCTCTTAATGAACTGGAAAGTTGCTTCGCCCTTGTGAAGGGGTAAACATGCAAGTCCTCTTATACATTTTATTAATATATTTTTTTGTAAAATATGACGACAAGTTTTGTTTGGAACAGCTGCGGAGATCGAGGTAGTTGCTTTCATCTTTTGAAGCTCTTTGTTCAGGTAAGATCCAGCGAGCCTGGGTGGTGCTCATCTTTATTTAATCCAGCGAGCCTGGGTGGTGGCTCAACTTTTTTATTATGTGTGGATGCGTGAATATCTTTTTTGCAGGATGTGTGAATGTATTTTAATGCAGATGCAAGCATTGGATGAAACATATGGATGTAAGAATGAGTGGACCTTTTTTTTTTTTTTTGCCCGTTCAAGACTTTTGTTATGATATATGTTTTTACTGTCTTTTGATAGTAATGGCATATATCGAGCATATAGTCTTGAATTGTCCAAGTTGGACAGTCTGTGGATATTGATCATCTGATGTTCTTTATTATATGTGTTTTGAGATTATCTTAAAATTTTGGCAGCATCTTCTCGCTCTTCTCCAATATACCTGCTAATTTTAACTGCTCTTTTTATCACTTGTATTTTATGCAAGTGATTTTTTGAGCATAGTTAAAATTAGTAAATAATTGTGGTATATTGGAGAAGTGTGGGAGATGCTGCCGAAATTTTAGGATGATCTCAAAACACATATAATAAAGAACATCAGATGATCAAATATCCATAGATAGGCAAGATTTCATGTAGGTACCCCTTTTCTTGCAGGAATGAATGAATATTGTGAAAATGTGGATTTTCTTCCATATAGGGTAGATGCTGCCGAAATTTTTACTAAATTATACTTCATATATAATTATGTCATATAGTTTTAAATAAGTTTACACATATGATGTGACTTGATTCATATCTGATATTTTTTTTTTACTTCTTAATTCTAGATTATTTTGAAATGGTTGGAGTCGATAAGAGTTGGATGAATGTTACGGATCCTTTGGATCCTAGGTATGAGAAATGAGTTGAAGAACTATTGGACTTTGCTTTTCATGAAGATAGGAGGAGTTTCAAGCATGGAGATAACGGACAGTTGATACAATGTCCATGTAAAAAATGTTGTAATGGATTGAAGTTCACTCGGTATGAAGTGAAAACTCATTTGATATGTGACGGGATATGGCTTCATTATACAAATTGGGTGTGTCATGGAGAGGAACCCGTTGGTGACATATCCTCAGAGGAGATTAATGAGGAAGAACAACAGATGACTGTTGATAATACAATTCAGATGTTACATGAGCTGCAAGATGCTGATATGCTGCTCAGTGTGATGAAGATGAACCAAATGCAAAGGCGAAGGAATTTTATAAACTATTAGATGATGCAGAAACACCTTTGTATCCCGGTTGCCAGAAAGTGAGTAGATTGATTTCTTTTAAAACTGCTACACATTAAGACAATGAATCAAGTCACAGGCAATTGTATGGGCATGTTCCTTGATCTTCTGCGTGAAATATTACCAGAAGGAGCCTATGTCCCTGAATCATGGTATGAAGCTAAGAAGGCAGTTAGAAATTTGGGATTAAGCCATGTGAAGATAGATACATGTGAGAATGATTGTGTATTGTTTTGGAAGGAGAATGAACATAAAGATGAGTGTCCGCAATGTCATATTCCGAGGTATAAAGAAAGAATCGCACCTACAAATGATTCTTCTACGCGCAAGCGAGTACCTAAGAAAATCTTGCGTTTTTTCCTCTGAAAGACGGGGAGATGTAAAGACCTCCCTGACGGTACCCAAGGGGGTTGATGACGAAAGCAGAGATCGTTTTGTAAGTGTATCGGTCTTAGATAAATTATTTTTAATAATTAGTTTATAATTTCTCATTTTTTGTTAATGAAATATATTTTTAATTGTAGGAGAAGATGACACAGATGACGACTCCTTCCCTCCAGAGTGATGATGCCGCTCCTGTTCTAGCCAAGGATGCCTTCATAGCTGTCATGGGACGAGACAGGCCTGGCCGTGTTCGTTGTGCGGGTAAGGCTGAGACGCTCCGCACTTGGTATGGGAGGGGAGAGGGATCGAGCTCCTCAGGCGGCTACCACACTCAGGTGCAGCAGTTGCAGCAGCAGTTGCAGGATCAAAACAAAAAGGTGGAGGAGTTGTGTGCAGAGAGGAGCAGGGATCGCCAGGAGTTACAGGACTTGTGTGCAGAGAGGAGCAGGGATCGCCAGGAGTTACAAGACTTGCGCAGTCAGATATCAGAGATGCGAGCCTTCATGCAGCAATATGCTGCTCCGCCATCACAGCCGTCCCGTGCTAGGCGTGAGCTTGAGTGTGAGGAGAGTGACGAGTCTGCTGATGATTATGATGATGATGATGATTAGATTATTATAGTGGATGAGATATTGTATTTCTTTTGAATATGTTTATGATGTGTTTTTAGATAATTTGTGTGTATGGTATTAATAATGTATGTATATGATGTGTTTTTAAATAATTTGTGTGTGCATGTAGTAATGATTTATGTACATGAATGTTTTGATTTCTGTACTAACAGGGAAAAAAAAAATAAAAATAATTAAAATTAAAAAAAATTGAATGTGTAGAAGCTTAAGCCGTCTACAAAACTTTATTGCACGTTTTATTAACCGTCTACATAAGTTTATGTAGACGGCTTAACAACCGTCTACATAAGTTTATATAGACGGCTTATAAACCGTCTATATAAATATTTATAAACGGCTTAAAAACCGTCTATATAAATATTCATAGATGGCTTAATAACCGTCTAATTACATTTTTGTAGACGGTAAACAGACCGTCTACTTAAGTTTTTGTTAACGACTTATGTTAGCCGTCTACCTATCTTCGTAGACGGCTTCAGCCGTCTACAAACAGAACTTTAGTAGACGGCTTCAAAAACCGTCTACGTATGTTATGTAGACGGAATTTTCGTTGACGGCTTTTTTAGACGGCTCTGTAGCCGTCTACAAAACATTTTATAGACGGTTCTTAGAGTTTCGTAGACGGTTTTCAGCCGTCTACATATCCTTCACTTCCTGTAGTGAGCGTATGTACGAAGACCTATATCAAAATTACATGTCTTATGCTGATTATTTGCGCTTCTTGGAGAGCACTTATAATGTGAGGTTGTTCGGAGATGAAAGTTATACCCCCTACTACGAAGATTTTGTGGACATACATGCTCAACATGATGAAGAAGAGTAGGTAAGAACTTGTTAAATATCTTTAGTGACATGTTAAGGAAGATGATGCTAATTTGTAATTTTTCATGTAAAGAAAAATGATGAATATGAGGACGACGATATGAATATTGTATTTGACTTGTATCATGATTATATCCTTAATATTTAGATGAACACTATTGCTTGTGTCATGATCTTGGTATGATTGTATGTATGTTAGATGAATATTAAATGGTTGTGGTAGGTTGACTTAAATGAGTAAATAAATTTATTTATATATTTTCAACCTCATTATGTGATATTCTTATGTTTTACTCATTTTCTTTTGAAATTTACTCATTTCAAATATTAACTAAGTCACAAAATTTAAAAAAAACAAATCAAACAGGTCGTTTTCCCACCGTACCTCAGCGATACGGTACGGTACGGTACGTACCGTGTCACGGAAAATACGGTACAGTCAATCCGGGCGGTATGACGAACCTTGATACAAACCAAAATGTGGCATTTTACATTTAAACCCACTTTGTGTAAAGTTTTTTACATTTACACATGGACCAAAATATAAAATGTCATTTTTTTTTACTTGTATCGACGAGATCCCCTCCTGAGCGGTACTGACTACTGAGGGGATCTCACCCCTGAAGCAAGAGGATGAAGACAAGGAGGTGAAGAGGATTTTATTAAAATAATCCTATTTTAAAAACATATTTATCTAATTATAAAGTATTTACAAAACTATATATTTTTAATATATTTACAAAATAGTTTACACAAATACTGTAAATTACACAATTTATGTGTCAGTTGCAATAAATTTGCGTAAATTATAGCGTATCTATATATCTATATACTACTAATAATACTCAGTTTTAGATGTACACGTGGCAGCACCAAAATGACTTATTTTCCGCTTAAATTCCTTCTCTCAGTCTTGGTGCTGCCACGTGGCAGCACCAGAATATTCAATATTTTTTCAAAACTCAAAAATACATCTCCTCCTTTAACATAGCTATTAAGAAGATAAGCCTCCTAACTAAAACCATGAAAAAATCTTATTAAATCGACATACTAAACCTTGCTAAATATTGCACATAAATTTGGAAACAGGGAAGCCTCAACCAGTTGCCATAAAATTTTCCTCACACCGATTTCTATCTTGCCAAAAATTATCTTGTCAAACACCGATTTCTATCCCCTTAAAACTTCTCGGTAAAGAATAGAAATACAATTGATTTCTATCCAACTCATGTTACCGCCTAAATATTGCTAAAATATATCATATCATTTTTTAAAAATCTTTGATGCATAAGAGAACACTCATGTTGCCGCCTAAACATCCCATGAAAGAATAGAAATGAAATCTGGATAAGAACCGCTCACATCAAAACATAGTTACAAAAAATTAAAGAGAAGTAATAAAAATTGGTGCATGCAAAACTTGGCAGTACTGCCAGAAGATAAGAGCACAAAAATTGACACGATTGCACTCATTAATATTGGCCTGCAAAGCTTGGCATGATTGTACCACCTGCCAACCTTTCAAACATTTGTAAAAACTTTCAAAAATTTGGAAACGTAACATTCTTAAAAAAATTTTACAACTTTCAAAAAATTGAAAAAGCTAAATACTATGTACCTGCCAAAACATGACAGGGTTACCTATTGCATTAAAAATGCCAACGTGACAAATATTTTCCTCCCAATTACAAATATGACTATTTATATCTTGCCAAACATGGCAGTTCTTAAACATTTATAAAAACTTTAAAAATTTTGGAAACGCTGCATTCTTAAAAAAAAATTAGAATTTTCAAAAATAGTTGCACCCGTGGTCAGAAAATTACATAACCTTCTTAAAAAAGCAGAGGGACCAAGATTTCTGAACTGCTAAATGAGAATCCTATTCCCCCCTAAATATTTCCGGTAGAATCATGTATATGCCAAACATTGGCAGTTTTTTTAAAATTTTAAAAACTTTCTGAAGTTTGGTATGTCTGTATTTTTTTTCACTGCCAAAACAGACGTCTCCAGGGATATTTCACTCTCGCCATCGCCATTGTCTTTGTTTTTTTTCTTCTCACGGAACAGCGTCGCCATCTCTAGATCTTCTTCTTGGTGATTTTCACAATAAACTTCTCTGGCAGGTTCTCCTTCGTTGCGGTTGTCTTCAACAAATCTGCAAAAGGAAGAAGAAGAAAAATAATGGTGGATCCAGCGGAGGCCACGACCAACCAGATGGATTTGCCTTCGCCCCCATGTGGATCCAAGACGGCTAGGGACGGAGGCTCCGCCTTCCTCTGCTCCCTCTGCGCAATGACATGGTGGAGTTCCTTGGTCGGATGAGCGAGTCCTACGTCGCCGAGGCCCGAGTCCGTCCTCCTCCACGCCCAGAAGGGGGCAGGCGCGGCCGCACCCGCCACCTCGACGCCGCCGCCGCCGAAACCGCTCCTGCCTAGGCCAACCCCGATTTTGAAGTGGCGGCACCGGAGGACGCCGTCGAGGCCGAACAACTGCAACCCAAGACGAACCTGCTGAACAGGGTCTCCGGATGGTTGATGAGTGAGACTCGGGAGGTCAAGGTTGACGACTTCGTCCAGGAGATGGAGATGAATGGGTTCTGGCGGGCGGACCGCTGGGTAGCCCTTGAACTTTTGGTGTGGACAGGCGTCGGTTTCCCTGACGTCTGCAAGGACGTAGACATGGTTTACTCTATATCCGAGTGCTCCGCCGCGACAGTGGACATGGCAAGCATTCACCAGCAGTCGAAGGACTTCGCATTCGGCAATGCTAGGATTCGTAGATCCCACGAAGACGACCCCTTTGATTCCGACGCTGTGTTGTTGTCCACCTTTGAGTTCCGAAGAGCGGAGCGGGTGCAGCAGCACCGGCCGATGTTTGTCCCACCCTTCCCGAAGCCCGCACCGTCCAAGTGGGACGACGCCCAGAAGTGGATTGTGAGCCCTACTTCCGACAGGACTGGTAAAACTGCCGGTGTTCCACCCAGGAAGGTGGTGATCGAGCGGCATCCTTGGCTATGGCAACAGGCAATATTGCGCCACCAAGGTGCTGGAAGTCACTGAGGAGGGAGACACCAAAGACAAAGAAGGAAGTCGTTGCTCACAGAACTGTGAGCTGGGCGCGTGATCCTTATCCTGTCGTTGATTCTTATGCTAAGCCAACTCTTGCTCTTGAGAATTTGGTTGCCGATTCTGCAGGTAAGCGAGCGATTTCTTTTCTGTTGTGTGTTCTAGATTTTTAGGGTTTAGGGTGCTTTACTTAAGAAGAAAGCATTAATTTCATTTTGTCTGTGTGCATCGTGTGCGGCGGTTTTATGCAATTTGAACGCCTGCTTTTTTGAGTCCCCATTTTGTCGGCAGTCGTGTTTAAGAGAAGCCATTTTACTGCAAGATAAATATTTTTTCCTTTGATAAGTTCTGTGTTTAATAGAAAACAAATCTCCCGTGTTTCCTAATCTTTTCCGATCCCCATTTCTCTCAAAATTAAGTTGGAGTTTTTGTGTCTGACAAATGCTCAGCTATGTCAGCGTCATAATGTATCTATATATAGTCTCATAAATTTTGCAATGATCATTGGACCGCAGACCTTACGGTAAATGCACTTTTTTTATCAACACCACTGCAGACGATAAAATGGAACAAAGAACTCATGCCGGATGTAAATAATTACTGGGTTTTTCATATATTTATTCACATTTATAGTATGCTGAGCAGTGGAAGTCCATCTATCCAGAACAGTGGAAATCCATTTTGATAAAATTTTTGATGAAATTTATCATTTAATTATTCTATTCATATTTTTTAATATGTGTTTTCAGTAACACAATTAGTTACAATCAATATAATTATATGTTTTTATAAATAATATTTTTATTCACCTTAATATTTTATAAATAATCACCATGCATTGCATGTGTTTAGATATGTAATTTAATTAGTTAATTTTCAATTTGTTTTGAAAATATTTTTAAATTTATATTTATGTTTTTACATGTTATTCAACTTAAGATAGATAGAATGTTATGTTTTTTACATATTATATTTTTTATGTCAATAATTTTCTATTATTATTCATAAAAATCATACCAAATGTAAATTTATAATTTATAAATTTATTTCAACTAAATAATATTTGAAAAAAAAACGTGCATCGCACTGGCATAGAACTAGAAAGTGAAAATTATTCAATCATAAAAAGTGTCGTATTAATTATAAAGTGACATTAATTAAATTCTCTATCTATGATTCAGGATACATTTTCAATTACATGTTCTTCCAGTAGCATTACTCCATTGAAGAGAAATATTCCAGACAATGATCGTGGAGAAGATTTATCTGTTGACACTGTTCCTGCACAACATTCATGCAGCAAGATGAAAAAATTTAAAATTGAAAAAGAAGATGTTTGAAGTTGAGATGACATCTGTTTTTATGAATATTTGTGAATTAAACTTACATGACACAGGGAAAGCTTTTGTGAAGACTTTTTATTTACTGACATTTTGGATTTATCACTATATATAGTTCTTATGTTTCTTACTATGTTGTTAGATATGTTGTTTCTTTTTTACAAACATAAAGATGTTGAGAAAATTGTATTTTTTTGACATGTAATTTGAAATTTTATATTCATATAGAATCTTGGACAAATTTTTTTACAGTCATCGTAAAAAAATTATTCAGACTAAACATGTAATTCAATCCAATTTCAATATAAAAGATATTTATATATTGAAACAACTAACTATGTTACCTTTTTTAGATATTATTATTTATTAAATTTTAAATATTTAAAAACTTTCCGTGCATCGCACGGGCAGAGAACTAGTTAGCTCTATACCCGTGTCATAAGCGGACAAGTTTTTAGATTTGATTCTAGTAAAGATAATTAAGAGGTGGAAAGAGTTAGGTGGGGTAAGGGGAGAGAAAAAAAAAACATTCTTTAGAGGAAGCATGGGTATGAGTTTCTTGTCTCACTTTATCTCTTAACTTTAATTTAGGTAAAGATATATTAAAATTTTAATGTATTTGAAATAATAGTTTTCTTAAAAACATAAGAAGCGGTTGCATATCTTTTTATGAGTTTGATTTTTTTTTTACAGGAAAAGAAGTATTCTGTTGCTGTCACGCTTGAAATTATATTTTATTAATATAATATAGATCTGTGTAACTTACAACACATTTTTATAAACTGTCCAAACATAACTTTATAAATATGTCATAGAATTTATAATTTTCAAAATATTTTATAACTGGATATATATATTTAGATAATTTTTTAAAGAAAAAATCTTGGTGCACATGGTTGATGTGAGCGCACACGGTGGGTGCCCCATCACATTACTCATATGGTGTGCACTAAGTGGTGCAACCATATAAAATATGAGAAATACTATGTTCTCTGGCTAGACGTGGAAGAGCCTCGAAGTCTTTTTTTTTTTTTTTTTTTCTTACCTGTGAAGAGAGAAGGGCATTAAATGAAGAGAGATAATATATTTAATATAGAAGAAAGATTTTATGTGTACAAATAGTACATACAAATAATCATGTAACACACATAAATAATAAAATAAGACATATAAATGACACAATAATACACACAAACGTGCAAGTGCTCCCAATGCCCCACCCGGAAACACTGGTTGGTCACTAATAGGAGAGACCCTTGCTTTCGTGAAGCCTCACCATCGACGTCCATTGGAGACTTCCTGCTGCAGCATGTATCGAGGTTACTAGATTTAATTGAGTTCTAAACATGAGATAGTTTAAGGAAGGAAAAATTAAATTTATGTGCACTCTAAAGTACATGCTTCGCGACTCCCTGTACTTTTCTTATATATGTTACTAGATCTTTTGTTCTTTCTTTTGCAGGTTTGGAAATGTCTTCACTTCCAACTTGTTCGGGCAGCTTGCGGTGGGGTTGGCCTCAGAGCTTGATCATGATCAAGATACTGGGAAAACACATCATCCTGCTGACCGGAGACGATCATAGGTACGTACATGAGGTCCATCGTCCTCAACTTCCTGAGCAGTGCGAGGCTGCGTACCGTATTCCTGCAAGGTGTGGAGAGGGCCTCTACAGCAACCCTGGGTTCCTGGAAGGGGAAAGGTGTAGTGTCTGCTGTAGAAGAAGCTAGAATTTTTTGCAGCAAAATTTTCCATATGATGATGTTCTAACTAAATTGGGTAGATTATTATTTCATTTTTCAATATGGTTGATCTGGAGAGAACGATGCTCCAGGATTTATGAAGACAAGTACAAATCAAAAACTCAAATTCTGCTCCACATTCTCTATGATGCCAGAGCATGCATGGAAACGATCAACTTTCATATTAATTTATTCAAAAGGGAGAAGAATATATTACGCCGATTCAACATCTCTACTTAGTGCTCCCTATAGTACTGGTTCAAAGTTGTATGGTCACTCGGCCCAAATCTCCCAGAGAACTCAACACCCTCTAGAGATTCTACATCAATCCAACATTAGACGCTACATGACAGTGCCACCTATAGTTAGCTAACTTGTTATTGCTTTCATATTTATGCTTTTGCTCATGACTTACATATGGACTCTTTCCATTGTACATGTCTATGTCCTTGTACATAGCTTTTCTAATACAACCACATAATCAACTATCAAAAAAAAAAGCCAAAAAGGTAAAAGATCAACGTTTCTATTGATACGTACGAGATGTTTCTATTGATACGTACGAGGGTGCATGTATATATATATATATATATATATATATATATATATAGCTAGGATAGTCCTGCATGGAACATTAATTCACAATTTTCATTCTTATTTTATATATAATTAAAGAACTTACGTATAGGTCTGCTAGCTAGATTAATCTCCCCAGCTATTAAATTAGCTCTTTGGTTTCTCTATGCGGTTAGCTCACGGATTTATTAAAAACTTTTTTAGTCAAATAACAATCTTAAAATTTTGATTCGCAGATGAGCACAAATTTGACCGTCAACCATCACGTACGTCAGCACACACGTCAGCGTGCCGTTCTAAAAATGGTCAAATAATTGAAATCGGGTTCTGCCTTGACCGATCGATTAGAACAAATCGATCAAAACAGGGCCGATTACTATATAATCAACCGTGCACTGGCCGGCTTACTAAAAAATTGATTTTTACAAGATCGATTTCATCTTAGATTAAACAAAAATAAAATAGTAAAATCGGTCTTTATAAGACCGACTTACTAGCCTCCTATTTTTTTCTTTTTTCTTTTGAAAAACCTCTCTCTTCCACTCCCTCTCTCTCTCTTCATCTTCCTCCACGCCGCTTTTTATTCTTCTTCTTATTTGAGCTTCTCTCTCCTCTTCTTAATTTGTCTTCTTTCTCTTCAACAATCTAGAAACATCATAAACTTAATTAGTCATCCAATTTGGTTTTAAGGGAATAGGAAAGAGCACAAAAATGCAACAATTATGTGATAGAGATATATTCAGGTGTTCAACTTATATATGCAAGTCTTATATCAAACTTTGTTTTATGCTAAACATAGGGCTGTGTATGGGTCGATTTGGCCCAATTTTTTCCAATTTTGGGTGAGCCGAATCAAGTCAAACCCCTCTCCAATCTTAACAGAACAAAATTGAAATTATTTTGATTCAGTTTGATTTAAAATAAAATTTTGTATTAATTTGAATGTGAATGATTTTATTAATATTTATATATTTAAAATGACGATATTTTTAAAAAAATATGTATATTCGTTGTTGAATTCATGTATATAGTTATTGTCAATACTTATAATATGTATAATTTATAATAATAATTACTTTGGTTTATTCACTTTATTTGGTTCGATCGGTTTGGCTTTACAATTTCTAAAAATGAACTGAACCTAACACAAATTGAGAGGATTTAGTTGATCTAGTTCGATTTTTCGATTTGAACTGAATGTTGCACAACTCTACATAGAAGCCTTACACAGTTTAAACAAAAAAATAGTTAATTAACATGGAAGTTAGCTCACACAATTTAAAAATAATAATAATTAATTAAATGTGTAAAGCTTCCATGTAGGGTTGTACAGTATTTGGTTCAAATCGCAAAATCGAATTAGATTAGCTAGTTCAACTCAATTTGAGCCCATTTGAACCGTCATCCGATTTAGTGCGGTTTCACAACTTGCGAAACCAAATCGAATAAACTAAAAGTATTGTTATAAAATATATATTATAAATATTAAAAATAATTATATAGATAAAATAAGCTATATATATTTAACATTTATCATCAATTTAAATATATAAATATTAATAAAATCAATCATATTTGAATTAATACAAAATTTTGGTTTAAACTGAATTGAATCAAAATATTTTTGGTTTAGTTCGGTTTGGGTTAGAGAGGGGTTTGGCTCGATTTGATTTATCCAAAAATTGGAAAAACAAAATGGGCCGAATTGACCCATGTATGTACATCCCTACTTCCATACATAAAAACAAACTTGATGTAAGACTTCCATACATAAGTTGAACACCTAAATATATTTCTATCACATAATATATTGTTACATTTTTTATGTTCTTTTCCATTCCCTTGAAACCAAATTGGATGACTAACTAAATCTATAGTGTTTCTAGATTTCTTTGGTAGAGAAGAAGACAAATTAACAAGAGGAGAGAAAAGGTTAAAGAAGAAGAAGAAGAAAGAAGTGGCATGTAGAGGAGAGAGAGAGAGAGAGAGATATATATATATATATATATATATATATATATTTGAAAAAAGAAAGTTAATAGTAAATCGATCTTGTAGAGACCGATTTTACTCCTTTCCTTTTTAATGTAACATGCAATCGGCCTCGCAGAGACTGATTTTCTGGCAAATTAATTGGTGCGTGGCTGATTTTACCAATCGATCAGGGCAAGACCAATTTCAATTATTTTATTTTTATTAATGGTCATGTCAATATCACGGTCTTTGACCGTCAAAAAGTGTTAATCTAGGACTTAAAATTTAAAGATAGTTATCTAATTAAAATGATTTTTAAGCAGTGCCATTTTTAAAGAAATTCTAAACTAACCTCTATCTAGGATCTTTAGACTACCTCCATGTGGGCAGATCCATGTTATTATTCCAATATCCCTAAAAGAAAGTATATATGCTTAATTGGAGTCCAGTACTCATATGGCTGCTTAATTAGAGATTCAGAACTGTAAAAATCTACTTAATTACTTGCTGTCATAAAATAACGAGAACAAATGGAACAATGCATGCAGTTTACTTTCGCAGTGATAGCCAAGGCCATCCTCAGCATGGAGCCAGGCACCACCGAGACAGAGAAGCTGCAAAGGGAGTTTGAGATATTGTCACAAGGAATGGCGTCTATTCCCCTAAGTTTTCCGGAGAATGCTTACTGGAATTCTCTAAAGGTACAAAAAAACACCATTGGGCTTTCTTCCAGCTATTTGTCAAGAACGTGAAGTCTCCATTAACTCTCTGAAAATGCAAAGGAAAAAAGAACCTACACTAATTTTTTATCTTCTCACTACTGTCCTTTGAAGTTGTTAGTAAACCCTAATTAAGCCTAGTCCCAAAAAAAAAGTTGGGGAATAATACTTATTGCACACTTAGCAAGTAATTGAATGATTAATACAACTTCATATGATTGATCTTCATGAAGATGATAAGATATGAGACAATATATATATATATATATATATAGAGAGAGAGAGAGAGAGAGAGATCTAGAGAGAAGCGCTGGGTGCGGCGATGTGGCCCCGCCGCACCCCAGCGGCTGCCACTGGATGGCGATCAAGAGATCTAGGTGAAGATTTTCTTAAAGTTGCAGTTCAAAACATGTAGATTAATTATGGGTTAAGGAGATCACCTAGTTAAGCCATAGAGCATGTAAGCATGCTGGTTGAGCATTGCAAAGATATTTCTTCAACTTTCAGTATGATGTTCACGCTGATCCTAGTGTATACTCTTCTAATGAAAAATTGATCTATTGTTCTATACTTTCTTCATCTACAAGATTTTGTTCAGTTCGCTTCTACCTTGGATCGATCTACACTGAGAACTGGGCCATAAGAACATGGTATCAGAGCAAAGAAGAAATTAGAACATTTTAGAAGAGTATTGAGTTCGTTCTTCTATGCTCAACGATTAAAGAAGATGTTTAAGTTAGGTCTAGAACTGGAATTTGATAGACGTTCAGTTTGATTTTTGAATAGGCCTATTGCTTTTAGATTGGGGTGTGAGACAAATTTAAGCTATATTTGGTGTGGTAGAACCCATAAGTCAACCAATGATGCCATGATGATTGGCCATATAGTAGGTGCACATACTGTATAACTCATTTAATATGGCAAATTGAGAACATTCGAGAGATAGTCTATGTGTTCAACCTCTCCTAAGTTATGGTTTGTAGTTATAAAGTTTATATGGTGTTTGGTTACACTTTTTTTTTTAACTCTTTCTGACTAAAAAATTATACTGTCAATTTTTGACTGAAATTTTAAAATTAAGGAAAATTACTACTATCTATTTGACAGAATTGACATAATTTTTAAATTTTGTATAAATCTGTTTGGTAGACTCGTTTCACTATTTTTTATAGTAAAAATGACAAAAAAATTTTAAAAAAGATTTGTACCATTTATGAAAGAGAATGGCTAATAAATAACTAGTAATACTTCGACAACACCATCGAGCGCTTCAGCTTCTCCACCACCTTCCCTTCCTTGGGAAGCTTCAAACCCATGTGTTGTTGCTCATCTCTGTACTCAGAACCCAGCAGCCTTTCGAACCTGCACATCTCTTCGACAGAGGAAGTACCGTTCACCCATGCATAAATGGACTCCCTGTTTAAATGGGGCAGGAGAACACCAAATCTTTTGAGCCGAATCCAGACACCTAAAGCCGTCGACACGTGTAAAAATTGAGCGGCAGTGGGCTCCTCCGTGAGCGGCAGTGGGGGGCAGAGCACGGGCGAGGGGGGGAGCGCGTCGGTGGGGTTGGGCGGTGGGGGGGCTGATGAGGGGGCAAGGGGGGTTGACGCAAGGGCGAGGGGGGATCGCGATGGGGTGGGGGGGCTGACGCGGGAGCAAGGTGGAGGGGGGGAGCGCGTCGACGGGGTGTTGGCGCCGTGGGGTGGGGAGGGCTGACACGGGAGCAAGGTGGAGGGGGGGAGCGCGTCGACGGGGTGTTGGCGCCGTGGGGTGGGGGGGGGAGCAGGAGCGTCGGCGGGGTTGGGCGGTGGGGGGCAGAGCGTCGGCGGGGTTGGGTGGTGTGGGGGGGGGGGGGGGGGGGGGTGGGCTGATGAGGGGGCGAGCTGCAAGTCGAAGGTCTGCCCAAAGAGCGATTGCGCGAACACGTAGGTCCCATAGGAGCGATCGCACGACGAAGCCGTGCACGAGTTTTGAAAAAAAAAATAGGTCGACACGTGTTTTTTTTTTTTTTGAAAGAGATATAGGCGTTGCGGAATTCTCTCCCCAAAAATAAAATACGGGCTAAACGTAACTCCACTTGTTTCTCTTCCTTTTTTTTAAATGAGAGAAAAAAAGGTAAAAAATTGTAACCAAATATCCTATTAAGTTTATTTGAAATGTGTATGTTATTTTGGAACTAATATGTATTGATCATCTAGACTTCAAATAGGTCTCCTAAACTTTGAAAGTTTTGCAAAAGAGAAATATATAGATCATCCATCTTTTAAAAGGGAGAGTCAACCAAAAAGTATATGTTAGATCTGAGAAAATGTTGAAACTAGAATGTTATTATTAGGTATAAAAAAAAGAGGGGGATACATGTTTAAAACACTTTGAACATGAAATAATAATAATTATAAAAAGTTAAGAGCATCATAACCATAATAGTCATTTTAAAAGTAATGGCATTAAAGTTGCACAACTGAAACTTGGTGGAATAAGTTGTCTTGAATTTGGAGGATGAAATTATTTTAAGTGGACATTAAAATTGCACAGCAAAAACTTGGTGAAATAAGCTAACAATATTAGCCGTGGTTTTTGTCGATGGGTAGAAAGCCATCTACTAGACGAATTTACAAAGCCATCTACATATGCATCACTATATATAGACGGCTAACTTAAATTGTCTACATGTCTTCTCTTTGTAAACGGCTTAAAAGAAACTATATAAATATATCCCTTGACGATGTCGATCCATAAATGTTTACATCTTCAGTGGGTAAAACTTGTGCATACCCAAATATGATCTTCTTAATAACATAAATATCATTGTTATAAAAAATATCCATTGATTTTTGGATGGTCTTTTGAGATTTCAGGATGGGTCATTGAGACATGAAATGATTTGATCAAATCATTTTTTCTTTTTTTAAGAATTCCTTAAAAGAAATTGCCCCTAAGTTTTTGCCATCCATGGAATTACAAATGTGAGATATGTATACGGCTCTGTCGGCCTCCCCTGCATAAATATTTATATTTAATTGACAATAAAAATAATTTTCAATTATAAATTAATTTATTAAAAATATTTTATATGAGACAAATGTACTTAATATAAAAAACAATTGCGCGTGGTGCCAATGTTATGGACATGCTAACCAAGTGATGGAACATTTTAACGTTGAAGTGAACTTGGGAGAGAGAGAGAGAGAGAGAGAGAGAGAGAGGAGAGAGAGAGAGGAGAGAGAGAGGAGAGAGGAGAGAGAGAGAGAGAGAGATGAGAGAGAGAGAGAGAGAGGAGAGAGAGAGAGAGAGGAGAGAGAGAGAGAGGTGTATCAACATGTAGTACACAGATTGTATGTATCTCCATGCGAGTCCAAGAGCGACTGATCACTAGTGCAAACTAGATGCACAAGGAGAACTTAAGTCGGGAATACAACTGCAAGAAAATAGGGTTATACTTATGACTGACTACTGTTTGTAAAGACCCAAAAATTGTAGGTAAAAACTTTTACCTACGACTTTCCCTACGGTTCTATGTAGTTGGTGTTGAGAGGGTAGGTAAAACTTACCTACGTTTCTAAATCGTAGGTATTAATTGGGGCCTACACCAATAAGTTGTTAATTAGCGTAGGTAATTACCATCTATTCATAAACGTAGGTAAGACTTCCTACACTTTCAAATGTGTAGTTATTGATGGGAGTCTACACCAACACTTGATCATAAGTGTAGGCAATTGCCGTCAATTACAAAGCGTAGAATAGGTATTTTTGGTGATTGAATTAATATAATTTCTTTTATATAGTTGGAAGATACTAATACCTGTTGAACCATATAATTGCTTATTTTAATTCAACCACATGTACAACCATACTTCCAAATCCATGTACATTACACACTTACAACCACACTTAAAATCCCATAAAACATATTTTCAGCCATATATATGCTTACAACAATGTCTTACATTTTTCATTCAAGTATATGGACTGTGTAAGAATGGAAAAATAAAATCATATATCTCATATGTCCTAAAATCATCATGTACATCTAATATGTACACATGAAAACAAAAATAAAAGTGTTGAAAGTTTCCAACTACATCGTGAAATATGATCTCACACTTATAAGCATCCATCAAAACCTGCAAGAGAAGATAAAAGAGAAACAATTTAATTGACAAATAAATTAAAAAAATAGAAAGACTAGAAACATATATATCCAACTTGCATATATATATATATATATAGTCTTTAAGCTAGCTGTAAGATGCTTAAACTTTTTTGTGTTAATGGCCTTGACAAGGAGAAGGGCATCGAACTTATTGACAAATAATAGTGATATTTTAACGTAGACATCTCCAATCTACTTATTTATCACCACCTAATCTCTGTGATTGATTCGTGCACATAACAATGTCAATACATACTCACTTGTTGTCCCTCCATATAAACTAATTTTGCTCTTCTTCCTTAGACTTGGAAATAAAATATGGAAGAGATATATGATATTGGTACATTTTCTCTCCTAATCTTATCCGGAACCAAACCTCTAACCCAAAGCCTAATTGAGTGGAGTGATATGATAATGTTTTGGGAGTAGCTAACTCATGTACAACTAATTTATGATGTGCATAACTATCAACATAATCAAACATACATCGCACAATGTGGAATCCAAATCAATAATCAAAGGGCTGCATGTGCCCTATTATAAGTTTTCATATGAAAGAAGGAGTCATGCTTCTAAAATTTTGAGAGCAAGCTTGGCCACGCTGCACTGAAAAGATATGGCCACACTACACTTGGCCATATTGCGTACAGAAGAAATAAGGAGCATGCATAGGTGGACATGTAAAATATGAGAAAAATAATGCAGACAAACCTAACGCATTTTCTTGTCTCTTTGTTGGAGTTCACAGTTTCCTAATTACATATACAACACAAACATAGATGGAAAAATGAATCCTCAACATATTCGCGGCTCTGTGTCCAACCTCAAATAGACCTCCAAAAGGTTCCCAACACAGATAGAAATCTTTCGCGCTGGCTCATCCAAGTCCTACATACACGATCTGCTACTCCCCATCGTGAGGAGGTGGAGGAGTATGAGGACTCTTGGCATTCGCCCACACGGAGTGAAAGAAGGGGGAATACCACCGCAGAAGACACAATAGAAGTGGGAGAAGGGAAGGGGTGGGGGGCAACGGTTATTTGACCATTACCTATTGTTATGGTAAACAGTATGTATGTTTTTGAATACTATCTATGATTTTTATAAAATTAAAAATATTAATTTATTTTATTTATTTAAAACATAGGTAATTTTAAAAAAATACCAACATGATACGCGACTGTAGGTAGGGGTGGTAGGTATAGTCTCCTTTTCTTGTAGATGATTTAGTTCGTGTCAGTGCGGAAAACACAGGTGGCGAAGTAGACCACCTCCACCCGTGTTCAGCTGCTCTCCGTTCGACGGAGCAATATAGATGTTTAGTCGACACCATCGAACAGCTATGGGCCGTTGGTCGCCGGTAGAAATTGGGAACTAGCTAGGGAAAGACGGAAGAGGCGAGTAAAAGATGCCTACACGAGGCGATCGACCTAAACGGTAAATATTATTCCCATCAATTCTTAATAAACACAAGTGAGAATGGTAGGCTCTCTGTGAAATGTTGTAGAGAGCAGTAGCCAACCCATGAGTGACCAGTGATCAAGATCACATGCATGCACAGAGTTTATATATAAATATATATATATATGCCACTCTATATTATTTAATATGTATAATGTTACATATTAAATACTAAGTACTCATTGTAGATGGCTGTAATTTATAGCCATCTACAAATCCTATCTTTCTAGTAGTGGGATGTACAGTTTCGCCATTTTAATGGGTGCCCCATGTCAAAAAATTGCCTAATTGCTTTAATGACCGACTAACCTGTAATACTCCCAAGTAACTAATTGGTTGAAGACAGCAGGGAATGCATCTGGCCCCAGACTATTAATGTTCTTAGGAGCTCTAAAAACTACTACTTCCGGGTAGGGTGGTAAAAGAGAAGTCTCTGTCACCCATTTATTTGGTTACACGTTGATCGTTAGTATATTAATAACTAGTTGAAAACCCGTGATGCACGGTAGTTGTTTATAAAATATTAAGATAAATAAAAAATATTATTTATAAAGATATAATTTTTATTATACATAATTACATTATATAAAACTTAGTAAAAAAATATGAAGATGAATAGAACATCCAAAGTAGATTGAATAGTATGAGAAAATTGGAATATATAATAAAAACTTTCTATTTGTGCAAAAATAGTAATTCATAGGTTGGAAAAGAACATTAGATATTGAAATAAAAATGATAATGGACACTTATTAAAAAAATGCAATTTTCTATATAATACCAACATGAAATCATGGGAGAGGAAAAAAAAAGATAAGAAAGACGTTCAAAAGTGTTGATCATAAGTTCAGAAAATATATCTTTAACAGATGAAGTTTGATCTTTCGAGAAGGATAAATACAAAGGCCATACATAGCTAAACTTTGAAGTAATCAAGGCAAATGGATTTTGACAAAATCCAATATCAGACTATTGGACTTGCTTGAAAACTCTAATATCAGTGCCACCAGAAAAGATTTAGCAGAGTGAGAAAGACTATTTACCAAGCATCATAGCAGCTAATTTCCCCCCACCAATAGGTGTTATGAGCGGTTGATAAAGCTCAAGTACGAAGGGGGGAAATAGGGATATCAACACCATAAACTGTGGTCAGAAGAAATGCATAGATATAAGTAGGCCACCTGTAAAAGAAATTAAGGTCACTGAAATTGCAGACAACAGAGAGTAAATCAAATTATCCACCTTGTTAGCACTAACTATATTGCTGAAATTGTATTCATACAACAGATAAGAAATAAAAGAATATGAAATAGATGTAGAAAGTAGATAATTTTCTAGTAGCACCAACATTACATTTTGATGCGAGAATATGAAGTACTTTTGCAGATCCTGAGAGGTTAATTTATATTTGTGAATGGAGAGATAGAAAATTATTTAATTCTAGTAAGTTAGATGACAAAGAATCAAAGATTAATAAAAAAAGAAGAGTGTACTACAGCTGGAGGGCCTGTAAGATCATTCCACCCATTATGCTCTATGAAAAAATAACACAATGAACACTTACTAATGAGATGAAAAAACTAATATTTAATAGGAAAAAAATCGACCATATGCAATTACATAAAGCAGAAGAAAATCCACATCCAACAATGTTGAGGATTCCAGTCAGTTGCTTTTCTATTCAGTTTATTGTTCATGATCAATAAAATGCAAATCATGCATGGCAAGTGTATGCTAACTAACATGATAATAACATATTCAACATCAATATTCTCAGCAATTTTCATAAAATAAAGCTAATTTAAATAGGAATGCTTACCGGAATGCTTTCATAAAAAAAAAGATTGTCATCA
Source organism: Colocasia esculenta (assembly GCA_014218235.1). Classification (NCBI taxonomy): domain Eukaryota; kingdom Viridiplantae; phylum Streptophyta; class Magnoliopsida; order Alismatales; family Araceae; genus Colocasia; species Colocasia esculenta. Next base: position 164,494,178 of record CM024757.1, read on the forward strand.
CCATGCTAACATCTAAAAGATGCATCTCCATAGAATAAAAAAGAGCAGACTAACATGAATCCATGGGAAATGACTTGGAATTGACTACTAATTAAAAACCAAATATTTCCATGAAAGTTGCCAATTGAGAACTATTGCATCGAAAGCTCATACATTTTCTAATCAGATCTTAACATGAATTCAAATCTTCTCATGCAAGTTGATTATTCAGCTCATTATGATGTCAAAAGGTACTAAATTTCTATAGGATAAATGTATCCACAGCTCAGAGATTTCCAATGACATATATATTAACATGAATTAAAATAGTTCTCCTAGAAGTCAGATAAAAAGACATGATGCTTTTCTAACTGTTTGATGCCCTTTCTAATTGAGAATTATGATAACACATTTCAGAAAAATCTGCATGATTTTCTCTCTCACAATTCAAGGTACATTTTCTTTCTTTTCACATGTACTGAAAGTGTATCTCTACATATAAATTGAAATGGTAGCAACACAGGAAGATAGAGATCGAACATAAGTGTGAGCACAATGCAGTGGAATATTTAAATAAATAGTGAATATGTATGGTGTGAATAAGATAGTGAATATATGCATACAGACATGACGTAACACATACTTACCTTATCTTCGGCTTTGCAACGCCGCTCTGGAAGCAACAGGTAAGCTTATATGTCTGTGACGCTATAGTGAGCGAGAAGGATGCTGAAAAAAAAGAATACGCTTATAAAAAATAAGGTATGCATGTTGTGAATATGATAGTTAAGGTATGTATGCAAATATAAAAAAGAATCGTAACTTACCTGTTGCTTTGTAACGTTGCCTACGATAAATCCCGAAAAGTAGTTGCCTATATGACCCTGCATGTTGGAAAAAATAAACGACCCTGCATGTTGGAAAAAATTAACAGTGAACATGGTGAAAAATGGGATACTTTTCTGCATAAATATGACGTAACATATATATACTTACCTTATCTTTGACTTTGTAACGTTGCGTAAGATAAACGTCGAAAAGTAGTTGCCTATATGTCTGCATAGAAGTTTGAAAAAATTAACACACTTAGATATGTAATCTAAAATAATGTCTAAAAGAAAATAAGTCAATCAGATTTGTTTAAAACAATTGAAATTAAGAAAGAAAATATGTAAAACGTTGAATGAACAGTATTTCGCTACAGATATAAAACATTGGTTTATCCCTTGAATGAACAGTATAAAACGTTGTATGTTCATTGTAAAACCTTGGTTTATCCCTTCAGATTAAAAATAAATAAATTTAAACATAGACAGAAAAATAGAAATAACTTGAATCTAAAAGTAGCGCTAAAATAATTTTAGCAATTTTCTGTAACTGTTACAGTAACAAATATGAGGTGTAAGATTCAATTTCTGATATTTTTGCATGTGAAATATCAAATGGGCATGGTTGTTACATATGTAAAATCTCATTAACAAAAGAAGCGACTTGTATTATTTTATTTCTAATGTATTATGTTTACCAATACCTAGAGAGAGAATTCCAACACCATATTTAAATAGGAAAAAATACGGCAAGAAGTTTATAGTAGCAGTACATTGGAACTGCTACAGTAACTTTTTTAAAATATTATTATTTATGTTATAATTTTTATGTTGAAAAATACTATAAAATATAAAATCTAATGTTATCCAATCAGATTTTTCAAAACAAATTAAAAAAAAAACATAAAAATAGATAAAGTGTGAATCTACTATTTATAACTGTAGCAAGCTACAGTGCTAGTACTCGATGGCGGAGGAGGAAGAGTCTGCATGGCCGTTCGTCTCATGACAGAAGAAGGAGGAAGAGGACGGGGGAGGAGGGGGAGAAGATGGCGGGGCTTCCTGGGCTTTCTTACCGACATGTGTTGTAGATCCGGGCATTCTCCACGGTGGCTGTGAACCCACCGGCCGACGGGCAGCTAGTCTCCGACACGACGTCGACGTTGCCGGCGTCCACCATGGCGTCGAACAGGTTCTGGTACTCAGAAGCCGTTGTAGCCGTCCACCACGACGATGTCCGACATGCATGGTGAACTGGGCGTAGTCGAGGTCGACGTTCTGGGGGTCGCCGACGTTGCTGAAGTAGGGGTAGACGTTCACCAGGAGGGGCGCCCCCGGGCTGCGCAGGAACTCCACGATGGGCCCCATCACCGGCCACACCTAGGAGCTGAACTCGCCGATGGACGGCGGGTAGGACTCTCCCATGACGCCGTACTGCATGGACGTTGACACCTTGATCTGGTCTAGTAGGCCGGCGACGGCGAGGGACTGGTAGATGTTGCGCATGGCCGGGAGGATGTATTGGGCCACCCTTTGTCGAAGATGACCTCGTTGCCGACGGCGACGTAGCGGAAGCGGACATTGGGCCAGTAGGCGAGAACGTTGACCCGGACCCAATCGGAGGCAGCGGCGGGGCTCTTGGCGAGGTCTCGGAGGGGGCCGGGGAAGTCGAGGGGGAGATCGATGTTGGTGCTACGGAGGGCCTGGAGTATTTGCTAGCCGAGGTAGTAGATCCTCATCCGGTGGATATGTTATGGGTATTTGGGGAACGGCAACGCCTGGTGCTAGCTCGCGGGCGAGCAGAGTCGGCAAACGTGGACGGGGAGGAGCGCACAGCTGTTGAGGTGTACGCGGTCGACGGCGCCGGCGGTGCGCTGGCGAGCAGCACGGCGACGGCGTGCGGACTTACGTCGGGGTAGGACTGGGCGGCTAACGCACAAACTGGAGGAGAAGCAGAAAACGGAGAGGTGGAATGCACAAAGACCACGCACAAAGAGCAGTAAATGAAAAAAATCTTACTTACTTTGTTTATTACTTGCTTTTTAATCACACTTGCGGTTCTTACCTAGATTATATGAGCGTTTAGGCGGTGTCAAAATCTCTAAAAATTTTAAAAAAATTATGTGATGATTTTTAGCAATAGCGACATGCTATTATCGGGAAAGGGGAGGTTTAGGCTTGTATTTCTATGTTTTACTGAGAAGTTTTAAAACATTAATGTAATACATGGGATAGAAATCAATTGTGTTTCTATTATTTACCGAGAAATTTTAAGGGGAATAGAATTACCAAGAATATTTAGTGGAGAGATTTAAACTTGTTCTGGTGTTGCCACGTGGCAATACCAAGACTGAGAAAGACTACATATCTCAATTTGAGCGGGAAACAAAACATTCTAGTGCTGCCAAGTGTATTTCTAAGAGTGAGTTTTATTAGAATAGTATAGATTCCTTAGAAGATCGTTACAGAAGGGCAAAGCATTTTACGCCACCCTCTCTCGATCATCTTCCGCTATGCCATCAACTACTCTGTTGCATGCATCTTTTGATACTATTAATTAACCCGACGTGATTGGATTGAAGTGAGGGAAAATTTAATATTGGAGTCACTGATCGAGCTATAGTCAGCCAGCCATGTTTGTCAAGATTTTTGCCTAACCATAGATTCCACCTCATGCAATGTAAAAGTTCTAATTTCAAATGGAGAGTTAATTAGACAAAGATGTCTATCTATACTAATATCTATATTAATATATAATTTCTCAATCTTGGTACTGTCACGTGACAACAACAGGACAATTCTATTTCCACCAAAACTCACAAACACTTCGATTTCTTAACTCTTTTAACATAATTATTAAGAAGACAAATCTCCTACCTAAAGTTGTGAAAAAATCTTCTTAAACCGGAGTGTTAAATTTTGCTAAATCTTGCACATAATTTTTTAAAAACTTGCTGGCTTTTATTTCTCACCTTATCCCCGTCTATCTCCTTTCCAACTTTTAATTTGAATTTGAATCCTTATACGTTTTCATGCATTTGAATGCCTCCTCCCCTCCGGAACTCCCCCGCATTCAATTGATTTCACCAGCTATTCTACGATCTTTATCTACTTTTCTCCTCCTCTCTCTCTAATTATTTGTACATCGGACCTTCCTTTCTCGTATTCTTTCCCCTCTTTGCCCATCCTCCGCGCTCGCGATGTTAGCGGCAGCAGCCTCCGCCAGGGCCGCCTTCCTCCTCTCCCTCTCTCTGAGGTGTTTAACCCATGCCCGCCTTCTGCTACTGTTTTTCCTCCACGGTCGACGACAACCGGGAGGGCCGACTGCAACCTCTTGAGCCACACGGCGACCTTCCTCAACAGGCTCTTCTACTGGACTTGGCGGGACGTGCTTGAATCCCTCAAGAGTTGTGAGCCCTTCCTCGACTTCACCGACGAGTCCGGCCTCTTGCAAGATCTCCGCCTGTCACGTCCCAATAGCAGCGGAAATATCGAGGCGTAACAGATTAAAACGATAACTAATGAGACATTTATTACAATATACAAATTGGCATAATGCCTAAGAGTCTCGAGATACATGAAAAACTATTTAGACAAAGCTCTTTAGAACATCTTAGACATACTAAACATGACATGACTAACTAAACTTTATTACAATAAGTAGATGGTCTCTCTCGGCGCACAACCCTGCCCGCTATGTTCAGTCTTGATTGTCACCTGAAAAAAATGTGAGAAAATAGGGATGAGCAAAAGTTGCCCAGTAGGTGCCTTTAAGTTAACTTCAATCACTAGCGGAATGCATGACAAGATGAAGATTTAAAATAGCATAATGAGAAAATGAGGATTTAAAATCACGTAAGAGTTCACGTATTACAGTATAAAAGAATTAACGCTACAATTTCATATCTCAAGTGTAAAACACATAAACAAGTACATCGAAGAATGAACGCGATCACTGCTTTTGTCAAGATAACTCAAGTTTACCACTGAACACTTTCATAACAATCACTTTTTCACAAATTTTGAATTGTCAGCCAGATACTATAAACACTTCACTTATGGTGTATGCCAAGCACCAGACCATTACTCTCCATATGGTACCACTGGACACTAAGAGCATTTGGGATCTTCCCGGGACTAGACCATAGTCCCCTAACCGGCATGAATTCCACTTTTGAGTTCACGATTTCAAGTAGCGAGTTGACAACTCAGAGTTTGCAGAAAATCAGAAATAGTCTGGTAATATATATATAGCATATCTGAATTCCCCAAGTAGGCAGGACTCTAGAGGTGACCCCCACAGGCTCAAGAGGTGACTCCTGCTATGTAGCACTTTGCGTCATTATGGTCTCAAGAGGTGGCTCCCATAGCATAGCACTTTGCCCTGTGTGGCACTTAGCTCTCGCATTTCCGATTGGGATTAACAGACAGCATTCCGACATAATAGGAGATTATAAGAAATAATACAGACATCATTCCGTCATAACGAAATATTAAGAAATCCCCAGACACATTCATAATAAAAGATATTAAGAAATCAATCGACAGCATTCCGACATAACGGCGGATATTAAGAAATCATATGGACATCATTCCGGTATAACAGACAATTTTAAGAAATCAAACGGATAGTATTCCGGTGTGGATGGGAATCCCGAGAAAACAAACCGACAGAGTTCCGATATAAAGAAGGGTTTCGAGAAAACATAACGATAAAGCATTGTCATAGAGAAGGGTTTTGAGTGAACAAACCAACATAGAGAGGGATTTTGAGAAGAAGAATTGGCAGTATTTCGACGTCACGAGAGATTACGAGAAATTGAATCGGTAGCACTTCGGTGCAACGGGGGATTCCGAGAAATCGAACCGGTAGCACTTCGGCATAACGGGAGATTCCGAGAAATCGAACCGGCAGCACTTCGGCGTAACGGGAGATTCCGAGAAATCGAACCGGCAGCACTTCGGCGTAACGGGAGATTCCGAGAAATCGAACCGGCAGCACTTCGACGTAGAGAAGGATGAGAGAAACACGACAAGCAGCACTTCGACGTAGAGAACGATGAGAGGAACATGACAAGCAGCACTTCGACGTAGAGAAGGATGAGAGGAACACGACAAGCAGCACTTTCACTCATAGGAATTTAGAACTAACTTAAAAGAACCTACCTATTTGACAGAACTTCCCCTAAGATCGGGCACTCTTCTCTCTTTACTCTCCCTAGAGCTCTAGCATAACCCTCCTCTCTTCCCTTAGATGGATGGATGGAAGGAGGAGGGGGGGTATATATAGGAAGGGGAAGGAAGGGGAGAGGAAGGTGGGAGGAAGTAAGAGAAGGTGAGAGGAAGGTGGAAGAAGGTGTCTCTTAATTAAGGGGTAGCATCCCCTAACCATTGAGTCATTAGCATTTTTACCTTTTTCTTTTTAGAATTGGAGATATGTCCATTCCTAACCTCTGATTGGTCGTTCAGGTCCTAAATCTCCGATTCGACTGTACTCTGACTGTACGCTGGGGTCAATAGAAATTACATCAGGGTCCTTAGAAAAATTATCATTTGCATGAAAACCTCATATTTTTTAATTGTAGATATGCCCTTCCTATTTATGTTTATACTTTTTCTTCCTATTTTATTCTGAGCTCAGTTGAACAGGGATATATCCATATCCTAATCCTCATTCTTTTACCAATATGCTAACCTTTAGCACTAACCTTTACTTTTACCATTTTTCTTTAGTATTATCCTTTAACAATATCATTATTATTTATCAGTAATAATATCATTTATCAATAGCAGTATCCTTTAACATATTTTCAGTTCAACCTTAGATAGATCCGGATTTGCTTAATCTCTCCATCCGCTTACAAACTGCATTACGTTTTCTCGACCGTTTCTCACTTATTTATCATTTTATACCGTGGGGTATTACACTGCCAATTCTCTTCCCTTAGATGGATGGAATGGAAGGAGGAGGGGGGGTATATATAGGGAAGGGGTGAGGAAGGTGAGAGGAAGGTGGGAGGAAGGTGGGAGGAAGGTGTCTCTTAATTAAGGGGTAAGCATCCCCTAACCATTGAGTCATTAGCATTTTTACCTTTTTCTTTTTAGAAATTGGAGATATGTCCATTCCTAACCTCTGATTGGTCGTTCAGGTCCTAAATGATCTCCGATTGGGAATCTGACTGTACCGCTGGGGTCAATAGAAATTAATCAGGGTCCTTAGAAAAATTATCATTTGCATGAAAACCTCATATTTTTAGAATTGTAGATATGCCCTTCCTATTTACGTTTATACTTTTTCTTCCTATTTTATTCTGAGCTCAGTGTGAACAGGATATATCCATATCCTAATCCTCATTCTTACCAATATGCTAACCTTTAGCACTAACCTTTACTTTTACCATTTTTCTTTAGTATTATCCTTTAACAATATCATTATTATTTATCAGTAATAATATCATTTATCAATAGCAGTATCCTTTAACACATTTTCAGTTCAACCTTAGATAGATCCGGATTTGCTTAATCTCTCCATCCGCTTACAAACTGCATTACGTTTTCTCGACCGTTTCTCACTTATTTATCATTTTATACCGTGGGGTATTACACTGCCAATTCGGAGATCCCACTGACGACGGCGACGGGGGTCGGAGGCCGACGTGATCCTCAACTTCAAGGCGACGATGAAGGACGAGACCGGCGCCCTCAAGGACTGGGCCAGCGGCGGACCCTGCCTCGGCGGCCGCGCGAGCAACTGGACAGGCGTCTACTGCAAGGACGGCAAGGTGATCAAACTGAAGCTGGAGTACAAGTCGCTGTCGGGAACCCTGGACCTGGACGCCCTCGCTGGCCTCACGGCCCTGCGCAGCGTCAGCTTCATGAACAACCACCTAGAGGGATCCCTTCCCAACGTGCACAGCCTCAGCCGGCTGCGGCGCCTCTACCTGGCCCACAACAAGTTCTCTGGGACAATCGCCGACGACTCCTTCTCCGGGATGGGCACGCTGAGGGCCGTCCACCTGGAGGACAATGCCTTCACTGTTGGCGCTGGCGCCGAGGCTGATCGAGCTGAACCTAGCGGAGAACGGGCTCACTGGCACCCTGCCGGACTTCGACCAGGGGGGTAATTAAGCTGTCCTTGAACGTGTCTTTCAACAATCTGGAAGGTCCTATTCCGGCGAGCCTCAGCCGGCTAGACAAGAGCCTCTTCCAAGGTGAGACTATCTATATAACATTGGCCCATCCACCTCATCTAAAGTTATATATATATGCACTAACCGAATGTTCAAACAATTAAGGTTCCATTATATATCAATAGAATTATGTGTTTATAGGGTCTGTCCCCATTTCTTAATCTAGGGGTGATATCAATAGTTTATGTGTTCATAGGATCTGTCCCCATTTCTTAATCCAGGAGATCTATTAATGTAAAATTCAAAAGTACTCTCACTTTTGCTATATGATGACAACATTGTGACATCTTTCCATGTGTATATATAAATAGATGATCGTTTTCTCAACAAATTAATGACATGTGACTGTGTCTAGAATTTTCATTTTTATGCTTCCATAGGATTTAATTAAAAAAATGATAATAGCAGTTAATTTTTTGAATGTTATTCAAGGTATCAAAGTTTATAATATCTAAAACCTTCCAGTAGTTTTTGAACCCCAGACCAAGATCCAGTAATTAGAGCCATAGAAACAATGCGGATGATGTAAAAAATGGACGATGGGAACCAGTTAATCTGCTTATATATGCAAAGAGAAATGGCATTTTTTGTCTTCCTTGCTAAATTATTAAAGAAAAACAACATAGGGTCCTGCTCACAGTGACCTTGCATTAAGTTTTTTCTTTCTTTAGATAGTGCCCTGCTTGCCATTCCTATTAGCTTCATATGGTGCATGTAGGGATGTCAATGGGCCAGGCCTGGACTGGGCCTTGCTAGGCCCGGCTCAGGCCTGATTTTTTAAAAATCGGCCCAGGCCGGGTCCAGGCCCGGGGGTAGGTCCGGTATGGGTGGCCCGGCCCAGCCCAGGAAAAGCTCGGTTTAGCCCGGTCCGGCCTAAAAAATAAGAAAAATATTATTTTTATTCATATTATATAATTTTAAATATCTACTATAATATATCTATAAAAAATAATATATATTTTACTTATATCTATATTAACATTTAACTTACAAAAGATTATATTTTTGAGTAGATTTATGGAAGAAAAAATACATATAATTCTCATTCTACATATAAAATTTATATTTAATATAAATTATATTTATATTTTTTGGATCAACGGGTCTACCGGGCCGGGTCTCACAAAGCTCAAGCCCGGCCCTATTCTTTTCCGGATTGGGCCAAAAAAATTTAACGGGCTCATTTTTCTAGTCCAAACCCAATTAAAACCGGGCCGGGCTTCCAGGCCTCCGAACCGACCCGGTCTAATTGACACCCCTAGGTGCATGAGTTTTTTTTCTTTTTATTATACTTTTTTTTCGTGGGAACAACTTTCTCAGTGTGGCCTTTGTCATCATAGATTAGTGGTGTAAGCATTGGCTCCCTGGCTGAAAAATAATAACATGTATTATTGTAGAATGTCTTATTAATGATTTCAATGAAGCACATTAACTATTATGTTGATGTACCTGTTGAACTTGTCACTAACTTCTTCAAATCAATAAAACATTGAACTTTGATTTCATTGGTGAAGTTGATGATTTATGCTGGAAGTTATAATAATAGTGACATACTTTCTCAACCACTTCTCTGACATAGTTGATGTACAAATAAGAATTGTCACTTCAGATAATTTTGACTTACACTTGCAATATAAAGTAATGCATGTGGAAGTTTTAGGAATGTGTTCTTTTTCTGTTTCTTTCTAACTTCACTCATTGCCCTGTATTTCACATAGTCATTTGTGTGATTATCATATTTAATTGGTAAGATTGAATGTCAAGCTCTTATTTCTGTCATATTCATCGTGAGAAGTCCCGCTTTATGTTATGTTGATAGGTCTCAATATTGTATTTGCAATTGTGCATCACATCTGAAAAGTGCACTATAAAAATTATTATGCAAGTGCATTTGGAAATTATAACATCAAGTTCCACTAACTTTGCTAAATCATTAAGTTGTAGGCCTACAACTTACATGATGCTTAATATTTTTAAAAGTTGCAAAAATAATATTCTATATTGACACAATGAATAAAGAGTCTTGGAGAATCGCATCTAATTGTGTTTATGGACACATATTTAACTTTCCATTCAGATTTTAGTACACTTTTTCTACCATCCTCCATATCTATTAATACACTATTATATAGTGGGTTTGCATGTACATGAAGAATTTGTGAAGAAAAGCTAAACCATTTTTATGATGTTTTATGATTCTTTATTTACAGTATCTCTTCTAGGAATTTATGTATTGGAATACAACATGTGCAGTCATAGATTTGGTCCAATTGATAAAATCATAGAAAGAACAAATGTTTGCTACATTCTAATGTTTGATGCATTATAAATGTTCTAACTTTGATATATATTTTCTCTTATTCCAAACATTTACATTTCATAGAAATAGATTCACGGAGAAGTAGTTTTTCTCTTATTCCATAATTAGTTAAGACAACAAATTAAGTGCACTGCTAGGGGGGTAAGGGTAGTCTTTAAATGTACGAGCTTTAATATTATGATTGTTGCTCATTTGTTTTTTTTTTTATGACAGAGCAATTAATTAGTTCTGCCCATTTATTTTTTTAATGTTATGAGTTTAAGATTATTATTTTTTCGTGATTTGTTCACTTACTTTGATTGATAAGATCATAAGAGCTATATATATATAAGTTTGTATGGTTTGCTTTCCTTTGTTATTGGTTATAATTTTTCCTGCAACCCCCTTCTTTAAATTATTGATGTTAACCTCTCAACAGATTTACTGAAATTATAACATCAAAGTTTGAGGCTTTTAAAAAGGCGCAATTAATTGGTTCTGCCCATTTGTTTTTAATGTTATCTATGTCCAAACGTTTAGTTTCTATTTATGGGTCATCCAATGTATATTTGTCCATCATTGTTCGTTCTTCTGCAATCTATTCTTGGAATATATTATTGTGTTCCTTATGTCTCACCTCATGTTTTGCACATCACATCACCTTCTCACATTCTTCTTACAGTTCTTCACCATCTCTTCTCATTCAAATGCCATAAAAAGGGTTTGCCAGCCAGTTTCTTGCAGCCATGCATATGGGGCATGGTTGCTTTTGCACATCAGGACACTTCAAATGTGCAATATGTGTCAAAGGATAAATCAATGCAACCAGTGCATTAGAACCACTTGATCCACCAAGATCTTAAGCTATATAAGTTAATAAAAAGTTAATTGTAAAGCATTCCTCTTCTCTTTTATTTTTTCACTTTAATATTTTATTATTTGAATGCCCCCATATCTGCCTTTTCTCATAGAACAATAAATCATAATCTATTCCGACAGTATGTGTTCTCATAGAACAATACATCATAATCTGTTTCCGACAGTATGTGCATATGAAACTGTTTCAGGTTTTTTATTTTTTATTTACTGACAAGTCAGATTTATCACTATATATATTTCTGATGTTTTTTACTATTTTGTTAGATTTTTTTTTCTTTTTTATATAGATAAAAATGTTGGGGAAGTTGTATTTTCTTGATATCTAACTTGAAAATTTATTCATATAGCATCTTAGACAATTTTTTACACGCATCGTAAAAAAATTATTCAGACTAAAAATATAATTCAATCCAATTTCAATATAAAAGATATTTATATACAAAAACAACTAACTATGTTAACTGTCGTAGATATTATTTTTTATAAATTTTTAATATTAAGAACTTTCCGTGCATCGCACGAGCAATGAACTAGTATAATTTCTCAGTCTTGGTGCTGCCACGTGCAACACTAGGACAAGTCTAAACATTCAAATCTAACTTTTCTCGGCAATCTTATTCCCCCTAAAAATTATCGGTAAAAAAAGGAAATATAATGTTAAATATCCTAAATATCCTGTCACGAATATAATTAAGATTCCAATATTTAGACTCTCACATGAAATCTTGCTAAATATTACAACTCCGTTTTTTAAATACTTGCAGTTTTATGTCACCTTATTGGTTTTATGGCAACTATCACATGTAAAAGGACTTCACGTTAAAACCTCTCTAAAATATACCCGCCAAAAAATATCCCAGAGTGTCACGAATATGAGATTCCAATATTTAGACTCTCACATGTAAATCTTGCTAAATCTTACAGCTCCGTTTTTTAAAATACTTATGTAGTTTTATATCACCCATTCCCAGTGTCACGAATAAAAGATTCCAAAATTTAGATGTATATGCCCTCTTATAACAGAGCCAAACATGGAAGTTCTTAACAAGTTTTAAAAATTGTCAAAAGTTTGGCATGTACATGCTTAACGTCTTAGCCTCCAGAGATGTTTCGCTGTAGAAATTGCTTTTGCCAACGCCTTCATGTTCTTCTTCTCCTTAACAGTCACAGAGCAACAACTACTACTTCTCTGGATCTTTTTTACTGGATCTTATTCTGACGCGAGAGCAGCAACTCATGCATGCGACAGTTGTTAACAAGTTTTAAAATTTGTCAAAATTTTGACATGTACATGCTTAACGTCTTAGCCTCCAGAAGTGTTACGCTGTAGAGATTTAATTCGCCAACGCCTTCGTTTTCTTCTTCTCCTTTAGCAAACACAGAGCAGCAACTACTACTGTCGCAATCTCTGGATCTTTTTTACTGGATCTTCTTCTGACTCGAGAGCAGCAACTACAAGGAGTAACAGGTTAGCCTTCAACATCTTCCTCCTCATCATCTTCTCTTGAGAAGAACACGGTTGCTATCATTATCCATGCATACGAACCGCGCTCACACTCACCCATCTATGCATGCGAACGTCGCTCACACTCCTACTTCTCCGCTCCGCGCTATTCTTCCTCGGCTTCTTCTCCATGTACGCCCGTTGCTTCCTCGACGACCACCCCCACTGGTGCTCCCACCGCACGCAGATGCCGCCCTACCGCACGCAGCAACACTGCCGCGCGATCGGGACGAATGTTACCAGCACGACGCGTGCGTGGCTTTCGTCGAGTGCGCGTCCTTCCTCATGACGGCGACGTCGTCATTGACGGCCGGTGGTACTGATGCTGCACAGTAGCCGGGCATGGCAGTTTTTAAAATTTTTAAAATCTTCGTATGGAAGGCATCCCCCTGCATTTTCGGAACCACACCTCCACCCCTTGCAACTCTAATCCCCCCCCCTCCAACCTGACATCCCCCTGCAGTTTTGGAACCACACCTCCACCAGTCCTCTGCATGCATGGGCTCCTCTTGGTGAACGGAGTCCTGTGATCACTTCCTCCCCCACCACCTCCACGTTGAACCCCGCACGACGACGACAGGGCCGGATTCGGGCCGGTGGGGTGATGTCGTCGTCTCCGGCGCCCGTCGTCGTCGTCCACTCATCGGGGCCAGTGGGGTGCTGTCGTCGTCGTCATCTCCGGCGCCGGTCGTCATCTCCACTCATCGGCTCCAGCGAGTACGTAGCGCGCTACAGTTATGAACAGTAGATTTAAGTTTTTTCATTTTTCTATTTTTTGTAAATTTGTTTTTAAAAATCTGATTGGATAACATTTGTTTTTTCATTTATAGTTTTTTTAATATAAAAAAGATAACATAAATATTGTTATTTTTAAAAATATTGTAACAGTTAAAGTAACCCTACTGTAGATTCAAGTTATTTCTATTTTCTATCTTTATGTAAATTTGTTTTTAAAAATCTGATTAGAAACATTAGTTTTTTTTTTTATAGTTTTTAATACAAAAAAGATAAGAAAAACTGTTATTTTATATGTTACTATAGTTACAGTATTGTTATTAAATGATTTCTATTTTCTATCTTTATGTAAATTTGTTTTTAAAATCTGATTAGACAACATTAGTTTTTTTATTTTATAGTTTTTTAATACAAAAAAGATAAGAAAAACATGTTATTTTATATTTGTTACTATAGTTACAGTATTGTTATTAAATGACTGTAGCGCTACTAAAGCTTTTTCATTTTTCTATTTTATGTAAATTTGTTTTTAAATTTTGATTGGATAACATTTGTTTTGTCATTTTATAGTTTTTTTAATATAAAAAAGATAACATAAATATTGTATTTTATATTTGTTACCGTAGCAGTTACACTAACGCTACTAAATGACTGTAGCGCTACTGTAGATTCAAGTTATTTCTATTTTCTATCTTTATGTAAATTTGTTTTTAAAAATCTGATTAGATAACATTAAGTTTTTTATTTTATGTAAATTTGTTTTTAACCTATGTCCAGCACTTCAAACATCATGTCTATTGTGATATATAAAATTAAATTAAAACTATCTTTTAGACATTATTTTAGATTACATATCTAAATGTGTTTTGACAAATTTATATATTTATGCAGAAAAGTATCCCATTTTTCACAATATTCACTGTTAATTTTTTCCAACATATGCAGAGTCATACAGGCAACTACCTTTCGGGATTTATCATAGGCAACGCTACAAAGCAACATGTAAGTTACGATTTTTTTCATATTTGCATACATACCTTCACTATCATATTCACAATATGCATACCTTATTTTTTATAAGCGTATTCTTTTTTATCAGCATCCTTCTCGCTCATTGTAGCGTCACAAACCATCTGATAATGCTATTCCTGCACAACATTCATGTAGCAAGACGAAAAAAATTAATGTTGAAAAGGAAGATGTTGAATTTTGACAATTTCTTTGATGTTTATGACTATTATTTACAATTTATGTTCATCATATGAACCAATCTTTCATGTGGACTTTTTTAGTGACGTTATTTACTTTAACATTATATATATTTTTATTATCTTATGACGTGCTTAGATTAGTTGTTCTATTTAAAATTTTATATATTTCTAAATAAAATATTGCTAAAATATTTTTATATTTTAACATATATAATTACAATTAAATATTTATATTAACAACAAACCGTGCATCGCACGGTATACTATTCTATGCCCGTGCATGGCACGGGGAAGTTTTTAAATATAAATATTTAATATATATTATATATTAAAATATATATAATGATAATATTTAATGTATATTTCTATTCTATTTTTGTGCTATTTTTTGTAGTACAAGAGTAGTATTGCTATTTGTCTGTATAGTCCTGCAATGGTTTAACACATTTCTATGTTGGCGTAGGTGAGAATGAGCCGATTCTTAATAGGTGCATTTAAGTAGAATTAAATTATGTGCTACTATATTTCGGCATTACATTTTTTTATTTACCCAAATTTACCACCTATATTCTATTTTTTAGAAGATGTTTAGCATGTGAATAGTAGAATGGATTATTTAAATTTCTGTGCTAGTTAGGGTTGTTTAACGTAAAATGGATTATTTAATCTTTTAGGTTATTATTAGTGTGTGTTTGGTAGTACAGAAATAGTCATATTATTTAAGTAAAAATTAAATTTTAAAATATTCTGTACTATATTTGGTAGTACATTGTTTTATTTACCCGAAATTTTACTGCCGATATTTATTCTGTACTATGTTTTGGTAGTACATGTTATATTTTACCGCTTATATTATTTTGTACTATGTTTTGACAGTACCGATTTTTACTGCCTATATTATATTTTTGTAGTACATTGTTATATTTTATTGCCTATATTTATTCTGTGCTATTTTTGGGCAGTACAGAAATAATATTTCCGCTTATAATTTCTGGCAGTACAGAAGTAGTAGTCTTGTTAAGTATATTTTTTAAATATTTTTTTGACAATATATAAATAGTCATATTATTTTTTTTTGGGAGGAAAATATTATGACAACTACGAGAGAATTATTTGGTGCAGCCACATAGCAACACCAAGACTGAGAAATATTATATTAGTATAGATATGCAACAATGCACAACTAACTTGGCACCAACATTATTTAATTTACTTGTGACATCACCGAATTCATTCCAATCCACACCTCAAAGCTGTCTTTGTTGCTTTTAATTTCTGACATAAGGAATACATGGCCGATCCACCAAAGAAATATTCCAAACTACTGGGGCACCATTAACATGAAATCTGAGTGTGTATTAGCCCAAATGTTGAAATATTTAAAAGACTTTGGCTCACTTTTAATTTCAAATATTTCAGCTCAAAGGCATAGCAATATTACTCTGTGATCAGAAAATAAAAGAAGCCCATACTCCAAATAAGTAGCAGGAGAAGTAGAAAGCCAGAGATCAGCGATCATAAAGTGATCTAATTAATCTTGCAAGTATTAGCTGGCCTGTCTCCAGTAGAATGAATATTGCTCCAAGACAATATTTAATGGATTGGCAAGAGATTTAAGATGTTGCAATTTTGCAAATTTGATAAGCGAATGGAGAGAGATTAAAATCGTCTGCATCAAGGACAAGGTTACTTCCTAGCTACTTTTTGACTTTTTTTTTCTTGAAAAAAAAATGATCACTAGAGACAGCGCAAGAAAAATCTGCTGTGATGAAGCCCATATATACGCTGAATATATATAACTTCGTTCTGAAATAAAATTAGAAGCGGATATGGCAATATGATAAAAGGAAGTAGAAGAGTTTGCAATCAAAGGAAGCTCTCCTCATGCTTGAAGAGTTACTATTTTTGGATCCCATAGAATCCAAATCCGGTCACTAGAATCACTATCATAATTGTGAAGAATAGTTGTGCATGTCTGGCCAAATCTGATTTTTAAAACGAATCGTATGGCGAGTTTTGATCTAATTTGTTTCCACGAGGATAACAATTAATCATAACAATGCTATAAGAATGATTGCTCATAATAGACTTAAGCTCCTTCCTTTTAACAAAAAGATTCAGACCCGGAACATTCCAGCAAAGAATTTTAATCATGGTGTATAAAAGAGAGATCTAGATATAGAAGGACCCCGAGTCAAACAGGAATTCTGAAATGGTCAACTCAGAAGAAATTAACGAACCCTGATTGAAATGACAAAAACCCCAAAAGGAAAACAACGATTCAGAAAGCAGAACGATTAGGATCCAGCCTCAGAACCTAGCTAGCTAGCTAGAAAACTTATAGAAACCTCAAATCACATATCGCAATTACGTCCGTGGGAACCTAACCCAACCTGTCTAGCTACTCGCATCCCTGTTCTGGTTGATCCTTGCCGCTGCCGCCACGGTCGCCGCCACGCCTCCGTCGTACGGCTCCATGGTGGGGTTGCACCTCCTCTCGGCCTCCGCCACGATCTTTGTGTCCTCCGCCGTCACCACCACCTTGTCCTGGGGGAGCAGCTCCGTCCCGTCCTGCGTTGAGGATATACATATATGAATATAAAATCACCAGTACAAGGTGAAATATTTTACCCACACCAGTTTAGTCGAACAAGCCGCGTTCAGCTAGCTACTGATGACGCGAATTAAAGGATGAAAAGGCCAACCATTAGGATGTCTCCGAGCTTGATCTTGTCATCGTCGCGCGTCCTATGGGCGTTGTCCTCCGCCGCGGCGTGTGCCTCCTCGGCCATTTCCCCCGGCAGCGGCGAGTCCTCCGGCCTCCCTGCAGCCCTCGCCTCGGCCGCCCGGACGGCCGCTACATCGATCCCCCCACTCCATTGGCTTGTCCGCCACCTTCATGGACGCCGTCTCCAGGGCCTCGGCCATGGTCACTGTTAGCTTAATCCTGTGTTTAAGTCCCGTCCGTTTCTTCTTCTGTTCAGTTTTTTTTGGAACGTGGGGAGGAGCCGTTTAATGCCGGTTATTGCTCCCGTTTAATGCCGGTTATTGCTCCCGGTGCGGAAGACCCACGATCACGCTTTATGCGCATGGGGCGTTCAATGCTTCCGTTGCAGGATGTGCTGTAGCGTTGTGTTATGGCCAGTTAAGGCCATGTACATGTAGCGTTTTGTTTTCTTTCCATTTAAATAGGAGAAGGAGATAACAGAAAAGCTGCACGGTTTTTGCAGCACCAATCCTCGTATTCAAGTGTGTGTGTGTGGGTTTTTTCTAACATTTGGTATCAGAGCTTCGTTAGTGATCTGAGGCAAGATGTCAGCCCCACACGGCGGTCACTCTCAGACGCCGACAAGGGAAGACCGACGTGGATCTCCGTCTCCTCCTCCGCGCCGACAGCGGCACCGTGATGCTGGTGGCCGCGAGATCGTCGTTCAGCGCGTCGTGAAGGAAGTCGGGGGATCAGCAGTCTACCCAACACTGACGCGGACCAACTACAGCGACTGGTCTCTTATGATGAAGGTGATGCTGCAGGCGCGCGGTCTCTGGGACGCCGTCGAGACTGGCGGCGCTGAGCTGCAGGAAGATAGGATGGCACTGGAGGCCATCCTACACGCCGTGCCCCCGGAGATGATCTCCACACTTGCTGTCAAGGAGAGCGCGAAGGAGGCATGGGACGCTGTGAAGACCATGCGCGTCGGAATCGATCGAGTGCGCAAGGCCAAGGCGCAGTAGCTCCGAAAGGAGTACGAAGGCATCGGCTTTCGTGACGGCGAGACAGTGGACGACTTCGTGATGCGGCTCACTGGGATCGTCAACCAACTGAGTATCCTCGGCGACCTAGAGCCGTCTCAAAAGGTAGTCGAAAAATTCCTACGTGTGGTACCATCCATGTACTCGCAAATCGCCCTCTCCATTGAGACCCTGCTCGACCTCTCAACACTCTCGATTGAGGAGGTGACCGGGAGACTCAAGGCGGTTGAAGATCGCTTCCCCGCATCGACTACCAAGGGAGATGACGGGAAGCTCTTGCTCACGGAGGAGGAGTGGATCAAGCGCATGAAGGAGAAGAAGCAGGGGGAGGGACCCTCTGGCAGTTCCAAGTCCGGGAACCGACGCCGCAAACCAATGAGGAGGAAGCCTGATGTCGATGGCACAGGCGATGGCAAGCCTGGCGCGGGTCGTGACGTCTCAAAGGACAAGTGTCACAACTGCGGCAAGATTGGCCATTGGGCCAGAGAGTGCCGCAGCAAGCTGAAGCGGGCGGAACAAGCTCACCTCACGAAAGGTGAGGATGACGAGCCCACGCTCTTGATGGCAAGCGTCCACGTCAACTCCGACTCTCCACCGTCGCTGAAGACATATCCACTACAACTTGTAGAGGAAAAGGTCTTCGCTCAGCTGGACAGGGTGGAGGAGTGCGACACCGACATGTGGTACCTCGACACCGGTGCAACAAACCACATGACCGGGTCACGTGCTGCCTTCTCCGAGCTCGACTCCAACATCCACGGCACCGTCAAGTTCGGGGATGGATCTGTCGTCGACATAAAGGGACGCGGAACGGTATTGTTCGCGTGCAAGACTGGAGAACACCGCGCTCTCACGGAGGTGTACTACATCCCGCAGCTCACCTCCAACATCATTAGCATTGGGCAGCTCGACGAGAATGGGTGCCCGGTGCTAATCGACGGCGACACCTTGAGGATCCGCGACCAAGAGAGGCGGCTGCTAGCTCGAGTCAAGCGCTCCCCAAACCGGCTGTACATGCTCAAGCTCGACATCACGCAACCGGTGTGTCTATCGGCTAGAAGTTCCGAGGACGCATGGCGTTGGCACGCGAGGTACGGTCATCTAAATTTTCAGGCCCTGTGGAAGCTCGCTCAGCACGCCATGGTGCGAGGGCTGCCACAGATCGCTCAAGTGGAGCAGATCTGCGATAGCTGCCTCGCTGGGAAGCAAAGACGGGCATCCTTTCCGGTGCAAGGGAAGTATCGAGCTGAGCACGTGCTCGACCTCGTCCACGGAGACATATGCGGGCCAATCTCGCCGACGACGCCAAGCGGCAACCGTTACTTCCTGCTCCTGGTAGATGACAAGAGTAGGTACATGTGGCTCACCCTGCTCACCAGCAAGGATCAAGCCCTGGCAGCGATCAAGCGCTTCCAAGCCTTGGCGGAGGTGGCAACGGGGCGCAAGCTCAAGGTGCTCCGCACTGATCGCGGCGGCGAGTTCACCTCGGCAGAGTTTGCCGAGTACTGCGCCGAGCGCGCTGTGCAGCGGCAGCTCACGGCCCCCTACTCTCCACAACAGAACGGAGTCGTCGAGCACCGAAATCAGACCGTCGTCGCGATGGCTCGGAGCATGCTGAAAGCCAAGGGTCTACCTGCGAACTTTTGGGGAGAAGCCGTCTCCACCGCCGTCTTCCTCCTCAACTGTGCTCCGACACGAAGCGTCGATGGCATGACGCCATATGAGGCTTGGCACGGCAAGCGACCAGCGGTGCACTTCCTCCGCACATTCGGCTGCATCGCGCATGTCAAGAACGTGAAGCCGCACCTGAAGAAGATGGACGATCGGAGCACGCCAATGATCTTCGTTGGGTACGAGTCGGGATCCAAAGCATACCGAGTGTTCGACTCTACCGACGAATGTGTGTACGTGAAACACAGCGTTGCCTTCGACGAATCGGCAAAATGGGACTGGGAGACCCATGGCAAGAAAGGTGCGGTGATATGTAATGAACCATTCAATGTTGAGTTCTCTAGAGTGTCTGAACCAGGTAAATCTGATGGACGTGGCCAAGAAAGCTGTACACCACCTCATTCTAGCTCGCCTGTCGGTGGACGTTCGCCCGCGGCAGCGCCAGTCAACGCAGAGGAGCTGCAGTCGACTCCTGGCGATGCGGAATGGACCCCTGCTACAAGCACGCACGCGACCACGAGCGCATCGACGCCTGCTGCCACAGGCACGCACGCCAGGTCG
Source organism: Colocasia esculenta (assembly GCA_014218235.1). NCBI lineage: Eukaryota > Viridiplantae > Streptophyta > Magnoliopsida > Alismatales > Araceae > Colocasia > Colocasia esculenta. The sequence goes on from CM024757.1 coordinate 164,514,784, forward strand.
CCCATGGCCACATGCGAAGTTGAGTTCGCCTCACCACCATCCGATGCGGCGGCGTCACTTGACGCCGAGCACGATGATGCCCCGCTGCGGTTCTGCACCATCACCAACATCATCGGGTCAGCTGCTGCTCTAGCTCCAGCCATGCGTCACATGAACTCGACGGCGACGACGAGCTACACTTCACCACGGCCGATGAGCCGACCTCTTTCGACGAGGCCGAGCAGCACCAAAGCTGGCGCAAGGCGATGCTTGAGGAGATGAAGTCCATTGAGGACAACGCCACCTGGGAGCTCGTCGACCTCCCCTCCAGCCACCGACCCATTGGGCTCAAGTGGGTCTTCAAGGTGAAGCGTGATGAACAAGGTGATGTCATCAAGCACAAGGCGCGGCTCGTCGCGAAGGGCTATGTGCAACGTCCGGGGATCGACTTCGAGGAAGTGTTCACCCCCGTGGCACGGATGGAGTCCGTGCGGCTGCTGCTGGCTTTGGCAGCACATGAAGGTTGGCAAGTCCATCACATGGACGTGAAGTCGGCATTCCTCAACGGCGACCTGACAGAAGAGGTCTACGTGGCCCAACCCCCGGGCTTCATTTGTGAGGGACACGAGCACAAGGTGCTCAAATTGCGGAAGGCTCTGTATGGGTTGCGCCAAGCGCTGAGGGCGTGGAACTCCAAACTGGACAGCAGCCTCGTCAAGCTCGGGTTCCTGCGAAGCACCACGGAGCATGCCGTGTACGGGCGCAAAGAAGGTGTCTCCCGACTCCTTGTCGGCGTGTACGTGGACGATCTGGTCATCACCGGATCAAATGAGCATGAGATTTGCAGGTTCAAGGAGGAGATGCACAGCATGTTCAAGATGAGCGATCTCGGACTCCTGAGTTACTACTTAGGAATCGAGGTCCATCAACGCGCGGACGGCATCACAATCAACCAGGCGGCATACGCGCGCAAGATCTTGGAGAATAGCGGCATGGGTGACTGCAACCCTTGTCAAGTGCCCATGGAGTCGCGCCTGAAGTTGAGCAAGCAAAGTGCAAGCCCGCTTGTGGACGCAACCAAATATCGGAGCATCGTTGGAAGCCTTCGATACTTGGTTAACACACGGCCCGACATTGCCTACGTCGTGGGATATGTGAGCCGGTTCATGGAGTCCCCTCGAGAAGACCATCTCGCGGCGGTGAAGCACATTCTGCGCTACATAGCCGGCACTCTCCACAAAGGTTGCTTCTTCGCCAGGAAGGAAGAGGAACAGCTGCACCTGCTCGGTTACAGCGACAGCGACATGGCTGGCGACGTCAACGATCGCAAGAGCACTACGAGAGTTCTCTTCTTCCTCGGCCGAAGCCCGATCAGCTGGCAGTCCATGAAGCAAAAGGTGGTGGCTCTCTCTTCTTGTAAGGCCGAGTACATCGCCGTCCACACCGCGGCGTTCCAAGGTGTTTGGCTCACACGGCTACTAAGTGAGATCAGCGGTGGCAAGCCTAAAGCGGCTGTGCTCAAGGTGGACAACAAGTCAGCCATCTCTCTCTGCAAGAATCCCGTGTTCCATGACCAGAGCAAGCACATTGATACTCGGTATCACCATATTCGAGAATGCATCGAGGGAGGCAAGATCAATGTTGAATATGTCAGCTCTGACGAGCAATTGGCAGACATTCTCACGAAGCTACTTGGCCGGGTCAAGTTCCAAGAGCTCCGCTCAAAGATTGGCGTCATCGAGATCAAGTAGAATAACATCAGGATTAGGGGGAGTTTGTTAGCTTAATCCTGTGTTTAAGTCCCGTCCGTTTCTTCTTTTGTTCCGTTTTTTTTTGAACGTGGGGGGGAGCCGTTTAATGCCGGTTATTGCTCCCGTTTAATGCCGGTTATTGCTCCCGGTGCGGAAGACCCACGATCACGCTTTATGCGCATGGGGCGTTTAATGCTTCCGTTGCAGGATGTGCTGTAGCGTTGTGTTATGGCCAGTTAAGGTCATGTACATGTAGCGTTTTATTTTCTTTCCATTTAAATAGGAGAAGGAGATAACAGAAAAGCTGCACGGTTTTTGCAGCACCAATCCTCGTATTCAAGTGTGTGTGGGGGGGTTTTTTCTAACAGTCACCGCCTTGGCTTGCTCCCCCAGCCCCACCTGCACAGCCCAACCAAGTCAGTTGATCATAAAGAAGAAGAAGAAGAAGATGGCGACGACGACAAAGAAGAAGAAGGATATATATACATCGCCATGAGGCTGTTGCTGCTGGCTCAAGGTGGGCCGAGATCTGCTGCTCGCGTTCAGCAATCCGAAGCCGTTGGGTAAAATTACTGTCCCTCCAAACCCCAGAACTTAATGCGGAGAATGTTAAATCCTGTGAAGAAGGTATTCAGTAGCAGAGAGAGATCGCAGAGGGTTCGCTCTAGGTGGACACGTTAGAGGAGGAGATGGCTTCCGCTCAAGGGACACACGTGTCCTATTGCGTAGAGGCACGTGCAGCAAACCTGTTCGACCGCCCTGACGAAAAAGCTGGATGTATGTCCTGTTCATCAGATAGGTTACCGAAGTGATCGGAGAAAAACATACGTGTACCGCCGGCTTTGTTACAAAGCAGAGGCCATTAACTGATAAAATATTGTTAAATATGGAGTACCTTCTTAAACGAGTGAAATTAGCGTGGCCCTTAAAATGTCTCCACACGCTATTTGATCAATTTGTAATGTCCAAAGATGACAGCGCAAATTTAAAAGGTAACAGAGCATTCAACATCCACCTACAAAAGAAGACTTCCAACCATGCATGCAGGAGAAAAACATGGCAGCTCCAAGCTTCACCCATGTGTCAATACCTCGTTCCCTTCCCACTGTTATATAATCCACACCATGCATGCGACCACCGCCTACTAAACTCATCTCATCTCATTCCATTCTTTATCTGCTTCGCAGTCGTCCCTTTTCTTGCTCTGCCGTCTAACTGAGAACAGCATACGGCTAGCTAGCCATGAGCCAGCAGCAACCAGAGAGGCCGCAGGGCCAGCAACCGCAGGCGGACCCCATCAAGTATGGCGAGGTGTTCCCGCAGGTGACGGGGGAGCTAGCACGCGAAACGGTTGCCCCCCGGGACGCCGCCATGATGCAGACTGCCGAGAACCTCGTCATCGGCCAGACCCAGAAGGGCGGCCCTGCCGCCGTCATGCAGTCCGTCGCCACCTACAACGAGCGCGCCGGCTTCGTCGGCCACGGCGACATCAGCCGCGTCCCCGCCGAGCAGGGAGTCTCCGTCACGGAGACGGACACTACGGGCCGTCGCATCGTCACCGAGTCGGTTGGAGGGCAGGTGCGTCACTGACCACTCACGTGGAAGTCGGTAAGGTTGTCAAAGGGAAGCGATACAAGACTTCCATCTCCTCCTCATATGCTAACCCTTCTTCCTGGTGGAACAGGTTGTGGGGGAGTACTTCACGCCGGCACCGGTGGGGACGACGACGCCGGCGGGAACGCTTACAAGCGGAGCGCTGACGATCGGGGAGGCCCTGGAGGCGGCTGCGCTGACGGCGGGGGAAAAGCCGGTAGCAAAGAGCGACGCGGCCGCCATCCAGGTGGCGGAGATGAGGGCGACGGGGCTGAGGGAGACGCAGCCAGGCGGTGTGGCGGCAGAGGCGCAGGCCGCGGCGGACCTGAACGCCTGGACGCCGTGGGAGTCCGAGGAGACCTCCCTCGGAGAAGTCGTATCGGTAACACCATGTCCGTTGGCTGCGGTAGTAATTCGTTATTTGCAGCTGCGGTGTGCATGAGGTGTACGTCTTTCTTTTTTTTTCCCTACTGCAGGATGCGACGGCAAGGCTGCCGAGGGACAAGGCGGTGACAAGGGAGGACGCGGAGGGGGTGGCGGCGGCGGAGATGAGGAACAGCCCGAGCATGGGGACGCACCCCAGCGGTGTGTCGGCGTCTGTGGCAGCGGCCGCCAGGCTCAACCAGAGCAGACAGGCTTAGCTAGCCAGCTGATGGCGAACGTTTGGTAGCTCCGGCGCCACTGGCGTGCATCTATATACATATTTGTGAACTCCTTAAGTGACAGTACCATGGCAATTAGCAGTAGAGAATATGGATGGTCTCCTTTTGAGCTGGCCAGCGATCCGTTGGACCGAATAGCTTTTGTGGAACGACAAATTAAGCTGAGTTATGTTGCTGCGCATGTAATAAGCCTCGTGTGTTATTTGTTTTGAACTGTGCATGGTTTTATTTGTACGAACTTAATTGGCTTTGTAAGGAGCAGTCTTCAGAGCGAAGAATAGGTGAAGTTAGTGTTAATTAAAACTATCTTTTTGGTGAGAGGTGTTAGTGCAATTAAAGTATGCTTTTGTTGATCAGAAGCGATGTTAAAGTACTAATTAAAGTATCTTTTCTGTTGATAGAATGTCTTCTTCCATGAGTTCTAACTGATTATAGTTACCAAATTTTTCGCACAGATCAACTTGAAAAATGACAAATAGGATGCCCCCCGCATGGCATGTCTATCCGCTGGCAAATATTAACATTGTAAATCTATTTATTTTTTATTTAAACAAGTTATATAAATATTATCATTATATATGATGCAGTCTGCCGCCGACGACGCCTTCGGGATTTAGCGACCCAGCGCTCCCGACGAGTACCCAAAGATCACTCAATCGCTACGCGAGGTAGGTCCAACTGGCCTTGCCCCTATTGACCTTGTAAGCTTGATATGGAAGGGCTCGGGATCTCGGGCCGCGACACCTTCCCCCTTCGTAGTTGGCAATCGCCAGTTGCGATCCAGGAGGGCACCCGATGATCGTGCCCCCTGCCTTGAAACCACCCATTGGCATAACAGGAAAATAACAGACGTAGATTAAGGCAATGGGCAGTGGCCTGCCTTGCATAAACCCCCCTATAAAAACAAAGGAGACACCACCGAACAAAGGTATGCTATTCGTGGCATTGAAACCCTCTTCCCCCTCTTTCATCTGTCTAACTTGGGCGTCGGAGTGTCTCCCTACCGAGGTGACTCGGTGATTTCTGCAGGCTGGAGCTCTGTCGAACCTCGCCGACGACGACACGCCATCACCTCGGGGCCCACTCGAATTGACTCTGGTCAACCCCCTTTTGCTCTTGCAGCAATATTTGGCGCCGTCTGTGAGAAAGGCTTCGATCAAAAAGCCACTTCTCATGGCACCCAAGGCGAAGGCGGTCGCTCATTCGTCCAGCGATGAGATACTCCCCACCACTGTGGTAGAAGAGGTGGCGGGGGATAATTCGGAAGCGGGAGAGCAAGGCTCGACTACGTCATCGCGCCTGGATCGAGTCGAGCAGATGCTTGCAAATCTCCAACAAGTATTGTTGAGAATGGAGCAAGATCGACAGGTGACCCTGGAGCACCGTGAAACTATGGTATAGCCAGCAACCCAGACCGCGGATGTTCGGCAGGGGAACGCCGACCCCAGGTATGCACAACCTGCTATGTCAGCCAGCCGTGCCGATGATCAGCGTCCCCCATCAATCGCGGTAGCCCAGGGACCCCCGAAGGTCGACGCCCCACCGCCGACAATTCCAGCTGTCCAAGCGGAGCCTACGGAAAAAAACCGACGTCGTCATCGATCACTTTTCGGCCGAATCCACCCCTGCACTGGCAAATGTTCGAGCGATCGACCCTCGGTGGAAAGATGATCTGCAGGAAATGAATAGAAAGATAGAAGCGCTGCAGCGAGGTACGCGCGCCCCCTCGGTGGCAACACTCTTGGCTACTTCACATTTCGTCGAGGAGATCACGTCGGCGCCCGTACCAGACAAGCTGCAGTTGTCAAAGTTTAGGCGCTATAATGGAACGACAAACCTTGTCCATCACCTCGACCACTTCCAGGGACAAGTAGAAATGGTAAATATCAATGATGCATTAAAATGTCGTGCTTTTATGTCAACCCTGGATGATGCAGCACTACAGTGGTTCAAGTCGCTCCCCTCCCGATCGATAGCTAGTTTCGCCGACCTAGCACAGCGATTCCTGGACCACTTCTACAACACGGTGCAACACTCACTTTGCACCGACGACCTTTGACTCATCTCGCAAAAGGAAGGGGAGATGTTTCGAGATTTTGCAAAAAGGTTTCAGCTAGAAGTGATGAAAGTGGTAGATTTAGACCTGAGGACAACGGTCAACATTCTGACGAGGGTGTGCTCGAACGCTCCGTTCGTAGCATCCATAGCTAAGAAACCCTCGGTGAGCCTCTCCGACCTGTTTTCCAGAATGCAGAAATATGTACGACTGGAGTCGACGCTCGGTGCCGCCGGGCGGCTCGGTCGGTCATCCGAGCAGGGAGCTGCGAGCTCAGAACATTAGCTCGAAGAAGCCAAAAAGAGAGGAGGCGCGCGGTGAGAAGCGGCGGGATGCGGACCGGCGAGAATCGGACCGTCGCGCAGAGACAGATCGTCGCCCCGACGAGTACCGGCGCGTCCGGGACCTGCCCCGCTTCGGGAGGTTACCCTCCGAGATCCTTCCCATTATCAAGAAGCTGCCAGAATTCAGGCGACCAGAGCCCTTGACAAGGTCGCCAACAGGCCGAGGAGCCGATCTGTATTGTGAGTATCACAAAGGATATGGCCATCTCACCGACCAGTGTAGAAGCCTCAAGATGGAGATCGTCGAGATGCTGAAGAGGAGGCTTATCGACAAAGACGTCGTCAACGGCCGTGCAAAGGAGCGCACTCCCAAAGATGACCGAGAAGCGCACAGAGGAAAAGGGGGCCATCCTGGTCCTGTCAGGAGGCTCGGCGGGTGGCGGTGATAGCGGGAGAAAGCGGAAGGCCTACGCGGCGGCCGCGGGTGGTATGGTGAGCAAGCCATCTCTCAAAGAAGGAGACGTCATTACCTTTTCCGACGCAAATGTGGTCGGAGTCAGTCTTTGTAATGACCCAAGATCCGCATTACCAGTAACCAACCAGTAATCTGAATCCTGACCCGCTAACCCACGAGCCGAAATTCGAAAGGGTAAGAAAAGAGTGTCTGAGGAGAACATATAAGTAAATGTACACGCTACAAATTAAAAAAATTAACACAAGAACAACTCAGAGTCAAAGCTAAACGCAAGAGTACAGTGGGTACAAAGAAAAGTACCACTCACAGCAGCCAAGCAAGACCAGCACCGGAGAGACAAGGCTCCACAGCCTCGAAAGCCACACATGAACACCTGGGGAAAAGGGAGTGAGTCTCAGGAAAGAGACCCAGTAGGGCAACTAACCCTCACCGGTAACAACACTACTAAGCAGGAAAGAAAGCTCAGTAAGTAAACACTCACAGCCTGTACAACACACAGGAACCGGTGGCGTAGTACGCAACTCCCTCAGGAGCGTACTGAGAAAAACTGGAACCTCACAGGCTCGACAGCACTACAAGCACAGCACACACAACAAGCTCACAAGCAAGAGCTCACACACACTCTCACAAAGTAGGACTAGTAGGGTCTGTGTGCTCGGCGTCCCGGCACCACAAAGTCTCTCAACCCTAACCACGTGTGCACACTACAGACGCTCTCTCTCACGTCTGGTCCACGACCAGTTTTTCCCCCTACGCCCGACCTAGCGGTAGAGAAGGGGCTCCATGGAGACCGGCTCGAAACCACCACAAGGAGTACGCACAGGACAGAGTCGCACTCGGCGTCCTTTCTCACTAGCGGACGACAACCACACGCTAGTCATCTAGACGGAGTCGCACCCACGCCTAGGAAACACAACAGAAACGGGCACGCGGTAACCCCCAACACAAGTACAGACGGAAACACTCTCAACATCTGAAGTACGGCGCAACGGACAGACACCACGTGTCAACGTCACAACACAGCCAAACACAACGCGAGCACAGGCAGAGACACTCTCTACAACTAGTAGACTGTGCTAACAGGCGGACACCGCATGTCAACACCTCAAACCACAGAAAGGGAAACACACAGCATACTGAGAACACATCTGCAGGTAGACAGCAGCATCGACCGCCGCCAACCAAGAAGTAAACGACAGCATCACATGTCGCCAAGCAAATAGTAGACGGCAGCATCGACTGCTGCTAACAAAAGGTAGACGGTCGCAGGTTGGCCGTTTACCCAAACTCGGCGGCAAGGATCATGTCGTTTATATCCTACCTGAAGAACCTGACGGCACATATCTCGTTGTCTAGTTCTCCCCTGAAGAGCTTAACGGCAAGAGATCACACCGTTTACCTCTTCCCTGAAGAGATCAACGTCAACATCCCTTGACGTTGACTTCTTCAGCCTCCAGCAGCTGAACCAGCCTCCAACTGATTCCCACACGGGCAAATCCGTCCCACAAACCACAATCTGATGTAGGGAAACACTCCCCTACATCACACTACACTACCACAATGTCGGTAAAACACGATCCAACACATGGATCGGACAAAACGCCCTAAAACCCGGCATGGAGAAAAACCCTCCCCAAAGCTCGATTCCACGCAAATCGCACGCACACAAGCATGGAATAGCACACAAGGAAGCTAAGGGTTTACGTCCCTACCTCAGAAACGCTTAAAAACTCCACATAAACCTTGATTTGCGCCGAACCCCCAGGAGCTTCTCGCAAGAACCGCCGTCCGATCCGTCATTTCCCGCCCGATCCGCCACTGCCACGCGCATCACGACCTTCCCACGTGCTCCCATCAGCAACCGGAAGTGCTGGAGAAGAACATAGGTGAAAGAGGAGGGAAAAATAGAGGAGAGGACAAGGGAGAACAACCCTCGGGTTGCCTCTAAAAACACAGGCCGGATCAGTTGATGTCAACCCCTATTGCCGCCAACTGAACCGCCAACACTTGACGTCCACATCGCATGCCGCCAAGTTCTAGCTCCGCAAAACTCTGGAACTAACAGCTAACGGCAAGATCGATGGACGCCAAAGACCTGCCGACGGAAACACCCTTGCCGCCAACACAAAGTCGACGTCAAACCCCCCGGACATCAACCGACACAGATCCTTAAGCATAACCGCTAAGGATCCGATAAGGGTCCAATAAAACCCGAAACGTTACAGCCCTCCCCCCTTAAGGAATTTCGCCCTCGAAATTCACGCAACGCAAGGGGAAGCCAAAAGCAACGTAGAGGTACAAAAACTACACGCGCATCACATTCTCCCGTTACCAGGTCGACACACCACCCGAGTACCGCTGCTGGACAACGCTAACCAGCCGGACTACCTTGTTCCACAACCTCAGAACTTAGCAATCCACAAGAAACGGCAGAACTCTGGTACAATCAACCCAGTGTCATCACTGACACACCACACCCGAAAGAACACGCGACGCAGCAACAAGAAAGGTACCTCCCAAAACGGCAACGCATGGAACGCACCACGGTCGACAGCCAACACTGGCGGAAACTAAAGCCTCGAACTTAGGAGCCAAAATACCCAACAACCTACTGGACTACCCTGTTCCAGTGACGACTCGCTCATCCACCTCAAAACCAACGAGAGGGAAACGACACGGTCGTCCACACAGGGCCCAATCACCTGACACACGCAAGCAGGAGCTACTAACGACTGCTAACACACGCAGCTGTACACTTCAAGCCGTAGGTCGGGTAACTCTCCCTGTGGGGCTTCAACTGACGTGACGCACAAGGCACCACTCTGCCGCGCTGCATCTGAACAGCTCCCAAGACAAATATCGAAAGCATCGGCACAGAATTTTGGAACTCTCCGAACCCGATCGCAACACCAAGACTGGCGCTGACATAAGCAGTTACTTCAACTCTACGAAGCTCTGCTCACATTGCACCAACCACGCAGAAGGCAAAAACATGCTAGACAGAAGTCACACACTGCGGTCACCAACCGACCTCGCCGTTGGGACCCACAGATTAGCAACCCACTATGTCGTAAAACATAACCCGACAGAGGGCGCAAATGCCGATAACAATGCGAGAAAACACCTGTCAGCAACTCGCACCATCGGCAACCAAGCCCGACAAAGTGCATGGTTGCCTGACAACAACTCGGAAAAAACACATGAGGGTCAACCACCACACTCAGGGGAACAGTATTACGCTACTAGCCACAGCTAGCACCGGTCATCAGCAAAATCAAAAAGTCACGCGGTGACGAGAACCCAAGTCACATCGCACTCGCGGACAGTCCGCAACACACGGAGCAATGTCCATTGTCGCCACTAGGTCTCACACAGACCTTCCTCGCGGTCCGACAAGGACAACAGACAAACGCGGAGAAAATCTCAATACGCAAAACGGTATCCACTATCACCACTAGGTCTCACCAGACTATCCTCGTGGTCCAACAAGGACACCAACGCACGTGGAGCCACACAACTCCAGAACCACTCACTCCACGGCACAACAAGCCGCGACAAAACACAGAAGACGTTTGGAGTCAAGCCAGCACTTGGCACCTCACAACGTCAACAACTCGTGGTCGAGTATTAGCAAGCCAATTGACCTCACTGTCACCAAACGAACGACAGGAGACTCCGCCACTGGCTGCAAGACTCACCACGCCACACAAAAGAACCACAAGCCAAAAGGGCACAACAGGCCACACCGGCTCCAACCCTTAAGGCATGAAACACAGAGCATCCAAAGACTCAAAGTGCAGCACACACAACTGCACTCAGGGCCAACACAACACAGTGCCCACAGAAGGGGACTCTTCACCAGAGACCCACAAGAAAAGCATACAGAAAACCGACGACATTTAGAGCACAACGACCACCATGTCGGCTCTAGAAAGGCACACAAAAATATGAAATACCAACTCTGTCGCACGGGGAGCGAAAACCACAACAACTCCATGGCGCACAAGAGTAGGATAAACCATCTGCATCGCAAACGATAAAAGAGGTCAACACCGGAAGGAATGGCATGCAAAAGACCTTCAAGGCACAAGCCGAGGCGCACACCAAATAATCCTTGCTCGGCACACCCAGCAAGAAACACACGGCGAAACCAAACACCACAACGCCACAACCTCCCACCAAGGTCGTGACACACACACGCACGACTCCCACAAAACCAACGGAGTCGGCCACAACACGGCGGCAACCCTCGGCACACCCGCCGAGATCGCACGCAACCAGGCGAGAACAACGTCCCACCACAAACATGGCCACCTCAGACCTCCACAAGGTCGAGAGCCGACAACACAAATCGTTCCGGACCCCAGACACACCACGAGGTCGGGAACCCACACATGCCGGTGCCACCACAAACTGGCACCCAGGCACAAAACTACGGGACCAAGAAAACACCGTAGCGGAGACCACCAGAAACTCGGGTCCACACCAAGCCAGACCAACAATAACCACAGAGACTAAACACAGCAAGGATACAATCGCCGTGTCAGCTCAGGCATCGAACCGTACTTAAAAGCATCGCGTAAGGGCATTGTCACAACAACAACATCCACTAAGCCGCCGCCACTGGCCGCCTAGAACTATCACAACGACACACAACACGAACAGGTCAGCCGACCCAAGGGTGGCACAGAAAACAACGACACGAGGAGAGCAACCAGCTCAACCTCAAAACAACTCAAAGGAAGATAACTCCACCAAGGGTCGCCACAACGCGCACCCTAGCAACACAACATCACGTGGAGCATCACAACCCTGAGCAACCACCGAAAGCGGAGGAAGGAGACACGTAACGCAACGAGTCTCTTCCAAACACAAGACGGAAAATCACGATGCAAGACTGTCGCTTCCACAAGAAGCATAGCCAAGAACACAATCACAACACTCACCAGACCATCATCTGGGAGAAAAACGCCGGGCACAGGAAACAACTCAATCCATCCGAGTCACGGGGACATATAAAGTCCCACCGGCGCAACCGAGACACTTGGAAACAACCGCAAAGCAACCTGGCCACGCAACAGCCAGATGCACCACCAAGGGCACACACATTGACCGGGAACACCGCGACAAACTGTAACACACACAGTCCAACTGGAAATGACAGCTCATCAACTCTACACCCTCTCGAAACTTCTCCAAGATGCCAGAACGCCACAGCGCAGAGCAACTCATTGAGCTATCGACACAAGAAAAAAAAACATGGTCCAATCGAAACTCTACACTGCCCAAGGGGAACACGAAAACTACAGCGTACGTCCTGTGGTTCAGGCCGAATCTGCTGTGGTGGCGGGGCATCTCTAGCCTCCTACTAAGGTGCTTACATAGCCACCTCCCAAACACGACATCGCCTAGGAACAAGGGAAATGAATCCACACAGGACAAGCACACGCACAAAACGCAAAACGACTCTGGTTCGCTTGCTGCTACTGTACTCTTCACACTCTGAGTTATTCGGAACATTTCCTTATATGTCTCGACAGACCAGGCTCTGATACCAACTGTAACGACCCAAGATCCGCATTACCAGTAACCAACCAGTAATCCGAATCCTGACCCGCTAACCCACGAGCCGAAACTCGAAAGGGTAAGAAAAGAGTGTCTGAGGAGAACATATAAGTAAATGTACACGCTACAAATTAAAACAATTAACACAAGAACAACTCAGAGTCAAAGCTAAACGCAAGAGTACAGTGGGTACAAAGAAAAGTACCACTCACAGCAGCCAAGCAAGACCAGCACCGGAGAGACAAGGCTCCACAGCCTCGAAAGCCGCACACGAACACCTGGGGAAAAGGGAGTGAGTCTCAGGAAAGAGACCCAGTAGGGCAACTAACCCTCACCGGTAACAACACTACTAAGCAGGAAAGAAAGCTCAGTAAGTAAACACTCACAGCCTGTACAACACACAGGAACCGGTGGCGTAGTACGCAACTCCCTCAGGAGCGTACTGAGAAAAACTGGAACCTCGCAGGCTCGACAGCACTACAAGCACAGCACACACAACAAGCTCACAAGCAAGAGCTCACACACACTCTCACAAAGTAGGACTAGTAGGGTCTGTGTGCTCGGCGTCCCGGCACCACAGAGTCTCTCAACCCTAACCACGTGTGCACACTACAGACGCTCTCTCTCACGTCTGGTCCACGACCGGTTTTTCCCCCTACGCCCGACCTAGAGGTAGAGAAGGGGCTCCATGGAGACCGGCTCGAAACCACCACAAGGAGTACGCACAGGACAGAGTTGCACTCGGCGTCCTGGCTCACTAGCGGAGGACAACCACACGCTAGTCATCTAGACGGAGTCGCACCCACGCCTAGGAAACACAACAGAAACGGGTACATGGTAACCCCCAACACAAGTACAGACGGAAACACTCTCAACATCTGAAGTACGACGCAACGGACAGACACCACGTGTCAACGTCACAACACAGCCAAACACAACGCGAGCACAGGCAGAGACACTCTCTACACCTGGCAGACTGTGCTAACAGGCGGACACCGCATGTCAACACCTCAAACCACGGAAAGGGAAACACACAGCATACTGGGAACACATCTGCAGGTAGACAGCAGCATCGACCGCCGCCAACCAGGAAGTAAACGACAGCATCACATGTCGCCAAGCAAACAGTAGACGGTAGCATCGACTGTCGCTAACAAAAGGTAGACGGTCGCAGGTTGGCCGTTTACCCAAACTCGGCGGCAAGGATCATGCCGTTTATATCCTACCTGAAGAACCTGACGGCACATATCTCGTCGTCTAGTTCTCACCTGAAGAGCTTAACGGCAAGAGATCACACCGTTTACCTCTTCCCTGAAGAGATCAACGTCAACATCCCTTGACGTTGACTTCTTCAGCCTCCAGCAGCTGAACCAGCCTCCAGCTGATTCCCACACGGGCAAATCCGCCCCACAAACCACAATCTGATGTAGGGAAACACTCCCCTACATCACACTACACTACCACAATGCTGGTAATACACGATCCAACACATGGATGGCCAAAACGCCCTAAAACCCGGCATGGAGAAAAACCCTCCCCAAAGCTCGATTCCACGCAAATCGCACGCACACAAGCATGGAATAGCACACAAGGAAGCTGAGGGTTTATGTCCCTACCTCAGAAACGCTTAAAAACTCCACATAAACCTCGATTTGCGCCGAACCCCCAGGAGCTTCTCGCAAGAACCGCCGTCCGATCCGTCATTTCCCGCCCGATCCGCCACTGCCACGCGCATCACGACCTTCCCACGTGCTCCCGTCAGCAACCGGAAGTGCTGGAGAAGAACATAGGTGAAAGAGGAGGGAAAAAGAGAGGAGAGGACAAGGGAGAACAACCGTCGGGTTGCCCCTAAAAACACAGGCCGGATCAGTTGACGTCAACCCCTATTGCCGCCAACTGAACCGCCAACACTTGACGTCCACATCGCATGCCGCCAAGTTCTAGCTCCTCAAAACTCTGGAACTAACAGCTAACGGAAAGATCGATGGACGCCAAAGACCTGTCGACGGCAACACCCTTGCCGCCAACACAAAGCCGACGTCAAACCCCCCGGACGTCAACCGACACAGATCCTTAAGCATAACCGCTAAGGATCCGATAAGGGTCCAATAAAACCCGAAACGTTACAGTCTTCCTCATGACGACGCATTGGTAATTCATGCCGACGTCGATGGGTATGATGTACATCGTATCCTTATAGATAATGGAGCAGCTCTCGATGTCTTGTTTTATGACTGTTTTGTGAAAATGACCAACCTAAGCGCTGACCTCAAACCGGTCGTGACTCCCCTTTTCGGTTTTAACGGGGCGCCTGTCAACACCGAGGGGTCGATAAAATTAAAAGTCACTCTAGGCACCCGACCTCGACATGTAACCGTTGAGGCCGACTTCCTTGTGGTAAAAGTGAAGTCGGCATACAACGCTATCTTCAGTCGGGGCCTCTTGGGAAAGTTAGGAGGGGTCCCGTCAACCTATCACCAAAAGTTAAAGTTCTCGACCCCCAGAGGGATTAGCGAGGTCGTGGGAAACTAGACCGAGGCCAGGCGATGTTATGTTAATTCAATAAAAGCAAAAGCACCAGTAGTTAATGAGTATTTGTCCTCTTCTGATGAAAATGTTGCAAGGCATGAACCAGCTGAGCAAACCAAGCAGATAGAGGTCGCTAGCGGAAACCTGGTGGTCGGCTGCGAACTTGGGATGTTGGACGAGGCAATCGTCGACTTCCTCAAGAAAAATGTCGACGTCTTCGCCTGGTCAGACGATGACTTTACCGGCATCGACCCCAGAATAATCCAGCACCATCTGAACGTGAGCGCCGAGGCAAGACCAGTCCGTCAAAAGAAGATGCCGTTAACGGGAGACCGACAGAAGGCGGTCGACGACAACCTGGCAAAGTACCTGCGAGCAGGGACCGTCAGAGACACATTCTACCCCGAATGGGTCGCCAACGTCATCCTGGTACGCAAGGCTAATGGGAAGTGGAGAATGTGCGTGGACTTCACCGACCTGAACAAAGTCTACCCCAAAGATAGCTACCCGCTACCTCGCATCGATCAGCTCGTCGACTCCACGGAGGGGCATGAGCTCCTTAGCTTTCTCGACGCATACTCGGGATACCATCAAATTAGAATGGCGCCCGACGACGAGGAAAAGACATCCTTCATCACATAGAAAGGTCTATACTGCTTCACTCGAATGCCATTTGGGTTAAAGAATGCAGGTGCAACATACCAGCGGCTCGTCAACACCATGTTCGAGGAACAAATCGGGAAGACAATGGAAATCTACATCGACGACATGCTGGTGAAAAGCCGGCGCGCCGAGGATCACATCCAAGACTTGGCCGAGACGTTCGAAGTGCTAAGGCGATTCAGGATGAAGCTCAACCCCGAGAAGTGCGTCTTTGACGTGCGCGCAAGGAAATTCCTCGGCTACCTCGTCTCCAACAGAGGAATCGACGTCAACCCCGACAAGATACAGGCCATCGTGGACATGACGCCCCCAAGAACGGTTAAGGAGGTTCAGCAGCTTAATGGTAGGGTTACTTCTCTAAGCAGATTTATGTCCAGGTCGGCGGAAAGATGTAGACCCTTCTTCGAAGTGCTGAGAAGAGGGCGCTTCGAGTGGAACGAGGAGTGCCAGGAAGCTTTCGACGACCTCAAGACGCACTTGGCGCATGTTCCAACATTGAGTAAGCCGGTAGTCGGGGAGGATCTATTACTGTACCTGTCGACAACAACACATTCCGTCAGTTCGGTGCTTGTACGGGAAGAGAACCGCAACCACCTTCCGGTGTACTATACCAGCAAAGCGCTTCGAGGAGCCGAGCAGCGTTACACCGGCCTCAAAAGGGTTGCATACGCTCTCGTAATGGCTGCGAGGAGGCTACGTCCATATTTCCAGGCGTACAAAATCGTCGTCCTCACCGATGTCCCTATCAAGCAAGTCCTCACCCGACCCGAGGTCTCAGGAAGGTTGGCGAAGTGGGACATAGAGCTCGGGGAGTTCGACATCACTTTCAAACCTCGGGTCGCAATAAAGGCACAGGCTCTGGCGGACTTCATTTTTGAAGGAACAGCGAGAAGGCCCGAGGAGGAAGAAGAGGACAACGAGCGTTGGAAAGTGTTCGTCGACGAAGCATCAAATTACCAAGGAAGCGGCGCAGGAGTGGTCCTCCACTCTCCCGACGGGCTGGTCCTAAGGTATGCAGTCTGTTTCGGCTTTGAAGCTTCTAATAACGTGGCCGAATACGAGGCTGTAATCTCAGGGCTAAAAAGGGCAAAGTCCCTCGGAGCGAAAAGGGTCTCCGTTTTCAGCGACTGTCAACTGGTCGTAAGCCAGGTGGCCCGCGAGTTCGAGGCTAAAGAGGCGAAGCTAGCATCGTACATGGCCGAGGTCAACCGGCTGCTCGCGGGGTTCGATTCAGACGAGCTGCTAAAGATCCCGCGAGCAGAAAACTCTCAAGCCGATGCGTTGTCCAAATTCGCGTCGTCATCGGCAGAAGGGCGATCATCTGTGCTAATAGAAGAGCTCAGCGAATTATCCATGACGGCCAAAGAAGTAATGTGCGCCAGCACCCCAACAACCTGGATGACCCCCTTGATCAAGTTCATCAAAAGCGGCCTACTTCCCGACGACAGAATTGAGGCCGACAAGACGAAAAGGCGAGCAGCTAGGTTCTTCCTCATCGGCGAGGATCTGTATAGAAAGGGGTTCAGCTACCCACACCTCCGGTGCATTTCCCTGGTCTTACTGAGGAAATCATCAGCGAAGTCCATGAAGGAACGTGCGGAATCCACGCAGGGGCCTGATCTCTCGTCAGAAGGATCACGCGACAAGGCTATTGGTGGCCTACCATGTTAAAGGATGCCGAGAGGTATGTTCAAACGTGCCATCAATGCCAACTCTTCGGCAAGTTCGACCGAAGACCTCCAGCCGAGCTCACGCCACTGGTTTCGCCGTGGCCTTTCGCGCAATGGGGTATGGACATCCTCGGTCCCTTCCCGCCGGCGACAGGCCAAAGGAAGTTCATTATAGTGGTCGTGGATTATTTCACCAAATGGGTGGAGGCCGAGCCGCTGGCTAAAATTACTGACGCCAACGCCTGGGTTTCGTTTGGAAGAATGTTATATGCAGGTTCGGCGTCCCCAGAATGATCGTCACCGACAATGGCAGGCAGTTCGATAACGCCCGCTTTCACAGAAACTGCTCGGCCCTGGGGGTGGATCACCGATTCTCCTCGGTCTCGCACCCTCAGTCCAATGGGCTGGCCGAGGTGACAAATCGCACGATCTTGGACGGTCTGAAGAGAAGGGTGGAGAACCACAAGGGTCGATGGGCGGACGAGCTCCTCCACGTCTTGTGGGCATACCGCACAACGCCGCGAGAAGCAACACAAGAATCGCCATACGCCCTCACTTTCGGAGTAGAAGCCGTTACACCGGTAGAAATGCTCGCTCCCTCGGGGAGAGTCCTCGGCTTCAGTCAGGAGTTGAACAAATCCGCTCTTCGCGCCGAGCTGGACCTGATCGAAGAAAAGCGAGGAAATGCGTCGGCAAGAATGGAGGCATACCAAAGGAGGGTAAAAAGGAGCTTTGACAGAAACGTCAAAGAAAGAAGCTTCAATGCTGGAAGCTTGGTCTTAAGAAAGCTATCAGTTTCAGACCCCAGGTCGGCCAGTGGGAAGCTGTCGGCCGCTTGGGAAGGACCCTACCGTGTATCAGAGAACCTCGGCCATGGCGCTTACCGGCTCGAGGACCTCGGCGGAGCTCCTCTCCCGAGGACATGGAACGCCGAGCACTTGTGAAACTATTACGCTTGAATCGACAAACGAGGTCGCTTCGGCACTCTACCATTGTACGAGGTCGCTTCGGCACTCTATCATTGTACGAGGTCGCTTTGGCACTCTTTTGAATAAACGAGGTCGCTTCGACACTCTACCATTGTACGAGGTCGCTTCGGCACTCTATCAATGTACGAGGTCGCTTCGGCACTCTTTTGAATAAACGAGGTCGCTTCGGCACTCTACAATTGTACGAAATTGCGTCGGCTCTCTTTCGGATAAAGAGGTCATTTCGATACACGAAAATGATTCTCAAACCTATGCGAATAAGCACCTCGGTGCAATGTTTGACAAAAAGAAATAAAAGAAATGCGAACTGGCTACAACTTCTCCCAGTTTTACTGGCCCTCGGCAACAACCTTTTCAGCTGTTTCGACGTAAATCTCGTCGGCTGCCTTAGACATAGCCTCATCTACAACGGCAGCAGTCGCCTCCTCCTTGGCATCCTCCTTTGTCGCGCAAACACCCGAGAGGTCGAGGTCGGGGAATAGCTCGGCAACACGAGCAAGACAATCATTGTGGCCCCTCCTGGAATAATCCGCTAATTTCGTCGGCGAGCTCCTCGGAGGAGCGATACTCCTGTATCGCCGCCTCACGCTCATCCGACACGAGCTGGGCCGTCTTCTCGCGAAACAGCCTGAACGACGCTACCTCGTCGGCAAGGTCTGCTTTCACAGCTTGGAGCGCCTCTTTCTCGGCCTGAAGAGCTTTGTTCGCAGATTCCAGCGATTCCCTAAGCTCGCCCTCAGTCTTCCTCGCCTCCTCGGCATATTTCTGTCGGAGGGACTTTTTCGACGCGGCGACCGCCTCTGCCTCGGCTATGCGCTTGTTCGAGGATTCGCTCTTCACTTCGGCCCGATGCATGAAGGCGTCGAAGATCGACATCTGCGCCAAATCCGTGGCATAGAACTCGCTGACTAACCTCCTCGGGGGGACTTCCCAAGAGCTTCTACTTTCAGCTCCGCAGGAACTGAGGTTTGACCCCAACTGACCGGGTCAAAGGCTATTTTGAGCCGAGCTGGCTCCGGAGGCATTGCCGACGGGGACGACGTCGAGGGTTGGAGGCGCTTTGTCGGCCTCTCTCCGACAGCCAGCTGCGAGGCAACGGCCTCCGAGCTATCTTCCTTCTCCTTCCTCGCAACGCCGACAGAAGCCTCAGGCCCCTCTAGAGGCACTTCTTAGGGCGTTTCTGATCCCTCCGAGCCCGAGCGAGGTCGGCCAATGAAGGGCCCGCCCTTACCTTGCGCACCGGGCAAGTCATCTCGGCCATCGCTGCAAAAGGGCCAACCAAATTGTCAGTAAACATCGAAGAATTTTTAAGAAAATACAGAGACAAGGTGACGACGACCTTCTGAGCCTTTGGCAATCAGCTCGAGCAACGCGTCGGATGGTTCGACCAGGTCGGGTTTCTCTGCTTCCCGTAGGTATGAGAAATCTAGAAGCTCAGATTTGCTAAGCTTGGGTGGCCCAAACGCCTTGCTTCGGACATTGACCTCGGACCACTCGGTCGGAAAGGGCCAACCGGAGGGAGAATACAGGAAAACGAAGTCCCTCTTCCATCCATGAACGGATGATGGGAGCCGGTTAAGGATCTGTCGCCCAGTCCGAGCCGAGAAGTAAAGCCAATCGCCAAACGGCTTTATAGAGAAGCAATAAAAGAAGAGGCGAAGCGTCGGGGACATGCCGTCAGATACACAAACGGCGAGGAAACCAACGACCGTCTGCCACGAGTTGGGCGCTAGTTGAGAAGGGGTGGCACCGAGCTCGAAGAGCAAAGCTATGATGAAGGGGTGGAAAGGGAAGCGTAGACCGGCGCGAATCACCTCAGAATATATGCATACCCCACCCTCCTAGACGTAGTGGGCTCAGAAACGTTTATTGGCGAAAAACACGACGTCGGCTGAAAGGGAGCGGCTCAAGCGTTTCCTAACCCATTTGAAGGTCTCGGAGTTCGTCTCACACCAAGCGTCAGCGACATTGTCGGCCAGACGACGGTCCCCCGAGGTATGAGCAGAGGGAACATGAGGAACATAGCTCCCAGGTTGGACTTTCAAAAGGAAACCCTCCTCTATTGGGTCGTAGACAAAGGTGCCGGTCTTTTGATCGTAGGAAGAAGGGGAGTCGCTATCTGTCCTAGAGGAAGACTCCTCATGAGAGGACTGAGACTGTCTTAGGCTCATCGCTTACCTCGAAGGAGAGCAAGCAAGGCTGAGCCGACGACACGTTCTAGGGCGATGAGGATAAGGCACGACGTCGGAAGAACGCTCCGCAGTCGCCGGAAACCACCCTCTGGAAAAAAAAAGCAGGTAACCCCATCTCCGCGATGGTCCGCCTATTTATAGGTTCAGCGGCTCAAGCGCGATCGAACGATCAATGGCAAGCCAGAGGTTTTGAACGGGCGAGGCGCCGCCACGCGTCAGAAGCCCGACGGGCGAGAGGCGTTTACCTGGATCAGTAACGCTTGCCGCCTTTTGGATTGCCATCATTAGCGAGGGAATCGAGGCGATCGCGTGCCGATCTACCTCTCAAATCATCCATAAAAGCGCATGATCTACCACGCGACCCCCAAACCATCATGTCAGAAGACGTACCCGAAGTCGGCGCCGGCGAGTGACGAAACCAACCTCGGTATGCACGCACATCGGGCATCGTCAAGTAAAAAGTTAAAAAGATTGGTCTTGCTGGGCTTCTCCTCGGATCTCGTAACCTCCCCGACGAGAACTTGGGGGGCCAATGATGCTGGTTGCCAGTCGTAGTCTACCGCCGCCGACGCCTTCGGGATTTAGCGACCCAGCGCTCCCGAAGAGTGGGTCCTCGGCAGATCAGGGGGGGGCCAAAGATCACTCAATCGCTACGCGAGGTAGGTCTAGCTGGCCTTGCCCCTGTTGACCTTGTAAGCTTGATATGGAAGGGATCGAGGATCTCGGGCCGCGACACCTTCCCCCTTCGTAGCTGGCAATCGCCAGTTGCGATCCAGGAGGGCACCCGATGATCGTGCCCCCTGCCTTGAAACCACCCCTTGGCATAACAGGGAAATAAGAGACGCAGATTAAGGCAATGGGCAGTGGCCTGCCTTGCATAAACCCCCTATAAAACAAAGAGACACCACCGAACAAAGGTATGCTACTCGTGGCATTGAAACCCTCTTCCCCCTCTTTCATCTGTCTAACTTGGGCGTCGGAGTGTCTCCCCACCGAGGTGTCTCGGTGGTTTCTGCAGGTCGGAGCTTTGTCGAACCTCGCCGACGACGACACGCCATCACCTCGGGGCCCACTCGGATTGACTCTGGTCAACCCCTTTTGCTCTTGCAGCAACAATATATATATGTAAAAATCATTTGACAAATGTTAATATATTATGTTAAACATGTGTGATTAATATTAATGTAAATCTATTTATTTTTTTAGTTAGACAAGTAATATAAATATTATCGTTAAATACATATATTTTAATCTATTGACAAATGTTAACATATAATGTTAAACATGTGGGATTAACATTGCTCGCGACATCCGAGTCTTCGTCTTTGAATTGTCTTCTAGGATCTATCTTGTTTTTAAGGGCTAGATTTGCTCAATTTATTTATAGAATAAAGTTAAAAGGACATAGGCAAAAGTCTAGTACAAACAGGTGGCACCAGTCAAAGGTGAAAAAAAAATATCAGCCTAAAACTCCATAGACGACTCATCCCAAGAGTGAGTACGATGAAGAACAACACGAGGACGTAGGCCTAGTCGTCTTTCACAATGTTCTACATCATCTTCATCTGTGTCTTTTTCGGACGAGTCAGGAAATAATTTAGCTCCAGGTATGAAAATATTTCAGGTCTAGCACGCTTTGCAACAGTCAATAGCTTTGCCTCAATATTATCTTGCATTGCTTGAGTTGTGGAGTTGACATATATTGGGACCGGATTGGAAGATTGAACACACGGTTTCGGTAAACAAATTTTGACTCCTCCTTTCTGACTGGGGCGACTTGTAATTTTTCGAAAACCAGATGAGGAGCTAGAAGCTTCCATAACTATATTAGCCAAAGGAGTATATTAACTGTTCCTGTAACCCAATTGGTGGCCGCTACAAAGCCTGTTTGTAAGAGTACATTCCTATCATCTACACAGTTCTAAGATCTATCTTTTCTATGAATATATAGGTCTCCTACTTTAGATTTACTTTCTTGTTATAGGTATCTTGCTGTAGGTCACTCGGTTGTATTTGACTTTTGTCTATTTTTTATTGATTTTATTAATAAGTTTGGAAAATTTATGTCCTCTAACTTAAATAACAAACGTTCAAAAACTATAATATTTTTTTACATAGGCAGAGTCAAGTTATATATATTGGTAAATATATTTAAATATATAAGTACACTAATACAAATGTAAGCAGATATAGTTAAATCAAATTAAATGTATAATATAATTAAATATATAATAATTATAAAATATATTTATATAAGTATAGACCAATATACAGTTATAAACATAGACAAAATAACATATGTCGACGGCTTATATGTTTGATAACTCTTATTGGATGTCTGATGTCTGAAACAATTAGACATTAAAATTTTAGATTGTTTGATAAAGCATCTTAATACATATCTGAAAAGATGTCTTCTGTCTTAAATTACCTCTTAAAAAAAAATTGGTTAGAAGACTTTTTTTTTGTTGAGATCGACTGGAGATCTCTGCTCCACCTCCCCCATCCTCTGCGGCTCCTCTGTTGAGATGGGCACCGTGCTCCTCCGCCGAGATCCTCGACGGGTTCCTCTGCGGCCTCCCGCTGCTCCACCCTCACCGCCGACGCCTCTGCTCAGCCGCATGCCTTCTGGAGGGAAAACTCCCCCAGCGCCATCTCCATCCACTCGTCTTTCCTCCTGCGTGGCTCTCTGGCGGCATCGTGGCCATTCGGGCATTCCTCCGGAGGTTGCAGACGCACGGTGCGGCGCGACACCCAGAGGCCGCCCACGTAGATGGGCGCCTCCTGCGTCTCCCCGCGGAGGCCGAGCCTGAACGCCGATGAGGAGAGGTGGAAGACGAGCACACAGATGTAGTTCGTTCATGGGGATAGAGAGGCGGCGCCCACCTCGGCGCCGATCTCCAGCCAGCACGCCGTCGACAGCTCGGCGACGTCGCCGTTGTACCTCCAACAACCAGCCCATTCGACTTCTGACGATACGGGGCGGCAGGTCTTCTGCGGCTGATGCTTGGAAGAAGGGGGCAGCCATCGGAAGGAGGTCTTCTCCTCGATCTCCATCGCAGAATAGTCGGGTTCTCGTAGTCTCGAGATCGGAGTACTCTGTCACGGAGCAGAAGGAAGACGAGGCCAAAGATGAGGAAATGGAGTATCGGGGTCCCAGGATGCCGGGGGGCCGCGGGGAAGCGACGTCACCGTCCATCTGGCCCTCAGATTCATCACCCCTGAGGCCCTCCTGAGTAGGCCGCAAGAGATCAGGTGGCTGCTGAGAGAGGGAAGCAGGCAAGATTCCCGGAGCCGTTACGTCGGCGGCTGCTTGGGAGTAGGGGGCGTCGCCGTGGACGTCTAGGCTGAGACCGAGCGTCCTCCGATTCCTCTCTGTGAGCAGGTTCTTGCACCAGCCCCCAGCGATGATAGCCCCCGCGGCTAGGGCTCGTCACCCGACCGCGAGCTCATCCACCAAGCCATCGAGGGGTTCGAGGAGCACCTGGCCACGTTGGAGAAGCGACAACCGGTGGGGAAGGGCGGCAGGCGAAGGGACCGGAAGGAAAAGGCCAAGGCAGAGCCTGAGGAGAAGAGCAAGGGTAAGAAGATGCCCAGGAAGGAGAAGAAGAAGGCGACGCCGTCGTCCAACGATGGAGTCGGAACGGGCGAGGAAGGGTCGAGAGCGGTGATGATCAGCTCGTTCCGTATATAGGAATAGACTAAGAGGATATACTACGCCGATCTGGTGCTAGAGGCCGTCGTGGGCGATGGCGCAGACGATGCCGGTAGCGATGAGGAACACGGAGAGGCGGCGGGGACTTGGACGGAGATGGTGATGGTGGCTCAGCAGCAGGGCGGCAGCGGCAGCAGCGAAAGGAGGAGGGGTTGGCCGGACGTGATGGGCCTGTTCAACTCCCGTTTTTGGAGCCTTTGGAGTCTGGGCGTGTGAGGCCCTCCGAGAAGAACACAGAAGTGAAGGATATTTATGTGAAATAATATATTAATTCAGATTCATTTAAGTTGATTATCAAATAACTCTGAATAAAAATCTAATATATTTTAAGTACTTATTAAATTATAGATTTAGACAATAGATAGCAAATTAGACTTTAAACATTTTAATTAAGTGTTATGAAACACCACCTAAGGACATATCACATATGTCTAATGCCAAAAAAAAAAGCGCCAAATTTGAAAAATGCGTCTGGCTCCCCTCTCCACCCCCCCTCCTTCTCTTTCAACAAAGCTATAAGACACCCCGAACCACGTCGTGCTCACCCCAATCTGCTCTCCCCCTCACTGTCACTCTCCAACCTCTCTCTGTTTGTTCTTGTTCTTGCAGCGAAGTAGTAAACGAGCCGATACGTTCGACGAGTAGTTCGAAACTCGACTCGATAAAAGCTCGGTCCAGCTCGTTTATTTAATTAACGAGCCGAGCTTGAACAAAAGAAAAAGCTCGATTCATAAACGAGTCGAGTCTGAACACATGTGAGCTCGACTCGATTATACTCGTGAACAGTTCGTTTAAGAGTTCGTTAAGAGTTCGATTAAATACTCGTTAAGAACTTGTCTAAGTACTCACTAACACTTCATTTAAATATTTCTTTAAATATAATAAATATCTATTGATATAAAAATATTAATTTGTTTTATACACTTATTACAATATAAAATATTTATGAGAGCTTAAATGTCATAGACTAAATCCACAGTGTATATATACAAATTATGCAAATGAGGGTATATACACAAATCATGTAAATAGGGGCATGAACACAAAATTTAGTGTTGCAAGGTCCCCCAACATATCAAACATCTTCTTTCTCCCGAGACCGACCTGCGCAGTAGGTGAGCCCCCCCGGTGGGGCCGAGGGGCGCGTTGTCGGCCACTGGAAGGCGACCACTGTGAACCATCCGTCAATGGCAGACGGTGCTCTCGGCGACCGCAGTACCATCACCGACGGTGCAGAAAGGGGGCTTTGGGCGGTGTGCGAAGGGGAGTTGCAACACCGCCCCTATCTTGTTGCGCACCAACCCTCTCCCTTGTGGTGTCTATCTATTAATCTCATATTACTTGTGACAAATTATGAATATATTTCAAACATTATATTAAAATAGTTAAATTAAGTAACTGATCAAAACTATTGAGATATGAACTTGAAATAAGATAAATTTAGGTCTTATGAACGATCAATTTTTTACTTATAGATTGGATTGGACTTACTTATATATACAAACTCGCAAATTCAATTAAACTCGTTAAGATACTCGTTAAGGGCTCGAACTCGAGAGTATTTAAACGAGCCGAGTTTGAACAGACATTTTTAATACTCGATATAACTCGAGTTCGGCTCGAACTCTATTAAAAATTAACAAACAGAGTTTGAACATATACTACTACTCGACTCGGCTCGCTCGCTCGTTTACACCCCTACAGCGAAGGCATCGGGGCGGCGAGGCGGCAGCAGCATCCAGTGGCGCGGCGGCGGTGAGGTCCTTGTCCCTCTCTCTCTCTCTCTCTCTCTATCTATGTGAGTGAGTGCATGTGGGAAGAAGGGGTGGCTGGCGGGGGACCATTGGGGGGGGGGGGGGTCCGGCAGGGTCCCCCGCACTCGAAACCCTCTTCTCCTGGCGCCCCCCGCACTTAGAAGATGTTGAACCATCGCAGAGAGTCCCCCCACCCCACCCGCGGCCCAGGGAGAGAGATACCAGCTGAACGCAGACCTTGCCCCCTTTTCCCACCCTCTCCATTGCCCTAGCGATGGAGGCAAACGAACAGTGCCTCCCATACCAAGAACTGCAGGAAGCGACGGCGGGAAACGACAAGCAGCAGCAGTACGACGAAGGGGAGGAAGGCCTGGAAGAAGGGGACAGGGAGGAGGATGACGAAGGAGCAACAGCCCCCACCAGCCTCTCATCCCTGTCGCCCTCATTCCCTCTGCGGGTCTCTTTGGAATTCCTCCCATTCGGCGCAGACTATATTATTAGCAAGAGCGGTGATGGAGGAGGGGGTTTCTGCAGTTGTTGCCGTTCTCATCTCCCCTGTTGGTGTCGACTTCAGGGCGATTCACTGGTCATTCTAATAGGTTGCCTTGCTACTGAACTGTATGTTTGCATATGCTTGTCCATTTCACATGTACAACAATTTTGATGGTTTCCTTTGCTGTTGATGTTACTTTGGCTTGGCCTTCGGTTGATGGCATGCTCGAGAAATTTGCACGAGGTTTAGAGCCTCTGGAATAGGGTTCTAAAGAAATTGAATAATTGGAGACACAACCCTCCCTCTGGATACATGGCTTACCAGTTCTCAGCTGATGAGAACTCCGAAGAGACTCTTAGCTTGCCTGGAAGAGTTTTCCTTGGGAAGGTGCCTGAATGGTCCCCAGATGTTTGATATTTTACCAACTGTGAATATGCTCGGGTTAACTATGCTCAACACTGTGATGTGCGTGGTACCCTTGGGATTCCCGCATTTCAACATGGAAGCTGTGTTTGTTTGGGAGTCATGGAGGTTTTGATGATCACTGAAAAGATGACTTACCATTCTGATCTGGAGCAAATTTGCAATGCTTTTTCAGGTGTGGTTGCCTTCCTGAGGTTATAATGCATTTCCAAGATATCATCCCTATAATTGTATGCAAAGGCCTCTCTGTGAGAAACTGCATATATATGCATGAATAAGACTATGAAATATCTCTAGAACTTGCATCTGGAGACTTTCTCCTCAGTATCTTAGACAAGTTATCTTGAAGTTTCTTCTTTCAAAGTTTTCACTAAGTGCATGATTAATATGCTAATCTTTTTGCCTATCCTTTTCTCTGCAAAGTACTATATCGATTCGACAATATTAATTAGCTAGCTTGACCATTCATTGAAGAAAGTGGTTTTGTTGATAAATATTTATAAATTTATGCAAAATCAGTACAGATGAATGTCATTTCTTCATCATGTGAAAAACAAAATGTGTGAACTGATTGTAGGCCAACTAGTTAGATTTTTTTAATTTTGAGGAAGCTATAATCTTCTTCTTGCTGTCATATGTTCTCACTAGAATTTTGTTTTGTTTTGTAGGTTGCCAATCTGAATAGCTCTAATGTTTTTAGTGTCCCATGTCTAAAGGTACACTGTTCTTCCGATATTAATTAAACACATGGCAGGACTGACAGAACGTAAGGACAAGAAAAGTTATGCACTGATACAATGGTTTACTTTATGATAGCTTAGTTCATTTTCCAAGAGATTGTCAGGCATTTTCTTCAGATGAAAAATGATTCCTACCTAGCTGCTTTGCTGGAGATATCATCAGTCATGAGAGCTGTCTGTCAAGCACGTAGGATTCCATTAGGAGTAATACTTGGTGCACACCACCAAGCAGTGTGTGCGCGCAAACTAGGCACCGATTGGGTGCCCATCCCATCACTGATCACGGTGGGAGTTTGTGCGGAAACGGTGTGCACCAAGTATTACTCTTCCATTAGATCAGACCTAGATTCCATGCATCCAGCAAGGCATAAATGGTTGTCGCCATTTTGATGAGAATTGCAAGGATTGTCATCACTTTGGATGCCTCATGCTATGCGCATGATCCATTTCTTTCTGGTTACCGTGAGGCATGCTTTGAACACCATTTGCTTAGAGGCCAAGTCGTAGTGGGTAAAGCATTCATGACACACAGATGCTGCCCTTTCAAGAGTTTGAGGACCTTACATATGCACAAGCAGATGCTGCCCTTTTAGGAGTTTTGCATGATCAGGTAAACATTTTCAATGTGAACCACTAGTAGCTGTGAGAGAATTGTGTTTCTCTGTCTTTTAAAAGTTTAACATGTATCTAATTGCTCTCTTTCATGAATAAGGCTGAGTAACATACATGCTTGTCAAGCTATGGGCTCAAAGTTGAGCAATAGACATGCTAACCGAGCAACAAATGTATTATCTGAGTTATATGCTCGACACTGAGTAATAAATATGTTGCTGAGCTATTGGCTCAAGAGTGAGCAACAGACGTGCTGACCAAACAATAGGCTAAAAACTAAATAACAAATGTGTTGGTCAAGCTATAGGCTTAAGGCCGAGCAATCGATATATTGGTTGAGTTATAGTTCATTGTAACGACTCAAGAATTCGATACTTGGAAGCCTTCCAAATATCCGACTTTTGGAATGTCACTTGTGGATCTGAAGATTTAGAAGAGTTATAAGAATAGTTTAGTGAGATCAGTAATGAGTTCAAATAACTATAATGAGAGGTTAGTATATTAAGCAAAGGAATATGTATGTCCCAAATAAAAAGTACAAGTACAGAAAGAAATGTGTAGTTCTTAAAGAAATATTTTGAGGACTTGCAAAACATAACTTTCTCACACCAGTACAAGAGCTCACACCCTGTTGGCAGCATGTGGGCTTAACTATTGGTCTATAATAGAACTATTGAGCCAAATTAGAAGTTAGAATAATAGAATAATAGAAAATTAATATTAAATTCAAGATGTCCATTATCCTCTTAATTAAATGGGTAAAATAAGTTTAAATAAACATCATAATTATCTAAACTTGAGTCATACCACTACCCTAACGTGATAGCCACATTTTCCATGCGTATCCTAACTTAATTAGAGATTGGATGGTTAGGAGATAAAGATTAACTTGAAATTAAGAGTTGTATTAGGGAAAAAAGGACAATCTTTATAAATACATCTCAAATCCCCTCATGGTCGACTTTATTGCTACTTGGCGACTCTTTAAGACGTGAAGAGAAAATTATTGAAGGGGGAATTTGTGGAGAGAATAAGCTCTTAGGCATTCAATAACAAGTTCTTCACGTTCAAGCCTTAAAGTCTAAAATTCGTCCAAATATAGGTATTTTCTTAAGAAAAATTTAATTAAATATCTCTATAATTTGATCTTGATGTCAGAAACATATGATCCCTATGTTTTTCCTAATATTTATCATCCATACAAAGAGTATTTTACATTCAAAGTTCAAACTATTCATGTTATCTCGAGCTTTTTTCTTCACACTAAATATTGTTGAATCCATGCCTTCATGTCAAATTTCTTGTTTCTATATGTTCCTAAGCATGTTAGCTTTGGTCTAAGATTGATTTGGTGATATTTCATGGATTATGTCTCGAGATCTAGTGTTTCTTTGCCCATGTGTCATGAAAGGACTTTCTGCATTTGAACGCGATGACCGGGTGACCACATCTAGAATGCGATGGTCCAATACATCGTGTTCTGATCGCAACCCGTTACCCCATTGAGTTCACTTAAACAGGCCACGTCATGCACCCAGATCGCGTACTTAACGTGATAGTTCACCTTGTCGTGTTCTGACTGCCAATCTTGACTCTTTGTTTAACTCGTGGACAATGCACTTAACTTACATTTAGACTTATGAAATGATTATTTAACCCATCTATAATTGATCTATAATGAACCAACATGTTAATGAAGTTCATGTAATTAAGTTTGAATGATTCTCTTAATCTCTTCATGATATCATTGATCTTATCTTATGATCATTATTTTACAAATTATACTCATAACCCCTTGAAGCTCAAATACATCTTAAAATACCTAATAATTTATCCAGATAATAGATCAAAATTTGCACATAACCCCTTAAGAAATAAATGACATGTTTTTATTTTCTATCGCCGTTTGGAGCACCGTGCCGCTCCGCTTTTCTAGAAGTCCTTTAGAACACTGAACAACTATTTCCAGATCTTTGTTGATGTTGTGAGAACCCTCCGTCGGATATTCCTCTTGCTAGATTGAAACTCTTTCTCTAAGGCCTCCATAAAACTTCGTGAGCATGAAATTCCTTTAGGACATCGAGCTGATGGTACCATCAACAACTATACACCCTAAGGGACCATGCTCGAGTTATAGCGCATGATCCAGCCAACCTTTAGATTATCTTTGTAAATGCACCCTACTTGTTGCCCGCCTTATTAATGCAGTGCACAGGGGGGATCATGTTTTCTCTAGACATTGCGTCCGAGTCTCTGACCATATTTTTGTCTCGGCCAAGAGGTAGACCGCGTTCTCTACCATATTCCCAATACATGAGAATATTGTTGTAGGTGATACTATTATGGTTTTCTCATATTGTTTCTCGTGCATGACCCTTGTATGTTTCTGAATAATGCAAAAACTCTCATTTCATGACTCTCTTATCTATTCTCTTTCTTCATACTCTCGTCTATTCGTTTACTCTTCTCGTTTATTGCTTGGTACTCTATATGGTCATTGACTGGTTGTCTAAAGATAAGAAAATATGACTAATGTTTGACAATTAAAGGGGCCCAGTCTGATCCTGGGAGGAGCGCCCAAAAGTGCTAGTGCCTATGGGAATTTAATGACTAGGGTGCTCAGTATTCACTCAAGTGCTAGACTATTTTGATTTATCTAAAGACAATCAACTCGTAAAAGTATTTGACTTGACTAGTTACTTAAGTTGACTCAAATTGTACATGCTATATGGCCATTACTCTCTCGTGTTATACTTGATATTGCTTGTTACTACATGACATTTTCGTGCTATTACTTCTGGACTTGACATGACATGATTCTTTATCACTAGTTATTTTGTTTGTTAATGCATTAATCACTTTAAGTCAGCCTCATCAAGAGATATAAGATCTATTGAGTGTCATTGCTCATCAAGTGTTATTTGTGACTATTTCAAGTGAATTTGACAAGGAAGATATCATACGTGGACGGGGATGACCAAGAGTGAACGAACGTCCCTGATGGAGTCTTAGCGTGGGAAGGAGCTACCATAGAGTCATAGTAGTGTCTTAGTTAGTTTTACTTTTCTACAATGTAAAGGTGTCAATGGGTCCTAACTATTGACTCTGATTAGTGAATGTAATAGATAATGATGATTTGATTATGAAAAAAAGATAGTTGTTTTCTATTACTCAATTGTCCAATGGTTTGATGTCCTATCCAGCACAGAACTCTTGTGACAACAAGCCTCTACTTGGAGGAAGTAGGGGGGTGAGTCTCACGAACAAGATATAATAGAGATAACTAGTCCCTTATTGACCAAAGTAATAGGTACTCCATAAAACAGTAAACAAACTACAATTAGAAAACAGTAACTAGAAAAACATCTATACTAGCTACTACAGAGTAGTGGAACCAACACTATGCCATAATCACTAACCAAGGTCGGGCCACATATGACTCCTGCAAGAACCAATGAAGTCAAGCACCAAGTGAAAATGACCCTTGACACGTATGTCGAGGTAGGGAAGACACGACCACCCAAAAAGCAACCGCGTGAGAATAGAGTCTCACCACGTGGGCACAACCAACCTAGATCTCAGACACTTCACGAGGTCGGAAAACCACACACACAGCCAACCCAAACCTCGGATGCTCCACAAGGTCATGAAACCACACACACCATTGCCAGTATGAATGGGCACCAAGGAAGGGGTTATGAAACCGAGGTTGGGGCGTACATAGGCACACTGAAAGAGCACCTGAGATGGGAAACACCGAGACACGCCTAAGTCAAGAACCGCTCCACACCATCTCTTGGTACAATAACCAGAACATGAGTCTACTCACTCCAACCTTTATAACGCCAGCGAGGTTGGAGGCCCAACTCAACACGGGGACCAGAGGCACAAGTCCACAAAGCACAACACAACGAAAGGTTTAGGGCACCACAACCAAGTTTTAAGACAACAACGCCTTCGAGAACGAGGCACGAGCTTGGCTACAACCCTCGTGCAAGATAGGGAAATAGACCAACGCACAAAGAACGCCACAAGGAAATGCCATCACAGCAATAACAACCACACCACCATCGTAGGTGGTTAGGAGCATCCACTGGTGAACTTGACCAGAAGTCCACGTCTCTCCTCCCATTGGAGTGAGTTGCGTGGACAAAACACAACTACAACGACAACAATCGTATCCTGGACAACTTATAGCCCCACGCCTAGCCTCTCTATGTGGCTCCAGAACCAGCGTAGAGCGAGGAAATGAGAACAAGCTAGCTAGACTGCACCGCAAATCTCCAAACTCTGCAAGACTTGGACCAATTAAGAGAGCTTTGCAAGTGACTCGGCGCCACTGCCCAAACACATTTTCTCCTCAATTCGGAAACACTCGACAGGCACACCCATGGCTTGCAGACCTCCCTCAATAAATCCACAAGAATAGAGATCCCGGAAAACAGTAACAACCCACTCACGGTATAACACGCGTTGGGACAGGGCCTCAAGTGTCGAGCACCAGGAGAACAGGCGGAGCAAGCAACACAGTAGGTACATAACATTGTTGGCTTGTAAACCACGACAAATCCAACATGCACAAGGCACACTCAGGCACACCTTCCAGAACTCTCAGAAGGGCCGACAATCAACACAAGCATGAGTGCACCACAACTGGAAATCTGGTAGTACTGAAAGAAGGGTCTGTAGCTCAGGTAGATAGAACATGGCATATCGGCCAGTCGCTACCAAGTCGCAACAACAAAGACGTCGCCTCCAGAGCGAGAAGGTGACACAAGACCTGTCTCGACCAGAATGTGACGACTGGAGTGTCTCCTTCAGATGATGAACACGACCTATCGATTGTCGCATCCCTCATCTGAGGGTTGAACCCTAGACAAGACTAGCTCTAGGGTTTGCACCCGACGCCCCACACCCAAACATGGGGAAAGTACTGTAGCTCGACACATGACACACAAGTCACCGACACACACAATAGCGCGACAAGAACGCCAACACTTTCAGAAGGAGAATTTGCACTTGTCATCTCCTGAAGGTGAGGTTGACTCGTCGCGATCTAGAGGACTAAGTCAGGCGGGTCAAAGACCTGGGTAAAAACCTTGGTCCTTAATTACAAGATAGATATATTAGTCAAGCTATAGACACACGATTGAGCAATAGATATGTTGGCTGAGTTATATGCTTAAAGTCAAACAATTAATAGATATGTTGGCCGAGTTATATGCTGAAAAATTTTAAACTGACATGTGGATTACTCATTGGATTGAACTAGATATGAGGGAGATTGAATCTAATGGATCCGAGACAGGTTTAGTTCTCTAGGGTTGATCTTAGAAGTGATTGGTCTTGTAGGAGACAAATTCCCTCCTCTCCATAATCAAAAGGAATACTCGCATACACCCCAAAATATGTCCCAAAAGGGGAGCTAGTTGTTGATCGGCCTCTAAATTAACCTCCAGTAAGTACCGACTTGTGTCTGATGTGGCGCATCGGTTGTAGGCCACTACCCCCCCACCTGTCTATTGTCCAAGGAGAGATACTTGACCAAGTAGTTCCTAACGAGGAGGGATATCTTATTGATACCTTCAGAGCCAGAAGCAGGGACAAAAGGAAAAGATAAAATAGCAGATTGCTATTCTTCCCCAATCACATCGAGAAGCAACATGTTCAATATATATATGGGAGTTCATATATTACACCAACAACTCTTTGAATTAATACCTGCATCATATCCAGACATTTTTTCAACAACACCGTACGTATGTACTCAAATCTCATACAACATTCCAACCTGCAGAACCTTACCTGGGGGGACCCTCATAGTGGCCATGGCCGACCTAAAGTTCTTCTGAAGAAACCTGTACAAGTTGTCTATCACGAAACGAGTGAACCATCCGCTCCTGGGGCTCGTCTTGAGTATGGTTCTTCCCAGCACGAAAACAACCCCCTTTGTGAGAGCAGACTCCAGTGCTTCAACCTCTTGATCATCTCTGCCGGCAGCTTTGTCTTTGAGGGCTTCAATGACGGAGGTGAGAAATTCTTCACCCTCCATATCAGGATAATCCATGTATCCATATTGAACAAGACACCTATATATGCCTTCGGGACTTAGCTGTGCAGCCACACATCGCTCATCAGGAAGAACAGATTTTATGGGGAGCGTCCTCACAGTGACCATCACCATTACTTCACGGAGGGCACCTACATGTTGCATGTAATGTTGCACGATTGGAGGGATGCCATTGATGAGGTCTGTGCAGAAGAAGCACACACCGGGCACTCTCACTATGTTGTTGTCTGTGATGAGTTGACTGAGATCAGCTGCGTTCATCTTCCTCTCTGCTTCGTATTTGGCCTTCCTGCTCCTCCCATACGTCCAAGATAGTGTGATCAACAAGAAAAAAGCTGAAATGGCGAATGGTACCCATCCTCCTTGCGGGACCTTGTTCAGAAGTGACGACATGTAGATGCCTTCCACCCCCAAGAAGACCATGGCAAATAATGATACTAGTATGATGTTGGTGTCCCAAATGACTAACATCACCACAACCATCAACAATGTTGTGATGATCATCACCCATATGACTGCGACGCCTGCATCATGAGAATATATAAATCATTTTCTGTAGTGATCGGATCTTTTGCCAAAATGAAGCTACAAATGTGCACATATGCAAAAGTTTAGAGGGATGATATGTATAATATGTATGTATGTAAGTATATATGCTTCCTTCGGTCAAGTGGGGTAAGGGCAATACGGGTACACGGAAAGTAGGGGATATCAAGTCCTGATTTTGGAGTTCACGAACATCAATTCTTGAGTCCTCAAAATCACACGGAGCGAGATTTTCTCGTTACCAAAAAAATCAACAGAAAAGAAAAAACACAAGCTTAATTGCGGATAAAGTTTGTTCACGTACCATATGCATTTCCTATTTCTGGACCCCCTTTGAAGCTGGCAGTTACCAGAATGCACACAATCATCAAGAAGTAGTTCACTTCAGGAGAATATACTTGGCCCTCATGCTTGGATGAGGTATGTAGCATGGTCACTCTTGGGAAGCAACCGAGTGCCATGGACTGCCTCACAATGGAGAAACTCGCTGATATCAGCGCCTGGCTTGCAACGATCGCGGTAAGGGTGGCTATGACGAACATCGGCCAAAACATGCGTTTGGGCACTGAACTGTAGAATGTTGTGCTGATGTTGTTTGGGTTCTTTATCAGATACGCTGCTTCCCCAGCGTAAGTAAGGATGAGAGCCGGATAGACTAGGAACGAAAAAGTAATCTGCAGCAGTAGTACCACCTACGTAAGTTGGCTAATTAAGCTAATTAATTACCAAGTATATATATGAGAACCCGAATCCTCTCCATGCATGTAAGTATGTGGCTCTAGCGTTCTCTACATGTCCTCGAATGCCACGTCTTCATCTATAGCATTGTGTTTGTCTGCTTGATATTGTATTCATCTGTTGAGTGTTGTAAATACAAGGTATCTAAACAGCTGATCACAACTCAACAGGGGGTATCTAAATACAACTTTAAGTAGCATTGTGCATATACTAAACGTTACTAGGACAAAATCGGATGAAAAAAAATACTTTTGGAAGCTATAAATAGGTGTTACAGATGAGATTGGTCAAGTGAGCATTGGAGACTGCTGGTGTCTTAATTGTTCTCCTTAATTAGCACTTGGAGGATTTGGATTCGTTTTTCTTTTTCCTTTTTGGTAAGCGGGTTCAGTTTTTGAATGCATGACCAATATGCATGATATCCTCATTGAGCAACCTGGGATCTGCACATAAGGTCCCAATCCTTGCCGTCGAAAGAACTACATCCGAACTGGATGATCAGTTCAGAGGGCAATATTAATTTTCCATATGCCAACAACTCGTATCGAGAGTATTAATTTGGGGATTGTTAGGTTTACCCGAATTGCGCGTTTGTTGAAATGACCCAAGTCAGCAAACATGGCCTCCGCACCTGTATATAGTACCGTACGTTCTAATTCAATCTCTTATGAATGATTAAAGAAGTTAATTCAATATAACATACTAGGTAGTAGACCATGCATGATACGCAAGTAGAACAGTACTCTCTAACCTGTGATGCAAAGTACCACCGATCCTAGGAGCTCCCAGCCCCTCTTACGGTTTCTGTCGAAAAAATAATATATGTAGTGTGGAGAAAGAGACTTGAGTACTCCGGGTTGATACTTGACCATGTTGTACAAGCCGATTGCGGCGATGGAGGAGAACCACATGAGCATGATAGGAGAGAAGGCGGCACTAACTTTGTCGGTTCCATATCTCTGGAAGAGGAATAGGATGACAAGAATTGCCACAGATAGTAGGACAACATGACCTGTGGAGAGATTAATAATCCAAAATCTTACTATTACATGAAGGATCATATGTCACCAAGTCAGGACAAGGTATACATGGATCAGGTCGTTGGGGTTTTACCTTGGGTAATCTTGGAGGACCTTGATTGGATTCCCTGAACAGCAGAAAGAACTGCACAAGAGCGCCCATGCAAGATAAGTTAATTATAATTAGACTTTTGCTGCAGGAAGGACTAGAAGTGGTGTGGCCAATGTATGCGTGCTCGTGCACCTGAGATGGCAGGGGTGAGAGCTCCGTCGCCGATGACCATGCAGGTCCCGAGCAGGACGATGAAGGTCATCACAGTCTGCGCCCGTTTGCTCTCCTCGAGAAAACGCCTAGTCTTGGTCCGCAAGGCGCTCCCGTCGCTGTGGTAGAGCAAGTTGAGGTCCGAGTCCAGCCGTGTGCTCTGCCCTATACCGCTGCTCTTGAAGTTTACGTGCTGCCGCAGCAAGGAGTAGACGGCAAAAGTCCCACCTAATTAATAGAACAGAAGCAACACATATGAAGAGCACAGACAAGAAGTACTGGTAGCAGCTGGCTAATTAATCTAATCTATACACATGACTGTATCCTCTCTCAGTTGTCCTGTTCTACACTCGGAGCAGATCCGCGGCCACTTGAGAGAGAGAGAGAGATCATGCACGTTACCTTCTCCATGGTCGTCGGCATGCAGGACGATGAAGACGTACTTGATCAGGGCGATCAAGGTCAGGGTCCAAAAGATGAGGCTTAAGGCGCCCAGTATGTCCTTCTCGCCGGGGTCCGACAGCGTGATGGAGGAGAAGACATAGAGCGGGGACGTCCCCAAGTCGCCATAGACGACCCCCAGCGACTGGTACGCCAGCAGCAGCGTCTGCGCCGTCGAGAACTCCTGCTTTCAAGGGAAACATGCATGAGAAGAAAGCTCAGACATGGTGATGCAGGGAGAGGAGAGATCACACCGCGCGCAGAAGAAGCATGCAGAAGGTACGTGCTCTTGCCTGCGGGTGGCGGCGGGGGACCTTGTAGGCCCTGGAGAAGCTCAGGGAGCTGCCGGCGGCCCGCTCTCTCGTCGCACCTTCCTCGAGGGAGGAGGAGACGTCCGAGTGTTCGACCACGTTCCCCACTCTGGCCGCCATCTCTGCAGCTTTGTGGCTACCCATCCTCAGGGGCTCCCACGTGGACGAGGAAGCTCCAGATCGCACCTAAATAGGCGCGCAGGAGCAACACCCACCCCAATTCAGCACCGGCAACTGGTTAACGCGGGCAAACCGTGTGCATTCCGCTTCCTCCGTGACATCTCCAAACAGGAAATTAACTGTCCTATCTAATTGAGTGGTTAATCAAGTTGGCCAGAGGTACCAAAAAGGGAGGGTCGCCTTTGACAACGTGATGTTACACCAGGGACAAAAAGAGATCATCCTTTCAAGCAAACCTTTGAACCAAGTATCCCGTGTTCCCGTCATGCATGGGATGGCCGTGAACAAAACAATTATTTATTAAAAAAGGGTCGCGAGTAGAATTTTAAACCGTTGTCTGCCTCAAGATATATAAAACACTTCCACTCAGCTTTGTCGAATGGCATGGAACCATTAATGGTACTTCATAGGAGTTATCATAACTCTCACCTCAGATAACAGAGTCCCGCACATAGACGGATCGAGAAAAAATTTCAGTGGGGTCACTCTTTTTAAAAAAATTTCCAACCAATCTATTTTAATGAAAAATTTTAAATTCATCAATAAAGTTTTAAATTTAGTGGGGTCACGTGACCCCACTGGTTCTATTCTAGATCCGTCTATGGTCCCACACAACATCATGTATGTTGGTGAGACACTACTCATATATCTGAATCAAACAATCTAACTCAACTTAAGTACGGATACAAAGTCCTATAACTTTTATGGGTTCTTTTTGTTGCTCAGATTTGAAGTGTATAATTGTGAGGATCCAATTAATAAAGTAAATAACTTAGAAACTCAAAAACATCAAATTTAAGTTCGTCTCTAGTGTGACACGATAAACGGATTTGTTATTCACGTGTCCTCGAGAAAAGATGAGGAGAATATTCTGATTTCGAACTTTATCAATATCATGTGAACCAATGATGTAACTTTTGTGGACCCAACTGGTGCAACAGGTAAAACTTGTTTGCCCAGTGGAGTGGAGCTCTTTCATTTGAGGGCGAACAGTTCCAAAAAAAAAAAAAACTTACTAACCGATACCTGCCGTAACAGATTGAATATTGCACTCCTGATCGGGCAAAATAACACATGACGATATGATTTGTTCTCCATGTAGCATGACGACCAAGACAAACGATTGCACTGATTGCGATGTTAGTGACGCCCAACGTCATTGATGGTGGCACCTCTCTTCAGAAAAGGAAGACAAAGAAAATGCCCATGAAATCAAAAGGGATAGTCCTAAATTACATATGCCATGCTATTATACCCCGCATTAATTAATAACATTTCTGTTGCATACGTAAGATAGTTCATTGAACATGTAAAATATAAGATTTTGCGGGGATAAATAAGAGGACACGAGTGATTCTAAACTTATGCATGCTATTATTTCAATTGTGATAAATGTAATAAAGATACACTGGCCTTCTGTTTTTAATCCACCTGAAATTAATAAACAGATGACAGGAGTTTCAGATTTATAAAACGAGATAAATTTTTGGGTTTTTCTTCTAAATTTTAATTCCTTTATTCTTTCACAATTAGCTTTTAGTTTTCTAACTTTAACTTGACTATTTTACTAAGAATCTCACTTTTTTTTTGGAAGAAGGCTTTTTCCCACGACTAAAAATTCATAGCAAAAGTTATCAAAAGATTCCTGACAAGAACTTACATTTATAAGCCCAATTCTTAGTTCCAAGGCAAAACAATCGAGGTACAGATACAGACACTAAAAGCTAACAGCAAATATTACAGGAATTAAAAACTAAAAAAAAACCCTACACCATGACGACGATCACAGAAGGCAATTGTCCCAATCCAAAAGAGAGTTTTTATCGGTATGCATATCTCAAAAACATTTCCTCCACCAATCCAAGAGACAAAAGACGCCCAAAACTGGACTCCCAAATTGTCGCGGACATCTGGATATTGTGCCCCAACTTTATGTTCGCCACCCTCTTGGCCGTCAGAAATGGTTGGCTAAACCAAGTAAAATTTACCGCCATAATGTATCATAATAGACTGCTAGCCATGTTTCATATCACAGACGATTGGGTAACAGATTTGTCCACCATGGTGATTCTCCATATTAACAGGAGGAGAAACTTGAAGTACACTGTCACAAATTTGCCAGGTACCAAACGAACTAATACGCCTCGCACGATTTTTCTCCCTTCGAATCAGTACAGAAACTTGCATTCGCCAGATTGGAAGTTTGATGTCTTTCCTTTCGAGTCAAGTCGTCGTCAGACTTCACCAAACTGCCAGGCTTCATGAGGAGAGGACAAAGCTAATAGCCTTTCAACGGTCATCAAAAGCATAACCTTGCGTCGGAGAATGGACACACAAAAGCGAGTGCTGGAGGGAGAAATATATAATTATATATACATGACAACTGATGAGTTATTTCTTTTGGGCAGCCGACAACGGAGATACTGAAATATCTCGTTAATTGTTGATTTAATATAGAAATAATCTTGCAACATTCAAGATACAGCTAGCAGCAAAAATGTGGAGCAGATCAGTGGATACTGTTGACTCCCAACACTCACTTCTAAGAATAAAAATTGCTTCGGCAGCCCGGTTTCTGAGATGAAGGGTGTCAAGTGGTGGGTGTCAACGCCTCTCTTGACGAATTACCAGAAGGCATGCAACCAGCTGAAATTGAACCCAGATATCATCAATAAATGATGACATCGTGCGACGAAGTACTCGAGGAACTAGGATTAAAGGTAAACATCAAAAAAATAAAATAAAATCATGAACATGTGAAGAAACACGAATGGATTACCTGGAGCAGGGATACTAAGTATGTCCACTCCCTCAAATATTCACTCAGAGACATTTAGCAGCCCAAGCTCGGAGGCGACAAGTCTAAGCAGTACCCGAACCAACTCCCTCACCGTCGCTTCTCTGCCAAGAAAAAGCTGAGAACTTGTCATAAATTTCCAATAGGACACAAAAGGAATGCATTTAAAAAAAATGAATAAATGCAGAAACAGCGAGGAAGAGTAACCAATTCCTTGATTTTATGATAACCTCTATGACATGGTTATTTCTTTCTAAATGACATACATCTCGGTTCATCAGTTCACATCTCGGTTCATGATGCATCAGTTCATGGCAGAGCAAAACATTTAGAAACTCAGTCAACAAAGCCGTTCATTTGGGTATCTCACAATATGCATTATGCAACATAAAAGAATAATTATCTATGAAATTTTATATCAACAAGCCAAAAGGTAGGCCTGAAGCAAAGAGTACATCTAGTAAATCTAAATAAAAAATAATAATAATAATAATATAATAATAAATAATACTATAGAAATACAAGAGGATTATGAACAAGTTGAGATTGACAAGTTTTATTCGTCCAAGCCTAGTTCGTTTATTACTAAATCGAGTCTTGGGTCGTCAAATGGTAAATGAGCCAACTTCTACTGTCTTCGACCTCAGCTGATAATAATTTAGTCTGATCATTTTGGGATGAAATCACCAAAATCACGATTTTCTTCATGGGAGAGTTGACTTTTTATTGGTAAGAGATATGATTTTTTTGATATTTTTATTGGATTCAAATGGGGGATACTTCCTTATTTACATGCAATTACTTAAATGATGTTTAGGTAAATAACGTATTTCACCATGGGTTTACCATTGTATATATATTTCTGCATATATAATTATATGCATGCGAATCAGTCTGATTCGGGCCCGATGCAGCCGAATCAGATTGAATCAGGAAATTTCCGATTCGATTCCCCATTCCAATCCGGCCAACCTTAGTGCAGATAATGGATCAGGTTTCAATAGGCATTATATAGGGACAGTCTATTGATATCATGGATGGCAGTTTCGGCTGAAACCGATACATTTTGGTTTCAGACATGGCTAAAACCGATACTGAAACCGACACTGCCATCCTTGCTTGATATCTCTGGGTGCTTTTAGCATTTTTCTAACATACTAAGGTGGTACTACCCAAGTGGGTACTTTGATCATATTGAACGACTAGTAGTGCTAATTTTGATCTCTCTGATGTATCTTCACCATTTTTCTATGCATTTCTCTTGCATACATGTAAATGAACTTTCGCACTGCTTGTATTATTCTTGTGTTGATTTGATCATATTGAACGACTAGTTTAATAAGATTAAAAGTTTTCCTTCCATGAAAAAAGAATTCATCATGATTGCTTGCCTACTAATTCCAATCTCTCCCAATAACTGTTCTCTTCAGCCTTTTGCCATGATGCAGAGATCTGAGATGACATTCCTATACTCATAAAATAACTGCTTAAAAAATTAAAAGTTCACTCCTTTCGTCCTCTTTGTTTTCAATATGACCACTCTTCCCAGGACCAGCCAGTAGAAAAAGATGAAAGGTGGAGGAAGAGACTTGCAACAGCAGAAACTTTTTTGTCATCGGCCACAGGTGACAATGTCCACTTCATCCAAAAAGGCTGAGACTTTGATCATCTGCTCAACACCTAACTCATGCCAAGTTCAACCATGGAAAGTAAAATCTCTTAAAGTTCAAGCTTTTACGTGGCTGGTGCTGGAAAGAAAGATCACTAAAATTCAATAAAGAAATGTAATGTTCAATGTGATGTCATCCGCCCTCTCTGTGGGATAGAAGAGATGATATTCATTATCTCCTTGTTGCTTGTCCAGTCAGCCTGCTAGTTAGAGGGTGACTGTGATCTCCCTCAATTAGAATTTCAACTCAGTGAAAGATATATGGGTGTCCTTCACAAATTTGTAGTCCAAGTATGGCAAAGTGAGGAGGACAAGTTCCTTGCTCTCATTCCTCGTGCATTTACAGCTGTTCATGCAATGGCAGCATCTTCAGAGGAAGTAAAATTTTTGTGAAAACTATTTTTTAGGGATTATTTCTTTCTTGTCCACTGGGGAAGTTCTACTAGAATTTCTTTTAGACAGCTGGCATAAATAGTTAAAAGGACTACAGCTTGTTTTAGCTCCTCTTTTCTGGGTAGGGAAACCACTTCTCTCCAAGGTAAGCAGAATCACAAATCAGGCTCAGATAGGTGACCCCAAAAGCCGATCCTGATCGGCCGATCTCAGCCTGATCTGCCACAGCCCGAGGCAAACCAGTTCTTAACAGTCTTAAGGGGTTTGAGAATTGACATTTACATGGGTTTTTATGCAATATTACCACACAACATACTTTCCCCATTCAAGATGCCGCCCTCTTCTTCTTCCTCAATCTCCTTCTGTCTCAGTTCTTCTCCTTCAATACCTCTTCTTGGCTTTTCTGCTTCCGCCTCATCCTTGGCCTTTCTTCTCTTCCTTGGTTTTTCTTCATCTTCCTCAATTTTCTCCTTCTTCCTCAGTTCTCTTTTGAAATGGTGTGGAACAAGGAAAGGGCAAGGTGAGGGGAGGTTCAGGATTTTGCTAGGTCAGGGTCAAATCTGAGCTGATCCAGATGAACTTTCTTCTTCCTTGGTTCTTCTCCTCAAGGATGGTAGTGTCAGTTTCGGTATTGGTCTCGGCCGGGTCCGAAACCAATACCATTTTGGTTTCGTTTCGCCCAGTTTCTGCCGTATCGGGCAGCCTTAAGAGGAGAGTAAAACGGCCGGTTTCTGCCAGTTTCAGCTAGTTTCAGTCTGGTTTTGTCTGAAACCGGCCGAAACTGATTAAAATATTATTTTTTAATGGTGTCGGATTTGCCACAGTAGTTTCAGCCAGTTTCGAATCATTCCAGTCTGAAACCAAAATGTTTCAGCCAAAACTGCCATCCATACTTCTCCTTCCTCAGTTTTTCTTCTCCTTTCTCAATTCTCTTTTAAATGGTGCTAAGCTGTGCAAAATAGGTTGATCCAGCGAAACACGAGCTAACCCATCTTAATATAGCCAACTCCCAGTAAGAGTTTGGAGTTAATCATTCTGGAAAAAATCCAATTGGATCAGCCTAGATCAGCCGATCCAATCTGATTTTGTCTTGTGTCTCTCCTCTCCTCACCTCATTTTGTCACATCTGTTTATCTAACAAAACTGGTGTGCAGTCAACTTTTGAAGAAACAAACAACCAAAACTTGATGAGTGGGATAGGT
Organism: Colocasia esculenta; assembly: GCA_014218235.1. Taxonomy (NCBI): domain Eukaryota; kingdom Viridiplantae; phylum Streptophyta; class Magnoliopsida; order Alismatales; family Araceae; genus Colocasia; species Colocasia esculenta. Next base: position 164,558,557 of record CM024757.1, read on the forward strand.
ATCCAAAAAAGTAAGATGGAGGTGAAGTCCATTAAGATTGTCATGATTAAAAAATCTCTTCCAGCCAAGTGATAGAGTTTGTAGGCTATGAGAATATGAGAACTTGCAGACTGCTGATTAACCAATGGGCTTCTGGTTTCCAGATCAGAAGGCACACCCAACCCAAGTGGACCCCTGTCTATGAACCGAAATACTGACAAACGTATCTTAGAAACCAGTAGTAGATGGTGTGTCGAGCCATCAAACAGACAGCACTTTGAGCAATGTTGATGCACTTCTCAATGTGTGTGGAGCATTTGGCAACCCCAATTTCATGTGCAGAGGAACATATTATGCTTTGTGAAGAATCCAGCTTGCCTACTGGGACAAGTCAGTTCCAAATCATTTGTTGCCCCACATCTCTAAGTGCAAAAGATCATAAAGATCTAGTTAATAGCTGTATTTGCAACTGAAATGATTAGTACCACAATGTATTGCATCATGATGTTTTAATGAACACACGACTGAGTTTTGAAGATTTCACACAGCGATTTTAGCTTGAAGTTTATGCTCTACCAAGAAGAAAATCAGACAGCAAAGAAAGACTCTGGGTGGTCCACAAAGCAAACCTTGAAACGACAAGCTCACAAAAATGATGGAAATAAAACCAACAAATGTGTTGTACACCAACATCCCTCTTCCTCATCAAAGCTTCCTTAAGATATTGATCCATATGCAGCACAGAAGCTGCTTCGGGATGAATAACTAGTCGTGCAAGCTCTTGCAGCACATAAATCAATTCCTCAATTCTCAGTGTTGGCAATGAACAATCACCTGCAGGAATAAGTGCAGAGTCACAAATGAATTACAACAAATGGGGGAAAAACGAAAACAAGGTTGTGGAGGAAATTAGCTTCAACATAAAAATTGATATTGTAAATGACTTTTAAAAAACTATTAAAATACATGTGTAATTCATGAGCATAAATGTACCTAGGTCATTTTCATCCATAAGAAACTGATTTAATATGCAACTGCATCTGCTCATAAGAAATGTGATAGAGATTTTGCTAACTTCAGATCTTGTTGAGTGCCAAACATCTGTAGAATTGTAACTGGCACAAAGAAAACATAACCATGTCACAGAATTTATGGATGCTGCACAAAGCTAAAAGTTCATTTCTCTTAGTACCACATCAAAGAAATTGATATCAAAGCTGCAAAAAATTGCATTTAAGCCTAAACCTGAATTCAAGATGAGATAGACAGATTATCTTGAACGGCTTCCATATACTTTAATTCCTCTCAAAGATGCAGTTCAAATGCTAGAATGACATCATTGTAAAGTTGTAAACTATGATGAGGCTAAAACCCTTGCAATCCTCGGCCTTTCTGGAGGAACCAATCATCAGCAGAGTCAAGTTATTGAAGAAATAATGCAGGTTTGAGGGTTTGGCTTTTCAGAAATAGGGATATGCCATAGCACCAACCAACAAGACAAATTTCTTAAGCTCAAAAAGTTTCTATTTGTCCTGGATATGCCTTAGATTAAAATATGGAGAGATCTACTTGAAAGGTATTCTGCTGGAGAGATCTAGTTGAAAGGTTTTCTGCTAACAATACATGAAGACACAGATATGCAAAAGCATAAAAAGTCGAACCAAAATCCTAGAACCCGCTTGACTAATTAAAAATAAAAAAATACTTTAAATGGTATACCATTGTAAAATGGAAGAAGAAGAATAGACTCCTATAAGCACAAGCTTATAGAGCTAATAAATAGAGCTAATAAATACTAAGATAACTAAAGCCAATAATATCTGTCATCTTCTCAGAAAGAGAAAAGGGAGAAGCAAGAGTAGAGAAGATAACAGATATTCTTAGCTTAAACCTCTAGGAAACTTAATCTGAAGGTAATCCAGGATTTTGGAATGGCTGAAATACTAAAGAAGAACAAGAGTAATTCTACCTACTTTCAGCATCAACACTGTGAGTGTATGAGAGAGGCAGCAGGGGAGGGCAGCCACTTTATCTTTAATAACTTACCTGGCTAAGGAAAATAATTTCTGCAGGCAAGTCAATGAAAAGCTGCTACAGTGTGCGGGAAGAAGGCTAACAGTTTCAATGGGCAAAGAGCCAGTTCGAGAGCACATGGTCAAGAGCTGAAACAAGTCGTTGCAAACTCTGAAAGAGTCACATTTCACATCATAAGAAATAATATCAAACAGAAAAAAATATATATCAAACAGAAAACAACATAAATACAAGATAATATCATCTAGATAGAAGATTACATCATAAGGAGCATCTAGTTGAGCCTTCAGAATCTTATCCCCTAGAACATTTAGTACAGCCATTTCGAGGGATTCATCAGCATGGAGAATCTCGGCTGACAGAGCATCAGAAGAAATAGCACGCCCACATGAACCAACAAGAAAAATGTCATAAACATCTGCAACTTCCTTCCATAGGCGAGTTCTCGTGAATCTGTGCACAGTTTGTGGTGTCCTATGTTCCACACCTAATCTGGTCACATCATCAACCAGAATGCTGTTGAAACCTTCAACAGCTAATCTCCACAGAGTGCTAGTTGGATTATCTCTCCTTGTGGCCATGCACCTGGAAAGAAAGTTTGTTCAGTCTTTTAAGTGAAAGTGCAGACAAAAGCATTAAGCACATCACAAAGTCAATAATGGAAGCACATAGACCAGAGACCAAATATTGCACACAGTATGTAACATTAAAATTAACATGAAGTAATCACATGAGTTTCCATCAAATGACCATCAACTTTTACAATGGGAAACCCGTGGTCATTGTTCTGCAGCTATCCTAATCTATTGCAGGACATTTACAACCAGTTCATCATAAACTAATAGGCAACCTACATAGCAACATATTGTCGAGAATCATCAATTGCTTCTTTACAGTATTGACTTACTTCCATCTCAAAAGTCTAAAGTAAGAAAGCCACCAATGTTCAACATTTTTAAGTTCAAATATACCATGACGATAAGTGAAGTATGAATTGCATCAACATGTCAGAATATGTCAGATGCTCATCACAGTACTATCAGGCTATCAGCTGTGCTTTCCAGAGCATCTAAAAAAACCTTCTAGGGGGGTCTGAGATTTCTCACAGCCAGAAAATCATGATATAAACTCTCACTTTCAAATAGACTAAATTTACATTCAATAGTTGACAGAATAAAAATAAATGAGGGGCAGCCTCGGCAGAGTGTAATTAATCCACTTAAGAAAAGCCAGCAGATCAGCCTCGGCAGAGTGTAATTAATCCACTTAAGAAAAGCCAGCAGATGTTATTTGAAAAGGAAAAGATTTGCATAAGTTATCAAATTGCTTCCTGACTAACATCAGCTCTCTACAAGGTGGTGAGAAGTATCTGGTCGACAGTCGAGACCATGGTTTTGCAAAGGTGAATCAGATCGGCCCGATTCGGCCAAATCGGATCGGATCAAGGGAGATCCGATCCATGATTCGGCTGATTCGGTCCGATTCGCATGGGTACATACATACATACCCTTTCTTCTTCATACTTATTTACCTAAATATCATTTAAATAAATGAGAAAATACCCCCCATTTGAATCCAATAAAATATCAAAAAAATCATATATCTTACCAATAAAAAGTCAAATCTTCATCGAAGAAGAAAATCATGATTTCGGCAATTTTATCGAAATGCTAACTTTCTAATCCTATTGAAAAAAGTCCTTGGGAGAGTCACATGCACGTTTGACTTTTTTTTACCGACTTTGGATTTTTAATAATGTCATGTGGTTTATTTGAATTATCAAATTTTTAGAAAAGCCAAATTATGAGGGATTAGAAAGTGCATTTCGATAAAATCACCGAAATCGCGATTTTCTTCTTTGATGGGAGAGTTGACTTTTTTATTGGTAAGAGATAAAAAAAAATTGATATTTTTATTAGATTCAAATGGGGGGTACTTCCTTATTTACATGTAATATCTTAAGTAAATGAAACTATAAATACTAACATTTACTTTCACCTGTAAGGGTCTTGAAGTCCCCCCAAGACTGCTTAGCAGGCAGAAAACTAATTTAGTGGTTGCAGTTTTAAGTTGATGAAACCATGAGGAGATCATAAATGGGAACAAAATGTTTTATAGACTTTTAAAGGAGTCAATAAGAAGAGGGGAAGAGGCAAGCTTGATAAAGGGATAAGTCATACGTGGGTAATAATTGACCAAAGAGCAAATCAAGACACAATATTTATAAAAAGATAATAATAGAACATACTGTAACATATTTGTTCAAAAGACCGAGGAGAAGGGAACATCATGTTGATTGGCTAAAAATAGTAAATATAAGCAAATTCAATAAACACTAGATTTATTTCTAAACAAGGGATCTTTACTCTTCCACAGAGCTACATTACATGGACCAGAGTAGAACATATTATTTTTTTGCAGTCGAAGGGCCGAAGAAAGACATTGGATAAGCGCTCAGTCTTTTGGATCATTTGACAATGCAAAATGCCAATCAGCTAGTCACCAGTGATCATTTGTAACATAACTTTCGCTAATAAACAGCACAGATGCGATTGATGGATATAACTGACCTTCCAAGAGAACGAATGATTTCAGGAAATACATTTTCCTTTTCAGCTGCAGGCGCAGCCAGGAAAAGCTCTATGATGACAGGTATGAGCTTTTCTCCGAAAATATAACTTGAGGTGCATACAGTGGCATCGCCTGAAACTCCAGAACTTGAATTACCAAAGTCACCAAGTTCATTCTTACAGGAAATTAATTCACTATGAGAAGAAGCATCAGATATTAGATTCTTCTGAGCTTCCACATGCCCGCAGCTTTCATATTCTTTATATGACCTATGATATGCTACTTTGGCATTCTCATTGTCATGGCAGAACTTGTCTGTGCGGTGCATCTGGTCTCTCTTCTCATGCAAGGGAGATTCTGATACTGGAAGATAACAGAGAAGTTGCCGGAGAAGTTCAGGCCACATGGCAGATAAATTCTCCGTGGGACGCAATAATCGTACAATCTCAAAAATAGTACGATGCATTGATTGAACAACTCCCTGAGGTAACACAAATGGTCTACAGTTAATAAATCTAGAAGAGATACCGCAAGTCTCATGCAAGATAAAGAAGCACATTGACAAGAAAATAGGACCCATTGAAAAATGTTTTTTCTCGTTATAAAAAAGTGAAGAATGTTCTATTATAAAAATGAAGAGAAACTTGTCTGATTAGCAGCCATCGATGCCAAAGCAACCCAAAACTGAAACAGAGAAATTCAGAACAGAAATGGAAAAAACAATCTTACAAATTCTATTCGTACTATCAGTCGTAGCGATCGAATGTCTAATTGCCAAATGCAGAATCAAAAGAATTTGTGAGTACATTTCATTATCAAACATCACTTTGCTTGGACAAATAGCTCACCTGAGAAACATTAAGGATTGTGAATGAAGCAATTAGCATAGAAAAATAAAAGGCAATGCCACAGAAAAAGCAGCAAAAATGTGTTGTACTATTCACTATCAAATGTGTTGTACTATTCACTATCGAATGTGTTGTACTATTCACTATCAACAAATAGCACAATCAATTACCAAGACCATGAAGAATTTCTTGCTTCACTTTGTTGGCTGCACCACTTGAATAGCTGGGTGATCTCCGCAGGACAAGTTCATAAACGTCAAGAATAGACTTCAAATATGACATGGAGAGGTTTCCCTGGACAAGGTTGCAAAAGAATTAACGAACAGCATAAGAGCTATATTTAGAAAAATAACATAGTTAGAAATCCATTATTTCATCAGGAAAAAGAAAATTTTAATGGAATATTAAACAATCTTCTCTGGACCAAGGTTGACCAGCTTGCCGACCGGGCTCATCTCAGTCCTGCCCTGGGACACAAATATCTGGCCCAACTGTGGAGTGTGTACAATGAAAATAAGAAATTATTTAAACTTTGCAGTTTGACCATTTTGGGGCTTTTTCAGCAATAATTTGAAGAAAGATTAATACATATGATGTTTGAATCCTTAATGAGTCAAAGAAAAGCACATCCTCGTGAAGAATTTTGCAACCAAACATAAATGCAAATTAAGAGCAATTCAATAATTTCAATAATAACCAAACATTAATACATAAAGTGATCTATAAATTTTATTGATTAAAAATGAGCTCCAAAATGCTTCCTACACTTTGATCTATTGATTCCTATCAAAAAACTGAAGAAGGGTAGCATTTTGAGTGAGCGCAAATGGGGAAGAGGCCTTGAGCGCTGGACTGTCTTCAGTGCAAACTGTTTGCAGTGAGATGGTGTGCAATGCTAAGAGCGTCTTGTATCCTAGCAGACTGAGCTTGATACAGTACAGCTCATTGCATCTCACTCCAACTCATCAAGGATGTTAGTCTTGGTTTCGGCCGGTTTCATAGGCTTTGGTCTGGTTTCGGCCGGCTTAAACTGATTAGAATATTCATTTTTAATGGTTTAGGAATTTATAGTGTTTTGGGCTGGTTTCGGATCGTATCGGTTTCGGCCGATACTAACATCTATGCAACTCACTCAAGATAGGCTGAGCCAAGTTAAGCATGGTTTGCCGAAACGGGGAGAATCGACCCAATTCGGCTGAATCGGTGAGAATCACGGAAAAGCCGATCCGTGATTTGCTTGATTCGGTCGGATCACATGCGAACCGGCCGAATCGAACAGCATTGGGCCCGATTCGCCCGATGCAGACCCAATGCGTGTCTAGTTCGGCCGACACGTTTAAGTGTCACAAAAACCCTGTGAAACTCATACTTGTTCGGTAGGAGAGTCACTCCCATAGAGAAATCATATGCACGTTTGACTTTTTCCATCGGACTTTGGATTTTTAGTGTTCTATTGGGTTTATTTGAATTATGAAATTTTTAAATAGACCAAATTATGAGGGATTAAAAAGTCGCTATTTTGATGGAATCACCAAAATCGCGATTTTCTTCTTAGATGGGAGAGTTGACTTTTTATTGGTAAGAGATGATTTTTTTAATATTTTTATTGGATTCAAAATGGGGGTACTTCCTTATTTACATGTAATATCTTAAGTAAATGTTATAACAAATTATAACATTTACTTAAATGATATGAAATGTAAATAAGATATGAGTTCCATGTAATCTCATGTGAATCCCTGAGGCCATTCTCATATCTGACATACATATGTTACATATATGTAATTATGTATGCATATATATCTTACATATCCATATATATGTAATATATATTCATTATATACATATATAATATTATATATATATACATGCGAATCGGTCCGAATCGGGGATCTGGCAAACCATGACGCCAAGTTCTGTGGGATGGTACAACTCACAATGTGAGTCACAACAAACCGTCATACCATGTCTTCAACTCAACTAACAAAATTGACTGGGTACCTTTGGGCAGTTCGAAGTAACAGTAGTCTGTAGACAGTTTATTGCAGCAAAGGCAACCTCTTTACTGCCATTTGAAATACTATCTCTGATGAAATGGAGGAGTCTTTCCCAACCTGAAAGCATGCAATGCTAATTATGAAACTCAGAGCGACCATACAGAGAAAAGAATCAATAGGAGTGATCTTAAGTGTGATAATCCGACTCACCAACTGAAAAATTGTCTAAACTTTGAAGGAAAGGAAAAAATGAACGCAGAAGTCGTGAGATTCCACCAAGAACCAGCACCAGTGTTTCATCCCATTGCTTTTGTGCTGTATTACGACTGCAAAATTTTCCACAGCCTCAATGAAGAATGATCAAAGATCTGAGAAACTCTGGACTCCAGCATCTACGAACAGCAGAAGATGAAAAAGTGCATTGATTTTGGCGTTATATACCTGTGGTGTATGAGCATATGAACAGCTTTCCCCCCTCTTGTTCCAAGTTCTTTACCCTGCCATTCATCTCTTGATGATGTTGAAGCCTGCAAAAAAGAGAATACAAAACAATGAAAATGATTTCTGCTGGCAGCCAACTATGTAAACAAATATAATTGGATTGTCAAACTGACCAAATGATCAACAGAATCAAGAATGGGAAAGACATAATTCCAAAGACAATCCTCCCACATGCTTCTTGAAAGCTTCTGCCCATGACTCCCAAGGGTTTGAAAAAGAGTCCGGATTGCAGCATTTCTAACCTGAAATGTGAAGTCAATAATACATCAAAACAGTGCCAAAGAATCCCGTGAAGATCCAGGCATGACATATTCTGTAAGGTCCCCATAGAAACAAAAAGGTGCCAATTTAAGAAATCAGATAAAAGAATTATGACTGGTTTGATTCAGCAGATAAAACTAAACTTGAAAAATGGAGAGAACTAACTATTGTTCTGCAAATATTTCAGTGGTATTTGTCAATGGGCTGGGCCGAGTGTGTGAGTGTAGCCCACTTGGCATCGCACTGGCCACACCTTGTGTGATTACAGTCTATCTTTCTATCACAAAAGATGTGGCCAATGCGAAAATCAAAAAAGAATTGTAGGATAATACTCCAAGGTGCTTGGGCCTAGCCAGCTAGCATGATACTGGCTACGCCTTGTGTGACTAAAAACTATCTTACCACATTCAAACATACATGTTTTATTTATGTTTCATCTATCATCAAACTATCCGATCAAGATACAGACATTGATATTGCAACTACTGGCAGGGGTTTCATTGTGTTTTTTTCCGTATCTGTATATTAGAAAAAATAATGGTTACTCAAGTACAATACAAGTCTGAACTGGTACTAAGAATATTAGAATCAAAATTTTGACAGGCAGCTGTTGTTTATTCTCCTCCAACTTCAGCACTCTATGACTCAATTGCACAATTGATACCCTAAAAGATAAAAAGATTCACATCAAGAGTGGAATTATAGCAAAAAATTGATATCAAGCAAAAAAAGGACATCAAATATGAAAAGATTATGTATTGTTCCTCAGCATCAATCATGCTATAATACGAGTTCATACATTTCCTACGTTGGTCTAGCAACTAGCAAGTCAGCAAACAAGCACCTTTATACCATCAAGAGTTGTATTGAAAAGCAGGCTTCCTCTATGACACAAATATAACTGATATCACCTGAACAAAACAACATATTCTCATTGACAGTGTTCAATACCTCGGGCCTATCATCACCTCCAAGTTTTCGAAGTATCTAGAGAAAAACAGAAAACATCATTTATCACGATCAACTGTATTCAACAAGGGACTTTTGCTGTGAGTTTCAGAAGTTGGATGAATAGTTGAGCCATCTTGGTTACTTTGGTGATCAATCTTCTCCATTGCATTAGATTCTACATCAATGAAGAACCCTGTAAGATGCCAAGACAGCTAAGGGTATTTTACATATATGCCATGCCATAAGATATGTTACAAAAAGCACATCGCAAGGGACAAAAGAAACGACCAGCCAGTTTGCTATTAGCAAGCTCTCCAACAAGTCCTTTGGCAATAAAATCAGTTGTCGTCCACAAGAGACCTACTGCGGTCAAACTTATATTTAAGTCTGTCTTCTGTTCACCATATGCCCCAGTAACATCAATGCAACTGTCAGCAGTCGGAGCAACTTAGTACACCATCAGCTTAACAGCAAGTTGAAATCCAATTACAGAAAATGGGAAAAGCATGACAGAAAAAAGGCAAGCCACATAGAATTAGAACGATAACATAGGAAGAAAGAGATGCTAGTTGACAGTTTCTAAACCAAACTCTACAATAAATTAAGTGAAAATAAATAATTGCTGCGAAGTGTTGCCTTGTTTCCCAAACACAGTCAACATTCCCGTAACTGTTAAGCCCCTGCTCTCTTTGTGGATTTATTGATTTACTGGCCAATAACCCTTTTTCTTGCTCTGAAACTTCATATTGCCTTCTATTTGTCTGGTATCTGTGAATTGCCAACTTAATACACTAATGCTTCAAATGCATTAGGATTTCAAAACATTAACAATCTGCTCTCATGCCTTAATAACACATAGGCACTTGACACATTAACACATTTGACAAAGGAATTAGAAAGAGTTATTATTGTCCTTCACGTATCATAAAGAATTGGGAGCTCCAGGGAGGACCAGAGGGGAGGAACTGAGTTCCTACTTGTCTCGCCACTGGCCATTGCTGGCCCTGTTTCGGGATGGCGTGGTCGACTGGGGCAAACCAAATCAGGCGGTGGCCTTCGCCGGAGCAGACCTCCCTTCGGTGATGGGCATGTGGCTACCTATTTCGGGTGCAGTAGAAGAGGGCATGTCAGACGCTACCGCCAAACCCAGGGTCGATTGGCAACTCCCAGTAAGAGGGTCGTCTAGCAGAGGAAGTTCGCGGAGGTCGTGGAGGAGCTCTGCCGGTGAGGCAAATGGCTTGCGCCGTTGCAGAGAAAGAGGTGTGTTGATGCAGGGGAGTCCCCTGCAGACCGCCTGCTCAAGAGGGGAGATTGGCTCCGCCGGAGTTTCTGTGCTACGGTGGCTGAAAGAGAGGTTTAGGCCAAGGAGGTCAAACTTAGGCTCAAAGCTCTTTTTGGGGGGCCTACTGAGAGGTAGATAAAGTGTCCCTAATATCCTTCCTAGTGGTAGGTAAGGAGGAGCAGGTGGTCACGGCACAAGCGGAGACAGCGATGGTCGAGGTGGTAGGAGCTCTCCTCCGGCTCACTATGTAGTACCCCGGAAAATCTATTAATTAAAAATTATGGATAAATAAATTTTAATTAATAAATTCACCAGTTAAAAGGCCGCACATTATTAATCGCATGTGTATAACCCATATAAAAATTTCGTAAAAATAATAGTTATACTTTAAATAATGTTCTCTAATGACCATCATGAAATTTGGGCGTAGAAAAATCATTTGGACTTAGTTAAGAATTTATGCGACTTATTAGCATAATTAAGGAATAAGTCGAAGAATCCATTATTTTATGATCCAAAGTGGATTATAATTTAAAATAAACATGTGGGTAGACTTTAAATAATATGGGATGATAGCCCATTATGATATTTGGACCATGGACAATCTTGGCCCATAATAATTCTTTAATGAAAGGATAAATAAAACCCATTAAGTAAAGTAAGTACATGGGTTGTACAATTAAGCTCACATGGTTATTGGCTAAGAGTAATTGGCCAAATGATGATTATTAGACATATTGGTATGAATATATTTATTCAATTTAAAATTGAAAGTACTTGAATAAGTGTGATAAATAGATTTACATAAAGATAAAGGGTGAATAATTGAATTAAATCAATACCCATTAATTAAATTAGTAATGGGTTTTACTATAGACCTAACATAGATTGTTGGGCCAGATAAGAAGACCCATCATGAGATGGGAGATAATTAAGCTAAATTCGTACCTAAAATATTAATAAATAGAAAAGGGTTAAGATAATGAGTATTTTAACTCTTTATCCATTAAAGAGTCCTAACCCTAGTCTAACCCATAGGACTCTATCATAATCTAAAATAGGATTTAGATGTGAGACAATTGGGTTAATATAGAGATCCAAATAAATAGGGAAATTCGTAACTATATTATCTCTTAATTAAAAAGGGTCATTAAAGTACTATATGACTCATATATATCTTAATAAAGTTCTAATCCTATCCTAAACTATTACCCACGAATTGGATCCCTTCCCAACTCTATTAGGTAGATAAATAAGAGAAAGTGGGAGATAACTGTCAATTTCGGAGTTGGATGAGAAAGAACTTTTAGGTGATTTAGAACTCTATAAGCCATCAAACCACCCCCCATTTGACCCTAGCACCCCACAATTCCGTGCTAAGACTTTTGGAGATGAAGAGGAGAAGATCTGGACCAAGGAGCAAGGAAGGAAGGCTTGAAGCAGAAGGCTTTTCATAATTCGTCATCCAAACTAGGGTTTTCTTACTCCACGAAAAAGGTAGGCAATCGCTCAAGCTAAAATCGTGAAATAATTACCCTAGGTAGCCTTCATGTACCTCTTCAAAAGCCCTATGGTTTTGTGGTATTTCGTTCACCCATTTGGGCGAATTTAATTCGTGAAGTCCTGTTGTACCATAACCCTGAAATCTCATGTTTTTCTTCTCTAATTCCCCGCATGTACTTGTTCTCATGCCATGATAAAATTCTCAGTGATACTACCTCATACTAGCTTTCAAACCCCCCTGGTCTTGCTTGATTTCGATCTCCCCTGAGGGAGAATAAATCTTTGAATATCTGTCAGATCTGTGCACTCGACTCTCCATGTTTCCTTTTTAACCTCGTCACGCTTGACATCATTCCATATAAAGATCATAAATACTACTACATGTTAGCTTTCAAACGCCGCTGATTTCAGATTTTTCATTATGTATACATCTCTAATAATTCATTGAACCCTGACTGCACCTGTTTAGGTCACCGAAAAGAACCTGATCAATGTATATCTAAACCTTGTCTATTTCAAATTAATCGTTGCATGTTGATAGATATATTGTCTACTTTTTGTAAAACTGGTTTCGTGCTTTTTGGATCACCGTGCTATTTTATATGGAATTTAGAACGTCCCTGTATCACAGAGGACTCGCCCTATTAAAAAGAAAAAAAGGCAATCTCACATGTTATCGCGACGGCGCGATCCGCCGCGATATCAGTGAGGTCGCGTCGCGGCCGCTGGCGTCGCGTCAAGAACGCGTCGCATAGCCGCCGTGATTCACCCCGGACCGGGCCAGACCGGCCAGGTCCCTTGTCGCGCCCGACCGCCCCGTCGCGACTTGAAACGCGACGGGTATGTCTGCCGCGAATCCGACCAGAATGGAAAATTGTGCATATGCCCTATTGTTTAAGCTATATACCCCTTAATTAGCCATGATTAACACACGTTATAGTTAATTCGACTTGGTAATTTAATAAATGACATTAATGATACAATTTTAATTATTAAAAATAACATTTGCACGACTTGTCATATCCTCAAGATTTCTTTACACTTACACACACACAACATTATTAAATGCCATTTGACCTTGATAAATCATAATCAATATGTATTCGTTAATTAGCGAAATAAATGACTAAATTACCCTATTATATTAAATACAAGTGTCTTCGTTTTTACTCGCTGCATTTTAAATACCGTTATCGGCCTTCGAGCACTCGAGGCATGACCCCCGCCTTTACACACTTTCCCTTGACTTGACCACCTCTCCACCGGGAATACTCTCGATTGGACTAGGAATCCTTGTCAAGACCTCCGTAAGTCTTCTGGCTTTGGCGCACGTCCTTAGTCAACGAGCTGGTTGTACCCTAAAACCCGTTACACCTTAGGGATCAGTACGATCCAAACGGCCTTAGTGAGATTTCTCTTATCTTGTAATCACGCCGGACCATTTAGTCTGTGTACACAGCACGGCTAGTGGACGGTGGTGACTTCTACCAGACTGCCGGTACCGACCTGGTGCTGTGCAACTGTTACTATCATGGTTTATCGTTGTTTATGATTATACCCCTATCTCAACTACCATCCTTGTACTCTCATATTTTCACGTTCACTCTACTATCTCTCGTCTATTCATCTAGTACTCTCTTGAGACTCGTTAGCTGTTGTGGGCTCCTATCGTTGTACTATACATGACTGTCTAGCGCCATAATATGGGTCCGGTCCGGACCCTACTGACTTGAATGCATACTGCGCAGGGCACGGAGAGTGTCCGAGGGGCTCCAATCTAGTCCTGGGGGCAGAGAGCCACCCGAAATACCTGGAGGGGCTATTGACGGTGTTCTGCATTGCACCGGTTCTGACTATCTCGACATTGGCTAGACACCAAACTGTTATACTATTAGTATGAGGAGTTCAGACGTACTGTCTCATTTCAATGCTATTACTGTGTTAGCACTGACTGTTAAACAGTAGTCTGAGGAGTTCAAACATACTGTACTATCGTTAACGGCTACTACTGTCCCAAAGTGACTATTGTCGTACTTGACTAGTGCACTGTGGTGCAACCATACACGTTATCTCATTACATGTTATCTCTTTACACACTATCTCTTTACATGTAATCTCGTTACACGCTATCTTGATATACAAGCTATCTTATTACACGCCATCTTGATACAAGCTATCATATTACATGTCATTTTGATACACGCTATCTTGTTATACACTATCTTGTTACACGCTATCTCGTTATGCTGTCATCCTAATTTTGCAATACTCTTGAGAAATGTATTATCGTTCACTTGTTATCTTGTACTATTACTCTCTTGACTATACTTGATCGTTCTCTCTAGTTAACCTGCGTTACAAAACATTAATCACTTAAAGCATGTTTGTTTACACGAGATATTAAGTCCTACTGAGCGTTATCGCTCACCCTGCGTTATTTGTTATTGTGTTTCAGGTAAGTCGAATGATGACCTTACATACAACAACGGGATTGGACTGGAGTGATGAGCGTTTTGAAGTCGTAGCGATGGAATGTCCTTAGTACCTTAGAGTCTAGTTAGATATTTACTTTAGATTTCTTTTCCAATGTAATAATGTCATTGAGCCCTATGTTTTGGCTCTGAATTAGTGGTTGTAATAGTTTAGATGAATTATCAATAAAATGATGAGTTTATTGCAATTATTGTTCATTAGTTGCTCTGATATTTGCGAATGTATGCGCAATTTTCGTTACCATACACGTGGTTCATGCCTCCCCGATTTATTCCGCTGCTAAATTGGCGGGGCATGACACACTAGGTGGTCAAAGCTTAGGGGTACCTTCCCTAGCCCCATTTTGGCTGCCTTTCCATCCTGCTCAAGGGGGTGTCTCTTCACCTCTGCGATGTAGAAGGAATAGCTTTCCTAGTACACTCTTTTGGGGGTTTGGTTACGGGGATTCCGAAGTTCACTATCTTCAGCTCCAGGACCGCCGTATCTGCAAAGGTGACAGTGCCTTCTTTGACAACCATCCTGGTCGTAGCCACCACTGTCATTGATGAAGATCCACTCATTATTCACCTGTGGGTGAAGAAGAGTTCCCCTGTCCCAACTCAGCTGCCAGCGGGCCTAGGGTATCACGCCCAAGGTCAGGAGGTAAGGGACGTATGGCACTTGGATCGTGCGGGCATTCAAATTTCAAATTCAACACCTGCTAGCAGACCGCCCCCTTGCAGCAAGCTGGTGCCGGTCTGCTAGACCTGCTGGAGACGAGACGGTGCAATGGCAAAGGCAGCCAGGCCGGTCTCCCCCTCGCAGGGAGAACCGCAACACAGGGAAAGTGGAGTGGGGGTTGTGTGGCGCTGTCTGGCGGGGCAGCAATAGTGCCCCACAAAGCTGGGGGCCTCGCACCCTCAGCCTGAGAGGGTTGGACTCCCATCGCAGGGAACCCGATGGAGAAAGAGAAGATAAAGGGGAGAGAGGGGTGGCGCCTCAAGGAACCTTCAAATCTCTCAAATTTGAATTCATCCCTGTCCAAAATTTAACACAGCCCCCTTTATAAAAAGTTAACTCTAAAGACCTTCATAGTGGACCCAAACTATTTAAGCCCATGGACCACATTCCAACTAAAAAACTCAAATAAAAAACAAAAAAAAGTATAAAAAGGACTTTAAATAAACCTAACTACAAAGGGGACCCAAATAAAATTTTTATTTGGGGGTGAACTTGGAGGATAGCTTGGTATGGAGGGCAGTGACTATGTTGGGGTGTGCCATTGGGGAGTTCCCAGTCTCTTACCTAGATCTCTCTATGTCCCTTGGGGCTCCTCACTGTGTTGATTAGCGCCCATTATCCAATGTTATGAGTCCAAGCTCGTGGGTTGGAAGGCAAGATTGTTGTCCTATGGTGGCCGCCTTGCTCTTTGCACTTCAGTTTTAGACAGCCTTCCCACCTATTTTCTCTCCATTTTTCACATTCCTAGCTCCATGGCTAGGAAGCTTCAGTCTATTCAGAGTAGATTCTTTTCGCATCGATCGGAGACAAATGCAGGGGTTCGCATGATATTGCCTAGAGAAGGATTACTCTTCCAAAAAAGCAAAGAGGTTTGGGTCTGAAGAATGTCAATAATTTCAACTTAGCACTATTGGCCAAGTGGCTTTGGAGGCTAGGAAGAGGGGAAGCAAGGCTGTGGGCTGAGGTCATTAGGGGCCGATATTTTTCTTTTTCTAGAGTTTGGGGCCTAGAACCCCACCCCGACACAGGACCTCTCCCATCTGGCGAGGTATCCTGTAGGGACCTTCTTACTTTTGGGATTCGAGTGAAGTTGGGAGATGGACAAAAATGTCTCTTCTGGAAAGACAGGCGGTGTGGCAGCTTCATTTGGAGACGTTGTTTCCTAGCCTTTTTGCTTTGTGGACGTCTCCACTTGGCTTTGTGGATCAGGCCTATAATTAGCAAATCACAAGTGGTGCCTGGGCCCCGACTTTCAGGAGGCACTTCCAGCAAGAGGAGTTGGAGCAATTTTAGGTTTGCTAAGTTCTATTCTTCCTTTGCGACTGCAAGATAGAGAAGATGGATCATGGATGGATGGATCTGGAGGTGGGGGAAGGATGGCACCTTCTCTGTCAAATCAGCCTATGAAGTTTGCACAGATGGGGGTGTGCGGTTTGCCTTCTCCAGGAAGTGTGAAGGATGCCCAATCCTCTCAAGATTCAGATTTTAGTTTGGAGGATTGCTCATGGAAGGCTTCCTAGCAAGGACAGATTGATCCAATGTCTACCTGATGTGAGCCCTCCCTACTACCTTTGTGGTGTGGAGTCGTCCTTGGATCATCTTTTTATGAGTAGCTCTTATTCAGAAGCGCTTTGGCAAGGTATTGCTTGGAGGACCGGACACTCTATCACCTTACAAGGTGATGTTGCTTCTTTGCTCCGAGATTGGCATAGATAGTGACACCTCAAGGTAGACATGACCGCGTAGTGGCTTATCCTCCATGCCACACTATAGGCGGTGTGGGGGAGAGTAACCATCATATCTTCAAGGGGAGTCCCGTTCCGAGGAGGCCTTGGCTCATTTTGTTTGGAATAGGGTCAAGGAGTGGATGGTCCTTTATGTCTCCTGTTTTTGGTACCTTGGGAGATTAGTGTCTTTTACACCGCCTTGGTGTCATTTTGATGTATAGGTGCTGGGGGGTTGGTCTTTTTTTGGATTTTTGGCCACCTATACTTATACATTCTCTTTCTCACTATATGCACGTGGTACTACCCACTTTCAAAAAAAAAATTACACATGTTTGGCCAAAAAGAAACCTCAATCCTAAACAACAAGTGGGCCCCAATATAAAAGGCTGAACCTTATGCTCCTGCATCAATAATCCTATGCTTCCATTGGGAGTTGTAGATTGGGCTGCTGGTCACCATGGAGCAGGGGCTGACCTGCTTCAGCATAAAGTTACATTATATCAGCCCATTTTTATGTAGTTTGTGCCAACCCAGATATACAAAATTGGGTTGGATTGAGTTGGATTGTGTTGAGTTAGTGGAAAGCTGGTCCAAGCAACTTGCAAACTTTACTCACATGCATTTGTACATTTCAGTTATGTTAATGGATTGTCTCTTTTCTTGCTGATGTACAAAATTCCCGCTTATGCTTCCATTGTGGCTTTTCATTCTTGTTCATGATTTGACTTTTAAAGATATGAAAACAGATAATCATATGAACAATGACAAGGCAACATGGCCCCTAAGGTAAATTGGCAGTCAATCCATTGATACTGAAGGTATCCCCAAGCTGTGTAACTGTTACTGCCTAGGTAGAAGAAAACATGAAACCGCCAGATGATAACTAAAGGCCACGTTGAGCGAGCATTGGGGTTGATCAAGTTTTTTCCATTATGTGGATATCAGATTGATCTGAAGTGGTCCATAGCCTGCATTTGACATAAGCACACTCTTGCTCCACTAGCCCTCGAGAGCTTACATCAATAATGAGCTAGAGAACCATTTTAAAGTTGGTGACTCCATGTTCTCCGACACAAAACAAAGTATGTTCCCTGAAGCACATATTCTCCAAGTCTTTGTACCATGGTAGTGGTAGGCTTCAAGCTTAGCAATCACATGCTCAAACAGAAAGCTCTTCTCGGAAGTTCTTGTAAAGAACAGATTGCACTCAGTCAGTGTCTCTCTGGGCTCATTAGAAGGTCTGAGGGGCATGCTACAGAACCATGGTAAACATGCATTCAAGAAATTGAAGGTATATTTCCATCAAGAACCGTTTCTGAATTTATTGAGTCCATCAGAGAAGCAATATATTGAAATCAGTGGAAGAGATGGGAGCAAATTGAGCTCTTCTCCTGTACTATATTGGCTTCGTAAGTTTCAGCTTTCACACATCAAGGAAGTCAATAATAGCAAAACAAGAGGTTCAGAAGGTCCATGGGTAGGAACAAAAAACTATTTAAAGTAAGAACACATTTTAAAAGATTATTTAATTCAATGAGCAATCAAGAATTACCTTTTGATCATTGTTAATTTTCGTGGGAGAGAGATAATTCACACGAAGAAATTGAAAATGGCATTGGCTAATTTAAAAAACCAAAATGGACCTATAATGTGAACAGTTTCACAGTGAAATCAGGCGTTCACAAATGAACGCCTCATTTGTGATCCACATGAGGGATGATCTAGATAGCCTGCAAAAGATGAAGAATAATAGCATGCATAGAAGTGGAAATAGTGAAAGACTTACACATCCAGGGACTGGATAGGTATAGTTGATAGCTCATCATTCATGATAACACGAATGCTCTGAAAAAAATAAAGAAATTCACTATTAGGTATATGTGGTCTGTCCTTTCTCACATGGAAAGCTCATCTCAATGTATTTAAAGAATGCAGAAAGGAAAAGCACGGTACATGCTTAACATAGAGGAGGGGGGGGGGACGCATGATCACAACAAATGGATCATGCTCATTGTCTATGTAAAGCTGAAGGCCAATTACTGCCAAATGCATTTGTTGAGTTTCTTCAGCGCCAGATAGGAAACTTCAAAAGTTTTTTTTTTTTTTTGGAAAGTGGATAGTACCACGGAAAAACCAGGGTTTGCCGTGGCGGAGTGAATCATTCCAATTCGGGTGAATCGGATCGAATCATGGGAATCCCGATTCTCCCGATTCGCATGAGAATCGAACCAATTCCCATCGATTCCCCTGCGAATTGGCCCGATTCTCCCGAATCAGAGCGGATTAGAAAAAAAATGATTTGCCCCGAATCAGCGATGCGGCGAACCTAGACGGAAACTACAAAAGTTACCAAAGAAAAAGCTTGGAAACTGCAAAAGTTTCCTTCTTTCGAACTTTGATATTTTTCATCTGTGTTTATGATGTATACATTTTAGCTTGCAATATTCAGTCATATATGTAAAAGCAACAAATATCCATTCAAAGAACTTTAACACAAGTTTGCATATTCTTAATCCAAATTAAAGAGATATCAGGGTGTCGGTAGTTTTTGAAATTTAAATGCCAACAAATGTGTATGGGTAAAAAAATACATGACAAACTTTATTTTCAAACTCTTTTGGAAAGTTAATTTGAGAATGAATGAAACTTAAAGATGGAGGGAAAGCACATGACAAAACCCTCTAATCAATTTTGATAATACTTTTTTTTTCTTTTTCCTTCCGATCCATAGGAATGGAAGAGACCAGTGAATCACCAGCATGCATAATGAAGTACAAGAAACATTCATATAAAGAGCCATGTGGTTCAACGAGTCCTGGTCCCATCCACCAACTTTGGGTTATGGATAACGGATACACCTGCTTAGCATTTAAGGTGAAGTCCTAGGCATGGATGGCAGAGTCGGGTCGGCTGGGTGAGTCGGACCCAGCCGACCCCGACTCGGGTCGGGTCGGATCCTTGGATCCGGCCGACTCCAATGGAGTCTGGCCGACCCTGGGTCGGCCAGGTTTAAAAAATGTTTAAAAATTGAAAAAAATCAGGAAAATCCAGAAAAATCACAGAAAATCAGGAAATCACAGAAAATCAGTAAAAATTATTTTAAAACATATAGTAATATAACATTTTGGGTATATCTATAGTCTAGTTACACATATGTTCATATTACAATACAGAGCAACGGTAACTATGATACCTTATTTACCTGAATATCATTTAAGTACTTAAGATATTACATGTAAATAAGGAAGTACCCCCCATTTGAATCTAATAAAAATATCAAAAAAATCATATCTCTTACTAATAAAAAGTCAACTCTCTCATCGAAGAAGAAAATCGCGATTTCGGTGATTTTAGCGAAATGCTAACTTTCTAATATCTCGTAATTTGGTCTATCTAAAAATTTGATAATTCAAATAAACTATATGGAACACTTAAAATTCAAAGTCCGGTAAAAAAAGTCAAACGTGCATATGACTTCTCCAAGGGAGCCACTCTCCTACTGACAGCACTTAGTCTGTTTGAGAGCTCTCAAGATTTGGTCAAACCTAAGCTATCATCACCTAAACTCATGAAAATTTTCACTTTCTAATTGAAAAAGTCTTAGAAAGTGACAATTCTCATGACTTTGAGTGGTGATAGTTTAGGTTTGACCAAATCCTGAGAGGTCTCAAGCAGACTAAGTGCTGTCAGTAGGAGAGTGGCTCCCTTGGAGAAGTCATATGCACGTTTGACTTTTTTTACCGGACTTTGAATTTTTAGTGTTCCATATGGTTTATTTGAATTATCAAATTTTTAGATAGGCCAAATTATGAGAGATTAGAAAGTTAGCATTTCGCTAAAATCACCGAAATTGCGATTTTCTTCTTCGATGGGAGAGTTGACTTTTTATTGGTAAGAGATATGATTTTTTTGATATTTTTATTGGATTCAAATGGGGGGTACTTCCTTATTTACATGTAATATCTTAAGTAAATAAACATTTACTTAAATGATATTCAGGTAAATAAGGGGATCCTGAAGCCCTGCCCGAAGAGGATCCTAAAGGTAACCTGAGGGAATCGGTTACACCACATAGAGTCCACCTGGAATCGGGTGGAGTCGGGATGAATCGGGCTGAGTCGGCTCGACTCCACCCGATTTCGGTCGACTCGCCCCGATTCCATGTAGCTCCATGGGTGGGTCGTTGTTCCATCCCCCAAGTCGGGTCGCCAAGGGCCGACCCGACTCAGAGTCGACCGACTCCAACCCGACTCAGCCGATTTTGCCATCTATGGTCCTAGGCTCCTAGTTGAGTAGTTAGACAACTGCTCCATTCTAATCGTGTCACTTCAAGTTTATACTTCTTTGTCACATCATAATTATGTGCTCTACTTCGTTCTCTAACTTCTGTGGAAGTAGAGTTTTCAATATTTACTGTCAAATTTAGTACTACTATTTTCCCAGTTAAGACACCAGCATTGCCTCCAACATTAAGAAGAGTCATTTTTTCATCTATGAATTTGTGTTTTTCTGGGATAAATTTATGCAATAATGCCTCTGGAGAGTGCAAGGGAATGAAAATATGCAATAAAGAAATTATTAGTGATCTTGGAATCTGATAGTGCCTTGGTAGAAACAGGTGTGGAATAGGTCTCTTACTCTCACTTCATAAAGATAAGAACTTCTCTGTGGAAATTTTCTTGGAAAAGAAGGTAAACAGCCGATGGAGTGCTGATATATAGGCCAGATGTCAGAAAATGTTCTATTTTCTTTTGGCATTTCGAGGAAGCAATGGAAGATCTTCTCATCAGCTGTGGGATAATTCAAACTGTTTACACACAATTGTAATACTATTGGTGTTAAATGGGTCAGGATTCGTAACTTCAACTCTTCAAGAACTAAAAGAGGATGTGAAAAACTGAAAATCACTAGCTGATGAATGATGATAAGGTAGTGGAGACTACATGTCTTCCAGGTATGCTGAATCCAGTTAAAAAGAAAGAAACAACTGAACTAGTTAGAGAAGATTTCAGGTGTATCTCATCCATTATAAAGAGCTGCATCAAAAGATATCTACACATTTGGATATCAGTGCATATGGTTTTACAATTGATCATTTAAACTTTTGTATGAAATGGAAATTGGAAAAAGCATTTGGAACCATCCAGAAACAGGGTTTCTGACTCTACATTCTTGGTAGAGTCCTCCTTTTTTTTATTTGCTTGTGCTTTCTTTTTGTTCTGTTTCAATGAAATGTGGCCCTTTGGTCATGTTCCAAATAAAACAAAAATGTAAATGAAATATCCAGTAAAAGGAAATGTCACATTACCTGGAAACCCAAGGGTATAAGATCCCTTTCTGATTCATGAGCCACAGACCTAGCAGAAAGAACAGAGACATTCTTAGAATCAAAAAAATAGGGCATCATGGAGTGGCACTAAGGATGAACAGATGAAACAGACACACAGAATATGGACCAAACCTCAGCAATTCAAGAATGTCAGTCCAACTATGGTATAGCTTTTCTCCATGTCTCTGAAATCAAGATTTGTGGAGGGAAAGGAATAACGATTGCTTCTTTTTCAATTACCAGTAGACAAACAAATTTTGAGTGCCGGGTCTACCGGCCTTATAGAAAATAACACATTACCTCCAAAACGTGCAACAGAATTTTTAAGCACCCTGTGCGGACATCCAAATTTTGACTAGACTTATAAAGAATCCTCAATGGAGATATAATTGCACACTCAAATGAGCTTAATACTGCGTCTGTTCCCTTCACCTGTAAAAGAATGAATCAGTTCAAGGATTCAAGCCGGGCAAGTTCATTTCAAGAAAGTAGAAAACTTTCATTAAAGAATAATCTCTCTCTTACATTAGCTCCATTAAGCTGGCAATGATGCAGAGCAACTTCATGAAATTTGTCAGAACCCAAGACAGAAGAAATAGATCTGTCTAATGCATCTAAGCCCATTTGTCGAAATTGATGGTTTGAGTTGTTAATAAGCTGAAATCATAATTGCCATGTTAAGGGAAACAAGGGAGTTCTAGGCAAAGTGGTGAAATGGAGGAGAAACTTCAAATGAGCTTACCTCAAGAATATGATCTACAACTTGATCCCAGATAGATTCTACCCCTGGGAATGTCCAGAACAGAGTCAGAGAAAAAGACTTCCATAAATTGAAGAGAAAAGATTATAGATCCAATAATCAGAAATTTAAACAATCTTCAACATAACAGCAAGACTGGAGTTAATTTTTCCATGATCACAGTCAACAATGCATTTAAGGCAGACAAATTGACAGATGCCATAAAGAGCATGCAAAGAGAATGATGCCCATGAACATTACAGGTCAAAGACATGAATGTTTACTTAATATGTGTACTTTCTCAAAAGGATTACACAATAATACAATCCTAATACAAAATAGATAAAAGGGAGTTGTAATCAGTAAATCAAAAATTAAAAAAAAAAACAGAAAAGGTAAAGGTTTAATTATTTTCCTCTTTCACACAATCAGAGGAAAATGAGAATGTGAAAGGTCACATGAACATTGAAGCAATATAACTGAATTTCAAGTATGAAGTACCCGAACTAAATATTCTAGACTTCCATACACCATATGTTAAAGGTACTTGAAATAGTAATTTGTGTGTGCTTAAAGTAAATGATCCATTTTCAAAGTTAAATGGAACATGATGTGACCTGCCATACCATTTCTGCAATTTCCCTTTCCTGTAGCTATTGCTTAGTGCTTAAGGTCCACAATGTGATGCTTAAGCCTTAAGGTACATAACGCAATCAAGCATCTGCAGATGGAAATATTGAAAAGCTATCCCAAGCTCCAAAACATAAAGCCACCATTCTTATTCTGTATGTTCTTATAGTCCTTTTTTGTACTACAACAGCCATGGTTCGCAGAATCGACCGATCCAGATCGGGATCGGCCGATTCCGGTCGGATCTGGCCCGGATCGGCCGATTCTGGCCGATTTGGATCAGGAATCGGCCCGATCTGGATCACGATCAGCCCTGTCCAATTCTAGGGCCGATCTGATTCCAGTTTCCATGACAACAGCTAAATGAAATTATTCTCCATTAAATATTATAGTTTCTAATTTCCCTTCAGCAAACATATCATCTGGCCTTCGTGTCTCACGTGTCACAACCTTAGAAACATAGAGCAGGAGGAGCCATATAGAAATGAGATTATAGGCAGATCATCTGCTCTACCATTCAATTTTCCCTTGGGTGTAGGAGCAGAACAGGAATACGGACATGGATGGCACAGTCGGATCGGGGTGCTGGATCGGACCCAACCAACCCCGATCCGAGTCGGGTCGAATCATAGGATCCGCCCGATTCCATGGGAATCTGGCCAATCCAATTAAAAAATAAAGAAAATTTGTGAAAATTGAAGGAAAAAATCAGAGAAATTTCTTTAAAAATATAAATTAATAGAACATTTTGGGTATATCCATAGTCTAGTTGCACATATGTTCATATTACAATACAGAGCAATGATAATTATGATACCTTATTTACCTGAACATCATTAAGTAAATGTTATATTTGTAGTTTCATTTACTTAAGATATTGCATGTAAATAAGGAAGTATCCCCCATTTGAATCTAATAAAAATATCAAAAAAATCATCTCTCTTACAAATAAAAAGTCAACTCTCCCATCCAAGAAGAAAATCGCGATTTCGGTGGTTCCATCAAAATAGCAACTTTCTAATCTTTCATAATTTGACATATATAAAATTTCATAATTCAAACAAACCCAACAGAATACTAAAAACCTAAAGTACGGTAAAAAAAAAGTCAAACGTGCATATGACTTCTTCAAGGGAGCCACTGTTGAACCCGAAAAATATCGGGGCTTAAACAAACCCCGGGCGACAAATAACGCCCTGGGGGAACCAGGGATGAGCTCCCGATCCCCCGCTCGGACATCGGGAAGATGAACCCGAGTGCTCGCATCAATCCGGAGTGGCCCGGAAGCGAGGTGCCCGAGAAGCTCGTCGACGGCGAAGAATGCGTACTCCGGATGCCAGAAACTTCGTGTCCGGATCAACGTTCGAAGCCGCGCCTGAAGCCGAAGGATCCGGAAAGGTCAAATGCACGTGCCCTCCGAAAACGGGACAAACGCACGTGAGACGGCCGGAGAAGCACAACGGCGCACGCGTGCACGTGCGCGGCACGGCCGTCAACCAAACGAACAACGCCGGGAGGCCCACAGAGCTCTCTCCCGCGAAACCGGAGGAATGGCCGATGGAGTGGAGCCCCCCCATTTATAGGGGGGGCCAGGCGGTGGCCCCCCCGCCGGTTAGGCGGGTGCGCACCCCCCCGCCGGTTCGGCAGGGGCGCACCCCCGCCGGGCCGGGCGGGGGCCGCACCCCCGCCGGTTAGGCGGGGCGCGGGCCCCCCGCCGGTTCGGCAGGGGGCGCACCCCCGCCGGTTAGCCGGGTGCGGGCCCCCCGCCGGTTCGGCAGGGGGCCCGCCGGTTCGGCAGGGGCGCACCCCCGCCGGCCGGGCGGGGGCTCACCCCCGCCGTTCGGCGGGGGCGCACCCCCGCCGGTTCGGCGGGGGGACCCCCCCCCGCCGGTCCAGCGGGGGCCGCACCCCCGCCGGTTCGGCGGGGGTGCACCCCCGCCGTTTCAAGCGGGGGGCCGCACCCCCGCCAGTCCAGGCGGGGTGTGCACCCCCGCCAGTCCGGGCGCACCCCCCGCCAGTCCGGGCGCACCCCCCGCCAGTCCAGGCACCCCCGCCGGTTCGCGTGCGCACCCCCGCCGGTCCGCGATGCCTCGGCGCCCGCGCCCGCCTCGACGCTCGAGCCGGGAGCACCCCCGCCGGGGAGCACACCCCCGCCGGTTCGACCCTTCGAGCTTCTATAAATAGGGGGGCATACCCCCATTTGAACGCCACGCCGAATCGGCCTAAACGCGCCATCTCCGGCCCAAGCCCAGAGTCTGCCCGTGCTCAAAGGTGGTCCGTGCGTGAGCTTGTATAGGCCGCACGAGTCGGGGGAGGTCTTCGACACCCTTGGTGCTTCCTCTCCGTGGTCGAGCCCTCCTGCGTTCGCCCACACGGAGACACCACAGGTTGTTATAAGACCCCCAAGGCATGTATTTAAGTCCTCCGGCGTCATAAAACGACGCACGTCGAGGCATGTACTTAAGTCCTCCGGCGTCATAAAACGACGCACGTCGAGGCATGTACTTAAGCCCTCCGGTGTCGTAAAATGACGCACGTCGAGGCACATATATTTAAGTCCTCCGGTGTCACAAAACGACACGCGTCGAGGCATGTTAACCTATGGAGGCATAAACACCCCACTGGTAACCCGTATGTACCCACTATCATGTAAGCGTCCGACGGAGGCACATACACCCTGTCGTCGACGTCCATGTACTTGGCTTGTTATATACACGCCCAGTGGAGGTACAAAACCCCACTAAAGGCGTACATGTAAATGTAAACGTCATGTCATAAATATAAATGACATGAGCATGCTTGAATAAATTGTGGAAATTCATTTGTCATCTGCCTTTTCTTCTTTAAATTCGGCATACGGTCTTTTAACAAACATTACGCATTCGAAGGTATTCGAGTGTTATACTCGATGTAAATGAAACATCGACTTCGGTCGTTGGGGAACGGTCCAGTACACGACCACTCCAATCGCCCTGAACGCGAGCGCACGCGGAAAATAAATTCGAGGGTATCAGGGTCCGCACCCAGTACTCCTCATAAATAATCTTTGTCTGTTTCTCGCAAACAGTCTGGCACGCCCCACGCAAAGATCCATCTCGAAGATAGGAGAGGTGGATCGAAAGAAAAAAAAAAAAAAAAGAAATTCCGCGTTCCAACAGCCACTCTCCTACTGACAGTACTTAGCCTGTTTGAGACCTCTCAAATGTGGTCAAACCTAAACTATCATCACCCAAACTCATAAGACTTGTCACTTTCTAGTTTCTTTTCAATTAGAAAGTGAAAAATCTCATGAATTTAGGTGATGATAGCTTAGGTTTGACCAAATCCTGAGATGTCTCAAGCAGACTAAGTGTTGTCAGTAGGAGAGTGGCTCCCTTTGAGAAGTCATATGCACGTTTGACTTTTTTTATCGGACCATATATTTTTAGTATTCTATTGGATTTATTTAAATTATAAAATTTTTACATATGCCAAATTATGAAAGATTAGAAAGTTGTTATTTTGATGGAACCACCGAAATCGCGATTTTCTTCTTGAATGGGAGAGTTGACTTTTTATTTGTAAGAGAGATGATTTGTTTTTTATATTTTTATTGGATTCAAATGGGGGGTACTTCCTTATTTACATGTAATATCTTAAGTAAATGAAACTACAAATATAATATTTACTTAAATGATGTTCAGGTAAATAAGATAGGTGGAGGGGATCAGACGTAGCCAAGGTAAGCTGAGGGAATTGGGCTACATCAGATGGAATCGAGGTGGAATCGGACTGAATTGGCCCGATCCAATCCAATTCTGCTCGCTCGATCCACCCCGATCCACCTTACATCATGGGTGGGTCGTCGTCCCCCCCCCCCCCCCCCCCCCCCCCCCCCCCCCAATCAGGTCGCCATAGGCCGATTCCAACCCTAGTCGGCCGATTCCGACCCGGATCAGCCGACTTTGCCATCCATGATACAAGATGATGGTAACTTGCAACAGTTTCTCAGCTTCTTTCCAACACACTGTCCCACACTGGTATAGCATTGTTCACCTCCTTTCCTGAATGTTCCTGAGATCACCTCAACTTAGTGTCATACTATAGCACAAGGTTTGGCGCATCCCCGATTCGGACCGGATCGGGTTTTTCCTGATCCGATCCGATTCGGGCGGATCGAACCGATTCGGTTCGATCCGCTTGGATTCGGCCAGAACCCTTATTTATGACCCATTTTATGGCCATTCCCTTGAATCTGGCCTTTTTTTGATGATTGTGTGGGTTTAGGCCTCTTGTACATATGTTTCATCATATTCCATGAGATTATATCATGTAATTGGTATAAAAACATTTATTTTTAATGAAATAAAGCATTAGAAGAGTGAAAACAAATTGAAACTCATTAATTGAAAGATATTTACATTGCACAAAGTCAATACACTATCAAACTCTAATTCCAATAAAAATACAATGACTTACTCTAATATCCCCAATGCCCTGTTGATATGGATCATATGCATTCCATTGGGATTGGCTAGGCATGGATTCGGACTCATCTGACTCTGAGGGAGCTCCCCAATAAGATGATGAACTTTCGTTCTTGACACAAAACCACGAAACTCATTCCATGTCATCATGGTATGGTATCTCTGCCGAAACTGACTGAGATAATGGTCCCACATTTGACAGCCGGGACGGACTACCCCCAGTTGTGCCATCTGTACATCCTCCTCAGCCTCAAAACTTGGACTGGAATAGGAATAGAATATGCAGAGGAGGATACATATATGGAGATGGACCAAAGTAGCCTGCTGTGGCAGTGTATCCACTGTGCGGTCCATACCCACTAGAGTAGTCCGTGCTAGTGGAGTCGGGCTGGTAGCTATGACCGCCATAGGATCCAACAGACTCATGTGTACTCATCCTCTCAAAGTCTGATAACATAGTGTCATAACTATGAGAATCCACTGGTTCACCTCTTCCTTGACTGTCAGGTGGAAACCTTTGCCTTCTATTGTACCGAAGTGGGGCACCATGACTGCTATCTTGTGTTGCACCCCGAAAAAATTGCTCCTCTGTGAATGCCATGCCACCTCCTCCTCCCTCACCACCCTCACCTCCTCCTCCGCCCTGACCATCGTTACCACCTCCACCGTTACCACCACTGTCACCACCAGCATCTGAAGAACCACCTGCAAAGGCATATCATTTGAACATTAGTTAGAACAAATACAAAATTACAAATACATTTGAGGTAATTTTTAATACAAAATGATGGCCTACCAGTAGTCATCGAATCATGGGAGGCACTATTGGGCAATCGGGGTGATTCCAATGGAGACGGTGTCTCATCATCTGCATTGGATCCAAGTCTCTGCATCGGCAATGTCAAGTGGATCTTCAACAACGGTAGCACCTTTCTTGCCTTTCTTGGATCCCCAACCAGAAAACCAACCCTTCTTTTTTTGTGCTGGGACGGGAGGTGGCTCTCGTATAACAACTCCTTTACTTGGCCGGGACTCTGTTGCACCAGTTTTTTTTCTGCGGGATTCTGTTGCTATTTGCTTCCCTTTTGCCAATTGAGATGATGTGGGAGCCCTTGTAGATTGTGAGGGAGGCGCATCCTGGGTAGATAAGCCTCTCCTTCTAGATTGTGTGCGAGGGAGGCCTTCCATCAACCTATCAAAATCATCATCATCATCATTACCTCCTCCTCTATCTGCAATAACCCTCAACATTATACATCAGGAAGTTAGCATAAATGCAACTGATAAAACATGTAAGATGAAAGAAAGAAATGACTCTCCCACCTGCAGTACGCGTCACATGCTCTACTTGTATGTCCGCAAGAAGATCCACCTCAGCCTCTGGATCCATCTCATAACGAGGGGAATATGGCTGTCCCACATTCCCACGATCTCCCTCCTCCTCTGCTGTTGCTTCTGCTACTACCCTTGCTAAGAAAGTGTTAGGGCGAGGTGGATCTTCAGGGTCGTCTGCCTCCTCATCTAACTCATACTCCCCTCGCTCTGTTGTTGCTCGTGCAACCCATGCAACCATTGGGTCTTCTTCATCTCGTAGAAATCCAATATCAATTGGATCATACTCTACGTCCCCACGCTTCTTTGGATCTTCTGTAAGATGTTTGACCCTCAACCTCATATTATAGTGGACGTACACCAATTGGTCCAAACGCCTATATGAGAGACGATTCCGCACTTTGGTGTGTATCAATGCAAATCTACTCCAGTTCCTCTCACATCCACTAGATGGGAAGTCTGCGATAAGACCTTCACTGCAATTTTCCTCAATTGTTGGCGCGGAATGCCCAAAGTTGAACCACCAATTAGCTGCATCCAATTCAATTATCTCAATCAGATGTCAACCATCAAGTTGCAATGATAAAAATGTAAATGGGAAGCATATTACCGCCGTCTACACGCTCCCGACCAGCAATGGCAGATGGCTCAGCAAAGGTCCCAATGGCTTCCCGAAAACGCTTCATCTGCATTTAATAATTTATCATCAACTCCTATGAACTTCAGTATTTGATTTAACTTTGGATGGAAGTTGATAATCCTATACTTGCCTCATCAATGGCATCTGCCGCTAGCACAGGACTTCTTGACAATCTCTCAACCACCCTTGCAAAGGCAGCCGTCAAATCATCATCATATGCTAGCTCGTGTGCGTAATGGTATGCAGGGTGGAGATAGTATGCTGCAATTGAATAAAATACCATCATCAATACAATAAATAATAGTTTATTACAGAAATATGATTTATTTCCTTACCCGCCATATGGAGATCTCTACTCATCTGCCGGTCCCATCTATCGTCAACAACATCCAAAACCAAGTGTGCATGCCGAGGTGAGACTTCACGGATCTTTTTCCTCGCGGCTTCAAGCTTTGCATATACCAATCCTATAGATGGTCTCCTATCCCCATCCACCACCCTCAACACCTCATATAGAGGTTCAATGATCTGTACCAGCTTGAAGACCCGATCCCAAAAATTGGAGCTGTTGACGATGCCTTCCACCTCCTTTCCATCAGATGTACTAGCAAAATTACTCTGCAACCATTTATCACCCCTGAACATGCGTTTCAATCCATCCTTGTGCTTCAGTAGACTCTGTAGTGCCACAAAATTTGTTGCAAAGCGGGTGACACCGGGCCTCAACAACTCTCCACCAGTGGACTCTCTCATCCACGCCAACACCAGATGATGATCGTAGATGAAACGTGTTATCTTCTGTCCTGCATCCACCACCATTTTCACAGGTTGCAGTGTCCCAATTTCTTTAAGCATTAAATCAACACAGTGGGCAGCACATGGGGTCCAGTATAGATGAGGATAGATATTCATCAACTCCTCCCTGCTTTCTTGTACGCAGCTCCATTATCCGTGACCGCTGTTGACACGGGAAATTTTCATCATTCGTTCCATTCATTTTGATTCATTTGTTTGATTCCATTTGGGTATTCATTTATTTCGCATGCTTTGATTTTTGTATTGCGGGGCGTGCCAGCCTGTCTAGCAGACAGAAAAAGAGTCCGCGTAATGCGGAAGAAGAATTTTGGCCTCCGGGGATGGACGAGTATGGTGTCCGTGGACGGACGGTGTGTCCGCGAACGGACAGGTGCGCCGTTTTTTTTCTGAACTTCTTGAGTCCCATGTCTATTCTCATCAGGTGATTAGGGTAGCATGTGCTGGACCTCCATCTCCATCAACCGGAATCGATGTTACATTACATCGGATTAGGACACTTGGTATTATTTGATACCGGTCTAAACCCGAATACCATTTCATAGTAAAGGACGAGAAAAATATACATGCTTTTTCTTAGAACCTGATTATGACATATTTTCCTTTCTTTTGATTGTTTTGAAATGCTTTGTTTTGGATATTTATTTTGAAATGACTGCCTTTTTGGGAGTCCAAAGTTTGATTTCTTTTGAAAAGGGGAGCGGGTATATACCCGTGGACCGATTTGAGGTCTTTCTCCTTTTTGTAAAGGTTGATTATGGATTTTTATTTTGGGAAAACATGGGGATTATCATTATGAACGGGTATATGCCCGTGGATTTTGATTCAGAACTTGGGGGTATTATACCCAGAGCAACACTTCCGTATTAGAAGGGTGACTGTGCGAATTTTTATATGAGGTTCTTTCACAATGTCATTTCTGAGCAGAGTCCGAGTTTGAGAGAGTTTTTCTTTTCTCCTCATTTCGTACTGTGCGGGTACAATTTCCGGAGAACATATGGATGTATCTCCACGAAGTCCTTGTCATATTTGTGATTTTTGTCCGAAGTCCATTTCCACGGGTATATTTCTCGTGGAGGTGCATATGTGCTCCCATCTGAGCACGGTTCTGTCACGGTTGTATATTATCACAATCCCTTTTTTTATTTTTTTGAATATGTGAATATGTCTTGGTGAATCACCACTTAGCAGGTGTCCTTGTAGAGATATTTTCATGTTGGCATATGCTTATATCCATGTATTCTCGGGAGAAACTTTACCCGGAGGGACTTTGCCTTAAAGAGATATATGTGTATAAACACAAATTTGCACTTTGTAAATATATTCTCAAACGGTATCTCCACTTGAGCAGAGTATCCGATAAGAAGGAGCCCCCGTATGAACGGAGTCCTTTTTTTTTGAGAAACATATACAAATGGGGCATATTTGTGATTATATAGATATATTCTCGGGCAGAGTCTCTATTGGGTAGAGATTCCACTAAGAAATACATTTATATAACATGAAGTTTGTGATTATACGGATATGAATTTAGAGGGAACTTTGTCCGGGCAAGATTCCTCCTAAGAGACATATACGTATAGGCACAAATTTGTGATTTTATGGATATGTTCTTAGGGAGTCTCCATTTGGGCAGAGTTTCCTCTAAGAAACATATACATAAGAACATAAATTTGTGAATATACGAATATGTTCTCGGACAGAACCTCCGCTTGGGCAGAGTTTCCTCTAAGAAACATATACATATAACACGAGTTTGTATTTACATGGATACGT
The DNA here is from genome assembly GCA_014218235.1 of Colocasia esculenta. Classification (NCBI taxonomy): domain Eukaryota; kingdom Viridiplantae; phylum Streptophyta; class Magnoliopsida; order Alismatales; family Araceae; genus Colocasia; species Colocasia esculenta. Next base: position 164,591,149 of record CM024757.1, read on the forward strand.
CTCCTGAGAGAGATTTTTGCCTGGGTGAGATTCTCCTTAAGGAACATATTTGTATAATTACAAATTTGTGATCTTTATATATGTGTTCATGGACGGAACCTCCGTTTGGGCAGAGTTTCGTCTTAAGAAACATATATATAAGAACACAAATATACGAATATGTCCTTGGGCAGAACCTCCGCTTGGGCAGAGTCTCCTCAAGAAAACTATACATATAAGCACAAAATCCACCATCCCAGAGACTCGCTCGATGGGCGGGGAGAACATGGGTATTTAAATACCATGTGTCCATAGAGACTCGCTCGATATGGACGGCATTTAAACCCCGGGAATATCACCCCACAGAGACTTGCTCGATGTGGGAGATGGAGATTAAGAAGGAATGCTGATGACGATTCGCGCCGACGACTCTTTTCTCCGCGCTCGGCCTATCGGGCTAGAGAACAAATGATAAAAGGAATTGTTGGAAGGGGATATGCTCTTTTCTATTCCTTTGATTTTTTTTGGACAGGAATTTGCAAGGGCTTCGCCGGGACCTTACATGGGGGAGAGGCCTTGCCAAATGAGGGGAATAGGGGGGCCTTTTATAGGGGGAAGGCCCCCCTTACATTGGGTCGGGGAAGGCCCAACCGATGGTGACCTCATCGTGAGGTCACCATCGGTTGGATGGCCAACCGATGGTGACCTCAACGTGAGGTCACCATCGGTTGGAGGCCAACCGATGGTGACCTCATTGTGAGGTCACCATCGGTTGGATTGTGAGGTCACCATCGGTTGGATGGTCAACCAATGGTCAGATTTTTTTTTTTTTTAAATTTTCTCTGTCAACAACCACCTGCACAATATATTGCTCCCCAATCTCCCCAACCACCTCTCGCATCAAACCCAATATGTATTCATAGTTGTGTACATGCTCGGATGCGTCAACTGATTTGTGATAGAAGACTTGTCTATCACAATACACTAGGAAGTTGATGAGGCTGCTCCTGGTGATGCCCGACCAACCATCACACATGATGGTGACACCATACTTCTCCCATTTCTTCTTAAATCCATCTATGTAAGACTTTATCTCATCAACTTCCTCCTGCAGATATTTCCCTGCCAAGTCCCTAGCTGTAGGAGGCTGCACATGTAGGCCTCCACGTTGAACCTCCTGTATTGCAGTTTTATAATAGGGACTGTTCGCTGCATTAAATGGTAACCCTGTATGGTGCCACCACTTTGCAATTGCTCTCCCCACCTTGTATTTCGGCCCCTGCTGGTTGTATGAATCATCAATCCTAGTCTGCTTGCCATGCTCCCTAGGATACACATAAGGGTCCACATCCTCAATTTGCACACCTGTGGGTCTCTTGCTATGCCTGCCTTCTTCTGGTACTTTGTGGGAGGGGGTCAAGTGAAATAATCTCCCACATTTGAAAATCGACGGGAGCCACTGCCACCTACCGCTGAGCCACTGCCATTGCCACTGCCAACCTCATGCTGAGCTCCCTGAAAACTCATTCTGTGCCCTGCCCTTTGATCAGCTTCCCATGCCTCAGCCCTGCTATGTGCTCTGCCTAGCCTTTCCTGCACATCAGGATCAGGAACATATTCTGCATACATTTGAACTTCATCATCATCATCTTCATCTCTTTGCCTTCCTGATATAATCCTCTCTGCTGCTCATCCTGCCTTCTTTCTTGCTGTCTCAGTTCGAACTTGCTTAATGTGTTCACTCATAGCCTTCTTGACTTCTTTTGGCACCGATTTACACCCCTGCACGTCATGGTACCCTGCTAGTCGACCACCAGCAAGGTGCTTCTTCAAACGGGAGACCCCACCTCCTTGTCCCACAAAACACAATAATTGCACTTAAAGTTGTGCCTGTTCTCCAACATGATGCCATGCTGCCACCCAATATCATCAGAACCTCTTTTCGGTGCCATCTACAATGACAAAAAATAAATAATAAATTAACAGTAAATTAAATTAAATTTCAGAATTTGAACACTAAAAGAAAGTATTCTTACTTCTTAATTGTTATATGATATTTTTTAATATACATGAACACATGATCACAGAAATCCATTCACACATGCATATATTTTCTGTAATTTCACATTTTATTTTAAAATACTTCTTATTAATGTAAGAATATAAATTAATTATTGCTCAACTTCTTATTTAATCAACTTCTAATCATGATGTACAAGTTATACAACACATTTCTATCAATTTTTGGTTGTTTACACTTTTTAAGATTTATAAAATTATTATTCAAATTTTAATATAATTATTAATTATTTATGAACATTAATTAATTATACCTAAACTTCTTATAGAATCAAGTTCTAACCATGATATAAAACTTATAGAACACCTTCCTATCATTTTTTATTGTTTAAAATTTTTTTAAGATTTTTCAAATTATTTTCAGAAAATCATATTTTAGGGAAAATCATCAAATCTACATGAAAACCTTGTAGATCTTGATGAGAAATGGTTGCAAGTGAACATCAATCCCTTGCAACATCATTTCCTAACAAGATCTAACCCATACACCAAGAAAAGAACAGAAAAATGAAGAAATAAGGTTGCTTACCTTGAAAACCTGTAGAACCTTCAAAAAACTTGAAGAACAAGGCTTCAAAGCTTCCAAATCCACCTCCAAATGGACACAAATTCACTTAGGAAGCCTCCTCCTATGGATTTGCACCTAAATCTAGGATTTTCTCTTCAAAAAAACTGCAAACGGGGGGGAGAAAGGGGCCTGCGGTTTCCTGCGCTGCGAATGGGACTGTTCAGTCCCGATGCGCAGCGCATCGCCGACACCCTTTAAGGGTGTCGGGCGGATCGCGTCCGATGCGACAGTGCCGGGCCGGATCGCATCGCATCGGGCTCGATCCGCCTGCTAAGAAAGGATCCGGGCGCATCGGGCGAATCGCGCATCGGATCCTCCCTGATCCGATGCGATTCGGGGGGATCGGCCCGGCTCGATCCGGCGCGCCAAACCTTGCTATAGCATCCTAGATCAAGGATGTAAATATCGATTTCGGTATCGGCTTCAGCCGGGTCTGAAACAGATACGGTTTCGGTTTCATTTCAGCCGGTTTCAGGCGTCTCGGGCGGCCTTAAGAGTGGCCGGTTTCGGCCGGTTTCAGTCTGGTTTCGGCCGAAACTGATTAAAATATTATTTTTTAATGGTTTCGGATTTGCTACAGTGTTTCGGGCCGGTTTTGGATCGGTGGTTTTGGCCGATACTAACATCTATGTCCTAGATAAAACGAACAAGAATTCACCATAGGCATTTTTAGTGTCCCTCCTTCCAGGGATGAGGGTAAAGTGCTGTCCATTAGGTCAGCTATGATCAATGGTTATGATAAGGCAGGTTAAGTAAACTCAGGTAGGGTAACCTGAGTTTTAGCTTTTTGGCTTTGGTACATTTACCTTATCCTAGAGAATAACAAATCATAGTGAAACACTAGTATCAGTTACAACACCCTTACCCAGTTGATACCAGGTTTACCCTAACCAGGTCATCAAAGCAAGATTTGGAGGTCAGTTAACCTACCTTATTCGCTTATCAAAGTGTCCTAATTCAAGATCAGCACCATAAGTAATGAACAAGAAATATAGGAAAGAAAGACATCCAAAAAATGAAGAAAGATTTCAATGTTTTAACTCTCATTGTAGGAGGTAGCAACTCTAGTAAAAGCTGTATAGGTCATTGGACCTCGTGGTCCAGGTCTGATGCCATGATTCAAGCTAATACTCGTACAATAGATAGCAAAAGAGCTTACGAACCCATAGAAATTCTAATACCAGAATGGCAAAGCCCAAATGTATATGCAGTGCACTGTGGAAGCCATAGTCAAGAAATATCCATACATCAGCCTTGCAATAAGAAAATAGTGCAACTCTCTGAAGATAACATGACCGTACCAACCATCACTAAAATTAAAAGAAGGGGCACAAGTGAAGTGTACTGTCACTACACTCGTCTTTGTCCTCGAACCTTACCTTCTGCCTCCTCAATAAGGCTGCTCCAAACCTGTTACTAACGACAATGAGCCTCAAAGACTCATGTATAGTAAGGCTCATTTATGCCACTGCCAGGAAAAACTCATAAATACTACCGGTAAACAAAAAGAGTAGACAGTGATAAATAAACAAGTTTCCATGCTTCAATCAGCCAAATAACTATTTTCAAAGCCCTAACATTATCAAATGCTTCTGTGATTTTCTATTTGTCCAAGAGGATAGACATGGAAATTTCAAGGATGAAACTTTTATAACGAGCAAAGAATATGAGAACCCCATGCTACAAGGCAGAGCAACTTTTGTAAACTATCAGTAGACTAGGGTATGAGATTAGGAGTCTACAGCATCAAAACTTTATTTGAGAGGCTTATTAGGCTGTTGACCACAAAAAGTTAGAGAAAAACCAGTATTTTTCAGTCCTCTATGGACTAATGTTAGGGCCCAATAGCCCAACCCAAATTAAATAGGCCCTAACGGGACCTTACAGGACCTATACTAGGTGCAATGAGGGAACCCATCTCCCCCTTGTGCCTTCTGCTTATGGTTTGAAATCTCGCAAGTGTTCTCCATGCCTTCAACTTGCCGAGATCCAAAATATCCAAGATACATAGCTAAAGGCACAAAGTTCAACCAAGTGTTGCATATTCCTTGAACATGGCCCAGCTGGTTTTTAGGATGTTCAAAACCACATCTCCATTACTTTCAGATCATTCTATCCCCAAGGTTCTGAAACCCATGCCTTTCCTCTAAACCCCAACCACCACACTGCTGTACTTGCCAATAAATGACACCATTAGGAAGGAAGGGGTCAATCTGTCCACCTATTGTTAACCACCTGCAAGCCTTGTAAGCAACCCTTTTCTTAAGAATTCTCACATTTTTATTGGTAACGTGATAACTTTCTGATACAGGGTGGTGAAACAATTGACATTATAAGATTTCACTGGAAAATATAAGCTTAATCTAGTCTCTGTTGCCATTCCCAATCTCTTGAGATTTATCTGCGATCTCTTTGATATCTCTCCTCCCTGACCCCTTCAAAATAAAGCCAAGATCCAATATGATATTTCCTGCCTCCGTTCCCTTAGTCCCTTATATTTAATTTTGGGGAAGAAAGAGAAGAGACGAGAGGTAAAGAAGAAAGGTTAACCCATTGAGGCCCATCAAGGGTTTCATACACCTCTGTTAACTCTGTTATAGTATCTTTAGGTCCTGGTCTTCAGTATCAGGAAAGTTAAAACAGAATCAAATCCATAAGTCTTATAGGTATAGCCAGTTGATATTAAAGAGATGTTTACTTCTTTTACACTATCAAATGGTGAGCAAGTAAACTTCTTTCATTGCTTGCTGGAATATTGTCATTATGGTTCAAAGTAATTTCGATCAGCCTCCATAGACCACTGCATTTCAGATTTTTCATTGAAGCCACACCATTATGTTGTTCATTAGATTTTACCTAGCAAAAGAATAGAAGTCATGGGTGGAATATCCCTTGCTTTATCAGTTTATCTCAGCGATTTTCTGTATGAATCAGAAGATATCAAGACAACCTTGGGAATTTAACAATTTTGAATTAATTTAAACTCCACTATAGGGTTTGCGCAAAATGGGTCCTAGTCGGCAGCATAGATTGGCACAAATGGCTAAACCTCACAAAAGGCCCACAATCCCCAGCCACGTACACTGTCCTACAATCAACATGTGCCTTCCACAAAGAAGTGATTGGCACCTGTTCCTCTCTTTAACCAAGGGCGGACAGGCAATGGAGGAGAAAGGAGGAAATAGGGAAAGAGAAAGAAATAAAGGAAAAAGAGAGAGGGAGAGAGGAATAAAAAGGGGTTGGAGAGAGAAGGAGAGAGGAATGGAATTATGGAAGGCAGACTCCATGGAAGAGAGAATCGGACTGGCCCAGGGATCACCCTAGGCTGATCCCGATCCCAATCTGGATTGAGTCGGTCGATCTGCTGGAAGTTTGGCCAATCCTGGATTAGTCAGATTTTAAATTGTTTTTTGAAAAAAATAAGTTATGAAAAAAAACAGTTAGGAAAAAATATGTTTTCAATATTATACATTAGACATAATGTGTCAACGTATGCAGTCACATATATACATATATACTATATATATATGTATACAATACTTGCATATGTATTTATGTGAGAAATGCTACCTACATGGCTACGCGGGATTCGTTGGCTACTTGCTTTTGGGGTGTGCGGCCCGGAGAGCCAACCAATCACACGCTTGGCTGGATAAATCATTTACCCGGCCAGCCGGTATGTAGCATTTCTCATTTATGATATATGTAATCATATATAAAAATTAAACATTCATATATCATACAATATCTATGAAATAATATACAAATCTATTAGTGTACAGACATAATTAATACGTATATCTTTATAGTATATATATCTCATATTAATGAACACTTTATACACGTGTGTTAATTTACAATCATATACTAATGTAAATATAATAATAATATATACATTATATATAGTTAATGTATATTAATATATATAACAATAAATGTATACACATGTAATAGTAATACATACATACATATATACATATATATATATGTAATAATAGGGTGCGGCGGGGCCTGTTGGTGTGGCCCCGCCACACCCCACTCTGCGCCCTCCGATTCCCACCTCTGCGCACAAAATAAAATAAAAAAAGACACGCTCCCCTGCCCGCGTGATACACGGGCACTGGAGGCGCATGTAATGGGAGGCGGAGGGTGTGCATCCCAGCTTTTATTTTTATTTTGTGCGCCCTCTGATGAGAATCGGAGGGGGCATAGGTGGGGTGCGGCAAGGCCGCACCAACGGACCCCTGCCGCACCCTATCATTACTCTATATAATATATTATATATATATATATATATATATTGAACATTGTTGGATGCCGAAAAATTTCACGTGATTTGATTTTATTTTTTTTATTATGGGGTGTGCCAACCTGTCAATCAGACAGAATTTGTAGTCCGCTCGACGCAGAGAAGATTTTATGTCCATTGGACGAGTGCGCCTATTGTTTATTTTAAAATATTTGTTCCGCATGTTTTATTTTATCAAGTGATTAGGGTTTCGTGTACTGGACCCTTTCTCTATCGACCGGAATCAATGTTAATTTACATCGGATTAAATCCTCGATCAGATTAAATCCGAACACCCTTGATAGTAAAGTCGAGGTTTACATTTTTGAAGAAAACAAGAACACGGTGAATTTTTTTATTGGACGAAATAGATTTTTACAAGGGAGCACAAACTCTATTTGTAAGTTTAACATGCAATTTAAGGGACAAATGGGTATGAACCCGAGGATTTATTTGACATTTAAATGAGTTGTGTTTTGAACTTTTGAGCGGTTCCACATGGGCAGAGTTTCCTCATGAAGACACACGTGGACATATTTGATGAACATATGGTCATATTTTTGGGCAGAGTCTCCATATGGACAGAGTTTCCTCATAAAGTACGCACATATGAAAATATATATATTGTGAATATGAGTATGCCTTGGGCAGAGTCTCCTTATGGAGGCATGCACATATGAACACAAACATATTTTTACCCTTGCGGAGTCTTGCTCGACATGAGGGAAATAACATGGATATGTTTAAATGTTTATCCCCGTGGAGACTAACTCGACATGGAAACATTTGAACATGAAAATGCTTTTACATCCATAGAGACTCGCTCGACATGGCATGGATGGCAAAATCGGCCGACTCCGCTCCGAGGCCGACTCGGAGCAGAATCGGCCCATGCCGACCCGACTTGGGTTGGGGGGGGGGAACACCCGCCCACTCACGGGACTAGGTGTGCAATCTCTACTGCACGACTCAGCCCGACTCGGCACAACTCAGCCCGACTCCGGCCCGACTCGGGATCGACTGGGGCCGACCCAGCCACCCGACCCGACTCTGCCATCCTTGCGACATGGAGTTTAAACATAGTGATGTTTAAATATTTTATATCTATGGAGACTAACTCAACATGGAAAATATTTAGACATCGGAACACATGAACATGTTAAATATTTATATCCATGGAGACTAAAACCCGACATGAAAAATATTTAAACATTGGAGCACATGAACACAAGAACGTATGACATTTTTATCTCCATGGAGACTCGCTCAACATGGAGATATTAACATGTATATTTAGATTTTAAAACCCCTTATGTAAAATTTAGCTCGACATGGGGGAAGTTTACAGAAAGATTTTCAGTCGGAGGGGGACGACCTTGGCTTGCCAAGGGCGGGTACCTTCACGCCGAACACGAGCAAGATTTCTTTCAACTGGATCTCCTACTTTTAGAATCTCCACTTCAATTGACCATCAAAAGTCCCCCTTTTAGCCATTAGGCTACATGGGGTATTTATAGGGGTTCCTCCCCCTTTTACATGAAAGAGAGAGAGATAACCGGAGGGATCCCTCCGGTTAAAGAAGGATTTCCTTAACCGAAGGGAAGTCCCTCCGATTAAGAAAGAGATTCCTTAACCGGAGGGAGGTCCCTCCGATTAAGGGCCTCCCCGCTTTAACCGGGGAGACCCCTCTTGGAGAGGGGAAACCCCCTTCATCCTCTGATTTTTCCTATAAATATCCCCCCCCCCTGTCGGACACGGAAATTTTCATTGTTTTGTATTTTATATGATGTTTGAGTTTGATTTGATTTTTATTTATTTGTTTTGCCTTGCGGAGCATGCCAACCTGTCTAACAAACAGAAATTAGAATCCGCGCGGTGCGGAGAGAAAATTTTATGTCCAAAGAATGGACATGTGCGCCACTTTTAGTTTGGACTTATTTGTTATGCGATTTTTATTCATCAGGCGATTAGGGTAGCGTGTGCTGAACCCCCGTCTCCATCGATCGGAATCGATGTTTTGTTTACATCGGATTAAAACCTTTGATGTTATTTTACATCAGTTTTAACCGGAATACCATTGATAGCAAAGTCGAGAGATTATGCATTTTCTAGAAAATTGTAATGTGGTGTTTTCCCTTTTTTTATCGGACAAGATGGATTTTGATTTGAAAAGAAAGATTTGTTCCTTGAAGAAGGTATTTCATTTTTGAAAAGAAGGATATTTGTTTTGAGGAAAGGATTTCATTTCGAAGAGGTATGAATTTCTTTTAGGGATTTGAAATATAATTTGAGAAATGAGCGGGTGTATACCCGTGAATTCATTTGGTATTTGAGTATATTGTGAATTTGGACAGCGCTCCCGCATAGGTAGAATTACCGCGCGAATATATGAGCATGTATTTAATGGGCATATGATTGTATTATTTTAGGGGAGACCGGGAGAGCCCCCGTATGGATAGAGTTTCCCCATGAAATACGCGCATATGGATATGCTTTTGGGCAGAACCCCCGCTTAGGCAGAGTTTCCTTTAACAGACATATACATATGAACATATATGTTTGTGGATATATTTTCGGACAGAACCTCCGCTTAGGCAGAGTTTCCTTTAGAAAACATATACATATGAGCAAGATAGTTGTGAACACATGGATATGTTTTTAGGCAGAACCTTCGCTTGGACAGAGTTTCCTTTAGAAAACATATACTTATGAGCACATGGATATGTTTTCGGGCAGAACCTCTGTTTGGGCAGAGTTTACTTAGAAAACATATACATATGAGCACAAACACTCACCCATCCCGGAGTCTTGCTCGATGGGCGGAAAGAACATATGCATCTAAATGCCTATACCCATAGAGTCTTGCTCAATATGGAGGCATTTAGAGCACGAGAACAAAGATGTTTAAATACCTTATATCCATAGAGTCTTGCTCGATATGGAAGGCATTTAAACACCGAAGAACACGATTTAATTTTTTCCCCCACAGAGTCTTGCTCGATGGGGGGGTATGGGTTGCATTATGATTTTTTTTTTTTGAAAACCCTCTATGGAGACTAGCTCAGCATGGAGAGGGATTGAGGAGATGTCGATGCTGGACAGAGACGATCTCCCTTTCTTTTGCGCTTGCCGAGGGCGGATGCATTCACTCCGAGCGGGGAAGAAGAACGGATACCTTCACACCGAGCGGGGAGCCTTCAAAAGCAAGCTAGAATTTCGAGAGAGGGAGAGCTTTTTTGCCTTTTTTTATTTCCTTTTCAAGGAAGCCTCCAAAAAGAAGGATCCTTTGCCCCTAAGGGGCTACATGAATATTTATAGGGGTTTCTACCCCTTTTACATACGAGGGGATGGGGGATTTCAGCCCCTTAACCGATGGACAGTCCCATGGTTAAGGGGAAATTCCCCTTAACCAATGGGAAGTTCCATCGGTTAGGGGTCTAACCGATAAAACCCTCCATCGGTTAGGGGGAACTCCCCCTCCAACCGATGGATAGTCCCATCGGTTGGAGGAGAGAACCCCCCCCCCCCAACCGATGGTAGGTACCATTGGTTTGGAGGGAATCCTCCCTTAACCGTTCCCCCTTAACCGATGGTACGTTCCATCGGTTGGGGGGGTTTAAGCCCCTTAACCGATGGTATGTTCCATCGGTTGGGGGTTTAAATCCCTTAACATGGGGGTTTTGCCTATAAATAGGCCTCATATGTCCTTTTAGGGGAGTATTGGTGCTGCTAAAGCTCTGCCTTTTTCCTCGGAGATTTGTCGGCAAAGAGTTGGATTTGCAAGTGCTTGAAGCTTCGCTGCACACGCGTTCTTTGTACTTGTTCTTCCCACTCGATCTTATTGACCTTGTGCTGCCGGATTTCTTCCGCGACGTCTCCTCCTCGAAGCGGTGTTCTTCCTTGAACTTTGGCTTCACTGGAGAGGCTTGCTGCCGTCTTTAATAAATAAACTCCCTTCCTAACTTGAAAGGAATTTGAATCCAATATTACCTAAGCAACCATGGGGTCACTTCAAGCAATAATGACATTGTTTCATCTTTAAGTCACCTTTAAAAGGGATCCTATCCTTATTACTTAAGCAACTGGGAGGGCTACCTAAGTAACCATTGGCCCACTATAAATAGGCTTGAACACTTCTTCTGGTAGACATCCACCAAGAACTTTTCATGGTTCAACACCCCCCAAGCCTTGTCAGGGAGTGTTTGGATGCCGTGAGGACCCTTTCATTTCTTGGAGATCTCCCAACGACGAATTGCTTGAATTTGGGTTTTGCAAGTGCTTGGTGCTTCTTCTTGCAAGTGGTTTCTTTGGAGTTGTAATTTTCCTCGAACTTTTGGTCTTGTTGACCTCATGTCGTTGAAGACTCTTTAAAACTTGTCTTCTTCTTCGAAGCATTGCTCTTCCTGAACTTGTACTTCATTGAAGAATTTAATGTCGGTTTTCATAACAAGTATTTTTCTTAACTTGAAAAAAACCCAGACCCAATATTACCTAAGTAACCATTGGATCGATATAAATATCTTCCGGCATTCCTGTATGGATATCCATTGCAAATTTTCAGGATCCAACAAACATCTAATCATATACATATCAAATGTATGTCAAATATGATGTATAATACATACATCATGTCTATATGTGTTTATCTACTTATATAAATAAACATGTAAATTAATGTACACCATCATATTAGACATTAATTGTGTAGATACATACATGTGTATTAATTTATATATATGAAATGGTAGTTTAATGCATGTATTAGTTAATGCATACAAGAAAATAAAAATGTTGGCAAAATTGGCCAGATCTGCCTGGGATCCCCCGATATGGACCAATTTGGTCCGATTCCAGCCAATTCGGCCAGAATTTATACAATCTAGGTGGCTACCAATCGGCTACGAAATGGGCCAATCTCGATCCAGATCAGTCGATTCTGATCAGCAAACCATGGCAGAATTGGCCGATCCAGATCAGACTTGGTCGGTTCATGTTAGGATTGCCCAATGGCAACCTGATTCCAGGGGGTAGGGGCTGGGATTGGAGAAATTCTGACCTGATCAGCTGATATTGGCCAGGATCAGCCGGGATTCGCTGGGATCGGCTGATCCATTCAATTAAAACTAAAACTTCAAATTATTAGATTGGATTGGCCCATTCTGGCAAGAATTGGACCGAATCGGCTAGGATTGGCTGGAATCAGGTGGAACAGAATCGGCCCAGATCAGGCAGGATGGGATGATCTTCCCCAATCCAGCTTATCCTAGACAATCATCTGAATTCCAGCAGATCAGCTGATTTGGCCAATCCAGACCAGATTGGACTCGGATCTGCCAATTCTTCGGTTGATGTGAGTCAGCCTCCCATGGAAAGGAGAGAGAAAATGAGAGGGAGATCTTATGAGGAAGAAATGTGGAGAGAAAATGTCAGAGTTTCTTTTCCACTACACTGTGCTCCATAAAATCAAAGGGAAAGAAATGAGAAAACTTGAAGAAGAGGTCTCTCACTGGCGGCACAGCAAAGAAAACCGATTTGGAGCAGCATTCCAGAATGCGAGTTTATTTTCCTATAAGATTTCAGACAATGTTATATAATCTTGTGCATACAGAAAACGGATTTAGGTAGCTTTGTACAACCTTAATCAGTGGTTAGGTAGTGCTTCTTTTATCTATTTGACAGGAAAGTTTAACCTGAAAAAAAAAATGTGGGCCACTTTGATAACCTGATAAGCTATACTAAGAATAGGTAACCGGGTATAGCTTATCCCTCTCTAGTCACATTTTTTGTTTGAAAACCTCATTTTTTTATCTCTATTTATCCCTCATTTATGTAACTTTGACAATGGTAGAGATGAGGATAAGTATAGGATAAGTTGGTGTGCATTCCCATGTAGTGGAGGAGGTAACATAAATACCCCCATGTGTGGAGTCCGATGACTCCCATGTGTCTTGGCCTCTTGGGATCATGAAGGAACAATGAAATGATCACCACTACCCTCCACTGTACCCACTTTAATAGGGTGCATAACTTTTATCCCTACCCAGGAGCAGGGATAGTGTTATCCCTGGTTAACACCCCTTTATCCCTGGTATAGCTTAACTCAGTCTTCAATACACCTTTTTTAGTGACCAGGGGTGATAAATGGAAGATAAATCCTCTTATCTGGTTATGAAAGTAGCCCATATGCTCTAGTGTGATTGTTGTACTAAATCTCTCAATCCCTGCAAGTCGATCAATGGCCATGGTTTACAGCAGTGATGGCCCCAACGCTAGTCAAATGCCTGGTACAAACTAGTCCATGTTATATGTTAGTATGCAAAATCTACAGATAAAAGTTAAACCATAATGCAGTTTGTTTTCACTGCAGGAAGAGACAAGGTAGTTGGTATGCTTGTAAGCATTTAATTTGAGAACTTAACTGTGAAGATTATTGTCAAGTATTGATATCATTCTTTCAACTGAAAATATAATGCTGCCAAGCATCTGAGAAGAATTTTGGCCCACACCACTTGAATTTACAGTACACTGACTTGACAGCTGATGTAGAGCACAAAGAAGTGACTTGACTGAAGATATGTGCATCAAGGCCGAGCTTTCAAACAACTATGCATAAAACAAACTCCATCAGAACATCATTCTTAGAAATTGGGAAGAACTGAAGTGGCTTCTCTTCTACTAACCTGAGAATTCAGTGAAGAGAGAATATTGAAGTCTGTATACTGGCCAGATGATTCTCTTGTAATTCTTGGAACAGAAGCAGAGACTTCCTATGCAAGTTAAGGAAAATGTGAGAAATTTCTCGCATGCAACTATGAAAAACTTGGCACAAATCAAAATGGAAGCCTCATGATTAACAAGCACAAGAGTGCAAGGATATGCAAATTTGATGATAGAACTTCAGTAGTATTAACGTTAATCAATTACTGTAGAGTGTAGATGCATAGGATGTGCAAGAAAAATGGAGTAAGAATTAGGTGTTCTAGTGTATGACCTGGGTAGAAGCATGTGGTGAATGAATAGCTCGATCTAGAGTGGCAAGTGTCTCCAAGACCTACAAGATTGCAGAAACTTGAGATCATTACACTGACAAATAATAAAATATGCACGTATCTGTCAACATTACCAAAACCCAGGATGGACCAAGAACATTGTGCAAGCGATGTGAAACGTTGAAGAGAGTCCTCAATGCCTAAAACTCCAAATGGAACAGACATAGTGAGGTAACTCATTGAACTTTGGATGCACGATTGAAGACTTGATGAAGAATCTCCATAAGCAAAATAGCAAAGGTCGCACCTGCACGTTCTTTGGAGTAAGGATAATGCTGTCCCGCTGATCAATGGAAGTTTCAGACCTCTTTGAACTGGGGGACATCAGAGTACTTGAAGAATTCAAAAAAAGAACAAAAGTTAGTATTCTAATGCCCAATACGAGAGAAACAGCATTTATTAACAGAATGCTAAAAACACACAAAATGGCTACAAGGTAAAGTTTAAAAAGGTCTACGCTCAAAATTACACATCTGGATACCATAGATAACCTTTTTGAGAAATGCTCATCTACCGTCTCCTGGACGGCTAAGAAAGTTTACTGCCTAGGATGGCCTAGATGTTAGTAACTTAGTATCAGCCAAAATCGACAAGTTTTGGCCAGAACCGATCCAAAACCAGCCCAAAATGCTGTAGCAATTCCGAAATCATTTAAAAAAAATATTTTAATCAGTTTCGGCCGGTTCGACCAGTTTCGGACTGAAACCGGCCATTCTTAAGGCCGCCGAGACACCTGAAACCAGCCAAAACGAAACCAAATCGGTTTCGGATGCGGCCGAAACAGATACCGAAACTGATACTAACGTCCTTGCAGGATGGGATTGGTCCTTTCAGGTGGTGCATGGGTCCCAGCATAAAGTAGCATTAAATGCATTTCATCTCCCCTTAAAGTGAATTTGTTCCACTAAGCAAACTATTTGTTCCACTTACCAAACTATTTGTACCAATTTGTTCTACTTAGCAAATTAAGTGGAACAAATAGTTTGCTAAGTGGAACAAAATAGTTTGCTAAGAGGAACAAATTCACTTTATAGGGAGATGAAAAGCATTTAAAGCCTAAGTGGGACAAATAGTTTGCTAAATGGAACAAATTCACTTTATGAGGGATGACAGGCATTTAAGGCTACTTTATGATGGGACCCGTGCACCAACCAAAAGGACCAATTCCATCTTGGACGGTAAACTTTCTTAGCCGTCCAGGATGGGAGGTTAGCATTTCTCAACCTTTTTATGCTTATTTCAAGGTCAAGCATTCTATACTGCATTAGATAAAAATAGTTAAAGCAACTTCCCTCTTCTAGATCTAATTTTGGCACCATTTTCCCCTTTTCCATGTCCTCAGTTAGCCTTGTTAGCTTTTGTAGCTTTTGCAAAACAGAGAACAGTAATATTGGGATTGAACAGAAAGTTCTTCCTCGACTGGGTGGAGATATTTACTCAAACTACCCTGGGTTTGAGTCATATGTGATGTGAGTACCTTTTGGAGCAAACCCTACTCCACTGTCCAGATGTATTGCCTCCATGTACAGCTTGAGAAAGTCAGTAATACATTTGGGAGTTATCCGACAATATAATAAGTAATACTCTTCAGATGGTCAGCTGTGGGCAACCTTCCCAAGGTTATTTTGCAAAGGAAGTTTTTTTTTCCTGGGATTATGGAAGCCCTACAATTCCATCTGATAAGTCTTCCTAGTTGGATGTTCTAAACGGCACTGTAAGTCTGAAAAGAAAAGACACTCTGATTACCACCTCATATCCTTGTTTCAGTCCTCAGAGGGCAATGGATACTGGACCATTTTATTCATATATTTCTTTTTCCAATGAATTTTGTTGACCGCACAACCAATTTATTTCAAGTAAGTGTAGTATCAGATCAGGTAGTCAAGTGATGAAGAGGTGATTTGAAGCAGACAACTATACCAACATACATAAATTGGGAACTGTTCACATGCACACAATGCCAATTTTTCCAGCCTTTCACGAACATGAATGCACTGACTCTAAAGCAAAGATGCAGCCCCACCATATAAATTTTCAATGAATTATACTTTCACAAAGAATTTGAAATGCTCCAGTGAACTCCTTATTTGATCTTGAGGTTCTATTAGATCTGACTGCATGAAAGCACCTAACAAGGGGGCCAACTGGATCAGACCATTTCAGCCAAGTCATATCATCTCACAGTGGACCAAGCCACGATCCCCTTAGGATCAGAGGTCAAAGATTTGCTGATTTGAACTATGCCAAACAAACTCACGTGATCTTGTATGAGTCAATTAGGAAAACTGTGTATCCGATAAAACCGTTTTAAATACACTTGCATTATCTTGTCCATGTCAGTTTGAGATGGTCATCGCTTTGGTTTGGATCATGCATCTGCTATGTTACACATTTATCTTTGGCTATTGTACTGACTCATCACTCTTCTTTGGATCATGGGCTGTCAATGAAATTAGTGAATTACACTTACATCTGCCTTTACAGTGTTGTGGACGACGCGGAATTGGCATTAGAGAGAAAGACATGAGGATATTATTGTTTAAACGGCACATCGACGAATTTCATCGTAGTTGGTATCTTCTCTCTCGAGATAGATACGCAACATGCCGCCGCTACGTGCATACACACGTGCGTATATATTGCGGGTGTGCCAGTCTATCAAAATAGACAATTTGAAATTCGCTTAATGCGGGTATTTACTCGTCCATTTATTGGACAGTATTCATTCCGCGCGATTTCATCAGACGATTGGGGTATCGTGTGCTGGACCGTTCCCCGTTGACCGTAATCAACATTTATTTACATCGAGCATAACTCGAACACCTTTGATACCGTATAGTTGTAGCCTCGCTTTCTTCACACATAACATGACAGTACGTCGCTCCAGGAACACGACATGCTTCATTTTCTTCACAATTCACACCCCATATGGGGATTTGTTTTTAATATTCCCCTTTAATCCAAATTTGGTTTGGAAAAGGGGAAGACAAACTTGACGTTTATACCTTGGACTCTTTTTCTAGACACAAATACAATTTCCCAACATTTCTGGGTATAATTGCAATTTAAAGAAGTACATGATGAAAATATTTCATGAGAGTATTTTTCTTTCTCATGATACATGATATTTCTGAAACATGAGAACAATGACATTTACACCTTGGACCTTTCTTGCACACAAATGCAATTCCCCAACATTTCTGGGTATAACTGCAAATTTTAAAAAAAAAGGTACATGGCAGAAATATCCCATGAGAGTATTTTATTCCTCATGGTACATGGTTTTTTTTCTAAAATATGAGAGACATGACACCTTGGGGTTTATATAACACTTTTCTACCCCAAATTTACAATTTACAATTTATAAAGGAAGGGAGGACTTTCTTAAAAATATGCCAAGGGTTGAGGCCCTTTCATGGCACAGTCTTCTTCACCCGGAGCAGTGTTGAGGCAGCATGTCTTCCCAATTTGGGTGGCCTGGAGAGGTCTTCTTTGACTTGGGTGTGTCCACTCTTTGAAATTTCTGCAAATGGGCCAAGGAATTGGCCCAACTCAACTCTTCCTTCCACACTTAACAGGGCCCGCTTGGAGAGGTCTTCTTCTCCAGCCCGCAGATGGAGTTGGCCACTTACTCCTGGGAGAGGAAAAGCCAGTAGCCAGCAGTCCCTTAGCCTTTGTTTTCAGCCCGTAGAAACCCAGTTTTCAGCTAGCAGCCCCTTTTGTTTTTTTTTCTTAGCCAGCAGGTCATGCCCCAACCTTGGCCTCCCCCTCCCCTTTTATAGGAACCGGGTAGGGGGGGAAGGAAGGGGACCGGAGCCCCCTCCGGTCTGTGTAGGGGGGGGGGGGGGGGGGGGAGATCCGGAGCATCCCCCCCCCCTTCCGGTCTGTGTAGGGGGGGAGAACTGGAGCACCCCCCCCCTCCGGTTGGGACAGACCGGAAGGGGAGGAGGCTGGGGGGGATGCCTCCGGTTGGTCTGGACCGGAGGCACCCCACCTCCGGTTGCCCTGAGGTACCCCACCTCGGGGGGGTCCAACTGGAGGTGGGGGGGGGGGGGGGCATGGGCCTCTCTATAAAAGGAGAGGGAGGGGCCCTCATGCCCCAACTCCATCTCACGCACAAAAGAGGAGGATTTTTGCCATTTTTCTGGACTTCCAGGGATAGTTTTGCAAAGGGAATTTTCTTCTTGGATGGGAGAGTTGACATTTTATTTGTAAGAGAGATGATTTTTCTGATATTTTTATCGGATTCAAATGGAGGGTACTTCCTTATTTACATGTAATATCTTAAGTAAATGAAACTACAAATATAACATTTACTTAAATGATGTTCAGGTAAATAAGGTATCATAATTATCGTTGCTCTATATTGTAATATGAACATATGTGCAACTAGACTATGGATATACCCAAAATGTTCTATTATTATATGTTTTTTAATAATTTTCTCTGATTTTTTCCTTCCTTTTCACATTTTTTCTTCATTTTTTAACTTGGCCGATCTAGGATCGGCCAGATTCCCATGGAATCGGACAGATCCTGCGATCCGACCCGACTCGGATCGGGGTCGGCTGGGTCCGATCCAGCACTCCGATCCGACTCTGCCATCCATGCTTCGACTGGTCAAAAGTCGACGTTAGACTTCGACTGGTGAAGATTTGCACTTCAACTGGTAAAAGCCTTACACAGTAGTAAGAGCTTGTGAGAATCTTTTTTAACACTTCAAAAAATTTTAAATTTATGTTTGGCATTGATTTATTTGACTTTTATTCATTTACATGGACATGGTCTTATTTAGTTCATTTGACCTCCCCCACTAATTGCGGTTAGTGTTAATTATATTAGCACAAAGGCTGAATACCCTTAATTAGCCATCAGACAAACCTGTTGAAATAAAAGAACGTGACTCACATTTGCATGAAATGAATTGTGCATGAAGGGAAACACAGGTGCAAACATGCAATCTATTTTTTTTTTGGAATTTTTTGATATTTATTTCATTTTTGTATTGATTTTTAAATTCACCTTCTCATTTTTTGGTATTTTAAAATTATTGATTTCATTTATTTAACCATTTTCGTTATTTATTTATTTAAATTATGATTACGTGAATTAAATTAAGATTTTCATTTATTTAGTTGATTTAAATGGGAATTAACTTAAGGTGGATCAAAAATGATATAAGACATAACTTGTTTGTTGATTTTATGTTATTGAAAATTAAATAATAATGTTTGTGAAATATTTCGTTAATGTTGGTTGAAACTTGGTTGATTTTGATTAAGAAATCAAGTAGTGACGCATTTTAAATAAACGTGACGCTACTTGTAATTATCCATACAAAATGCAATTAAATTGACAAAATAAGCCCAATAGGCCCATTAAATATCGTGAACAAGATGGTCATTCATTAAGTCATGTAGTACAAGTCCGGCCCAATAAATAATTCAGGCCCAATAAGAAGTCTAGGCCCAATAAGGAATTTGAGGCCCAATAAGGAAGCCCAATAGACCTTTAATGTTTGAGAAAATTCCAATTGTGCCTTACACAATATTCTTTAGGGCTGCCTTGCAGTCCCTTTTTTCCCAGACCACCTTGCAGTCTTTCCCAGAGCCTTGCTCTGTGTTCAAAATCTACGAAATTCCTCCTCTGAGCCTGGGGCGCCCCATCTCCTTTTATAGGGGGTGGAGAAGACCCCTGTCCCGGCCATAAAACCTCGTCCCGGCCATAAACAGCGTACTTACCAAAAGCGTCGTCCCGGCCATTTGGATTTTTACACCTCTCCCCCTGATTCTTCATTTCTTTTCCCCCCTTTTAACTTTCATTTTTATTTTTATGCCCCTGGGCCATGGGAAAGCCACAGCGGGACTTGCCATTTTTTGGCTCCTTTCCCCTGCTTGGCCTTCGCGCTGAGAGGGGAACAGGGAGGCGGCGACGGCGATCTCTACTGGGGACTGCAGCGGCGGCAGCAGGAGAAGCAGGGCAGGGGGGCAGTGCCGGCCAGTCTCGCCGGCAGTGGCAGCGGCGGCGGCGGCTGCGGAGGCGGACGCCGGCGGCTCTGAGGGGGGCCGCGGGGGCTCCCTATTGCGGCGTGTTTGGGGGGGCGAAGCCCCTGGCAGGGGCGACCTGACCGGGGGTTTTCCCCCTCTCTTGGCAGTGGTGCGGCCGGACAGAAGGGAGGCGCGGGGGCGGACGCCGGCGGCCCTGCTGGAGAGTGCGGCGGCGACGGCTGGGGAAGCCGGGGGAGGCGGCGCCGGCGAGTCTTGCTGGAGGTTTCGGCGGTGGCGGCTGCGGAGGCGGACACCGGCGGCAGTGGAGGTGGGCGCCGGCGGTGCCTGGGGAAGCCGAGGGGGCTCCCTGTCGCGGCGTGTCTGGGGGGAACAGCCCCTTGCAGGGGCGACTCGAACGGGGGTGACCCCCACTTGCAACGGCGACAGGAGCAACAGGGGAGTCCCAGAAGGGCCCCCAGAAGGTACCCCCTCCCCTTTACTGCTCTTCTTCTTCTTCTTATCCCCTTCCGGATGTGGAGAATGCACAGGATGGGAGTCTCCTGCCATCTCTCATTTTTCTTTAATTTCCCGAAATAGGGTGCCATGGTATTTTCTGATATTTTTTTTTCTTTCAAATCCATGAACCCCCCCACAGTGGTCATCACTTTGGCCTAAGGCGTATACCCCGCTGGCCTGCCATTTGGTGTGAGGTTTTGGTTTTGATCCTCGGGTGTGTGTGCTATTATTTTGGGTTCAACAGAGCTTTACACAGTAGTCGATGTTGCACTTCGACTAGTAAGAGCCTTTCCATAGTCGATGTTGCACTTCTACTAGTCACTATCCGAAGTTAAAGGTTTGCACTGAAAGTTTCTATCGATTAAAGACCTTACCATGACTAATTGGTGTTGATATGTTTTTAAACACAATTGGTGAATTGTGTGGTCTATATTTATAATATGCATCGATTACTGACTCGTCTGCTCCGATTAGTGAACAAAATGTCTTTGGCGTCCAATGAAAATTCAAATGTACTTGTTTTATGACAGACAGAAAGCTTCTACCTAACTAGCAAGCAATCAACAGGTAATGTGGACTAGGTAACAGAGGTATGGGTAAAATGACATGTTTTACTTTTCTGTCTCACCATCCTCTTTCTTGCATTAAATTCTCTCAGTACAAAAGGAGAACTGAAGCATCCGTTAGACTCAAGGAGAGCAGAAAAAGAAGAAGAAGAGCAAAAGAAGAAGAAAAAGCTCCAACAATTATCTTCTCAATGGTCCTCTTCAACCACTCTATAAAGAGTTGAAGGGTTTGAAGATGAAAAAAACAATAGTAAGCAATCCTGAAATCTTTCTGAAAGTGTGTACATCCAGTGAGGAGCCTAAACAGCATACACACTTAAAGAAAAGAAAGAGCTTGAGCCTATTCAGAGAAGTGAAGAAGTGCCCAAGCAAAAATCTCTCCAAGCATTTAAGCTTTCTCTTTCTCGTCTCTCTCTGTGCAATATTGTAAATTTGGGGGAGAGTCTGTGAGCTTGAGAGCTAAGCTTCTTTAACTTTCATTTGCTCTAGGGCTGCTGTCGAGATCAAGGAAATTCCAATTCATCTTTTTTGAACTTGGTCTTGACAGCTTGTTCTTTCTTCCTTACGAAAGACAAGGGTGTTCCTCTTTGGTTGAAGAGAAGACCAGCAGTATGTTGGGTGTAGTGTCCGACTGTGGGACTATACACAGTGTTCATGTTCTCATTTTGAATGATGAGAACATGTATATCTAACTTAAAGTCTTGAATTGTCCAGTTTGGATAGTCTGTGAATGTTTGATCACATTTAGATGATTAATTACTATGTGTTTGTGTTTTTTGTTAAAAATTTTGGTTACATCTTCTCACGCCTCTCTAATATACCTTAATTAATTTTGATTATTTTTTTAACCACTTACTAGTAAGTGTTTAAGAAAATTTCTTAATCAATAAATATTTTGTGGTATATCGGAGAGGTGTGGGGAGATGCTGTCGGAATTTTGAGTAAATAACACATATTGTAATTAATCGTGTGATCAAACCTTCACAGATGAGTTAAAATGTGAAAATCTAAATAATATTTCCTTCCTATTTAAAATGGCAGAGATGGATGATGTGAGGAAATGGTTGGACCTTTTTTTTGTTAAACATGTTAAAGTTTTGTGTGTTAACATTTTCGCACAGAGAATATGTCTGAAGATCGTTTATGGATGTACCGTAGAGTAGTTGATAAGGTGGTCTCTGTGGAATTTAAAAATGGAATTGAGAGATTCATTCAGTTTGCATTGAGAAATCCTATTGAAGTTGTGGATTGTGAGAGTCATATTCGATGTCCTTGTGTAGTCTATAAGAACTTAAAGTGGCTTACAACATGGGATGTACAACGTCATTTTATAGAAAGGGGTTTGTTAAAGATTATACAAACTGGACATGTCATGGTGAAACATTGTGGCCCTACGAGCCTACCAATATTGGAAGTGGAAGTTCATATGTTAATATGGTCATAGATACTGCTAGTCCAGAATTCAATGTTGATGAGGAACATGTACACAGAAAACCAGTGGGTAGCTAGGTGTGTGACCGAGCTAGGGTCTATTCCACCAGGTTTGCTTCTGAGCGTGTAAAATAAGTGGGTTGTCTTCTTACCCGAGAAAGAGAAGAAGACCAGCAAAGGCTAGGTGTTGTATATCCTTGAGGGGATTATATCCCAGTTAAACCCCACGAGGTTGCTTAGGGACTGGATGTAGGACTTCCATTTGGAAAGGGTTGAACCAAGATAAATCTTGTGTCCTTTATGTGATTGTCCTATTGTTTGTTTTCTGCCTAATTCTCACAGCTAACTAATCACTTCTGCATCAAAGGTTTGTTTTTAGGTGTTAATTTTTGCAGACCCCCCCCCCCTCTTTTAGGTGATTGTAGCCTACTGCCGAGCGCCAACACTTATCACCCCCTAAAGTGGTAACAACAGGCCATTTTCCCCTTTCAAGAACCCCAAAAGATTGAGCCATCTGCCCTTGATCCTTCTGAAGTCCTAAAACCACTCGAGAGGCTAGAGGGTGAAACTTGCTTCCATGTCCCACCAGATAAGCTGAAGTGACCATCCATCCTATAGTTACACCTTTTTCATGTAATCTGCTTTTGCATATCCTCCAATGGGTAGTGGAAGTTTGCTCTTTGTTCTCTTATTAATCTCCATGCCTTTGAATATTAGCCAACTCATCCAGCATGTGGCTTGTGGAGCCATTCAATTTTTCCTGAATTAGGCAAAAGACATGTTGACTCAAGGTTGATCTGTCGTCATCTTCCTAGCATATGGACCTATCTCTCAAAGCTCCATATTCATTATATGCCACACAACCTGTGTACCAGTCGGGTTCATTAAAGTATTAAACTGCCTAAGCAAGAAGGATTCAACAGCCAAATAATCCAGCAATCAGATCTGAGTTTTTAGGTCCAAGAAATCATTGAATATGATCAACCTTGCTGAGTTTACCTTCTTGATTTTGATGATAACAAAACTATGTGTTTGGGGTTTCGAATGTGTTCTAAGTTTTGTGCACAATGATAGGATCAATATACTTGTTGAATTGGGAGCCCAAATATTGCAAAGGATAAGGATCGTTGGATGTATGAACTCGGTGTGCATGAGAACAAAAAAAGGTAAGAACAGAGCTTAGATTGATGCATGGTGGCTGCATAGATCAACAGATTTTTCCAGATGAAGATATGGCCAACTGTAAAGTCTATCGACCTAAGGAGTTGGCTGAACCAGTTTTCCAGAGCATTCTGATTATCTGTGCATTAGGTAGGTTGGCCAATCGTCGCAACCCACTGGTTTTCTAGTTCCAGAGCACTCTGATTCCAGTTCCGAGGTTTGTTATGAGCACGTGCCAAGCTTGTGCTCCAGCCCTGTCTAACCATACCCGTCTACCATTTAAGACATGTTTTCTTGCTCATGTGTGGCAGAGGATAAGGATCCCAACCCTTTCTAGAGAGTTCTCCATCTTCTCCACTTTGCTCTTGTGTTCTCACAGTTTCTACAAGGTTTTCTTGCAGAATTAAGGTTTATGGTACCGAGGAAGAAGCCGATTCTCACTGAAGCTTGATGGATATGTGTGGGGGCATTGAAAGGAGCTGTTCGGAGGTGTTTTCAATGGTAATTCGTGCTGTTTGAAGGTCTTGGTGACAGGGGGAGATATACCTCTGCTCATATTGCTTGGTTTTATGTTTTTTCATCTCGATATATTCCTGTAAGGGATGCAATGATTTGAAAAGACACTTGTGTGTGTGTGTGTGTGTGTTTGATGTGTGCAGCATCGTGTTAGGATGAACTATCTAGTACGTATGTTGTTGATGTCTCCATGCTCTTAGCATTGTGTGGGGACTTTCCCATGTGTTTGCAGATTTTATATCCACGTGTTTGTGTGTTTACGATATCATAGTATGTGGAATCCTCACCCACAGTGGGGGAGTGGATGTAGGTCAGATTGAGATCGAACCACCATAAATCTAGTCTCTTGATGTGATTGTTCCTTATTTTCTCCCTCCTTGGGATTGTGATTGGTTTGCTCCATTCCAACTATTGCGCTTTGCTTATCATTGTGGATTTATACTAAAACTGTGAACCCTCCCTAACCGATCCGAAAGAACGCGACCTTTGGGTACGTCCCATTCTCAACGTGACGGTCACCTACGACGCGTTCTCATTTTCGAAGTGTTTTAGTGGACTTGGTCTGCCAAACAGAGGAAGCTCTGTTCAGCCAAAGAGGAGTTTTCTGGCGGGGATACTTGGCGATTCGGCTCGAGAGTTGCTGTTTCGGCACCGTTTCCATGCGAGGAGGTTGTTCAGTGCATGGAGTCGCCAAATTTGTGTCGTTCTTCGCGTTCTTGGATAAGCATAGTTGTCAAGGCGACCAAGCGTAGTTGGGGTCTCGGATCGCCTAAGCGCTTAGGCGCCCGCCTAGGCGTTTAGGACGGAACCAAATATGAGTTGTTTTCAAGTGTCCCTCTTACATAATATTTATGTATCTATTAATATATATAATGATGAAAATTCAATAAAAAAAATCATAATATGACAGACATAAAGACAATGACATATCCATGGAAGGAAGAATCGCCGGGATCGAGCCAGAATCGCTCGATCCCGGATCGGATCGACCCCCCAAGGGTCGATTCCCCTTGAAGAACCCCAAAACCCCACATTTCCGGCTGGATCGACCCAACTCAGTAGGATCCGAGTTGGATCGCTCGAGTCGAACCGGGATCGATCGATCCCGGCTCGATTCAGTCGATCCGACCGGGCTCAGTTCAAATTTGAACTTAAGGCGCCGGATCGACCCTTATCGGGTCGAATCGATCGATCCGGCGTCGATCCGACCCGATAAGGGTCGATCCCGATCGATCCGCGGTCGATCCCCCTTATTTCGGCCCCTTCCCACCCGAGGACACCAAAAGATGTAGGTTTTGGTGTCCTAGGAAGGAAGGAAGGTGCTCCCCCTCCCCCCCCCCAGCTCGGGCTGCCTCCTCCACCGCCGCCGCCGGCCTCCTCCACCGCCGCCGGCCTCCTCCCCAGCCGGCTCCTCCTCCTCCTCTTCTTCTTCTTGCTCTTCTTCTTCTTCCTCTTCTCCTTCCTCTTCTACTTTTTCTTCTAAACCCTATCTTCTCTTTCAAGTTTGAAAGAGGTTAGAAGGAGCACATCCAAGGGAGATCATCTTGAGTAGATCTCAAGAGATCTTACTCAAGCAAGGAAGAAGTTGTTCTTCTTAAGGTATATTTCATTTTTTAATTTCGAAATTCAGTTATAAATTTGAAAAAAATGAAAACACATGTACACATGTTTAATCTTCTTATATCTTCTTATTCTTCCCTTACATTTTCTCAATTAGACAAAATCTCCAAATTTCACCCTAATTGGCTAATTAGGGTTGATATTTGGGGCTTATGTTGCATTAGCACAATTAGAGATCAATTAAGTGTTTCAATCACTTAATTGACTTAATCATGCCTTTGTTTGATAATGTAACTATTTAATTTCAGGAAATTAGAGAAAATCTTCAAATTTCATCCTAATTAGGGTTTGAAAATTGGGGCTTTTGTTGTATTAGCACAATTAGAGATCAATTAAGTGTTCCAATCACTTAATTGACTTAATCATGCCTTTCTATGATAATGGAACTATTTCATTTCGGGAAATTAGAGAAAATCTCTAAATTTCACCCTAATTAGGGTTAATATTAGATGTAATTATGTTTATAATTGTATACTTACACATGAATGTGTTTGTATTCTTAATTTGTTATAGGATTAGCAAGTATGGCTGATGAGGGACACGAGGAAGAGCAACCACAAGTAGACATTGGATGGAAACACAGTGTCCTTATTGATGCTGCCTCTAAGAGAGTGCGGTGTAACCATTGTGGTAAGGAAATGAATGGAGGTGTATACCGCCTAAAACAACACATTGCAGGCATTGGAACAAATGTAGTAAAATGCAAGCATTGTCCACGGGAGTTAGTGAATGAGATGAAAGACTACATGGCTGGAAGACAACAACAAAGAGGCATACGTATTCAACATCAACAAGAACTGCATGAAGAGATTTCTGGGAAGGGAAAAAGTAAGGCAGCTACAAGAACTGTTGATGTTGAGGACTCAGATGATACAGATTATGAGGATCTCTCACCTAATGAGAGAGAATGGCGAGAAGGACTACGGCAGAGTCGGTGTGCTGCCATGTTGGAAAGTGACATGCGGAGGTTCCATAGTACAAGAGAAGGATCATCATCAGGGGCTAGTGTCACACGGCCACCGGCACCACCTATCAGGGAGGTGGTTCAATGAGGGAACGGGACCAACTAGTGGGTTGACACATTTTGGAAAGGAATCTTCATCAAAACACCTGGCATAAAGCATGCATGAAAGGGTAAAGGCCACAGCTGCTTCCGCTAAACATGCAGTTAAAAACATTGTAAAATGGTTTTTGCATGCAGGGGTCCCAGCCCATACAGCATCTAGTCCTTATTCCAAACGATGATAGATTCAGTTGGTGAGGCAGGTCCAGGTTGAAAGCTCCTACACCAAAGGAGATTATGGCAAATATCTTGAAGAGGAATTGACTGAGATAAAGATTGGGTGGCGTCATTCAAAGATATATGGATAGCAAGAGGTTGTACTCTTATGTGTGATGGATGGACGGAACAACAAGAAGGTCCATGATTAACTTTCTTGTATATTGCAGTGAGGGTACAGTGTTCATGAAATGTAGATGCAAGTGGGCAAATAAAAATGCAGATTACTTGATTAGGCTCATGGATGAGATGATTGATGAAATTGGCGAGGAACATGTAGTCCAAGTTGTCACTGATAATGAACCAAGTTACAAGGCAGCTGGAAGAAAATTGATGGCAAAACGACATCATCTTTATTGGGTCCCTTGTGCAGCCCACTCCTTAGACTTGATGATGGAGGATATTGGCAAAGATAAACATGTGCATGACTTGGTGTCCAAGTCGCAAATGATTACTACTTTTATTTATGGACACAATAGAATCTTACATATGATGAGAGAGTGCACAGATGGACATGACATAATTCGTCCTGGCCCAACAAGATTTGCCTCACAATTTATTGCATTGGAGAGTCTGCATCAGTTTAGACATGAGTTGGGCACTCTCATACACAGTTCCGAGTACTTGGCACATGTGGCTACATTGAGAGAGGAATCCAGAGATGTGGCACATGAGATTTCTTGCTTGGTCAGTGACCATCGTTTTTGGGAGAGAATCCACTATTATTTGAAGCTAATAGAGCCTCTAGTACAAGTGCTGAGGATGGTTGATGGAGAAGACAAGAATGACATGGGTTACTTATATGAGGCTATGGATAAAGCCAAGGAAGGTTGAGAGAGAAGCATCCGCAGGCATATCAAAAATGGTGGGAGAATATTGATGCAAGATGGGAGTCCACACTCCACCACGATTTACATGCAGCAGGTAAATGTATTATATCTTATTGTGCATATTTCTTATTAGCATGAGTTGAATTTCTAACTTACTACACATGTTTGTACATATAGGTATTTCTTTAACCCTAGGCATCAATATAGTGATTCCCCTCACAATGATGGTGAGGTGCTCCAGGGGACAATCAATGTCATCGGGAGATTATCTAGGAGCATGGACGAAAGAATAGATGCTATGATAGAGGTACGGCCAAGTTAAAAACTTCATTCCATTTTCATGTATTCAATATACTTTTGGAGTTACACTTAGCAACTGTATTATACTGTAGATGGACAGATTTAAACTGAAGTTGACATCTACAGAGATTATGATGTTAAAGAAGCAGTGACCAGAATGGGTCCAGGTAAGAACCTTCAGACTTAAGCTCATGCTTACTTCATAAACAAAATGACAAATCACTTGTATTTGTGCTAATTCATTGTATTTTTTTTGTAGGTGAGGGGGGTATGTTAGACTACAAGACTGGTCAAAGAAGTCCACTTGCAAGGATTGCTATTAGAGTACTCAGTCAGACCACTTCATCTAGCAGTGGGAGAGAAATTGGAGCACTTTCTCACTTATTCACACAAAAGTGAGGAACAGGTTGAGTGCAACTAGGCTAGAGAAATTGGTCTATTGCCACTACAATATGAGGTTGAAGCTGAAATGCTAAAGATAGACAAAAGAAGAGCGGGGCAAGGCTAATGACTTTTGCAGGTAGTCATTGGGAGCAACGTTTTGCAGAGAGGGAAGCATTATCATCTCAAATTGATGTTGATGAGTATTGATGAGGAACACCACTAAATGCATGGGTGGAAACAAGACAGGAAAGGATGTTCCAGAATTTGACCCTCGCGATTGCTCATGGGCGGAAGGAGAATGGATGGAGTAGAGGCTCGAGATCCAGAGCTTAGGGTAAGTGAGGACCAACCTCTCACCCTCGGTCCTCTCTTCTCTCAGCCACGACACTCAGCTATCTTGCCAGAGACATCTAGAGTGCCTCCCACTTAGCCTGCATTAAGAAAAGCTGCAACACAAAAAGAGAAGAGTTCAAAAGTCATAGAGCTAGAAAAAGAGACATATACCAGGCAAAAAAAGAGGAAAGTGCAGCAACCAATTCGTAGTGATGACACCACACAAGATCCAAATGATGATGATGATGATGATGATGATGGGGCTGCCACTGGGGCCACAGGAGTTGGCCAGGGATATGCAGGAGCAGGATATACTGGGGCCACAGGTGTAGGGCTTACTGAAAGTTATGTACCAGAAACAGAACATCAGGGAGGCGGAGGAGAAGGACAAGGGCATGGACAAGGGGGATATGAAGGACAACAACATCATGCAGCCTATGAATGGCCACCTTGGGAGCCAAACTATAGTTCAGGGTCTACTCATATACCTGCATTTCAGCCTCCCATTTTTACCGTACTCAGATATTAGTAGCTCACCTTATGGAGTACAAGGAGGATGGAGACCTTGGCCTTCACAAGAACAAGAGCCTAGTGGCCCTAGTGAAGCAACAAGTACATACAAACCGCTTGGTATATGGTGTCCAGCTCCATCACAATCTGGAGAAAGCTCAAGTCAACAATTTACACCAAGAGGGATTCAAATGGGTATGCATGATTTAGCAAATTCTCTTTGGTTATAGCTACCAAAACCCAAATGATGATGGCTCATCTATGTCTAGAAGTGGATGGAAAGATTATTAATCTTCTATCAAATGTAAGTACATGTACAATGTCTAAATTTCATGTTTTATGTACTATGAATGCATGTATAATTGATTTTGATGCAAATCTTAGTTCTTTCAATATCAGATTTTTTCTGTTTTTCCTGATTTTTTTCTGATTTTCCTGATTTTTCCTGAATTTTCCTGCATTTTTCCAAAAAAAATAAACATTTTATAGTCTGGCCGAGCCAGATCGGCAGACTTCCCTGGGATCCGCCGATCCGATCCAGGATCGGATCGACCAGGGTCGATCCCGATCCTGCCTTCCATGGACATATCATAATATGGCAGATATATTATTAAAATAATACATAAATTTGAGAAATTTATATAATAGCTATGTATCATAAAAAAATACTTGCAAAAAATAAAATGTCACAACAAAAAAATCAAAATTATATGAAAGCAACAAAAATTAAACTACAAGTAAACAAACTCACATTATATATCATAAAGTCATAAAAAATTTAAATTGATATCTTCAAATAAATAAGCACACTAAATAAGAAACAAGAAGTGCAAATATTATCTATCATCCGAAGACTAATTTCCAACTTTAAAACAAATCAGTAAATACACATACATGTAAATATGTTAAATAAAAATAAGAAGTGCAATATCTTTAACACACTAAAAACAAGTAAAAATTAAATGAGTTCATTACATAATCTCACAAATATGTCTAAAAATTGAAAAACAAACTAGAAAATGACAAGTCTCATGTTGGTTGGTGGTGATAGTTTAAGTTTGACCAGATCCTGAGAGATCTCAAGCAGACTAAGCGCTGTCAGTAGGAGAGCGGCTCCTTGGAGAAGTCACATGCATGTTGACTTTTTTACCGGACTTGGATTTTTAGTGTTCCATATATCTATTTGAATTATCAAATTTTAGATAGGTTAAATTATGAGAGATTAGAAAGTTAGTATTTCGCTAAAATCACCGAAATCGTGATTTCTTCTTCGATGGGAGAGTTGATTTTTTTTTGCAAGAGATATGATTTTTTTGATATTTTTATTGGATTCAATGGGGGGTACTTCCTTATTTACATGTAATTCTTAAGTAATTGAAACAACAAATTATAACATTTACTTAAATGATATTCAGGTAAATAAGATGTTTCCTGAAATCAGCCTGGACTCAGCCTTGAAAACCGACCTGAATCTGCTGTCTAAACAGGTCTAGGGGCGCCCAAGCGCCCCTGGCGTGCGCCTGTTGACACGGGGGAAATTTCCACTCTTTCTTCGACCACATCACTTCGTCGGGGAGCCGTTTCATTTTTTTTATTTTTTTCGTTTGGTGTTTCGGGGTATTCATTCGTTTCCCATATTTTTATATTTTTGGTATTTGTGGGGAGTGCCAGCCTGTCTAGCAGACAGAAAAAGAGTCCGCACGATGCGGAAGAAGAATTTTGGTGTCCGGAGAACGGACGGGTATGGTGTCCGTGAAACGGACAAATAGTGTGTCCGTGAACGGACGGGTAGTGTCCGCGAACGAACGGGTGGTGTCCGCGAACGGACGGGTGCGCCGTTTTTTAATCTGAACTCCTTGAGTCCCTGTTGAACCGCAAAAAGGCATGATAAACAGCTACCAAAGAGGTACCCGGGAGGCCTGAAGATGTGTGGAGTTCCCACTAGAAAGAATTTCTGAATAGAAGATATGTGGAATGTCCAATAGAAGGACTTCCTGAATTTTTAAGGTGTGTGGAATATCCACTAGAAGGAATTTCTGAACTGAAGGAATTTCTGAACTATGAGGGATACCCAGCTGAAAAGAGCCCATGGATCTATTTATACTGATCCAAGTGGTTAAAAACCCCCTAGAAGATGTCTTGGAAGCAAAGTGATGCATGCCTTAAAACCAAGGTAATTCACACCTTAAAGACAGAAAATTCAGAAAGCAAAGCATTTGGTTCCTTGAAGACAAGGTAAAAGAAAGAGAAAAGACTTGAAGACAAAGCAACTTATGCCTTGAAGGCAAGGTAAAAGTGGGACTGAAGTCCCCTCCAAGCCAAGGGAGAAGCCTTATAAATACCATTGGCATTAAGCCCTCCAGAAAAGACCAAAGTTCATAATAGAATGACACTCCACACAAATTGGTGTACGGAAGAAATCCGGCAGTATGAGGTCCATGAAGACCAAGCATGAAGTACAAGTACAAGTACAAGTACAAGCACAAGAACAAGCCGGCGACAGAAGCTCCGAGGATGCAAATGCAACTTTTCACAGGGCGAAACTCCGAGCAAAGGGGAGCGGGATTTCAACAAACCAGTCCCCCTAAATGAGCCCCTACCTATTTATAGGCCATCCTCCCCCCCATTTTAAAAAACACCTTAGGTGTAAGAGGAATGGGGGGAAGAGAGGGCGGTTGAGGGGAGGCCCCCCCCTCAACTTCTGAAACATGAAAACGGTGGGGGGGTGCTCCCCCCCAACCGGTTTTATGTAAATCAGGTTGAAGGGGAGGCCCCCTCCAACCTTTTAATATAAAACCGGTTGGGGGGACTCCCCCTCCAACCGGTTTTATAAAAAAAAAAAAACAGAAAAAACAGGTTGGAGGGGACCCCCCTCCAACCTGTTTAAAGTAAAACCGGTGGGGGTGCTCCCCTCCAACGGTTTTACATGAAAACAGGTTGAGGGGAACTATCCCCAACTGTTTTATGTAAATCAGGTTGGGGGGTGACCACACCCCAACCTGTTTTATATAAAACAGGTTGGAGGGGGACCCCCCCAACCGGTTTAATATTAAATAGGTTGGGGGGTGTTCACACCCCAACCTGTTAATGTTAAATAGGTTGGGGGTGTCCCCCCCAACCGAAATGGGGGTCTCCCCCTCCTTCTCCTGTTTATGCAGGGAGGGGAGGAGAGGCCAGCCCCCTATAAAAGGGGAGGCACCCCCTTCATCTGAAGAGGCCGGCCAAGCCCCATAAACCCCCCTACATGCTGTGAAAAACCAGTCCCCAAATCCTTGTAAACCAGTCCCCCAAAAATCCCTGCTGGTTGGCAATCCCCAAGCCTTGTAAACCAGTCCCAAAACCTTGTAAAACAGTCCCTCCAAGCCTGTAAGGCGGTTCTGAAATTTTCACAAATATTGCAAATCTTCTTTTCTCCCGATCTCCTTCCATCCGTTCTTCCAATTCTTTGGTTTGACGTGAAGGTATTGGTTTATTCCTTGTTCAATATGAAGTGAGGAGTGCCCGATAACGTGGAAAAGAGCGAGAGATCGCCATCGTATACGGCTCCGACATCTCCCTCACGCCACATCCCCACATCGAGCAAGTCTCTGTGGGGGATTCAGGGGTTTAAATACCGTCCATATCGAGCAAGTCTCTATGGACATATGGTATTTAAACCCTTTGTTCTCTCTCTCTCGGTATATTTATACCCCACATCGAGCAAGTCTCTGTGGGGGATTCAGGGGTTTAAATACTGTCCATATCGAGCAAGTCTCTATGGACATATGGTATTTAAACACCCTTTGTTCTCTCTCTCTTGGTATATTTATACCCCACATCGAGCAAGTCTCTGTGGGGGATTCAGGGGTTTAAATACCGTCCATATCGAGCAAGTCTCTATGGACATATGGTATTTAAACACCCTTTGTTCTCTCTCTCTCGGTATATTTATACCCCACATCGAGCAAGTCTCTGTGGGGGATCGGGCGGGGTTTTAAATACTGTCCATATCGAGCAAGTCTCTATGGACATATGTTTTAACACCCTTGTTCTCTCTCTCTCGGTATATTTATACCTCACATCGAGCAAGTCTCTGTGGGGGATTCAGGGGTTTAATACGTCCATATCGAGCAAGTCTCTATGGACATATGGTGTTTAAACACCCTTGTTCTCTCTCTCTTGTATATTTTATACCCCACGCGAGCAAGTCTCTGTGGTTTTAAATACCCTGAATGTTTGTGCTCTAAATGCCTCCATATCGAGCAAGACTCTATGGGTACGGACATTTAGATGCCTTGTACTCATAGTATATGTTCCTTTGAGGAGACTTGCTCAAGCAGGGATTCTGCTCAAGCATATCTGTATAATCATAATCTCATGCTTATATGCATATGTTTTCTTGAGGAAACTCTGTCTAAACAGAATTCTCCTCAAATACATACTCATATAATTGTGAGTCTATGTTCATACGGATATGAATCCTGAGTTGAACTCTGCCTATGCAGGGGTTCTACGAGAATATATCCATATAAGTACAATCATATGTATATATTTCCTTAAGGACTCTCCGTTAAAACGGAAATTCCGTCCTAAAAATTACTCGTATGTTCTTAACTATGTGTTTATATGCATGCTTCAACTAATATTTGTCTCTGAAAATGAGTATATACTCAAAAAATAATTCGCTAACACGGGCATGTTCCCGCCCATGGCAAGCTATATGGCTAGTTCCACAAAGGAAATTCATACTCTTTTCAAAAAGATAACCCTATTTTTCAAACTTGGACTCATTCTGTTCAAAATAAACAAACCAAAATATTGTCTTGAAATTTCTTACAGATGCATACATTCTCGCCCACGCTATGAAATGGTATCGGGTTGAAGCAGGTGTTAATACGACGCCTAAGGCTTTTAACTCGATGTAAATACAACATCGATTCGATCGATGGAGACAGGGGTCCAGCACACGCCACCCCAATCGCCGATGATTAAAAGGCACGGAATCAAAGAAGTTCAGATCAAACACGGCGCACCCATCCGTTTCACGGATATATAAAAAATTCTTTCTCTGCATTGCGCAGACCCTTACTTCTGCCTGGTAGGCAGGCTGGCATGCCCCGCAACACAATGTCAAAAACATGATAAATGAAACGAACCTCCCCATACAATAATGGGGAGGGGATGAAAGAAAAGAAGGAAGAAAAAAATTCTCGTGTCCACAGGGCCCATGTCTATTCTCATCAGGTGATTAGGGTAGCATATGCTGGACCTCTGTCTCCATCGATCGGAATCGATGTTACATTTACATCGAGTTAAGACTCTCGGTATTATTTAATACGGTTTTAACCCGAATACCATTCATAGCAAAAGGATGAGAAAAATATGGTGCTTTTAGAAATCCTGATCATGACATGTTTTTCTTTCTTTCTTTTAATTATTTTAAAATTTTTGCTTTGGATATTTCATTTTTGAAATGACGCCTTTTAGGAGTCCAAAGTTTGATTTTGAAAAGGGGAACTGGTATATGCCCATGGACCTATTTGAGGTCTTTCCTTTTTGCAAAAGGATTGATTAGACATTTTTATTTGGTAAACATGAGGATTATTATTATGAACGGATATATACCCGTGAATTTTGATTTGAACTTGGGGATGTTATAACCCAGAGACACTTCCGGAAGGATTACTGTGTTGAGGTTCTTTCACAGTGCCATTTTTTGAGCA
Source organism: Colocasia esculenta (assembly GCA_014218235.1). Taxonomy (NCBI): domain Eukaryota; kingdom Viridiplantae; phylum Streptophyta; class Magnoliopsida; order Alismatales; family Araceae; genus Colocasia; species Colocasia esculenta. The sequence goes on from CM024757.1 coordinate 164,626,247, forward strand.
AAGTTCGAGTTGGGGAGGAACATGCGGGTATGATTTCTGGAGAACATATGTATCTCCAGAAGGTCATATTGTATTTCTGTGTCCATTTTCACATAGTATCACAGTTCTTGTCTTATTCCCTTTTTTCTTTGGATGTGTGTATATTATCGCAATCCTTTTGAATATGTGAGTATATCCTGATGAGCCCCTGCTTAGGCGGGGTGTCCTTGTAGAGGTGTATTTATATGGGCGTATGCTTATATCCATGTGTCCTCGGGAGAAACTTTGCCCGAAGGGTTTTGCCCTAAGAAGGTACATGTATATAAACACAAATTTGCATTTTATGAATATATCCTCAAACGGTATCTCTATTTGAGCAGAGTATCCGATAGAAAGGTGCCCCCGTATGAACGGAGTCCCTTTGAGAAACATATACACAATGAGGCATATTTGTGGTTATATAAATATGTTCTCGGGCGGAGTCTTTATTTGGGCAGAGATTCCACTAAAAATACATCTATATAAACATGAAGTTTGTGATGATACGGATATGAGTTTAGAGGGAACTTTGTCCGGGCAGGATTCCTCCTAAGAGACATACGCGTATAGGCACAAATTTGTGATTTTATGGATATATTCTTAGGGGAGTCTCCATTTAGGTGGAGTTTCCCCTAAGGAACATATACATAAGAACATAAATTTGTGAATATACGAATATGTTCTTGGGCAGAACCTCTGCTTGGACAGAGTTTCCTCTAAGAAACATATACATATAACACGAGGTTGTATTTATATAGATACGTCCCCTGAGAGAGGTTTTTGCCTGGGCAAGATTCTCCTTAAGGGACATATTTGTATAATTACAAATTTGTAATCTTTATATATGTATTCTTGGACGGAATCTCCACTTGGGCAGAGTTTCGTCTTAAGAAACATATATATAAGAACACAAATTTGTGAATATACGAGTATGTCCTTGGGCAGAACCTCCGCTTGGGCAGAGTCTCCTCAAGAAAACATATACATATAAGCACAAAATCCACCATCCCAGAGACTTGCTCAATGGGCGGGGAGAACATGGGTATTTAAATACCATGTGTCCATAGAGACTTGCTCGATATGAACGGTATTTAAACCCCGGGAATATCACCCCACAGAGACTTGCTCGATGTGGGGGATGGGGATTAAGAAGGAATGTCGATGACGATTACGCCGACAACTCTCCTCTCCGCGCCTGGCCTATCGGGCTAAAGAAGGGGGATTTGTACCTTCGCACACCAAGCAAGGGGGATTGGAGAATGAGAGAGGGAATGAGCAAATGCTCTTTTCTATTTTTCTGGGTTTTTTCCAACAGGGCTTCGCCGGAGCAAAATGGAAGACCCCTCTTTCTTATGGAATAGGGGGGGTATTTATAGGGGTTTTGGCCCCTTTACATTGCGTGGGAGATGGGAGAGCCCACCGATGGTGACCTCATCATGAGGTCACCATCGGTTAGGGGCTGCCTAACCGATGGAGGGGGGGGGGGGGGAAATCTTCTATAAATACCCCCCACACCCCATTTCCAGGACTTGTTAGAGCCCGGAGGTGCTGCTGAAGTCCTGCTCTGTTTCCTTGGAGTTTTGCCCGATAGAAGACTACTGTGCAAAGCTTTGGAGTCCTCCCTCGAGCTTGTTCTTTGTACTTGTGCTTTATACTTGATCCTAAGACCTTGTGCTGCTGGATTTTTCCGTGCTTTGTACTTGAACCATACTTGAACGAAGGAGAGTTCTTCCTTGGACTTCATTTTAACTGGAAGACCGGGCACTATTTTAAAGGCCATAACTTCCCTTTTGAAAATGGAGACGGTTCTCCGAATAAATTTATAATCTAAGTAACCTGACAGTCACTTTAAATCACAATTTACTCAGCCTTCTTTCTGAGTAGGCCGTCCAGCTGATTAACTTCTTAGACCACTATAAAGTGGATCATCTCTGCTTTGCATAGTAGGTATCTGTTACAATTTTACCTTGCAACAAATGCCCCCCACGGGACACGTGTCGGAATGAACAAGTGACGGCACGCGGCCCGTGTGAATTCTTGCTTTGCATTCCGAAGTATCTCTGTGTTGCTCTCGGATTTTGCTTAGCTGGGCTTAGCATCCTTATTCATTTTTCTCATTTTCTTCTGCCTGCACTTTTTCTTTTCAGGCTTTTGACCATGCCTTTCAAAAAGAACTACTTGGGTCGTGAACCGTGACCGTCATAGTCAGAAGACCCGTGACGAGGTCGTTCTAAAAGGAATTATGATGCCTGCCCTGGCGAGGCCCCGTATTACTGAAGCCAACTTATCCTTCCTGGATAGCGGTTACCGTGTAGTAGCAACCCTTGACCCAGAAGGCCTTCCATCGAATGGCTCAGTGGATTATTCTCGCATTTGTCGCCAAAAAGGGACTTATCATTATGTGCGAAAAGGAGGCTATCCAAGCCATTTCCCATCAATAAGGAATTATTCTCCTTTATCCAACAGTTCATCCCACCTAATATGCTTGACAATGATCCTTGTATTTTGGCCGAGAGAAGATATCTGGAATTTGCCATTTAAGGTTCCGGGATAGCCTCCTGGGTACCTGTGCCTTTTCCTATCCCAGTTTCCCTCTGGAATACATGGCTTTGAAGAGGATGCCAACGGCTGATAATCTTGGCCCTTTTAATCGTGACCTTGATTGTTATACTCGGTCACGGAAGATGTCCCCTGTCATTTGGAACTTGCAGAATCAACATACAACTGCGATGGAGATTAATGGCACCTATCTGATGCCTGGTGACTCTCGGTATGCTGCCGGAAGTCATGATATCCGATGTCTTTTGGATCGGATTATTGATTTCACTTCTCCCAGCTGGTATGGCCACTGGTCAGTTGTGCCTTCTCATATTTTCCGCTATGGGGCCACAGAATGGTTGACCGGCATTCTGCATCATTATGGTGAAATCTTGAAAAGATCTGGTATCTATGGAGCTGTTGAGGCAGCACTGTATGACTACCCTTGTTACACAGGTATTCTCCGAGGTTTGGTGGAGAGATTTAGCCCCCGATGGAATACTTTCGGGACGGCTGAGGGTGAAACTTCCATTGACTTATGGGGTTTTCACCAAATTTCAGGCCTGTCAATATCTGGGCTTCTTTATGAAGAAGTTGTATTAGACGACTTGCACAGCCATCGTAGTAATGGCTCTGGCCAATATTACTATCCATATAGCCTCCGTTTCCTGACAAAAGTATGGCAGGACCTGGCCCGTGTCGGGAAAAAAGATAGAGCATCCTTGTCTTCCTCGACTGTAAGAGTCAGTCAAAATGCCTGGCTTCGATATTTTTATAATGGGCCATTTTGCTTCTTCGAGAGTTTTTCAGTCGAGGGTCGCTGTTTAGAAGAATATCAACAGCTGGAAGTGAAGAAGCCTTCTCGAGGACGATTCATCTGTGCCCCGAAGGATATGGGTTGGAATCCTCGGCGGCTACCTGACCGCACTTATTTGGCCGCCTACTTAGTTTACTGGCTATCCAGTTTTGTGGTTCCCCATGGAGAAGAAGAATATATTCGGCCAGGCTTAATTTATCCTGCTTGTCTTCTGGCAGAGGGCCGTCAACTTGCTCTAGCCCCTGCGGCACTAGCAAATATATTTCATGGGTTGGGATCGTTGAGTTCACACCCCAGTCCTCGAGATCGGAAGGTGCAGCTATCCACCCATTATTTGAGTGCTTGGGCCGGCCTCTTGCTGCCTGGTCTGTGTCAAACAACTGATTTGCCTCGCCCATCAACTCCATTAATTTTACTGTTCCGGAATCGTCCAGCTGGAGATCCATTGACAGAGCTGATGAGTACTAGATTCAGTTTGTCTTTTTTGCCGAATAACGAGCAGGGGCTACTTCAATTTGGCAATGCATCCAGGGGAACCAGGCCTTTCTGCACCCAGACTTCCAATGGGACACAATATCATTTAGTAGGCAGCAATAGCTCCAGCCAGTCCATATATCAAGACTGGTTATGTTGTATTCGGCCCGGGGTATTGGTGTATCGCGTAGGGTCGACTCTTATCACTGAGCCTTATTATCCTTCGCGATTTGCCAGAAATTTTGGGTATGATCAATCTATCCCGCCATCTGCGGAATTTCCATTGTCACTTCGACTCCACCGCGGTCATGATGTTCATATGACGGCAGCAAGTTGGTGGAATTATTTCCGTCGTCCTGAAACAAGTTCAGCATGTGCCCTTCCTGCGCCGGGAATGACGGGACATATGGATATATTTTATGCCCGATGGTGGTTTGACCGGAGCGGTATTTTCCGACTCTCTCCTGGCAAGATAAGGGAGAGGGAGGATTCTCGGCTTATGAAGTATAACTTGCCCCCGATCTACATTGATGAGAAATATCTTGACCGGCACTTTTCCAGCATAGCAGCCTCATATAAGAAGCGTTATGATGCCAGTATGTCACATAATACCAAGGCTGAAAATGACAGGTATTATTATCAGGGGGAAATACCGCTCCTGGCACCCGTAGAGCTGTTTTGGACAAAAGCCCCAGTCACCAGCGATGATTCTCCATCATATTGCTGGTGGAGTCATTTATTATCCGACTGCGGTCATTCCCCCACATTCCTTTTGTCGACAAAGCTACCTCCAGAGAGCATTGGCCATCCTGGATGGACACGATGGGAAAGACATCTTATTAATGTAATTGGCAATATTGGGCCTTTGGAATATATTCCTCAACTGGAGAATGCCAAGACATTTCAAGATGTTCAGGATATCATGAAGAAAGTGGGGAAAGCTTGCAGCACCACCCTCCCTCAGCTGGTACCAAGGCCTTCATCAGAGTCAGCACGTATGCCACCCCTTTTTCCCCTCCCTTTTTTGTTTCTTCTTTTTTTTTTTTTGTCCCCCTTTTTTTTTATGGTGACCTCATCTTCCAGCTACTGCCGCTTTGAGGACTAACAGGGATAGGGGCGACGGGACTCGCCCTGACGCTCCTTCTTCCTCTAGAATAGAAGAGCCGAAAAGGCCAAAGAGGTTGTTTATGCCCTCTCGAGTGGTACACCCTTCTATCATTTCCCATCTTTCCTTTTTTCCCTTTATCATTAGTTCTCATATTGATTTCTTCCATACTTCCCCGTACTAGATGATGAGACTGATGAGGCGGGCACCAGTTCACCCCTTCCAGATGAGTGTGATTCTCCGCCTGAAAGTCTTTCCCCTTTTCATGGTGAAGAAAATGGAAGTACTCCACAGGCGGTTATGGACCTTTTGCCCGAAGAGGGGAATGATGGAGTTCCCTCTCATTTTGAGATTTCCGGGTTGGCAGAAGCAGATGTTGACTGCCCAGGCTTTACATATGCGGAACTGGGAGCTTCAGGGGAAGAGTATTCTTCTACCCCCGTTGAGGTCTATATTCCGAGACCTGTGGAGGAACCTCCTGTAGGGACAGCTTCTTTTGGTGAGCCCATTTTCTTAAATTCGTATAGAGTTTTTCATGACATATTTCTTTTCACGACGAATCCTTCTCCTTACTGTATTTGCTTTAAAAGGGGCAGAATTCTGTGATCAACTGTTCGGCTGGGGAACGACAATTCATATTCTGTCTCAGGGGCGAGCTTCTCCATCCCGAGTTGGGGGATTTCACTGAGCCCGTTTTTGGACTTCCCAGCTCAATCCGCCTTTCAAGTGGGCGACACAACAAGTGGAGGTGGAGGCCTTCACCAGGCAGATTCTACCTGTGACTTTCCAACCTTCCCATGTAGTGGGGAGCAACTTTATGCAAATTCGCCATATTTTTCCAGCTCCTTTCAAGATCCGTGTCCTGGACCATCCAATCTCGCTCAACCTTCAGAATCTGAGGCCGAGGAGGAAGGCGAAATTCCCGTATCAGGTGAAAAGGCGCCGAGCTTTGTGTCTTGCATCTTTGACTTGGTGTTTTACCAGCTTTGTCTTGCTAACAGCTTTTTTCTTGCTGCTGATTTCTTTTCTGGGGCAGACACTGTGCCGGATTCTGACGAGGGGAGCTCTCCGCCCTTGGAGGTTGGTGCTCCCCCTGAGCATGGTATAAGATGGCCCACAGGAGTGCAACCAGCCCCGTATTTTGCTGATGATGGCTGCTGGGAGTTCCTTGTTGGCCGAATAACGGCACTGGTGGATTCCACGGACCCAGCGCCTATTGAGGTTATTCGAGAGGCGCTGGAGCAACATACTGGATCTGCCTTTGGCATGGGAGTCCAGCAGGAGCGTTGGATGAATTTTATCAATGATGTCTGGAACAGGGTGTACACCTGTCAGGTCAAAACGACCTGGGCCCGACGGATTGAAGCTCTGGAGAGCGACACTGATGCCGGTGACCTCCGGGTTGCTGAAGTACGCAAGCGTCAGAAGACGCGCGAGCTGCGGATGGCCGCGAGAGAAAAGAGTATTGCTCGGCTGGAACGCGAGCTTGGCGAGGTCATATCTTGTCAGGCTCAAGATGCCAGAAGTGAAGTTGAAGTCCTGGAGGAGGGAGGTCCCCATGTTAGAGATGGAAACGTGTCTCGCCGGCCCAGATCTTCCAAAGCTAAGAAGGCAGAGCGGCTGCAGAAGAAGACACCCTCCTGCCTTTGTTTTCAACATAGCCTTTGTATATCAGGCTTGCTGTCTTGATTTGCTCTTTTGTATTGTATATAGTGTGTAACTATCAGTCGCCCTTTTACAAATTTGTAACATAGTGACTTATGACTTTATGAATATAAATATGAAGGACACGGAAATTCCTTCTTTCATTCTCTCTTTTTTCTTTTTTTCTTTTTTTTTTCTTTCTATTTTTTATTACCAGCCTTAGCGCCCTTTCGGGTTTTCACCAAGGCTGGTCCCCTTTAGTTTTTTCCAACGCGCCTTTTGGATTTTCACGTTGAGGGGTTATCCATTTTTACCTGAAGCGCCCTTTCGAGTTTTCACCTCAGCTGGATTTTTTTGATCTTTTTACCCTTAAGCATACAGTGGGCCGTATACTTAAGTCCATCGGGGTATCTCTATTTTTAACCCCCTTTTGTTTCTCTTTTTTTTTACCAAGGCTGTCGAGGACCCAACTGACTTGGATGGCTGAATGGCTAAAGGCTTGGTTGTGGAATGAGTGGTGGTTTCAGATGTGGTTTGAGATTTGAATCTGGCCAATGATTGGGAATTCGGATTTGAAATTTGGATTTGGATGTGGATTTGGGTTTGAATATGAGTAAGTTGGGTGACTTGGGTCACCTTTGTGGTATTTTAGATTTGGGTTTGAATATGAGTATGTTGGGTGACTTGGGTCACTTTGTGGTATTTTGGATTTGGGTTTGGACATGGATATGTTAGGTGACTTGGGTCACCTTTGTGGTATTTTGGATTTGGGTTTGGATATAGATATGAGATTTGGGTCTGATTTGGCCCTGGACTTGGTTTTGAATAGGTTTTGGAATGGCGTTTATTGTTTGGCTTTGGAATTTGAGTTTCGCCCCTTCTTGATGGCTTTGTGCCGGGAAAAGGGGTTTGCACTCGGATTTGAATGACTGGAGAGGAAGAAGCCTTCCTGCCTTTGTTTCACAGCACAATATTTGTATATTGGGCTTGTTGCCTTGATCTCCTTTCTATTTTATACGTGGTATCTGTCACCCTCTGTAAGTTTGTAATGTGGTGACTTGTAATGGAGAACTGAGAAATCCACTTTTTTTTTTTCATTTCATTTTTTTTTTCACATTACCAGCCTTAGCGCCCTTTCGGGTTTTCACCAAGACTGGCCCCCTTTAGCTTTTTCCAACGCGCCCTTTCGGGTTTTCACGTTGAGGGGTTATCCATTTTTGCCTGAAGCGCCCTCTCGGGTTTTCACCTCAGCTGGAATTTTTTGATCTTTTTACCCTTAAGTATACAAGGAGTCGTATACTCAAGTCCATCGGGGCATCTCTATTTTTTGCCCGCTCTTTTTTTCTTTTCTCTCTTTTTTTTTGAAAATTTGACTGGCTCAGATAATCAAAAGGGTGAGGGTCTGGTTCTGAAACGGGTGGTGAACTGGGATGGGATGGGTGGTGAGCTGGGATGGAATGGGTGGTGATGGCTTCTGAGCGTGAAGATTTTTTCGATTTTGGGTATTGTTATGGACTTTGGTATGGAGTTTGGGTTTGGATTTAGGGTTTTGGGTTTGAATTTGGCCCATCCTTGATGGCTTAGGGCAAAGATAAAGGATTTGCATTCGGATTCATATTGGAATTAGGATTGGGTTTATCCTTGGATTTGGATATAGACATGGGGTTTAGGTTATTTTAGTTTTGGTTTTGGTTTTGGATTTGACATAGCCTACCTTTATGGTTTGTTGGCTATGGTCATGATTTGGTTTTGACACAGCCTACCTTTGTGGTTTGTTGGCTATGGTTTTGGTATTTTGGATTTGACATAGCCTACCTTTTTTGGTTTGCTGGCTATGGTTTTGGTATGGTTTGACATAGCCTACCTTTTTGGTTTGCTGGCTATGGTTCGGGTATGGTTTTGACATAGCCTACCTTTTTGGTTTGCTGGCTATGGTTTTGATATTTGGATTTGACATAGCCTACCTTTTTGGTTTGCTGGCTATGGTTTTGGTATTTGGATTTGACATAGCCTACCTTTTTGGTTTGCTGGCTATGGTTTTAGTATTGGGATTTGGCATAGCCTACCTTTTTGGTTTGCTGGCTATGGTTTTGGTATTTGGATTTGGCATAGCCTACCTTTTTGGTTTGCTGGCTGTGGTTTTGGTATTTGGATTTGGCATAGCCTACCTTTTTGGTTTACTGGCTATGGTTTTGGTATTTGGATTTGACATAGCCTACCTTTTTGGTTTGCTGGCTATGGTTTTGGTGTTTGGATTTGGCATAGCCTACCTTTTTGGTTTACTGGCTATGGTTTTGGTATTTTGGATTTGACATTGTTTATCATTGTAGCTTGGAACCTCATTTGGCGGGATACGCAAAATAAGCCTCCATCTTTCATTGGATTTTCTTTTTTCGGGTTTATACATGGAATGCCCTTGGCTTCATGCTCAGTAGGGACTGACAAGTTCGGAGTATATGACGGGCAGGTGGAAGTTTGATTCCTCTGTCCCCATCTATGGCACATTTCATTTCATCTTCTTTAGGCTTCGAGCCCTTTGGGTGATTGGTTTTTTGTTTTGGTGGCTGGCCAGAGAATTCATATTCTGGCGCGTGATACAATTTCAGGTGTTTCCCGTTAAGCGGGGGAAAGGGCACATTACCTTTATGGTCAACTAGCCGATATGCGCCTCCTTCATATGCCAGAGTGACGATATATGGACCGAGCCAAATGGGTTGCAGTTTGCCACATGACTTTCCGGTCATTGCTTCTCTGCATTTGACCATGACAAGATCCCCTTGCTTAAAAGCTCTGGGTCTTGCTAATTTGTCGAATGCTCGAACCATTCTAGCCTGATATACTTGGAGAGACTTGTATGCTTCAAGGCGCCTTCCTTCTAGATTGGAAAGCTCCTCAAGTCTTCTTTCCATTTGATCTTGATCTTGATTTTGTAGTTCACCTTGGATTGCCACCCGATAGGATGCCATTTCAATTTCTATAGGGATCATTGCTTCAGCTCCATATACCAAGGAGAAGGGCGAACATCCGGTAGGGGTTTTATACACAGTTCGATAAGCCCACAAGGCTTCATGAACCTTTTCTCCCCATTCCCGCTTTCTGCTGCCGATTATCTTGGCAAGCAGCTTACAGAGGGTTTTGTTGAAGGCTTCTGCCAACCCATTCGCTTGTGGATTATATACTGAAGATGTTCTCCAGTCAATATGAAATTTTGCTGCCAAGGCATATATTGTTTTGTTTCTGAATTGTGACCCATTATCAGATATGATCCTGTGAGGAGTCCCAAATCTGTATATTATGTTTTGCTTGACAAATTTGGCGACTGATTCTCCGGTTACCTCCCTTAATGGGATAGCTTCAGCCCACCGAGAGAAGTAATCTGTAGCAGCCAGTATGAACTTGTGGCCTTGAGATGAGGGTGGGAATGGCCCCACAATATCCATACCCCATTCGGCGAACGGCCAGGTTGGCGCAATGGGATGTAATACATTTGGTGATTTCCTCGGTACAGGGCCAAATACTTGACACTGATGACATGTACAAGCATATTGGATGCAATCTGCATTCATAGTAGGCCAGTAGAAGCCTTTTAACTTAATATTGATTTTCATCTTTTCCCCCGTCTGATGTGCACCGCACAGTCCAGAGTGAACTTCTTTCATGATGATTTTGGATTCTTTAGGGGATAAGCATCTGAGGAGGACTGGTCCTTTCTTTTCATGGACCAGCCTATATAATTGATCTGCTATTATTTGATACGATGTAGCCCTGCGTAAGAGCTGAATTCTTTGTGCTCGATCAGGAGGTAGCCAACCTTTCTTGATTTTAATAAGCGGCTCGCGCCAATCTTCAGATTCATTTGTTGTATCTAGCTCTGTATTATATATTTCCTCAACTGTGATGTTAGACTCAACGTCAAGGATACTGGGCATGAGCCTTCTGTGGCGGACACTTATGTCCAATTCCCCTTCAGGAGGCAATTTTATAGCAGAGGCCAAATTGGCTAAAGCATCAGCCTGAGAATTTTCACTTCTCGGCACATAAGATATGTCGAAGAAGTTGAATTTTTCTTTGAGCTTCATAACAGTGGTATAGTATGGAAGCAATTGTGGTTTACGGACTTCATACTGGCCCAATATTTGTCGGATGACCAGCTGTGAGTCACCATAAACTTGTATGCCTTTCATTCCCATTTCGAGAGCCAACTGGAGTCCAATAATTAGAGCTTCATATTCAGCTTCATTATTTGTGAGTGGCATCATAAGAGCACAAGAGTTATATAAGATCCCCCCATGTGGAGTGACTAAAACAATCCCTGCTCCAGTAGAGACGGTGGTAGAACCATCAGTATAATGAAGAGTTCGGGAAGCCCCATCAAATATAATTCCCAAGAGGGTAGCTCAATTGTGGCAACCTCTTCGAGAATTGAATTTTCACTTGCAGGAGAGAGAGTTTCTTCTTCTGGGAGGTCTATAGATAAAGGGGAATCTTCTGGCACTGGATGTGCGGCCAAAAATTCGGCCAAGCCTTGCCCTTTGATTGCCCTTTGTGGGATGTATGTGATATCAAATTCCATGAGTAGCAGAGCCCATTTCGCGAGTCTTCCTGACAATATGGGTTGCCTCAGCAGATATTTGATTGGATCATACTTGGAGATGAGTTTAACTTCATGAGTCAACAGATAATGCCTCAATTTCTTTGCAGCAAATACCAGTGCTAGGCATACTTTTTCCATTGGAGCATATCGGAGTTCCGGACCAATTAGCTTTCTGCTAAGATAATATAAAGCTTGCTCTTTATCATCTTCATTTGTTTGTGCCAGTAGAGCCCCCAGAGAAGCATCCATAGCTGCAATATAGAGTATAAGAGGCTTTCCATTAACTAGTGCCCCTAGGACTGGAGGAGTGAGTAGATACTCTTTGATTTGTTCAAGAGCGTCCTGACACTCTTGGTCCCAGATGAAAGGAGCACTCTTTTTCATTAGTTTGCCGAACGGCATGCATCTTCCTGAGAGATTGGATATGAATCGCCTGATATAGGCTAATCTCCCTTGCAGTGACCTTAGCTCTGTCAAATTTTGAGAAGAAGGCAGTTGCTGGATTGCCTTGATTTTGTCAGGGTCTATTTCTATTCCCCGATATTTGACGATGAAGCCCAGGAACTTGCCACTTGAAACCCCAAATGCACATTTCATAGGGTTCATCTTCAATTTGAATTGGCGAAGCCTTTCGAAAACACGGCGAAGATCATATAAATGGTCCTCCCGTTTTTTGGGTTTTGACGACTAAATCATCCACATAGCATTCAACCACATCATGGATCATTTCATCGAATATCTTGGTCATGGCTCTTTGATATGTAGCCCCTGCATTTTTCAAGCCAAAGGGCATCCTTTTGTAGTTGAAGATACCTTTGGGTGATCTAAATGCAGTGTGATTTTTATCTTTGATTGCCATCCGGACTTGATTGTAGCCGGAAGATCCGTCCATGAAAGACAAGGCTTCATAGCCGGTGGTCATATCCACCATTGTTTCAATAATTGGAACTGGGAAATCATCCTTGGGACATGCTTTATTCAAGTCCCTATAGTCGATACATATCCGGATTTGACCATTCTTTTTCTTCACTGGAACAATATTGGCGAGCCATATTGGATATATGCATGGCTCGATGAAGTCTACTTCAGAAAGCTTGTCGACTTCAGTATTTACTTTCAATTCTAGTTCGTGCCGCATACGCCTTTGAGCTTGTTTGACAGGCTTGGCCGTATGCAGTATGGATAATTCATGCTCAGCAACTGATGGCTCTAGTCCTGGCATTTCTTTATAATTCCAAGCAAAACAGTCTTGGAATTCCAGCAGAAGAGTTTGATAGGATTGCCTCTCTTGTTCATCAAGAAGGGCGCTGATAAAGATTGGCCGGGGGTCTTGTTGACTCCCGAGATTGAGTTCAATTAATTCATCAATAGTGGCCTGTCCACCATCTTCAATTTCTTGGGGAGCTGGCTGCAGATCTATGAAGTCCTCTTCGTCATCAGAATTGGCGATGTAGACTTCATGGAGAATTATATTTTCAGAATTTGTGGATGGAGAGTGCTTGCAGAATTCTTCTGGTAGCTCTTCATTTGATAATTCATTTGATAGAGCTGAAGTGATATCTTGAGAGTTGGAGTTGGAACACTCCTGATTATTCTTCGTGCTGCAGACGTCTGATGATGATCCAACAACATTAACTGTATAGGAGGATTTGGTATCATAGCCTAATCCTCTGGTATCCCTCCCAGAGAATGGAGGTTGCCCCCGGACTTGGGAAGGTTCCCATAGTTGCTTGAAGAAATTTCTTCGGGAAACATCTTGTACCTGAGGGATTTTCTGCTTTTTGCACATCTCCTTAATCTTTTCTGGCATATCAGCCATTTCTTGTATTGATTCTAGTTGGTTATTGGACCTATCTTCCCAACCAAAATCATCCCCTGTATAAGTTTGAAGGATCAATTCCCCTTTGTAGAAGAGGATTGGCTTTGCTGCCTTTCTTGTATTCTTTCTTCTTTCTTTTCTTTGATAAGTGACGACGAAAGTTTTTAATCGCCGGACACTTTGTTCTTGCTTTGGAGAACAGATTTGCATGCAGTTGGATGGCAGAGGAATGCTCCCACTGATGACTTGACTTATGTGATCAGCTTCATAACTGATGGTCCGCCGTTCTGGGCGGGTTACTTTGCTTTGAGAAGTATTTGCAGATAATTTGACAAGGCTTTTGTTTACCACAAAAAGCTCGCCAGTTTCATTGTCTTCATTTAAGGACTCAACCTGCTTACTTTTCCCTTTAGAGAGGGAGGAGGGTTGAAGATTTGGTCCTCCAAGATATAAAGGGGCATCAGTCAGGTTGCATTCATCTTCCCGAAACGGGGCTTGATCAGCAAAGACTGTATGCTGCTTCCTTTCTTTTGCATATTTAATGCATTGATGAAGAGTTGATGGAATGACCCAATTTTCATGTAGCCAGGGTCTCCCAAGCAAGACTCTATATGATGTATTGGCATCAATAATGAAGAAGGTCACCCTGGTGACAAAATCCCCCAAAGTCAAATTGACAGTGACCTTTCCGATGGCCTTTTCTGAATTCTGATTGAATCCTGTGATCTTCACATCTGTCACCCTTTGCATGTAGGGCATAAGATATAGAGATTGAAAGGTCTTGTAGGGCATTATATTGATGGATGCCCCTGGATCAACCAAGATCCGATTCAATTGCATGTTGTTGATCTTCCCCTTCACATATAAGGGGCGATTATGATATGGGGAGGATAATAGCAAATCTTCATCAGTGAAGGTGACACTTGCCGCCAGTGCTTCACATGCTTGCGCTTGAAAATTTGCCATATGGGCTTCATAAATTTCTGGTTCCTGGAGTATCTTGACGAGAGTTTCCCTCAAGTCTTTGCTCCAAGCAATCGCTTCCCAAACAGTGATGTTAACGGGAAGTGATTGTAATTGCTGAAGCATTTTGCTGTCAGCTTCAGAGCGTATCTGGTCCAAGTGGGAAGATTCCCTTGATGAGGACCCAAAAGGCTCTTTTGACCTGACGGGCTTCTTTTGAGAGATAGGAGCCAATAGCTTCTCATTGGGAAGAGGAGGAACATTGTCTGGCTCATTTGACGAAGTATATGGACTTGAGCTTTTGTCTTCAGACTGAGAAGCCTTGTCGGGCAGTCCCCCTTCTTCATCTGAAGGATCAAATATGTAAGAGTCCGCCTGGATTTGAGGTTCGGGCAGAGGCTTTGCTTCTTCGCCATGAAAGAGTATGGTCTTATCTAGATGCTTGTAGTGGAAGATGCCGCTTTTTGATGCCTGCCACAACCCTTCTTAGGTTGACGATTTGAATTACCTGGAGGTCGATGCTGGTATACAAGCGTCGCTGGTTTATCTCCTGCTTGTGCAGTGGTGTTATTTGTGGGAGTTTGCAACTCCTTTGGAGGAGGAATGAACACCATGTAGCAATGGAAAGAGCTGAACATAGAGTCCAACTGTTCCATGGTGATTTCTTCATCTCCATTGAAAAGACTCAGATTCGGCGAAGGAGGGAAGCCACCCTCTTGGAGTGCTTCATGTTGAACTTGCAATAACCAATTCCGAAGCCGCCTCTTTCGCTCGATCTCTTCCCAAGGGATATATTGGTCGAGCGTTGGTTTATCAGAGGGCTTGGAGGCTTCATATTCTTCCAGCTCATTAATCAACAGTTGGAGTCTTTGGACAGCCGTCAGCTGCTGAGGAGCTTCTGCTGCCATAGCATCCTCCATTTGTTTTTTCATTTTTCTTTTTTTATTTCTTTTTCTGTTTTTCTCTCTATTCTTCATTTGTAGAGCTTCTAGTGAATTCATCACTCCTTGCTCTGAGGATGGCTCAGGAATACTTTTTTTGCTAGAGTGACCCTTGACGATAGATTTGCCGGGTCTTCTAGAATTTCTTGACTTTCGAGGGCCAACAGTGACCCATTCAGCTTCTGAAGGTTGTGCCTGAAAGGTTGAGTTGATTGCTCCTTCAACAATTTCAGGGGGGAGTTGGTAGTAATCATCTACAAACTCCTCAGCTTGTTGCAAGATTGGTTTCGCGGCAGCTTCTTCTGATATTCCATTTCTATATTGAAACAGGCCAACTCTAAATCGCTCAAAATCAGCCTTGCTTCTATGTCGTCCATAGCCCAACTGACGATGATAATATTCACATAGATCTTGATATTGTGCTTGAAACTCTAGGCTTGGATCATACATTTGTGATGAGGGGGTCAGGAGATTTCCCTCCTGATCAATTACTCCCTCCCGGATCTTTGTTTCGATCCAATCATGGAGATCTGGGCAATCTTTAGTAGAGTGTATGACTCTGGCATGATATTCACAGTAGAGATGTGATTGCCTTTCCTTTTCGGAAATATAAGGCTCGGGATCAAATAGTTTTATCAACCCTCTGATCTTAAGCTGATTGAATATAGATTGAGTATCTTTTAGATCAAATGAGCGTTGATGTAGAGGATGCCAATCATCATACCATCGGCTGGATAGATATGGATGCGGCATAGGCGGTTGTCCCTCCGGTTCAAGAACCCCAGAGGATGACGCATTAATGACATTGACCGAATAAGGTCCAGGATTGTGTGGCTCATTTGATGGTGGTTGAATATGAGGTTGTGGAGGATTGACCAGAAGATTACCCATATTGATGAGTCCTTGTTGGATCAGTTCTTCCACTTCCTGTTTGAAATTTGAACAATCTTCAATGACGTGTCCCAGCAGTTGATGATATGGGCAATAGTTGGGTCTCAATTCTTCTGGGACTAGATAGTCCATATATCCTGATTGCAGATATAGCCGGAAGAGAGACAATGTATGCTGGCGACGGAAGGAATATGACCTTGCCGGCTCGACAGGATTTGGAGGATTTTCAAGGAACCACCCGATCGGGTCTTGAAATGGCGGCATAGGGGGCAGCTCCGGATATGTAGGTGGATAAACATAAGCAGGTTGGAAGGCGTGGGATTCCTGAATAGGCATATCCTGACGCCTCTCCATGCTTTGCATGATTTGGCGCAGCTCCTGTTGGCTTTGTTGTAATTGCTCGAGCTGCCTTTGTACTCTTTGTATTATTTTTCTTGTACCCCGATGCCTAGATCTCGGCGGAGAGTGAGCTCCAGAAGTATCTTGAGGTGGGTTACATGAAGAGCCAACCTCAGGATTTCTCGAGCTTGTGGCGGGTTCCGCCGCATGTATAACATTGATAGATTGTTCTGGCCAATCCGAAGTATGGGGCTGTGGAGGATCAACCAGACCATTTTGCATAGATATACGGCCTTCTTGGATTACCTTTTGAGCCTCATTCTTGAAGACAGAGCAATCTTCAATTAGATGCCCCACCATACGGTGATACGGGCAATAATTGGGTTGATTGATCTTGCCGATATCCGCTGGCTTCTTTGGTGTCGACAGTGATATTAATTGATTATCAAGGCAGAGATCGAAGAGTTTTCTGGTATGCTCTTTTCTGAAAGAATAAGGAGCCTTCATACGCTCGGCCAATGTAGGAGGAGGTATCTTTGGCTCTGATTTCTTTTTTGAGGTAATGGGGACTGCTGCCCCCTTTGTTTCGTCACTGGGCAAGAAGTCGATAGTATTGACTTCTTTTGCAGGCGAATTGCGCTCTTTAGGGAGTTTACCCTTTTGAGCTATATGAGTTGATTGCTCGGCTAAGAAGCCTTCGATTTCTGCCACAGCAATATTCAGCTGGTCAAAACTTCTGATATTTGCAGCCAAGAGTCTCTCTTTAATTGCTATGATGAGGCCTCTCCGACAGATAATTACTGCATCTTGTTGGATGGGAGGATTATCGCATTGCATGCTAAACTCCCTCCATCTTTGGATGAAGTCAATTGCCGACTCCCCTTTCTTTTGTCTGAGGGAGCATAACTCAGCAAGAGAGACCTTCCTTTCTGCTGTTTGAAAACGATCATAGAACTTTGATTGCATATCAGCCCAGTCGAGAACTGAGCCAACCTTGAGCTTTGCATACCATTGGAATGCGACCCCTGTTAATGAAGTTGCAAAATATCTGAGGAGATAGGATTCCTCAGATGCAAGATCGCCCATGGCAATTATATAATGTGCCACATGCTCCCGAGGTGTCCCGTGCCCACATATTTAGGCAATTTCGGGACTTTGGGACATGATTCCGGCAGCTTCTTGAGTTGATGATGTATAGGGAACGGGACAGAATATGAGCCCGTAGCCTGAATACCCTCGCCCTGCTGGGCAAACATATCCTCGACCATCTTCTTTATTTCATGCCTTTGAATAATAGCATTTTGCAATGCTTCTGTTTAAGGAGGCATAATATTAGATGGGTCATTGATATCCGGACCCATCGTTTGAGGAAGAAGACCAGTTGAAGAAATTGCTGGATTATTTAATGAGATAAATCCGTTTGGATGCTGGTTTTGTTGTTGATGTTGAGCAGCAACCGGTTCTATGGATTGCCGATGGCTTGAAGTTGCCAATCGTCTCATCTCATTGACAAGTGAGGTCATTTCAGACCGCCACTGTTGCATAACTTCATATTTGTCATCATCCGCCATTGCATGGAAATTTTCTTTTGTTGGTAAGTTGATGACGGGATGACTGCCAGAGGTAGAGGGCCCACCTTCTTCAAGTCGAATATTTGTTTCTTCAATTTGAATACCCTCTTGTTGGATATCAGTTGGAAAAGGAGCTTGATTAGATGAGCCAACTTGTCCACCAGGTGGGTGAGTTCTTCTGACGAACTGTCTGATGTTAGGATGGACATCTTCTGTGGGAATATTGGGGGTGGCTTCCGCGATTTGTTCCGCGAGTTCGCCAACTTCCCTTCCAGTAGTATAACATGAGAAGATTATAAGCTTGGGCGTTTCCCGAGCTGCCCAAGTAACACGTCGTCTTTTTGACGGACGAGTACTGGTGCTAGGAATTGCTCTTGGCTTACAAAATTCCGGGATCCATGATATACGGTCGAAGACCGATACTCGAGGATTGGATTGTTGAATTGGAATTTCTTTGACTACCCGGGCTTTCTGTATATGCCTTTTCTTTTCCATCCTCTGGGATGTTCAGATCCAGCATATTGAAGAGAGGCATCTTCGGTGTTGCTTTTTCTTCGAATCACCTTTGATGCATTCGCCTGATTCTTCTTGAGCTTCTGGGCTTTATTCTTTGGAACCCAGATTTGTTTCAACTTGGCAAAGCGCCGCGTCTTTTGCTTGACATCGGCTTTCACCATGGAATTTTCATGCTTCCCCCGGAACCATTGTAGAGCTGAGAAGCGGTTCGAGGTTGGAATATTTGGAACATACCTATCACGAGGAGTGGTAGGTGGGGTACCATCAAACCGCACTCGCACATTCCCAATCATAACAGACTTGCCGGATCTGGAGATGGCAGCGGGCGGCCTTTTGTTCTTATGGCGTTTATATTGCCCCCGCTGTGAGGAAACAGGAGCCACAATGGTAGAAGAGATCACATGGACCGAATAGGTCCAAACTTGAGTTGAATGGGGTTTGCCCCCTTTGACAGCATCATTCTTCACGGGCATTTGGGTGCCCTTATTGATAGTAGCGAACCGAGCCTTGACACGTCCGCTATTGTTGCAATTCTTCTTTGTTGATTCGTGGAAGGAAGATATTTGAACAGCATCCTCCTCCTGATGGGTCGGAACCACTCCCAGAAAGAAAGGGGATCCGATGACTGCAGGAAAATCTCCGAATATGATCGGAGTCGCCAGGTAGCCGAACCTGGCATGGTTGTTGACGACGAGCGGTCCATAAGTGACGGCCATCTTCAACAGCTTATGACTTGCTTCTTTTTAAGTACCTTCAAAAAAGGAAATATCAGTATTAGGATTTTCATAAACAACATGTTAGTCTCATCCTTTGTTACTATGAATGGTGAGAAGAGGTCCTACCGGGCATGCCAGCTGTCGACACGGGGGAAATTTCCACTCTTTCTTCGACCACCCCCCTTCGTCGGGGAGCCGTTTCATTTTTTTTATTTTTTTCATTTGGTGTTTCGGGGTATTCATTCGTTTCCCATATTTTTATATTTTTGGTATTTGCGGGGCGTGCCAGCCTGTCTAGCAGACAGAAAAAGAGTCAGCACGATGTGGAAGAAGAATTTTGGTGTCCGGGGAACGGACGGGTATGGTGTCCGTGAAACGGACAAATAGTGTGTCCGTGAACGGACGGGTAGTGTCCGCGAACGAACGGGTGCGCCGTTTTTTAATCTGAACTCCTTGAGTCCCATGTCTATTCTCATCAGGTGATTAGGATAGCATGTTCTGGACCTCTGTCTCCATCGATCGGAATCGATGTTACATTTACATCGAGTTAAGACTCTCGGTATTATTTAATACCGGTTTTAACCCGAATACCATTCATAGCAAAAGGATGAGAAAAATATGGTGCTTTTAGAAAATCCTGATCATGACATGTTTTTCCTTTCTTTTGATTATTTTAAAATATTTTTGCTTTGGATATTTCATTTTTGAAATGACTGCCTTTTAGGAGTCCAAAGTTTGATTTTTGAAAAGGGGAACGGGTATATGCCCGTGGACCTATTTGAGGTCTTTCTCCTTTTTGCAAAAGGGTTGATTAGACATTTTTATTTGGTAAAACATGAGGATTATTATTATGAACGGATATATACCCGTGAATTTTGATTCTGAACTTGAGGATGTTATAACCCAGAGTAACACTTCCGTATTAGAAGGATTACTGTGTCAATTTTTATATGAGGTTCTTTCACAGTGCCATTTTTTGAGCAAAGTTCGAGTTTGAGGGGAGTTTCTTTTCTCCTCATTTCTCGCTCATGCGGGTATGATTTCTGGAGAACATATGAACATATCTCCATTGAAGTCCTTGTCATATCGTGATTTCTATCCAAAGTCCATTTTCACGGGTATAGTTCTCGTGGGTATGCATATGTGCTCCCATTTGGAGTATCTGAGCACAGTTCTTGTCTTATTCCCTTTTTTCTTTGGATGTGTGTATATTATCGCAATCCTTTTGAATATGTAAGTATATCCTGATGACCCCTGCTTAGGCAGGGTGTCCTTGTAGAGGTGTATTTATATGGGCGTATGCTTATATCCATGTGTCCTCGGGAGAAACTGTGACGGAACGCCTCGGCCAAGCCCGTTAAACCAATAACGTACTTGATCCGAGTCCGCCTCCCGCAAACGGGCCGAAGCCTCGCAAGGGATACCAAACCATAGTCGTGTAAACACAAAAGAACACACCACATTTTTTATACATATACCAAAGGTTTACTTAGCCAAATTTCCATAAAACTGAAAAGAAGTACAAGAGCCTGGGGCATACCCCGAGGTACAACTGAAGAAAGTAAACAACTAATTAAGCTACACTGCTGGAGTACTACACAGCTGGAACTACACCGCTGGAGGTACTGACCCTGCACCGCTACGGCGCGGCCCTGAACTGGACGACGGTCGAGAAACGTCCTCCCCACTCTCACCTGTGGGGGTAGGGGTGAGCCTCTCTAGTCACTGGCTCAGTAGGGAACTCCCCCAACACCGAGCAAACCAAAACCACAGGTACGAAAACAGTAAACAATACCAACAATTTATAGAACAGCTAAACAGGATATTAAAGCTGTAAAAGTACTCACCGTCTGCCGACTACGAGGAACAACAGTAATAATTAAACGGCAAAACAGTACAGGTGTACAAGCTAAAGTAGAGACAGCCAAACACGAGCCACGTGAACTGGTTCGCAACACCAGAAACTGACTCGGACAACTAACACAGGTCTACCTCTCAGTCTCGCAGCCACGGACGAAAGGTCCAGCTGCCGCTCCACGTAAAAAGGTCAAGCAACTGTGGAGACCAACTAAACACCACCACCTGCAGACCACATGGTCACAGGCCCATGCCTGGCACCTCTAGAGATCCTGGCCCGGAACTCTCTGGAGTGAGGCACTGAAAAGGACTAGCTGGGGTCCAGTACGTCTACTGGTGTCCGTACCCTCAACTACGAGCGCGCTACAAGTGACTAAAGACAAACACAAGTGTCACTGTCCCACTGTCGTCTTTCCCTCAGCCGGACGTACAACTCAAACACAATAGTGAGGGTGTCCAGGTCAGACGACACAGACCTCGACGGTACAACACAAGTACCGGGACAAATCCCCGAGCTAACAGCCTGGCTCACAAAGAACCTGAGGCACCCAACTGGAGAGGTAACCACGGTAGGCGTCGTACTACTCGCCACGTCCACAGAACCACGTGCACGTCACACACAAACCACGTGAAACCTCACGTAAACCACAAGTAACAACAGTCCACTACACGTGAACTCAACTGGACTCGCGTAAACAACGCGCGGTCACAGAAGTAAGCAACTAACTGCATACCTTGTATGCTAAACACGAAAACAAAGTGCACTCAGTGCACTTCATGTGTCAACACATATGCATTAACGGTAAATATCATTATTCAGTCATTTCTGTTCATAGCCTATAGGCAGCAACATCGACTGCCGCTTACACCAAGTCAACGGCAAGGGACCTAGCCGTTAACATCATGGCTGAGGACCTTGGCGACAAACGATGTTGACGC
This sequence comes from Colocasia esculenta, assembly GCA_014218235.1. Lineage (NCBI taxonomy): Eukaryota > Viridiplantae > Streptophyta > Magnoliopsida > Alismatales > Araceae > Colocasia > Colocasia esculenta. Next base: position 164,647,989 of record CM024757.1, read on the forward strand.
CAAGTTCTCCGGCCTTAAACCCTGCAGAAACCCTAATCCGGCTCTGCGGGCTCTCCAACCGTTCTAACTACAGAAAAACATGCAAATGCAGTTCCTTCAGCATGCCAGAACCCAATACAACTCATTACAACATGCTTCGTACATTAAACTACTCAAACCACCCATTATCCCCATATGGTGCAACTTTATCCAAACATGCATTATCATGCTGGTTCAGGTGGTTATAATGTGTTTTAATGTTTCTACGAAGCTAAACGGGTTCGTCCCCTACCTCAGAACACGCTAGAACTTCCCGCAATCTCCCGGTTCACGCCGAGCCCTCCGCGAGCTCCCACGAGAATTGCACCACGCCGCGACGTTTCCTCGCGCAATTCGGCAACGCCACGCGTTCTACGATCGTCCAACCACTCTTCGGAACCTGTTAAAAGCTTCAGAGACTTCGGGACGCGAAGCTGGGGCAAGAGGGGAAGAGAACAGAGCAAGAAGACTGCCCTCGGGTGAGCCTATAACCTGCAGAATTCTCAGGTTGGCGTCAACCCCTATGCCGCCAATAGGAACCGCCACCCTAAACGTCCACAGATACTGCCGCCGAGATCATGCAGTAAACGACCACATACCTGGACGCCAACAGGTCAACGACCACCCATGGCCGCCAACTCCAACTGAATTGCAGCAGGTCCTATTTCATTCCAGGACCAAACCTGCACTTCACCTGCTCAAGCCACACATCCATACCATACATTCCACACAACCAACTCACATTGGCCTCACAACAGCCTACACAACCAACACACGCATGATCCGCATGGATCCAAAAAGCACGCGACGTTACATTACTATCATCTAAAAGAAAATTTTGACCTCGAAATTCATAACACAACTCAAAGTCAAACAACTTAAACATACATACCTTTACAAGCACTATCATCTAAAAAGAAATACATAGGCTTATTCAAACAGATAGGGATACCCTTTAGCCATTTCCTCGGCTAACTCCCAGGTATCCTCACCACCCAACCTATTTTCCCATCTCACTTTAACTAGCTCAATTTCTTTATTTCTCAGCTTCTTTATCTTTCGATCTGTGATCTGCACCGGATACTCTGGCATAGTCATGTACGGCCTCAGGTCACCACCTTGATATCTAATTATTTGAGCTGGATCTTCAATACACTTTCTCAACATGGAGACATAGAAAATATCATGCACATCGGCAAAATCAGCTGGCAAATCCAGCCTATAAGCTACTTCCCCAATTCTTTCAATCACCTGGAAAGGTCCCACATATCTTGGACTCAACTTCCCAGACTTGTCAAATCTCATAATACCTTTACTTGGGGAAACTCTCAGAAAAATAAAATCTCCCACCTCAAACTGAAGTGGTCTCCTCCGCACATCTGCATAACTTTTCTGCCTACTTTGAGCTGCCTGCAATTTTTCTTTAATAAGCTTCACTACCTCTGTGGTTTGCTGAATCAATTCAGGACCCACTAACTGCCTTTCTCCCACTTCATGCCAGTTCAATGGGGTTCTACATGGCCTTCCATATAAAGCTTCATACTGTGCCATCCCAAGACTGGTATGATAACTATTATTGTAGGCAAACTCAACCATTCCCAAATGATGCTCCCAACTGCCTCCCCAAACTAAACAACAAGCCCGCAACATATCTTCAATTGTCTGAATAGTCCTCTCTGTCTGACCATCTGTCTGGGGATGATAAGCGGAGCTATATCTCAATTTAAAACCAATTACTTCCTGCAGACTTCTCCAAAAACCAGAAGTAAATCTTGGATCTCTATCTGATACAATAGTCTTCGGAATACCATGCAGTGGAATAATTCTTTCAACATAAATATTTGCCAATCTGTCCACTGTCCAAGACATACTTACTGCCACTAATCTGCACACTTTGGTTAATCTGTCAACAAATACCCAATATTCCATTATGCCCGGAACTTGACTTTGGTAAACCTGCCACAAAGTCCATTGCAATATCATCCCATTTCCACTGTGGAATAGGCAACGGTTGTAATAGACCTCCAGGCTTCTGATGCTCTGCTTTAATCTGCTGACAGATAGCACACCTTGCTACAAATTCTGCTATTTCTTTCTTCATATGAGGCCACTGTTGAACCCCAAGAAGGCATGATAAACATTTACCCAAAGAAGTACCCGGGGGACCTGAGGATGTGTGGAATTCCCACTAGAAAGGGTTTCTGAATAGAAGATATGTGGAATGTCCAATAGAAGGACTTCCTGAATTTTTTAAGGTGTGTGGAATATCCACTAGAAGGAATTTCTGAACTGAAGGAATTTCTGAACTATGAGGGATACCCAGCTGAAAAGTGCCCATGGATCTATTTATACTGATCCAAGTGGTTAAAACTCCTTGGAAGATGTCTTGAAAGCAAGGTGATGCATGCCTTAAAGTCAAGGTAATTCACACCTTGAAGACAGAAAATTCAGAAAGCAAAGCATTTAGTTACTTGAAGGCAAGGTAAAAGAAAGAGAAATAACTTGAAGACAAAGCAACTTATGCCTCTAAGGCAAGGTAAAAAGTGGGACTGAAGTCCCCCTCCAAGCCAAGGGAGAAGCCTTATAAATACCATTGGCATTAAGCCCTCCAGAAAAGGCCAAAGTTCAGAATGGAATGACACTCCACACAAATCGGTGTACGGGAGAAATCCGGCAGTACGAGGTCCATGAAGACCAAGCATGAAGTACAAGTACAAGTACAAGCACAAGAACAAGCCGGCGACAGAAGCTCCGAGGATGCAAATGCAACTCTTCACCGGGCGAAACTCCAAGCAAGGGGAGCGGGATTTCAGCAAACCAGTCCCCCCTAAATGAGCCCCTTATAACCTATTTATAGGCCACTCTCCCCCCCATTTCAAAACAACCCTTAAGGGGAATGGGGGGAAGAGCATGGAAGGCAGGATCGGGATCGAGATCGGGATCGACCCTGGTCGATCCGATCCTGGATCGGATCGGATCGAAGATCCTCTGGATCCCAGGGAAGTCTGGCCGATCCTGGATCGGCCAGACTATAAAATGTTTATTTTTTTGGAAAAAATGCAGGAAAATTCAGGAAAAATCAGGAAAATTCAGGAAAAAACAGAAAAAATCTGAACTCCTGAAAGAACTAAGATTTGCATCAAAAATCAATTATACATGCATTCATAGTACATAAAACATGAAATTTAAGACATTGTACATGTAACTTACATTTGATAGAAGACTAATAATCTTTCCATCCACTTCCAGACATAGATGAGCCACCATCATTTGGGTTTTGGTAGCTATGACCAAAGAGGGAATTTGCTAAATCATGCATACCCATTTGAATCCCTCTTGGTGTAAATTGTTGACTTGAGCTTTCTCCAGATTGTGATGGAGCTGGACACCATATACCAAGCGGTTTGTATGTACTTGTTGCTTCACTAGGGCCACTAGGCTCTTGTTCTTGTGAAGGCCAAGGTCCCCATCCTCCTTGTACTCCATAAGGTGAGCTACTAATATCTGAGTACGGTAAAATGGGAGGCTGAAATGCAGGTATATGAGTAGACCCTGAACTATAGTTTGGCTCCCAAGGTGGCCACTCATAGGCTGCATGATGTTGTTGTCCTTCATATCCCCCTTGTCCATGCCCTTGTCCTTCTCCTCCGCCTCCCTGATGTTCTGTTTCTGGTACATAACTTTCAGTAAGCCCTACACCTGTGGCCCCAGTATATCCTGCTCCTGCATATCCCTGGCCAGCTCCTGTGGCCCCAGTGGCAGCCCCAACATCATCATCATCATCATCATCATTTGGATCTTGTGTGGTGTCATCACTACGAATTGGTTGCTGCACTTTCCTCTTTTTTTGCCTGGCATATGTTATTTTTTCTAACTCTAAGGCTTTTGAACTCTTCTCTTTTTGTGTTGCAGCTCTTCTTAATGCAGGCTGAGTGGGAGGCACTCTAGATGTCTCTGGCAAGATAGCTGAGTGTCGTGGCAAAGAGAAGAGAGGACCGAGGGTGAGAGGTGGGTCCTCACTTACCCTAAGCTCTGGATCTCCAGCCTCTACTCCATCCAATTCTCCTTCCGCCCATGAGCAATCACGAGGGTCAAATTCTGGAACATCCCTTTCCTGTCTTGTTTCCACCCATGCATTTAGTGGGTGTTCCTCATCAAATAACTCATCAACATCAATTTGAGATGATAATGCTTCCCTCTCTGCAAAACGTTGCTCCCAATGACTACCTGCAAAAGTCATTAGCCTTGCCTCGCTCTTCTTTTGTCTATCTTTAATGCATTTCAGCTTCAACCTCATATTGTAGTGGCAATAGACCAACTTCTCTAGCCTAGTTGCACTCAACCTGTTCCTCACTTTTGTGTGAATAAGTGAGAAAGTGCTCCAATTTCTCTCACACTGGCTAGATGAAGTGGTCTGACTGAGTACTCTAATAGCAATCCTTGCAAGTGGACTTCTTTGACCAGTCTTGTAGTCTAACATAACCCACCACTCACCTATAAAAAAAAAACATACAATGAATTAGCACATAATACAAGTGATTTGTCATTTTGTTATGAAGTAAGCATGAGCTTAAGTCTGAAGGTTCTTACCCGGACCCATTCTGGTCACTGCTTCTTTAACATCATAATCTCTGTAGATGTCCAACTTCAGTTTAAATCTGTCCATCTACAGTATAATACAGTTGCTAAGTGTAACTCCAAAAGTATATTGAATACATGATGCTGGAATGAAGTTTTTAACTTGGCCGTACCTCTATCATAGCATCTATTCTTTCGTCCATGCTCCTAGATAATCTCCCGATGACATTGATTGTCCCCTGGAGCACCTCACCATCATTGTGAGGGGAATCACTATATTGATGCCTAGGGTTAAAGAAATACCCTATATGTACAAAACATGTGTAGTAAGTTAGAAATTCAACTCATGCTAATAAGAAATATGCACAATAAGATATAATACATTTACCTGCTGCATGTAAATCATGGTGGAGTGTTGACTCCCATCTTGCATCAATAATCTTCCACCATTTTTTATATGCTTGCGGATGCTTCTCTCTCAACCTTTCCTTGGCTTTATCCATAGCCTCATATAAGTAACCCATGTCATTCTTGTCCTCTCCATCAACCATCCTCAGCACCTGTACTAGAGGCTCTATTAGCTTCAAATAATAGTGGATTTTCTCCCAAAAACGATGGTCACTGACCAAGCAAGAAATCTCATGTGCCACATCTCTGGATTCCTCTCTCAATGTAGCCACATGTGCCAAGTACTCGGAACTATGTATGAGAGTGCCCAACTCATGTCTAAACTGATGCAGACTCTCCAATGCAATAAATTGTGAGGCAAATCTTGTTGGGCCAGGACGAATTATGTCATGTCCATCTGTGCACTCTCTCATCATATGTAAGATTCTATTGTGTCCATAAATAAAAGTAGTAATCATTTGCGACTTGGACACCAAGTCATGCACATGTTTGTCTTTGCCAATATCCTCCATCATCAAGTCTAAGGAGTGGGCTGCACAAGGGACCCAATAAAGATGATGTCGTTTTGCCATCAATTTTCTTCCAGCTGCCTTGTAACTAGCTTCATTATCAGTGACAACTTGGACTACATGTTCCTCGCCAATTTCATCAATCATCTCATCCATGAGCCTAAACAAGTAATCTGCATTTTTTATTTGCCCACTTGCATCTATAGATTTCATGAACACTGTACCCTCACTGCAATATACAAGAAAGTTAATCATGGACCTTCTTGTTGTTCCCGTCCATCCATCACACATAAGAGTACAACCTCTTGCCATCCATATATCTTTGAATGACGCCACCCAATCCTTTATCTCAGTCAATTCCTCTTCAAGATATTTGCCATAAATCTCCTTTGGTGTAGGAGCTTTTAAACCTGGGCCTGCCTCACCAACTGAATCTATCATCGTTTGGAAATAAGGACTAGATGTTGTATGGGCTGGGACCCCTGCATGCAAAAACCATTTTACAATGTTTTTAACTGCATGTTTAGCGGAAGCAGCTGTGGCCTTTACCCCTTTCATTGCATGCTTTATGCTAGGCTGTTTTGATGAAGATTTCCTTCCCAAAATTGTGTCAACCCCACTAGTTGGTCCCGTTCCCCTCATTGAACCACCTCTCCTGATAGGTGGGGCCGGTGGTCGTGTGACACTAGCCCCTGATGATGATCCTTCTCTTGTACTATGGAACCTCCGCATGTCAGTTTCCAACATGGCAGCACGCCGACTCTGCCGTAGTCCTTCTCGCCATTCTCTCTCATAGGTGAGAGATCCTCATAATCTGTCTCATCTGAGTCCTCAACATCAACAAGAATTTGTCTTCCTTTCATTGCAGCCTTACTTTTTCCCTTCCCAGAAATCTCTTCATGCAGTTCTTGTTGATGTTGAATACGTATGCCTCTTTTTTGTTGTCTTCCAGCCATGTAGTCTTTCATCTCATTCACTAACTCCCGTGGACAATGCTTGCATTTTAGTACATTTGTTCCAATGCCTGCAATGTGTTGTTTTAGGCGGTATACACCTCCATTCATTTCCTTACCACAGTGGTTACACCGCACTCTCTTAGAGGCAGCATCAATAAGGACACCGTGTTTCCATCCAATATCTACTTGTGGTTGCTCTTCCTCGTGTCCCTCATCTGCCATACTTGCTAATCCTATAACAAATTAAGAATACAAACACATTCATGTGTAAGTATACAATTATAAACATAATTACATCTAATATTAACCCTAATTAGGGTGAAATTTAGAGATTTTCTCTAATTTCCCGAAATGAAATAGTTCCATTATCATAGAAAGGCATGATTAAGTCAATTAAGTGATTGGAACACTTAATTGATCTCTAATTGTGCTAATACAACATAAGCCCCAAATATCAAACCCTAATTAGCCAATTAGGGTGAAATTTGGAGATTTTGTCTAATTGACAAAATGTAAGGGAAGAATAAGAAGATATAAGAAGATTAAACATGTGTACATGTGTTTTCATTTTTTTCAGAATTTATAACTGAATTTCGAAATTAAAAAATGAAATATACCTTAGAAGAACAACTTCTTCCTTGCTTGAGTAAGATCTCTTGAGATCTACTCAAGAAAATCTCCCTTAGATGTGCTCCTTCTAACCTCTTTCAAACTTGAAAGAGAAGATAGGGTTTAGAAGAAAAAGTAGAAGAGGAAGGAGAAGAAGAAGAACAAGAAGAAGAACAAGAAGAAGAAGAGGAGGAGGAGGAGGCCGGCTGGGGAGGACGTCGGCGGCGGTGGAGGAGGCCGGCGGCGGCGGTGGAGGAGGCAGCCCGAGCTGGGGGGGGAGGGGGAGCACCTTCCTTCCTTCCTAGGACACCAAACCCTGCATCTTTTGGTGTCCTCGGGTGGGAAGGGGCAGAAATAAGGGGATCGACCTCGGATCGATCGGGATCGACCCTTATCGGGTCGGATCGACGCCGGATCGATCGATTCGACCCGATAAGGGTCGATCCGGCGCCTTAAGTTTAAATTTGAACTGAACCCGGCCGGATCAACTGAATCGAGCCGGGATCGCTCGATCCCGGTTCGACTCGAGCGATCCAACTCAGATCCTACTGAGTTGGGTCGATCCAGCCGGAAATGTGGGGTTTTGGGGTTCTTCAAGGGGGAATCGACCCATGGGGGGTCGATCCGATCCGGGATCGAGCGATTCTGGCTCGATCCCGGCGATTCTTCCTTCCATGGGGAAGAGAGGGCGGTTGGAGGGGAGGCCCCCTCCAATTTCTGAAACATGAAACCAGTTGGGGGGTGCTCCCCCCCAACCGGTTTTATGTAAATCAGTTGGAGGGGAGGCCCCCTCCAACCTTCTAATATAAAACCGGTTGGGGGGGACTCCCCCCTCCAACCGGTTTTATATAAAAACAGGTTGGAGGGGACCCCCTCCAACCTGTTTTATGTAAAACCGGTTGGGGGGTACTCCCCCTCCAACCGGTTTTATTAAAAAAAAAAAACAAAACAAAACAGGTTGGAGGGGAACCCCCCCAACCTGTTTTATGTAAATCAGGTTGGAGGGGAACTCCCCCCAACCTGTTTAACATTAAACAGGTTGGGGAGTGTTCACACCCCCAACCTGTTTAATGTTAAACAGGTTGGGGGTGCTTCCCCCCCAACCGAAATGGGGGTTCTCCCCCCTCCATCTCCTGTTTATGCAGGGAGGGGAGGAGAAGCCAGCCCCCTATAAAAGGGGAGGCACCCCCTCTTCTGAAATGTGTGGAAAAAATCCCAGAAACCCCCCCCCCCCCCCTCTATGCTGAAGAAATCAGTCCCCATAGGAGGAGGAGAAACCCCCATATGCTGGCCGGCCAAGCCCCATAAACCCCCACATGCTGTGAAAAACCAGTCCCCCAAATCCTTGTAAACCAGTCCCCCGAAAATCCCCGCTGGTTGGCAATCCCCCAAGCCTTGTAAACCAGTCCCAAAACCCTTGTAAACCAGTCCCTCCAAGCCTTGTAAGGCCCGGGTTCTGAAATTTTCAGAAATATTGCAAATCTTCTTGTTCTCCCGATCTCCTTCCATCCAATTCTTTGGTTTGGCGTGAAGGTATTGGTTTATTCCTTGTTCAATATGGAGTGAGAAGTGCCCGATAACGTGGAAAAGAGCGGGAGATCGCCATCGTATACGGCTCCGACATCTCCCTCGCGCCACATCCCCACATCGAGCAAGTCTCTGTGGGGATCCAGGGGTTTAAATACCGTCCATATCGAGCAAGTCTCTATGGACATATGGTATTTAAACACCCTTTATTCTCTCTCTCTTGGTATATTTATACCCCACATCGAGCAAGTCTCTGTGGGGGATTCAGGGGTTTAAATACTGTCCATATCGAGCAAGTCTCTATGGACATATGGTATTTAAACACCCTTTGTTCTCTCTCTCTTGGTATATTTATACCCCACATCGAGCAAGTCTCTGTGGGGGATTCAGGGGTTTAAATACTGTCCATATCGAGCAAGTCTCTATGGACATGTGGTATTTAAACACCATTTGTTCTCTCTCTCTCGGTATATTTATACCCCACATCGAGCAAGTCTCTGTGGGGGATTCAGGGGTATAAATATTGTCCATATCGAGCAAGTCTCTATGGACATATGGTATTTAAACACCCTTTGTTCTCTCTCTCTTGGTATATTTATACCCCACATCGAGCAAGTCTCTGTGGGGGATTCAGGGGTTTAAATACTGTCCATATCGAGCAAGTCTCTATGGACATATGGTATTTAAACACCCTTTGTTCTCTCTCTCTCGGTATATTTATACCCCACATCGAGCAAGTCTCTGTGGGGGATTCAGGGGTTTAAATACTGTCCATATCGAAGTCTCTATGGACATATGGTATTTAAACATCCTTTGTTCTCTCTCTCTCGGTATATTTATACCCTACATCGAGCAAGTCTCTGTGGGGGATTCAGGGGTTTAAATACTGTCCATATCGAGCAAGTCTCTATGGACATATGGTATTTAAACATCCTTGTTCTCTCTCTCTCGGTATATTTATACCCCACACCGAGCAAGTCTCTGTGGTTTAAATACCCTTGAATACGGACGTTTAGATGCCTTGTACTCATATGTATATATTCCGTCAAGGAGACTCTGCTCAAGCAGGGATTCTGCTCAAGAGCATATCTGAATAATCATAATCTCACGTTTATATGCATATGTTTTCTTGAGGAAACTCTGTCTAAACAGAAACTCTCCTCAAATACATACTCATATAATTGTGAGTCTATGTTCATACGGATATGAATCCTGAGTTGAACTCTGCCTATGCAGGGGTTCTACCCGAGAACATATTCATATAAGTACAATCATATGTATATATTTCCTTAAGGACACTCCGTCAAGACGGAAATTCCGTCCTAAAATTTACTCGACGAGCTACATATTCTTCTCAAAAGACAACCCTACTTTCCAAACTCGGACTTACTCTGTTCAAAATAAACAAAGCAAAAAAATGTTGTCTTCAAATTTCTTACAGATGCATATATTCTCGCCCACGCTATGAAATGGTATTCGGGTTGAAACAGGTGTTAATACGACATCTAAAGCTTTTAACTCGATGTAAACGTAACATCGGTTCCGATCGATAGAGACAGGGGTCCAGCACACGCCACCCCAATCGCCTGATGATTAAAAGGCACGGAATCAAAGAAGTTCAGATCAAAACACGGCGCACCCATCCGTTTCACGGATATATATATAAAATTTCTTTCTCTGCATTGCGCAGACCCTTACTTCTGCCTGGCAGGCAGGCTGGCACGCCCCGCAATACAAAGTCAAAAGATAAGTGAACAAACATCCTTCAAATAAAGGGATGAAATGAAAGAAGAAAAAATCCCGTGTCCACAGCTGGCACGCCCGGTGGGACCCCTTCTCACCATTCATAGCAAAAAGGGCGAGATATATGCATCCATCTTCATAAAAATCCTGACACTGATGATTTCTATGAAGGTACTCTCTGAAGGTACTCTCTGAAGGTACTCTCTGAAGGTACCTTCTGAAGATACCCCGCAAAGGTGCTCGGGAGGCAATCCGGAGATACTTGGACGAACCAAAAGCAAATCCCAAATTGTTGGAGATGGCCGTCACCTATGGACCGCTCGTCGTCAACAACCATGCCAGGTTTGGCTACCTGGCAACTCCGATCGTATTCGGAGATTTCCCAGCAGTCGTTGGATCCCCTTACTTCCTAAGGGTGGTTCCGGCTCGTCAAGAGGAGGATGCTGCTCAAAAGCCTCCCTCCAACAAATCAACAAAGAAGACCAGCAGGATCCATGTTAATACTCAAGCTCATCCTGCTGCCATCAACAAGGGCACCCAAATGCTCTCAAACAACAATGCTGCCAAATGGACCAAATCCCACCCAGTTCAAATTCGGACTTTCTCGGTCCAAACAATTTCCTCCCAAATCATAGCTCCCGTCTCCTCACAACGGGGGCAAAACAAAAATCATAAAAGCAAAAGGCCGCCTGCTGCTACCTCAAGATCCGGCAAGTCCATCGTGATCGGAGGTCTGCGGGTGCGGATTGATGGAAGCCAACCTGTCATCCCACGTGATAGGTATGTTCCAACAATTCCAACCTCGAATCGCTTCTCAGCTCTGCGATGGTGCCGAGAAGACCAAGAAGTTTTCAAGAAGGAAGTCGGTGTTAAACAAAGCACCCGACATTCACCCAAGCTCAAACAAATCTGGGTTCCCAAAAAGGAGGCTCAGAAGCTCAGAAAGATGCAAGCAAATACATCAACAACGTTCAGCAGGAGAAGCAATATCAAACAAGCTTCTCGTCAATATGCTGAACCCAAGTACCATCAAGGACAAAAAAGAAAGGAATATACAAGAGATCCAGCTATACTCCCCAAGGCCCGGACAATATCCGGGTAGTCAAAGAAAATCCAACTCAACGACCCAAATACCGCGCATCGGTCTCTCACCGTATACCGCGGATCTCAGTATTTGATAGGCTGGGGGCAATTCCTAATGCCAGTACCCGTCCGTCAGAAAGACGACGTGTTACTTGGGCAGCTGAGGAAAAACCCAAGCTTATAATATTCTCATGCTATGCTACTGGGAATGACTCTGGCGAACCAGCTGAACAAATCACTGAAGCCACTCCAAATAATCCTGCTGAAGCTATCAGGCAATTTGCCAGAAGAAACCGCCAGCCCGGCGGACAAGCTGAAGCACCTGGTCAAGTTCTCCCTCGTATTGACATTCAACATGAGGGAATTCAAATCCCCTTCTTCGAAGAAACAAATGTTCAAATCGAAGAAGGTGGGCCTTCAACTTCAAATATCAACCCCGTCATCGACCTGCCGACAAAGGAAAATTTCCAGGCGATGTCGGATGACGACAAATATCAAGTGATGCAGCAATGCCAATCTCAAATGGTTGTGCTTCTAAATGAAATGAGGCAACTGGTAACTACAAGCCTTCGCCATTCTGTGGAGCCAGTCTCCGCTCAAAATCAACAAAATCAACATCCAGATGGGGCTGCCCCAGCAAATCATCCGGCAGCTTCTACAACTGGTCTTCTTCCTCAAACTACGGGTCAGGATATCATTGATCCATCCAATATTATGCTCCCTCAAGGCGTTGCCATACAAAGGCATGAGATACTGAAGATTATTCAAGATATGTTCGCTCAGCAGAGCGAAGGTATTCAGGTGACAGATTTATATTCTGTCCCATATCCAGTACATCATCAATTCAAGAAGCTACCAGAAACATGCCCTAAAGTCCCAAAACTACCAAAGTTCAACGGACATGGGTCACCACAAGAACATCTGGCACATTATATCATTGCCTTGGGCGAGCTCGCCACCGAAGAATCATATCTTTTCAGATATTTTGCAACTTCCTTGACTGGAGTCGCATTTCAATGGTATTCAAAGCTCAAGTCCAACTCAGTTGCTGATTGGGCGGATATGCAAAAACAATTCCTTGACCGTTTCCAAATGGTTGAAAGGAAGGTCTTTCTCGCCGAGCTATGTTCCCTCAAACAAGATAAAGGGGAGTCAGCAATTGACTTCATCAAAAGATGGAGAGAGTTTAGCATGAAATGTAACAACCCTCCCACTCAAGAAGATGCAATTCCTATTTGCCGGAAAGGCCTCATACTAACAATCAATGAGAAACTCCTGGGAAGAAATATCAAGAGTTTCGACCAATTAAATTCTGCAGTAGCAGAAATTGAGATGTTCCTAGCCGAGCAAATGGCTCATACATCTTATAAAGGCAAGCTCCCCAAAGAACGCAAGCAGCCAGCAAAGGAGGTCAATGTTGTTGACTTCTCACCTGATAATTGTTGACACGGGGGGGGGGGGAGGGAAATGATGATGAGATGTGAGGGGATTTCCGCTCTCCTACTTCTTACACACTCGGTTTTGCTCATTCGTCTTATTTAGTGATGTGTATTCATTTATTTCCAATGTTTTATATTTTGATATTTGTGGGGCGTGCCAGCCTGTCTAACAGACAGAAAAAGAGTCCGCGCAATGCGGAAGAAGAATTTTGGTGTCCGGGGGATGGACGAGTATGGTGTCCGTGGGACGGACGAGTATGGTGTGCGAGAAAAGGACGGGTTTGTCCGCGAACGGACGGGTGTGTCCGCGAACGGACGGGTGTGTCCGCGAACGGACGGGTGTGTCCGCGAACGGACGGGTGTGTCCACGAACGGACGGATGTGTCCGCGAACGGACGGGTGCGCCGTTTTTTATCTGAACTTCTTGAGTCCCATGTCTATTCTCATCAGGTGATTAGGGTAGCATGTGCTGGACCTCTGTCTCCATCGATCGGAATCGATGTTACATTTACATCGAGTTAGGACACTTGGTATTATTTGATACCGGTCTAAACCCGAATACCATTTCATAGTAAAGGACAAGAAAAATATACATGCTTTTTCTTAGAAAACCCTGATTATGACATGTTTTTCCTTTCTTTTGATTGTTTTGAAATGCTTTTGTTTTGGATATTTTATTTTTGAAATGACTGCCTTTTTGGGAGTCCAAAGTTTGATTCCTTTTGAAAAGGGGAGCGGGTATATACCCGTGGACCGATTTGAGGTCCCTTTTTTTCTCCTTTTTGCAAAAGGTTGATTATGGGTTTACATTTGGGAAAACATGGAGATTATTATTGTGAACGGGTATATACCCGTAGATTTTGATTCTGAACTTGGGGGTGTTATAATCCGGAGTAACACTTCCGTATTAGAAGGGCGATTGTACGAATTTTTATATGAGGTTCTTTTACAATGTCATTTCTGAGCAGAGTCCGAGTTTGAGGTAGAGTTTCTTTTCTCCTCATTTCATACTTGTGCGGGTACAATTTCCGGAGATCATATGGATGTATCTCCACGGAAGTCCTTGTCATATTTGTGATTTTTGTCCGAAGTCCATTTCCACGGGTATATTTCTCGTGGAGGTGCATATGTGCTCCCATTTGGGGTATCTGAGCACGGTTCCTGTCTTATTTCCCTTTTTCTTTGGATGTGTGTATATTATCACAATCCCTCTTTTTATTATTATTTTTTTTGAATATGTGAATATGTCTTGGTGAGTCCCTACTTAGGCAGGGTGTCCTTGTAGAGATATTTACATATTGGCATATGCTTATATCCATGTATTCTCGGGAGAAACTTTACCCGGAGGGACTTTGCCTTAAAGAGATATATGTGTATAAACACAAATTTGCATTTTGTAAATATATTCTCAAACGGTATCTCCACTTGAGCAGAGTATCCGATAAGAAGGAGCCCCACGTATGAACGGAGTCCTTTTTTTTTTGAGAAACATATACAAACGGGGCATATTTGTGATTATATAGATATATTCTCGGGCAGAGTCTCTATTTGGGCAGAGATTCCACTAAGAAATACGTTTATATAAACATGAAGTTTGTGATTATACGGATATGAATTTAGAGGGAACTTTGTCCGGGCAAGATTCCTCCTAAGAGACATATGCGTATAGGCACAAATTTGTGATTTATGGATATGTTCTTAGGGGAGTCTCCATTTGGGCAGAGTTTCCTCTAAGAAACATATACATAAGAACATAAATTTGTGAATATACGAATATGTTCTCGGACAGAACCTCCGCTTGGGCAGAGTTTCCTCTAAGAAACATATACATATAACACGAGTTTGTATTTACATGGATACGTCCCCTGAGAGAGATTTTTGCCCGGATGAGATTCTCCCTAAGGAACATATTTGTATAATTACAAATTTGTGATCTTTATATATGTGTTCATGGACGGAACCTCCGCTTGGGCAGAGTTTCGTCTTAAGAAACATATATATAAGAACACGAATTTGCGAATATACGAATATGTCCTTGGGCAGAACCTCCGCTTGGGCAGAGTCTCCTCAAGAAAACATATACATATAAGCACAAAATCCACCATCCCAGAGACTCGCTCGATGGGCGGGGAGAACGTGGGTATTTAAATACCATGTGTCCATAGAGACTCGCTCGATATGGACGGCATTTAAACCCCGGGAATATCACCCCACAGAGACTTGCTCGATGTGGGGGATGGAGATTAAGAAGGAATGTTGATGACGATTACGCCGACCGCTCTCCTTTCCGCGTCTGGCCTATCGGGCTAAAGAAGGGGATTTGTACCTTCACACACCGGACGGGAGGGATTTGAGAATGAGAGAGGGAATGAGCAAATGCTCTTTTTTCTATTTTCCTGGGATTTTCCCAACAGGGCTTCGCCGGAGCAAGTAGAAGACCCCCCTTTCCTTTGGAATAGGGGGGGTATTTATAGGGGTTTCGGCCCCTTACATGCGTGGGAGAGGAGAGAGAGAGAGAGCCCCAACCGATGGTGACCTCATGATGAGGTCACCATCGGTTAGGGGAGATTCCCCTTAACCGATGGTGACTCATCATGAGGTCACCATCGGTGAGGGGCAACCGATGGTGACCTCATGCTTAGGTCACCATCGGTTAGCCCTTAACCGATGGTGACCTCATGTTGAGGTCACCATCGGTTAGGGGGAGACCCCCCTTAACCGATGGTGACCTCATTGTGAGGTCACCATCGGTTAGGGGGTCCTAACGATGGAGAGAGAGGAGAGGGGGGGATTTTGTCTATAAATACCCCCCCTACACCCTCATTTACAAGGCTATCTTGGCCAGGTGCTGGAGTTTTTCTTTCTGTCTCGAAGTTCTGCCCGACTTCTCGGAGTTCTGCCCGATCGGAGGGTGCCTTTGCAAGCCTCGGAGTTCTTCCTCGAGCTTGTTCTTTGTGCTTGTTCTTTGTATTTGGTCTATAGACCTTGTGCTGCCGGAGGTGCTGCTGGAGTCCGGCTCCGTTTCCTTGGTGCTTCGCCCTGACTTCTCGGAGTTCTGCCCGATCAGAGGGTGCCTTTGCAAGCCTCGGAGTTCTTCCTCGAGCTTGTTCTTTGTACTTGTCCTTCGTACTCGGTCTATAGACCTTGTGCTGCCGGATTTTTCCGTGCTTCGTACTTCGGACGGAGACATGTTCTCCTTGTACTTTTATTTTAACCGGGACTCCGGGCACCATTTTAAGGGCCGGAACTCTCCTACTGAATTTTGGGGAAGGATCCCACTAATAAGTTTGTAACTTAAATAACCTTGGGGTCATTTAAATCACAACTTTTTGGCCTCTGAGCAGGTTGCTGATATTGTATTGTAACCAGGCCTGTTGATAACCAACATTTAATCTTCGTGGCCCAACGGCCCCTTTCATCATGTCCACGACTCGAACCGTCGTCCGCCAAAAATAGGCTTCAACTAGCCAAGTCGCCGGACCATCATCTGATGGATTTTGTATTTTCCGCTGAAATAAACGTGTCACACTTTTGCCGTTCAACAATAATGAAGCAAAGGGGGCAGTAATCTCTCCTGTCCCAAAGAAGAAATCAGAAGCTAAAGCTCCAGCGCCATCATTGGCGGAGCGCATGAAGACTCCCTATTCCTTCAAAAAGGAGCATACTAGGAAGCTCTTCGATCTCTGCCTCAATAACCAATTGATATCACTGCCAGAACCAAAGAGACCGGCAGATGTCAGCAAGATCAATCAACCCGATTATTGCCCGTATCACCGTATGGTGGGGCATCCAGTTGAAGATTGTTATGTCTTCAAAAATGAGGTCCAGAAAATGATCCAAGGAGGCCTCATATCTATGCAAACCGGTCTAATTGATCCTCCTCAGCCTCACGCTTGGGATCGACCAGGGCAATCTGTCAATGTCATACATATGACAGAACGTGCAACAAATTCAAATCATAATGAGGTAAATCCCCCATGTGATCCTCCTCAAGATAATTCAGGAGCTCATTCTCCACCAAGATCAAGACATGATCCACATAGAATAATGAGGAGAGTCCAAAGGCAAATCCTACGACTCCAACAAAGCCAACAAGAATTGCGCCAAATTGTGCAAAGCGTGGAAAGACGTCAGGATACTCCTGCGCAGACTCAATTGGGTGGCTATCTGAAGGGCCTTCAACTCCGGTCGAGTCGGCAAGATTATATTCTTTCCCCCGGCACCAAACCTTTCCGCTCTTCCGGTTATGCCTTCAATCCGGATTAATGAACTATTCAGCTCCTGCAGAAATATTAGCCAATTATTGCCCATATCATCAAGTGATGGGTCATAGCATTGAAAACTACACAAGATTCAAAGATGATGTCCAAAGGCTAATTGGACAAGGGTTAATTGACCTGGGCATCCATCAGGTCGATCCTCCACAACCTCATACTCAACAACCACCAAATGGACCAGCTAATCTTGGATCCTACTCGGTGAACGTCATCAATGCATCATCATCTTCTGGTCTTCCTCAGTCAACATCAGAGGAATGGCCACATCCATATCTATCCAGTCAATGGTATACAAATGCGCGTCCTCTACAACAACGCTCATTTGATGAAAGGAATACCAAGCTCATCTTCGACGATCTCAGAAGACAAGAGCTAGTTCGGGTATTTCCACCAACACCTTATACTTTCACAAGTGAAGAAGAGATGCAGCAATACTGTGAATACCATTCCATGGTCATGCATCCCACCAAAGATTGCCCGGAGCTCCATGATCTGATCGAAACTCATATCCGAGAAGGAAAGATTGATCAATATGGAAACTCCTTGGCACCAGCAAATGAGATGTCACAACAAACATATGATCCAAGTCCAGAATTCCAAGCTCTATATCCAGAAATATGTGAATATTATCATCATCAACTGGGCTATGGACAATATAGAAGCAAAGCTGAAGAAGACCAATTCAAGATGGGTCTTTTTCAATATAGAAATGGGATATCAGAAGAAGCTGCCGCGGAACCAATCTCGCAGCAAGCTGAGGAGTTCGTGGATGATTACCACCAGCTCCCACCTTCAATTATTGAAGAATCAATCAATGCCACCTTCGAGTCACAAGCCCAAGAAGGTGGTTGGATCACTGTGGCTCCTCGAAGATCAAGCAACCACAAGAAACCCAAGAAACCTATAAAGGGTAGCTCTAGCAAAAAGAGTGCCCTTAAGTCATGCTCAGAGCAGGAAGTTATAAGTTCACTTGAAGCTCTGCAGATAAAAAATAAAGAGAAAAATAGAAGGAAAAATGAAAAGAAAAGAGTGAGAAAACAAATGGAGCGTGATGTTGCTGCAGAGGTTCCACAAATACTAACACCTCTTCAAACACTCCAAAAGTTGATCGATGACCTGGAGGAATACATACCTCCCAGGCCCTCTGGTAAAGTTACCCTAGATCAATTCATCCCGTGGGAAGATCTGGAGCGAAAAATCCGGCTTCGGGATATGCTCTATCGACTACAGGTAGAGGCCATGAAAGAAGGGGAACATCATCTCTCAGCACGATTGAAGTCTATATATGAAGATCGTAAAATTACTATCAAAGAGTTGGATTCTATGCTCAACTCCCACACCTGCAATATGGTATCTATACCTCCGCCTAAGGAGCTGCGAATCTCTTCAAATGATGATGCCAAACAAGCTGTGGATGAACCAACAATGCTGACATATCAACGTCGGCCGACAAATAATTCAAACCGCCGTCACAAGAAAGGGCAGGATAAAGAGAAAAAAGCTGCATCCACTACTCCTAAGAAGCCCGATGTCACAAAGTCAAGTAAAGTCATACTCTTTTATGACGAGCAACCAAAGCCTCTGCCCGAAGCTGAAATACGAGCAGACTCCTATATCTTCGACCCTTCAGATGAAGAAGAGCTGCTCAATATACCTTCTCATATGAAAGAGAAGAGCCAAAGTCCCTATGCCTCATCAAGTGAGCCGGACAACGCTCCCCCCTTTCCAAATGAAAGGCTATTAAATCCGCTCTCTCAAAAGAAATCTTGCAAGTCAAAACAGCCGTCTGAATCCTTGATTGAGGAGTCTCCCTCCTTCAATCGGACCCGCATCAAGGCTGATGATAGAATCCTTCAGCAACTCCAATCGCTCCCCGTCAACATCACTGTCTGGGAGGCGATTGCTTGGAGCAAAAACTTGAGAGAAACTCTCGTCAAAATACTCCAAGAACCAGAAATATATGAAGCTCATATAGCCGATTTCCAAACTCAAATATATGAAGCACTCGCAGCAAATGTCACATTCACAGATAAAGACATGTTGCTATCTTCTCCATGCCATAATCGCCCTTTATATATGAAGGGGCAAGTCAATGGCATCAATTTGAACCGGATTATGGTCGATCCAGGGGCGTCCATCAACATAATGCCCTACAAAACCTTTCAAGCTCTACATCTTATGCCTTATGTGCAGCAGGTAAAAGATGTGAAAATCACTGGCTTCAACTTAAAATCGGAAGAAGCCGTCGGAAGAGTTACCGTCAACCTATCTCTTGGAGATTTCGCCACCAAGGTAACCTTCTACATTATCAATGTTGATACAACATACAGAGTATTGCTCGGGAGGCCTTGGTTACATGAAAATTGGGTCGTCCCGTCAACACTCCATCAGTGCATCAAATATGCCAAAGAAGGGAAACAATATACAGTCTTTGCTGATCAAGCCCCATTCCGGGAAGATGAATGCAACCTCACTGATGCCCCCTTATATTTTGGAGGACCAGCCCTTCAAACCCCTACCCAATCCAAAGGGAAGGGTAAACAAGTCGGATCCCCTGATAAAGATAGTGAGACTGGCGAGCTTTTTGTAATAAACAAGAATCTTGCCGAGCTCCATGCAAAGAATTTCCGAAGTAAAGCGATCTGCTCAGAAAAGCAAAACATCAACCATGAGGCTGATTGTGTGAGTCAAGGCATCAGCGGGAGCATTCCTCTACCTCCCAATTGCTTGCAGATCAGCTTCCCAAAGCAGCATCAAAGTGTTCAACGACTGAAAACATTCGTCGTCACTTATCAAAGAAAAGAAGAGAAGGAAAAAGCCAGAAAGGCATCAAAGCCAATCCACTTCTATGAAGGGGAACTGGTACCTCACACATCCCCAGATGATGATTTTGATTGGGAAAATAAAACCCAAAATCACCCTGAGCCAATAGAAGAAATGGCAGATATGCCAGAAAGCATCAAAGAATTGTGCAAGAAGCAAAGTATTCCCCAGACACAAAATATCTCTCGGTGGAACTTCTTCAAGCAATTATGGGAACCTTCACAAGTGCGAGGGCAACCTCCATTTCCCAGAAAAGATACAAGAGGACTAGGTTATGAAGCCAAGGTCTTCTTCTCAGCCAATGTTGTCGGACTACTACCAGATACTGGCAGTGCAAAAAGCAGCCAAACATCTTTTAATTCCAACTCTCAAGAAGAGATTTTCTGTCCCACTAAGGGATTATTAGGCAAAGAATCGTCGGAAGAATCTGACGAGCAATCCTCGTCAATAAATTTTGAAGATACAAATCTCTACGAAGTTCTAGTCGCCTACCCTGACGACGAAGAAGACTTCGTAGATCTTCAACCAGCTCCTCAAGAAATTGAAGATGGAGGACAAGCCACAGTTGATGAATTGATTGAGCTCAATCTCGGGGATCAAGAAAACCCCCGGCCAGTCTTCATCAGTGCCCTTCTTGATGAACAAGAAAGGAATCTTACAAAATCTTCCTTATGGAATTCCAAGATTGTTTTGCTTGGAATTATAAAGAAATGCCCGGGCTGGAGCCATCAGTTGCTGAGCATGAGTTATCTATACTTCATACAGCCAAGCCTGTCAAACAAGCTCAAAGGCGCATGCGATATGAGCTGGAGCTGAAAGTGAATGCTGAAGTCGACAAGCTCTCTGAGGTAGACTTCATCGAGCCGTGCTATATCCAATCTGGCTCGCCAATATTGTTCCAGTAAAGAAAAAGAATGGTCAAGTCCGCATATGCATCGATTATAGGGACTTAAACAAAGCATGTCCCAAGGATGATTTCCCGGTTCCAATCACAGAAACAATGGTGGACATGACCACCGGCCATGAAGCTCTATCTTTTATGGACGGGTCTTCGGGCTATAATCAAATCCGGATGGCAATCAAAGATAAACATCATACTGCCTTCAGGTCACCCAAAGGTATTTTCAACTATAAAAGAATGCCCTTTGGCCTAAAGAATGCAGGGGCTACATATCAGAGAGCCATGACAAAGATATTTGACGAAATGATCCATGATATAGTCGAATGTTATGTGGATGACTTAGTCGTCAAAACCAAAAAATGGGAAGACCATTTATCTGATCTTCGCCGTATTTTTGAAAGACTTCGTCAATTTAAATTGAAAATGAACCCCATGAAATGTGCTTTTGGGGTTTCAAGCGGCAAGTTCCTGGGCTTCGTCGTCAAATATCGGGGAATAGAAATAGACCCCGACAAGATCAAGGCAATACAGCAACTGCCATCTCCTCAAAATCTAACCGAGCTAAGGTCGTTTCAAGGAAAATTAGCCTATATCAGGCGATTTATCTCTAATCTCTCTGGAAGATCCATGCCCTTCGGCAAGCTCATGAAGAAAGATGCTCCTTTCATATGGGATCAAGAATGCCAAGCAGCTTTCGAGCAAATAAAAGAATATCTTCTCACTCCACCGGTATTGGGAGCCCCAATCGCTGGTAAGCCTCTTATACTTTATATTGCGGCTATGGATGCTTCATTGGGAGCTCTGTTAGCACACATAAATGAAGAAGGCGAGGAGCAACCTCTATATTATCTCAGCAGAAAGCTAATTGGTTCGGAACTTCGATATGCTCCAATGGAAAAAGTTTGCCTAACACTGGTGTTCGCCGCCAAGAAATTGAGGCATTATCTGCTGGCTCATGAAGTCAAACTCATCTCCAAGTATGATCCACTCAAATATCTGCTGAGGCAACCCATATTGTCAGGAAGGCTCGCAAAATGGGCTTTGCTCCTCATGGAGTTTGATATCACATACGTCCCACAAAGGGCAATCAAAGGTCAAGGTTTAGCTGAATTCTTGGCTGCACACCCAGTGCCGGAAAATTCTCCCTTATCTATAGACCTTCCAGAAGAAGAAACTCTTTCCCCTTCAAATGAAAGAGATAATCAAGTCCAAGAAAATCCAAACTTCCAAGAAGTCATCACAATTGAATTACCCTCTTGGGAATTATATTTCGATGGAGCTTCTCGGACTCTCCACTATACAGATGGTTCTGCCAACCTCTCTACCGGGGCGGGTATTGTCTTGGTCACTCCCCAAGGAGGAATATTATATAATTCTTGTGCTCTCATGAAGCCACTCACAAATATGAAGCTGAATATGAAGCTCTAATTATTGGGCTCCGGCTGGCTCTCGAAATGGGGGTCAAAAGTATACAAGTTTATGGTGACTCACAGCTGGTCATCAGACAAGTGTTGGGCCAGTATGAAGTCCGAAAAGAACAACTGCTTCCATACTATATCACGGTGAAACTCAAAGAACAATTTGACTTCTTCGACATATCTCATGTGCCAAGAAGTGAAAATTCTCAGCAGATGCTCTTGCTAAATTGGCCTCTGCCATAAAATTGCCTCCCGAAGGAGAATTGGACATAATTGTCCGTCATAGAAGACTCATGCCGAGTGTCCTCGACGACGAGTCTAATATTGCAATTGAAGAAGTATATACTGCAGAAAAAGATACAGAAATGGATTTGAAGACTGGCGTGAGCCAATTATCAAAATCAAGAAAGGTTGGCTACCTCCTAATCGAGCTCAGAAAGTTCAGCTTTTACGAAGAGCTGCATCATATCAATTGATAGGAGAACAACTATATAGATTGATCCATGAAAGAAAAGGACCAGTCCTCCTCCGATGTTTGTCTCTCAAAGAAGCCAAAATCATGATGAAAGAAGTTCACTCCGGACTGTGTGGCGCACACCAAGCAGGAGACAAAATGAAAATCAATATCAAGTTAAAAGGTTTCTACTGGCCTACCATGTATACGGATTGCATCCAATATGCCCGTACATGTCATCAATGCCAAGCCTTCGGCCCCGTGCCGAGAAAATCCCCAAATATGCTGCATCCTACGGCGCCGACATGGCCCTTCGCAGAATGGGGAATGGATATTGTGGGACCATTCCCACCCTCATCTCAAGGTCACAAATTTATATTGGCTGCCACTGATTATTTCTCTCAATGGGCTGAAGCTATCCCATTAAGGGAGGTAACGGGAGAAGCCGTCGCCAAATTTGTCAAGCAAAACATAATATACAGATTTGGTACCCCTCACAGAATCATATCCGATAATGGGTCACAATTCAGAAACAAAACAATATATGCCTTGGCAGCCAAATTTCATATTGATTGGAGAACTTCTTCAGTATACAATCCACAAGCAAATGGGTTGGCCGAAGCCTTCAACAAAACTCTCTGCAAGCTGCTCGCCAAAATAGCCGGTAATAAAAAACGGGAATGGGGAGAAAAAGTTCATGAAGCTCTATGGGCTTATCGAACAGTGTACAAAACTCCTACCGGATGCTCGCCTTTCTCCTTGGTATATGGAGCTGAGGCAATGATACCCATCGAAATCGAAATGGCATCCTATCGGGTGGCAATTCAAAATGAATTTCAAAGTCAAGATCAAAGTCAGATAGAAAGAAGACTTGAAGAGCTCGCCAACCTAGAAGGGAGGCGACTCGAAGCATATAAATCTCTCCAAGTATACCAAGCTAGAATGGCTCGCGCCTTTGACAAAATGGCAAGGCCAAGAGCATTCAAGCAAGGAGACCTCGTCATGGTCAAATGCAGAGAAGCAATGGCAGAAAAGTCATGTGGCAAATTGCAGCCCACTTGGCTTGGCCCATACATAGTCACTTTGGCATATGAAGGAGGAGCATATCGACTGGTCGACCACAAAGGTACTGTACCCTTTCCTCCTCTCAACGGAAAGCACCTGAAACTATATCATGCGCCGGAACATGAATTCTCTGGCCCGTCATCAAGACAAAAGCCCAATCACTCAGATAGGCACGAAGCCGAAGAAAAATGAAAGGTATCCTTTTCAAAAAATATTGATGTTGAAATAAAAAATTGTCATAGATGGGGGCAAAGGAATCAAATCTCCACCTATCCATTACACAATCCAAATCCATAAATCCCTCCATTCCTGCCAAAGCATGAAGCCAAAGGCACTCTATGTACAAACCCAAAGAGCAAATGAAAGTCGGAGGGTTATGTTGTATATCCCGCCAAATGAGGTTCCAAGCTACGATGGTGAGCCATATCAAATTCAAAACCATAGCCACCAAACCACAATGGTAGGCTATTTCAAATCCCAAGTCCCGAAACCATAGCCAATGAACCATAAAGGTAGGCTATCTCAAATCCAAGTCTTAAACCATAGCCAATAAGCCAGCAAGGCAGACCATATTCAAACCCAAATCCAAATTTCTAGCCAGCAAACCACAAAAGTAGGCTATATCAAATCCATATTCAAAGACCATAGCCAGCAAGCCACCAAGGCAGGCCATACTCAAACCCAAATGTAAATCCATAAGCCAAAAAGCCATCAAAGTAGGCCATATTCAAATCCAAATCACGAAACCATAGCCACAAACCACAAAGGTAGGCTATGCCAAAATCAAATCCCAATCCGTAGCCAGCAAACCACAAAGGTAGGCTATATCAAATCCCATTCCAAAACTATAGCCAGCAAACCACAAAGGTAGGCCATATCAAATCAAATCACAGACCTTAGCCAGCAAACCACAAGGTAGGCTATATCGTGTCAAAACCCAAATTATAGCTAGCAACCACAAAGGTAGGCTACACCAAATCAAAATCCAAAACCATAGCCAACAAACCTCAAAGGTAGGCTATATCAAATCCAATCCAACCATAGCCGGAAGCCATCAAGGCAGCTATGTATGCTAGGCCATATCCAAATCCTATAGCCAGCAAACCACAAAGGTAGGCTATATCAAACCCATATTCGAAATTCATACATATGCAAATTCAAGTCGAAACTCAAACCATAGCCAGCAAGCCCCAAAGGTAGGCTATTTCAAATCCCAAATCAAAAAAAAATAATAATAATAATAAAAATAAAAAAATCCCATCCAACATACTACAATCCCAAAATATGCCATAACCCAAATGCCAGATGCAGCCATAAACCATCAAGGTAGACTGAACCAGATACAAACCCAAGCCAGAAACCAAAATCCAAACTCAGATTCCAAAATCATGGCCATCAAACCATAATAAGCTATACCAAATTCCAAATTCCAAAACCAGATGTTCGGCCTAAAAGCTATTGAGAAAGGCTGAGTTAATCCACAAGCTCAAAGTCCCAACCGCGAGCCATAAAAGCCAGTTAGCTCAAATTCAAATCCCAATTCCCCAGTAAGCCATCAAGGCAGGTTATACCCAAATATAATCCAAACCATTGTCCGAAAACCACAAAGGCAGGCTATGTCAAACCCAAACTTAGTCATGGTCATAAGCCATCAAGGCGGGCCATATCAAATACCAAAACTCAATCTGCAGCCATAAACCACCCAGGTAGCTAAACCAAACCAAAACCAAAACAAAAACCAAACCTAGAATCTAAACCAAAATCAAAATCAGAACCAAGTCCAGAACCAATCAAACCCAAAAATCCCATATTCCAATACCATCAAAACACAGATTCCAGCAAATCCACTCAAAGATCAGCTGAATGTCTCAAGTACAAAGTTCAAAAAAAAAAAGAAGAAAGAAAGGGGTTAAAAATAGAGATACCCCGATGGACTTAAGGACACAACCACATTGTGCTCTTAAGGGTAAAAAGATCAAAAAAATCCAGCTGAGGTGAAAACCGAAAGGGCGCTTCAGGCAAAAATGGATAACCCCTCAACGTGAAAACCCAAAAGGGCGCGTTGGAAAAAGCTAAAGGGGGCCAGTCTTAGTGAAAACCCGAAAGGGCGCTGAAACTGGTAATGTGAAAAAAAAGAAGAAGAAAAGAAAAAGGGGTTAAAAATAGAGATACCCCGATGGACTTAAGGACACAACCACATTGTGCTCTTAAGGGTAAAAAGATCAAAAAAATCCAGCTGAGGTGAAAACCCGAAAGGGCGCTTCAGGCAAAAATGGATAACCCCTCAACGTGAAAACCCGCAAAGGGCGCGTTGGAAAAAGCTAAAGGGGGCCAGTCTTGGTGAAAACCCGAAAGGGCGCTAAGATTGGTAATGTGAAAAATAAAGAAAGAAAGCATGAAAGGGGGGACTTCACTGTCCTTCATTCAATATTTACAGAATCACAAGTCGCTCTGTAACAAACAAGCAGAGCATAATAGCTACTGAATACAAGAGAAAACAGGGCCAAAATAGAAAGGCCTATGCATAACTACTTCGATCCAAAACGAAGCCAGGAGGGCTTCTTCCTTTTCAGTCGTTCAACCTCTTTGGTCTTGAAAGAAGTGGAGCGACAATGTTCTTCATCATCCTTAATGAGGGCGGCCTCCTCCTCGGAATCTTTGGCGTCGCCCTTGACTTCCTGTTCCAGAGAGGAGCGTGCCTCCTCAAGTTCGCGCTGCAGACGGACAACATTTTCCATCTCTGCGGTGATCTTCAGCTTCCGCGCCTTCCGCCTTTACGCACTTCAGTAATCCGGGAGCCGCGTCTATCAGCATCATTGGCCGATGAACAAAGGTCACCTTCTAAAGTCTGGATCCGCTGGTCATAAGGGGCCCAGACTGCATTACCATGGCGGCGACATACTTCGCCCCAGATATCTCCAACAAATGCCATCCATCTCTCCTGAGAAATGCCTGAGTTGAAGGCTAGCGTGGTCTTTTCCTTCAACACTCGCTTGACAGCATCAATGGGTGAGGATCTTCTGAATCCACTACTGCTCCGACGCGGTCGACAAGAAAGTTCCAAAGATCTTCATCCTCAGGGCCCGGGCTTGGCGAGCTCTAGTGGGCCAATCCACTCCATGCTCAGGTAGGGCCTCAAGTCCTAATGACGGAGACCCACCATCGTCAAAATCTGAAGGTGGCGGGTTGCCTGACAAATAAAAGTACATGCATCAACGAGTGACAATGAAGCTTACAAAGTCTGAAGAAAAAAAATGAAGAGAATGAAAGCTGCTACAACTCACTATATGGGAGATTTCCCACTTCTGTTTCCGCTTCAGGAGCTGGAGGTTGAACAGAACTCGATTCTTCGGCATAAAATTCCTGAAAAGCAGGAGGATAATCAATTGCAGACAGATCTAGGCCTCCTCCGTCTATCGTTGGTATAGATGGTTCGAGGTTATAGCTCGTTTGTCCAAAAAGTCCATCACTGTCAGCTGTGTCCCCAACTTGGAATGCTGAATATGCCTGTGATGCAAAGAACGGGCTCCCCAGGCCATCCCAAGAAAAGAAAGGTGAACTAGTCGCAGCAATGAAATTCGAATCCATCACTCCCCAAGAAAGGAGCTGATCACAAAAAGATTGACCACCTGAACAAAAGGAAGGGAGGGCGGTCAAACATGAAAGAAAAGATACCTGATAAAGATTGTATATGAGCTCAGTAAAGGAAGTTACCTGAAGAAGCTGCTTCCGCGGCCGGATATTCCTCGGCGGTCCCGGGATATAAGCATCGATAGGCGTAAAAGGATATTGTTCTGCAAAAGCTTTATATTCAGCATAGGCAGAGGCGCTATCGACACATCCCGTTACCGCTGCTTCAGGAATTGGACAGTGGGATGATGGCTCAATAAAGTCAACCTCTGATATCAAATCACCACCTGCTCGAGCTCGGGAAGTACTCCCACGCTCCATTCCATGAGGAAGGAGAGAATCCCTGAGCAGGGGAGTATACTTACCTGGAACAATCAGGTCAACATTTCCTTCATTCTCTTCGTCATCTGAAATAAGTCGGAGGAAAAAGAAAAATGAATGATCAGTGAAAGCCCCAAACAAAAAAGGGAGGGAGAAGAGTAGAAGCTCACCATCAGGTGAGCAACAAGCCACAGCCTTCCCTTATCAGCCTTCTTATCTCGAGAAGAAGAGGCTCTTGAACGAACCTCATGGTCCCTATTGCCGCCAATCCTCAGAACAGGGATGGCTGAAGTTTCAGAGCAAATATCAAAAAGAATCATCAAACGGAGGAGGGAGCTAAGCAAAGGTCAATTCATAAATACCTGTCGACTGGGCAGGAGGTCGTGACACTAGCTCCTTAGAATCAATCTTACAAATATCAGTCACTCTCCCCATGAGGACCCGAACATCATAAAGTGTTGAGGCAGTCTCCAGCAAAGGAATATATTCTAATGGTCCAGCATGGCCAATCATATTGATAAGGTGTTTCTCCCAGCGTACCCAACCTTGATTGCCAGTACACTCCGGAGGCAGCTTCTTTGATAAAGACACATTGGGACGAAATCCACAATCTGATAAAAGGCAACTCCACCAGTCAAAATCTAAGTGGTCATCATTATTCGGAGCCTTGGTTGAAAATAATTCTACAGGCTCCAGGCATTGCAGTTCACCCCGATAGAAGTTCTTTTCAACGGGTAAAGGACCGTTCTGCATGGCCTCTTCATAGTAGCTGGTATATGAGTCCACCAAACTCTTAAAGTGAGTAGACAAAATCTTATGGATGCATTGGAGGAAGTTGTACTTCTCAAGCCGAGATGTTTCAGCCTCCTTCAGCTCATGATGAGACACCCCGAAAAATATTGCTTTGACCAAACCACCATCGACCTAAAAGACGTCTGCACGTCCGATAGCCTCGGGGTTTGGGAAAGCACATGTTAAGCTGACTTCCTCTCGACAAAAGTAATTCCACCAAGCCGCTGCATTTAATGAAGACGGGGCTTCGATTGAGGCGAGTCACTAAAGGAAATTCTGCATTTGGTGGGGTCAGCTGATCATAGCCAAAATTTCTGGCAAATCGTGAAGGGGTAAGTAGGCTCTAATATGAGCGAACTGTCCCCCACGATACACCAGCACACCAGGGCGAATGCAACGCAACCAATCTTGATATAAAAGGGATCAGGACCATCACCGTGAGGTAGTGATACGTTGTCCCCACCCGAAGATTCAATACTATATGGTCGTGAACCGCGAGATATATTGTCAAATGGAAGAAAGCCCATGCTCTCCATGCGAAGAAAAGACAAGCTGGAGCGAGCCTCGACATCCCCCTCAGCTCATCCCCAAAGTTCGGTTCCTAAACAACAAGACCCCGGAGCCATAGTTCGGGCAAATCAACAGTCTGACAAAGACCGGAAGCAGAGCCTGCCCAAGCACTCAAGTAATGAGTGGGGAGTAACATCTTCTTATCCCGAGGTTAAGAATGTGAACTCAGGGCCCCAACCTGTGAAATATATTGGCTAAGGCGGCAGGGCAATAGCAAGTTGATGCCCCTCCGCAAGAGACAGGCAGATAAATCAACCCTGGTCTGATTCCTTCCTCCTCACATGGGGATCACAAAACCAGAGAGCCAGTACACCAAATATGCAAGCACGGTGTGTACGATCTGGAAGATGCCGTGGGGTCCATCCCCATTCTTGAGCAACTATGTATCGTCCACGAGAAGTCTTCTTCGCTTCCAGCTGGCGATAATGCTCTAAAGGACGGCCTTCACAATGCAAAGCTATCAAAAAAGCAAAAGGGGCCGTTATAGAAATAACGAATCCAGGCATTCTGGCTTACATTCCTAATGGCAGGCTTCTCCTTCTCAATCCTCTCGGCACGAGCAAGGTCCCTCCACACCTTCAATCAGGAGCGAAAGCTATAAGGGAGATATATTGCCCGCAGCCGTTGGTACGGAAGCTGTTGCAGATCATCCAAGACCACTTCCTCATAAAGTGGCCATATATGGCATCCCAGAAATACGATGAAAACCCATAGATCCAATGAGGTTTCTTCCCTCGGCTGTCCCAAAGGTATTCCAGCGGACGTTGAACGTCCCACCAGAGCTTGAAGAATCCCCGCATACAGGGATAATCAAAATGCCGCCTCAACGGCTCCATAATACCAGTTGCTCTAAGAAGCTCTCCCGTAGTGATGTAAGATCCCATCAGCCACTCGGTAGCCCCGTAATGAAAAACATGGGAGGGCATTACTGACCATCTCCCATACCAGGCTGGGAGTGGTATGATCGATAATCCTATCGAGGAGAGCAAGCGGTTGTCATACCGCCCCGGTATTATAACGAGAGTCGCATAAGCAGCAATCCACTCGCTTGGTTCATTGCCCTGTGATGCCCTTCAAACTCCACTTGGCTGGAGAAATCATCCGGGACCATGTGTAAGAGTAAGGTCCCGACTAAATGCCCCCAGATCAGCAGCAGAAGGCAGCCGCTGTGGCGTAACAAAGTCCAAAGGAAAGCTAGGATAAAAGACGGGACAAGCTCCAAGGAGACTATCCCGATATGTCAAAATAACAGTCTCCAGGTACCGTCTTTCTGCAATCAAGCGAGGATCATCAGCTTTCCATATGGGAAGGGACAAAGTTTTGGATAAATGGAAACAGTCCCCTATCTAGCGGAAAATGGTCTGGATAACACTCTGTCCGCTGATACTGATAAATGCCTTCTGCATGACTAATAAGTGAGGAATCAATCCCATCATCAAGTGAATCAGTCTCAACTTGACCTTCAGCAACGGTATTATAACCACTGCTTAGCAAGAACACATTGTCCTTTGTGACACAAGGTTCTCCCAAAACCGGCATCATGTCGTTCAGCAGGACAACCTTATCACAAGTGCTCTGAGCATGGCGGCCCCGGCTCAAAAACTGCCTTCCGTACGACATGACTAAAGCCTGGAAGGGGAATCAAGATATGCAGAAATCAGCAAGGAAGAGAAATCACAAGGACGACAAGTCCAGCTAAGCAAAAATCAGCAAGGAAATGTCAGAAAGAGACATTACACAAAGCCAGAAAAGAATACTACAGATTCCACACAGGTCATATGTCGTCATTTGCAAAATCCGACACATAACCTGTGGGGGGCATTTGTTGAACCCCAAGAAGACATGATAAACATTTACCCAAAGAAGTACCCGGGGGACCTGAGGATGTGTGGAATTCCCACTAGAAAGGGTTTCTGAATAGAAGATATGTGGAATGTCCAATAGAAGGACTTCCTGAATTTTTTAAGGTGTGTGGAATATCCACTAGAAGGAATTTCTGAACTGAAGGAATTTCTGAAATATGAAGGATACTCAGCTGAAAAGTGCCCATGGATCTATTTATACTGATCC
Source organism: Colocasia esculenta (assembly GCA_014218235.1). NCBI lineage: Eukaryota > Viridiplantae > Streptophyta > Magnoliopsida > Alismatales > Araceae > Colocasia > Colocasia esculenta. Next base: position 164,679,180 of record CM024757.1, read on the forward strand.
AAGTGGTTAAAACTCCTTGGAAGATGTCTTGGAAGCAAGGTGATGCATGCCTTAAAGTCAAGGTAATTCACACCTTGAAGACAGAAAATTCAGAAAGCAAAGCATTTAGTTACTTGAAGGCAAGGTAAAAGAAAGAGAAATGACTTGAAGACAAAGCAACTTATGCCTCTAAAGCAAGGTAAAAAGTGGGACTGAAGTCCCCCTCCAAGCCAAGGAGAAGCCTTATAAATACCATTGGCATTAAGCCCTCCAGAAAAGACCAAAGTTCAGAATGGAATGACACTCCACACAAATCGGTGTACGGGAGAAATCCGGCAGTACGAGGTCCATGAAGACCAAGCATGAAGTACAAGTACAAGTACAGCACAAGAACAAGCCGGCGACAGAAGCTCCGAGGATGCAAATGCAACTCTTCACCGGGCGAAACTCCAAGCAAGGGGAGCGGGATTTCAGCAAACCAGTCCCCCCTAAATGAGCCCCTTATAGCCTATTTATAGGCCACTCTCCCCCCCATTTCAAAACAACCCTTAAGGGGAATGGGGGGAAGAGAGGGCGGTTGGAGGGGAGGCCCCCTCCAATTTCTGAAACATGAAACCAGTTGGGGGTGCTCCCCCCCAACCGGTTTTATGTAAATCAGGTTGGAGGGGAGGCCCCCTCCAACCTTCTAATATAAAACCGGTTGGGGGGACTCCCCCCTCCAACCGGTTTTATATAAAAACAGGTTGGAGGGGACCCCCTCCAACCTGTTTTATGTAAAACCGGTTGGGGGGTACTCCCCCTCCAACCGGTTTTATTAAAAACAAAACAGGTTGGAGGGGAACCCCCCAACCTGTTTTATGTAAATCAGGTTGGGGGGTGCCCACACCCCCAACCTGTTTTATATAAAACAGGTTGGAGGGGAAACTCCCCCAACCTGTTTAACATTAAACAGGTTGGGGGGTGTTCACACCCCCAACCTGTTTAATGTTAAACAGGTTGGGGGTGCTTCCCCCCCAACCGAAACGGGGGTTCTCCCCCCTCCATCTCCTGTTTATGCAGGGAGGGGAGGAGAAGCCAGCCCCTATAAAAGGGGAGGCACCCCCTCTTCTGAAATGTGTGGAAAAAATCCCAGAAACCCCCCCCTCTATGCTGAAGAAATCAGTCCCCATAGGAGGAGGAGAAACCCCGCTATCATCATCTAAACTTATGAGATTTTTCACTTTTTAATTGAAAAGAAATTAGAAAGTGACAATTCTCATGACTTTGAGTGATGATAGTTTAAGTTTGACCAAATCCTGAGAGGTCTCAATAGACTAAGTGTTGTCAGTAGGAGAGTGGCTCCCTTGGAGAAGTCATATGCACGTTTGATTTTTTTTACCGTACTTTAGATTTTTAGTGTTCCATATGGTTTATTTAAATTATCAAATTTTAGATAGGCTAAATTATGAGAGATTAGAAAGTTAGCATTTCGCTAAAATCATCGAAATCACGATTTTCTTCTTCGGTGGGAGAGTTGACTTTTTATTGGTAGGAGATATGATTTTTTTGATATTTTTATTGGATTCAAATGGGGGGTACTTCCTTATTTACATGTAATATCTTAAGTAAATGTATAACATTTACTTAAATGATATTCAGGTAAATAAGACCTGAAATCGCAGTGGACTCGGCCTGAACTCAGCCTGTATAAGATATACACCTGTATAATGGGCCGATCCACCCACCCTGGCTCAGCCGGGCTCGGCCCGGCTCGGCCGAGCCGGGGTCGGGATCGCCGGGTCGGATCGGTTTTGGGCCGACCGATCCGATCCCGATCCCCGGGTTTTTGAACCTTGTTCTCTGCTACTTCTTCATATAACTTCCATTCTTTAATCATCATCAAATTCATATATGCCTTTCTGCTCAAGGCATCTGCTACAACATTGGCCTTACCCGGATGGTAAGCTAAACTGAAATCATAATCCTTCAGATATTCAACCCATCTGCGTTGGCGAAGATTCAAATCTTTCTGCGAGAAGATATACTTCAAACTTTTATGATCTGTAAAAATCTCAAATCTCTCGCCATACAGATAATGCCTCCACATTTTTAAAGCAAACACAACTGCTGCCAATTCTAGATCATGAGTGGGGTAATTCTCTTCTGCTGGCTTCAATTGCCTGGATGCATAGGCTATCACTTTACCATGCTGCATAAGCACTGCACCAAGTCCTCTCCTTGAAGCATCAGTATACAGCACAAAACCAACATTCCCTGCCGGTAATGTCAATATAGGTGCTGATGTAAGTCTTTTCTTCAGTTCCATGAAACTTCTCTGACATTCACCGGACCACACAAAAGGCACTCCTTTTCTAGTCAATCTAGTCATAGGTGCTGCAATCTTAGAAAAATCTTGAATAAAACGCCTATAATAACCTGTCAATCCCAGAAAACTTCTGATTTCAGTTATTGTCTTAGGCACTTCCCATCTCATCACTGCTTCCACTTTACTCGGGTCCACTGCTACTCCTTTAGCTGAGATAACATGACCCAGAAACTGAATTTCTTTTAACCAGAATTCACACTTACTGAATTTGTCAAACAACTGGTTATCCCTCAACAACTGCAGAGTAAACCTCAAATGAGCTGCATGCTCCTCTTCAGATGCTGAATAAATTAGAATATCATCTATAAAGACCACAATGAATTGATCTAAATATGGATGAAATATTCTATTCATCAGATCCATAAAACCTGCAGGAGCATTAGTCAACCCAAATGGCATAACCACAAACTCATAGTGACCATATCTGGTTTTGAAAGCTGTCTTATCTATATCTTCCTCTTTAATTCTCAATTGATGGTACTCGGATCTCAAATCAATTTTAGAAAACACTTTTGCTGATTGCAACTGATCAAACAGGTCATCTATTCTTGGCAACGGGTACTTATTTTTAATGGTCACATCATTTAACTTCCTATAATCAATACACTTCCGAAAACTTTCATCTTTCTTTTTCACAAATAAAACTGGCGCTCCCCACGGGGAATGACTCGGTCTAATGAACCCTTTTGCAACAACTCTTCTAACTGCTTTTTCAATTCTTTAAGTTCTGCTGGTGCCATCCGATATGGAGCTTTAGAAATCGGCATGGTACCTGGCAGCAACTCAATAGTAAAGTCCACCTCTCTATGTGGAGCTAAACCAGGCAAATCTTCCGGAAAAACATCAGCAAATTTCCTAACCACGGGAACTGCTTCTATTGGCTGACTGGCCTCTACCAAACTTACCGAGGTTAAATAAGCCACACACCCATCATTTATCAACTTTCTAGCTTTAGTTGCAGAAATCAGAAATTTAGAGGCATAAAAAGGTATACCTTGATATTCAAATACTGCACCATTAGGATGACAAAACCTGATCTTTTTCTTTCTGCAATCTAACATTGCTCCATACATCTCAAGCCAATCCATACCTAGAATAATATCATAATCTGACAACTGCAGGGCATACAATCGACTCGGCATTTGGTTTCCTTCAATCATAATAGGAGCTTCATCTATATAACTCGAAGTGAGCAGGAACTCACCTGAAGGAACTTCCACTACTAACTCACAGGACTTCTCTTCTAAAGGATGAGCTATACAGTTTAGAAATTCTTCAGAAATAAAAGAATGAGAGGCACCCGAATCAAATAAGACTCTTGCTGAATAATTATAAAGAGGTAGAGTACCTTCTATCATATTCGATGCCTCCGCCTGGGCTCGGGTGATAGCCATAACCCGGCCCCTTCCTCGCTGCTGCGGTACTCCTCTGCCACGACTGACTGTGGCTGCTGAAACTGCTGAGGTTGCTGCTGCTGCTGCACACCTCTTCCATAACCATATTCTCTCGGATAGGGACAATTGCGGATTAAGTGTCCCGGCTGATTACAATTATAACACCGATATCCTGGTGGAGTAATAGGCTGCCTGGCAGTACTCTGCTGCGACTCCTCCACCTCAAGCCTACCTCGGCCCTACTGAAACTGCGGACGACCTCCCCATCCTCTTCCTTTGCCTTTAAATGCTTGCTTCAATTTCTGGCCCCATTTACCAAAACCTGATGAAGAAGGTCCTGCTGGTGCTTTACCTTTACTTGCACCCACTGACTGCTGCGGTAGCTGGAAACTACCTAAACCTGACTCGCCCGCCTGACGAGTCCGAATAGACCTCTCTAAAGTAGCTGCTCTCTAGGCTGCTTCTTCCACTGTCTTGCACATGAGAGGTACTATCGCATCCTGCAATTCCACTCTCAAACCTCTGATGAAATACTCAACCATCATATTATTATCTGAAACCACATAAGGCGCATAACGGCTAAGTGCCATAAATCTCATCTGGTACTCTAAAACTGAAGAGTTACCTTACTGAAGAGTCCGAAACTGCTCTCTTTTTACTTGCTGCACTTGAATCGGAAAGAATGTATCGTTAAATACATCGAGAAATTCCGACCAAGTAATAGCCTCCTCTGTTCTGCCTGCAAAGGTGGTCTGCATCTTCAGTCGCCACCATTCCAATGCAAAGCCCATCAACTGATAAGCAGCTAACACAACTCTATCTGCTGCTGGACATCTCATAGTTGCAAAAACTCTTTCAATCTCATGAACCCAGTGCTCTGCTGTATCTGGATTCGGCCCTCCTGAATAATTAGGTGGCTGCAATCTCAGAAATTTTTCAACCTGCATCACTGGTTCCTCCGCTATCAATACTGGTGGTGGTGGTGGCACAGGTGCTACAAAAGGCACCTCTACTCTTGGCGGAACTGGAGCAACAGGCGCAGTCTCTCCATCTCCAGGTGGCACTGCAACCGATGGTAATGGCGCTTGCTGATCCATTCTCACCCGAATATCAGTAAGGCTTTCCCAGATTCTTTCTATCATATGCTGGGTACTTTCCTCCGGATCATCTCCTCCACTACCCCAATCTCTTCTATCAGCCATACCAGAAATTTTCTACATAAACAAAACATCAAACAAAATTAAAACAACAGATTATCAAAAACCAGGGTCCCTACCAGCAGTGTACAAAGACCGAAATGAGGCTATGTATCTTTCTAATTCCCTTATAGTAACACGGACCTTGCTCTGATACCAACTGTGACAGAACGCCTCGGCCAAGCCCGTTAAACCAATAACGTACTTGATCCGAGTCCGCCTCCCGCGAACGGGCCGAAGCCTCGCAAGGGATACCAAACCATAGTCCGTGTAAACACAAAGGAACACACCACATTTTTTATACATATACCACAAGTTTACATAGCCAAATTTCCATAAAACTGAAAAGAAGTACAAGAGCCTGGGGCATACCCCGAGGTACAACAGAAGAAAGTAAACAACTAACTAAGCTACACTGCTGGAGTACTACACAGCTGGAACTACACCGCTGGAGGTACTGACCCTGCACCGCTACGGCGCGGCCCTGAACTGGACGACGGTCGAGAAACGTCCTCCCCACTTCACCTGTGGGGGTAGGGGTGAGCCTCTCTAGTCACTGGCTCAGTAGGGAACTCCCCCAACACCGAGCAAACCAAAACCACAGGTACGAAAATAGTAAACAATACCAACAATTTATAGAACAGCTAAACAGGATATTAAAGCTGTAAAAGTACTCACTGTCTGCCGACTACGAGGAACAACAGTAATAATTAAACGGCAAACCAGTACAGGTGTACAAGCTAAAGTAGAGACAGCCAAACACGAGCCACGTGAACTGGTTCGCAACACCAGAAACTGACTCGGACAACTAACACAGGTCTACCTCTCAGTCTCGCAGCCACGGACGAAAGGTCCAGCTGCCGCTCCACGTAAAAAGGTCAAGCAACTGTGGAGACCAACTAAACACCACCACCTGCAGACCACACGGTCACAGGCCATGCCTGGCACCTCTAGAGATCCTAACCCGGAACTCTCTGAAGTGAGGCACTGTAGCTGGACTCCAGTACGTCTACTGGTGTCCGTACCCCCAACTACGAGCGCGCTACAAGTGACTAAAGACAAACACAAGTGTCACTGTCCGACTGTCGTCTTTCCCTTAGCCGGACGTACAACTCAAACACAAGAGTGAGGGTGTCCAGGTCAGACGACACAGACCTCGACGGTACAACACAAGTACCGGGACAAAGCCCCGAGCTAACAGCCTGGCTCACAAAGAACCTGGGGCACCCAACTGGAGAGGTAACCACGGTAGGCGTCGTACTACTCGCCATGTACACAGAACCACGTGCACGTCACACACAAACCACGTGAAACCTCACGTAAACCACAAGTAACAACAGTCCACTACACATGAACTCAACTGGACTCGCGTAAACAACGCGCGGTCACAGAAGTAAGCAACTAACTGCATACCTTGTATGCTAAACACGAAAACCAAGTGCACTCAGTGCACTTCATGTGTCGACACACATGCATTAACGGTAAATATCATTATTCAGTCATTTCTGTTCATAACCTATAGGCGGCAACATCGACTGCCGCTTACACCAAGTCAACGGCAAGGGACCTAGCCGTTAACATATGGCTGAGGACCTTGGCGACAAACGATGTTGACGCCAAATTCTCCGGCCTTAAACCCTGCAGAAACCCTAATCCGGCTTGCGGGCTCTCCAACCGTTCTAACTACAGAAAAACATGCAAATGCAGTTCCTTCAACATGCTAGAACCCAATACAACCCATTACAACATGCTTCGTACATTAAACTACTCAAACCACCCATTATCCCCATATGGTGCAACTTTATCCAAACATGCATTATCATGCTGGTTCAGGTGGTTATAATGTGTTTTAATGTTTCTACGAAGCTAAACGGGTTCGTCCCCTACCTCAGAACACGCTAGAACTTCCCGCAATCTCCCGGTTCACGCCGAGCCCTCCGCGAGCTCCCACGGGAATTGCACCACGCCGCGACGTTTCCTCGCGCAATTCGGCAACACCACGCGTTCTACTATCGTCCAACCACTCTTCGGAACCTGTTAAAAGCTTCAGAGACTTCGGGACGCGAAGCTGGGGCAAGAGGGGAAGAGAACAGAGCAAGAAGACTGCCCTCGGGTGAGCCTATAACCTGCAGAATTCTCAGGTTGGCGTCAACCCCTATGCCGTCAATAGGAACCGCCACCCTAAACGTCCACAGATACTGCCGCCGAGATTATGCAGTAAACGACCACATACCTGGACGCCAACAGGTCAAACCACCTATGGCCGCCAACTCCAACTGAATTGCAGCAGGTCCTATTTCATTCCAAGACCAAACCTGCACTTCACCTGCTCAAGCCACACATCCATACCATACATTCCACACAACCAACTCACATTGGCCTCACAACGGACTACACAACCAACACACGCATGATCTGCATGGATCCAAAAAGCACGCGACGTTACATTACTATCATCTAAAAAGAAAATTTCGACCTCGAAATTCATAACACAACTCAAAGTCAAACAACTTAAACATACATACCTTTACAAGCACTATCATCTAAAAAGAAAATACATAGGCTTATTCAAACAGATAGGGATACCCTTTAGCCATTTCCTCGGCTAACTCCCAGGTATCCTCACCACCCAACCTATTTTCCCATCTCACTTTAACTAGCTCAATTTCTTTATTTCTCAGCTTCTTTATCTTTCGATCTGTGATCTGCACCGGATACTCTGGCATAGTCATGTACGGCCTCAGGTCACCACCTTGATATCTAATTATTTGAGCTGGATCTTCAATACACTTTCTCAACATGGAGACATGGAAAATATCATGCACATCGGCAAAATCAGCTGGCAAATCCAGCCTATAAGCTACTTCCCCAATTCTTTCAATCACCTGGAAATGTCCCACATATCTTGGACTCAACTTCCCAGACTTGCCAAATCTCATAATACCTTTACTTGGGGAAACTCTCAGAAAAGCAAAATCTCCCACCTCAAACTGAAGTGGTCTCCTCCGCACATCTGCATAACTTTTCTGCCTACTTTGAGCTGCCTGCAATTTTTCTTTAATAAGTTTCACTACCTCTGTGGTTTGCGAACGGACGGGTGCGCCGTTTTTTAATCTGAACTCCTTGAGTCCCATGTCTATTCTCATCAGGTGATTAGGGCAGCATGTGCTGGACCTCTGTCTCCATCGATCGGAATCGATGTTACATTTACATCGAGTTAAGACTCTCGGTATTATTTAATACCGGTTTTAACCCGAATACCATTCATAGCAAAAGGATGAGAAAAATATGGTGCTTTTAGAAAATCCTGATCATGACATGTTTTTCCTTTCTTTTGATTATTTTAAAATGTTTTTGCTTTGGATATTTCATTTTTGAAATGACCGCCTTTTAGGAGTCCAAAGTTTGATTTTTGAAAAGGGGAACGGGTATATGCCCATGGACCTATTTGAGGTCTTTCTCTTTTTTGCAAAAGGGTTGATTAGACATTTTTATTTGGGAAAACATGAGGATTATTATTATGAACGAGTATATACCCGTGAATTTTGATTCTGAACTTGGGGGTATTATAATCCAGAGTAACACTTCCGTATTAGAAGGATTACTGTGTCAATTTTTATATGAGGTTCTTTCACAGTGCCATTTTTTTAGCAACGTTCGAGTTTGAGGGGAGTTTCTTTTCTCCTCATTTCTCGCTCATGCGGGTATGATTTCTGGAGAACATATAAACATATCTCCATTGAAGTCCTTGTCATATTGTGATTTCTGTCCAAAGTCTATTTTCACGGGTATAGTTCTCGTGGGTATGCATATGTGCTCCCATTTGGAGTATCTGAGCACAGTTCTTGTCTTATTCCCTTTTTTCTTTGGATGTGTGTATATTATCGCAATCCTTTTGAATATGTGAGTATATCCTGATGAGCCCCTGCTTAGGCGGGGTGTCCTTATAGAGGTGTATTTATATGGGCGTATGCTTATATCCATGTGTCCTCGGGAGAAACTTTGCCCGAAGGGGTTTTGCCCTAAGAAGGTACATGTATATAAACACAAATTTGCATTTTATGAATATATCCTCAAACGGTATCTCTATTTGAGCAGAGTATCCGATAGAAAGGTGCCCCCGTATGAACGGAGTCCCTTTTGAGAAACATATACACAATGAGGCATATTTGTGGTTATATAAATATGTTCTCGGGCGGAGTCTCTATTTGGGCAGAGATTCCACTAAGAAATACATCTATATAAACATGAAGTTTGTGATTATACGGATATGAGTTTAGAGGGAACTTTTGTCCGGGCAGGATTCCTCCTAAGAGACATACGCGTATAGGCACAAATTTGTGATTTTATGGATATATTCTTACGGGAAGTCTCCATTTAGGCGGAGTTTCCCCTAAGGAACATATACATAAGAACATAAATTTGTGAATATACGAATATGTTCTTGGGTAGAACCTCTGCTTGGACAGAGTTTCCTCTAAGAAACATATACATATAACACGAGGTTGTATTTATATGGATACGTCCCCTGAGAGAGGTTTTTGCCTGCGAGATTCTCCTTAAGGGACATATTTGTATAATTACAAATTTGTAATCTTTATATATGTATTCTTGGATGGAATCTCCACTTGGGCAGAGTTTCGTCTTAAGAAACATATATATAAGAACACAAATTTGTGAATATACGAGTATGTCCTTGGGCAGAACCTCCGCTTGGGCAGAGTCTCCTCAAGAAAACATATACATATAAGCACAAAATCCACCATCCCAGAGACTTGCTCGATGGACGGGGAGAACATGGGTATTTAAATACCATGTGTCCATAGAGACTTGCTCAATATGAACGGTATTTAAACCTCGGGAATATCACCCCACAGAGACTTGCTCGATGTGGGGGATGGGGATTAAGAAGGAATGTCGATGACGATCACGCCGACAACTCTCCTCTCCGCGCCTGGCCTATCGGGCTAAAGAAGGGGGATTTGTACCTTCGCACACCAAGCAAGGGGGATTGGAGAATGAGAGAGGGAATGAGCAAATGCGCTTTTCTATTTTTCTGGGTTTTTTCCAACAGGGCTTCGCCGGAGCAAAATGGAAGACCCCCCTTTCTTATGGAATAGGGGGGGTATTTATAGGGGTTTTGGCCCCTTTACATTGCGTGGGAGATGGGAGAGAGCCCAACCGATGGTGACCTCATGATGAGGTCACCATCGGTTAGGGGAGATCCCCCCTTAATCGATGGTGACCTCATTATGAGGTCACCATCGGTTAAGGGACTAACCGATGATTAACCCCCCTAACCGATGGAGTGGGGGGGGGGGGAGGGGAAATCTTCTATAAATACCCCCCCACACCCCATTTCCAAGACTTGTTAGAGCCCGGAGGTGCTGCTGAAGTCCTGCTCTGTTTCCTTGGAGTTTTGCCCGATAGAAGACTGCTGTGCAAAACTTTGGAGTCCTCCCTCGAGCTTGTTCTTTGTACTTGTGCTTTATACTTGGTCCTAAGACCTTGTGCTGTCGGATTTTTCCGTGCTTTGTACTTGAACCATACTTGAACGAAGGAGAGTTCTTCCTTGGACTTCATTTTAACTGGAAGACCGAGCACTATTTTAAAGGCCATAACTTCCCTTTGAAAATGGAGACGGTCCTCCGAATAAATTTGTAATCTAAGTAACTTGACAGTCACTTTAAATCACAATTTACTCAGCCTTCTTTCTGAGTAGGCCGTCCAGCTGATTAATTTCTTAGACCACTATATAGTGGATCATCCATGCTTTGCATAGTAGGTATCTGTTACAATTTTACCTTGCAACAGCACCTTAGCCGCCTTAGCGGCTCCTTGGGGCGCCTTTTCTACTCTTAAAAAGGCAGGTTGTTTTAAAGCGGCTAAGGAAGCGCCTTAGCGCTTAAGCGGCGCCTAGGCGTCCGCCTTGACAACTATGTGGATAAGGTAGGGGAACTTGCTTCGTTTTCTAGTGTTGTTTAAGCGATTCGAAGCATGATAAGCATGGAATGTAGTATGTATATGACTTTTAGCTTAGCTAAATGGATTGTACGGGCTTAAATCGGATTAAAATGGTGTTTCTAGGTGATTTCTGGTTGAGCAGGTGTGTGTCGGTGTTCTGTCTGAGAACGCGACGGGTCGGGGGGATGCGTTATGAACGCGGCCTAACCCCGATGCGTTCTCATCATGAACACGGCATATCAAGCCCCCGCGTTCTTAACAGGCTTGTTGGTTGACTGCATTATGAACACGACCTATCAGGTTGTTGTGTTCATAACGCGACCGTTGCCCCCGTCGCGTTCTACTTCCGGAAGCTTTTGTGTGATGTTTGACAGTGTGGGTCATGTGTGGGCCTGCTTTTGGTTATTTAGATTTTAGAGTTTGTTAAAAAAAGTTAAGGCATAAGATTGGTAAATCATGATTTAGTGTTAATGTTAAAGATTATGGATAGTTAGTGGTGTTGAGCATTTAAGAGGAGTATGGTTCTCTAGTAGAGTGTTTTAAGATGTGAATATATGAGCTAAGATTATGTGTTAACCGTTGTTAAGCAATTGTGGATTGTCGTGGTTTATGAAAGAAAGGTTTAAGGGTGTGATTATGTGATCGATGGTGACTTGTATGGTTTGCCGTGTTCGGTGGTCCGACACTTATCTAGATTGTCTCTCCAGTCAGGTACCTCAGGTTCTTTGTGAGCCAGGCACATTGTGTCCGGGGGCTTCTCTCGGTACTGTGTATTGTCGAGGTCTGTGTCGTCTTTTTGGACACTCTCACTCGTTTGTCGAGTAACCCATCCGGCTAAGGGAAAGATGACAGTAGGACAAGGACTTGTAGTGTGCAAGGACTTGTAGTGTGTAAGCACTTCTTTGTCTGGTCGCTTGTAGCACGCTCGTAGTTGAGGGGACGGACAGCAGTAGACGTACTGGTCTCCAACTAGTCTTGTGTTTCCAGTGCCTCACTTTAGGGAGCTTCAGCCAGTCTCTAAAGGTGTCAGGCATGGGTCGGCACCCTATGTGATCTGTGGTGTGGTATTAGTTGGTCTCCATAGTTTCTTGGTACTTGTAGAGGTGGAGTTGCGGTTGGACCTTTCGTCTGTGGCCGCGAGACTTGGAGAGTTTTCTTGTGATTTCTTTGTCCGGAGCAGATCCTAGACTAGCTACCCAAGTACCGTGGTCCGAGTGGTAGCGTCATACTTTCTGACTCAGTCTTTTCTTAGTAGTTGTGGTTACTTCTGTACGTTGTGCTAGTAGTCGTTGATTTATAGTGGATTATGTTTATAAGTATGTAATAGATGTTGTAGCCCAATGAGCTTGCAGTTAGGGCTCTGTGGTATTTTGAGAATATGGTTTATCTTCCAGTTAGCGGCTTAGTGATTTAATAGTTGTTGTTTATGCCTATAGTGCTTCATTAGCTAATGTTATTGTCTAGTTATCTTTAATTATGGTTTTTCTTGCGCTAGCATGAGATGGTTCATGTTAGTTATGTTAAGTTCTTATACTTGCGTTATTTCTTTAAAGTGTTATAGTTCCACCTACTTTTTGTGGTTACTCGTGAGTTTTCTACGTTGTTTTGGGAGTTTCTCTACTGAGCCAGTGACTTCGAAGGCTCACACCACTACAGGCTCTTTTCATTTGTTTAGTAGTGAACGTGGTTCTCGAGGCGGACTCCTACCACCAACAGTTGAGTGAGTTGTTGCTCTTGTTGTACACCTTGGGGTATACCCCAGGTAGTTGTATTTTTCTTTTGGACATGTAATAATGTATTGGGATAGTATAATTTTATAAATGTGTATAAGATCATGTACTTTATCTTGTATCTTTATACAGTGTGGTTGTCTATTATATTCTTACTGGATATGTATGCGTGATATCCCTTGCGAGACTTCAGTCTGTTCGCGAGAGGCGGGTCTGAATATGGAGCCTTTTGGGCATAATTATCCAGGGTCGCTACATTAAGTCCTACCCAAGTAAAGGACTATTGTATTCTAAGACAGTGCATCTCAATTTTGAGGGTTATATTGATGCCGATTAGGTCGGTTCCCGCGATGATAGACGGTCTACTACTGGATATTGCATGTTCCTTGGAGGTAATTTGGTTACTTGGCGAAGCAAGAAACAAACTGTATGTGGGTGGTCAAGTGCAGAAGCTGAGTACCAAGCTATGGCTCAAGGAGTTACTGAAATGTGGTTGAAGCTGTTCTTACAGGACATTGGTTTTCAGGTCCATGTTCCGCTGAAACCCCACTGCGATAAGAAGGCAGCAACTAACATTGCCAATAATCCTGTCCAACATGATCATACCAAGCATATTGAGCTTCATCGTCACTTTATTATGAAAAGTTGGACATGAGAGAAATTTGCTTATTGTATATTCAATCTGCAGATCAACTATCAGATGTCTTCACTAAAGGGCTGTCTCAAGAGCTATTTTCTTCTATCTTTGTCTAAGTTGAACATTAGAGATATCTATGCTCAGCTTGAGGGGGAGTGTAGGTAATAACCATGGATGTGTACATGGGCTATTTAGTCCACTGGTTGTTATATTGTGTACAGTGTAAGGGAAGTTAAGACATCATGTCTTAATGGTATAACCCCGCTATATATTGATTGATTAGGGATCTGCCACGATGACTGGTGACCTGCTTTTCTCCCCAGAAACCTGTGCATGCCTCTTCCTCTTCTTCTCTTCATCTTTCTTTAGCTTGTAAGTCGCAATTGATTGTGCATATGATTTGGGCCGTGATGTCTCTATAGGCCAATTCCAATTATATCATCTCAACTTTCCTGCTAAATCTCTGATTCTTACGACTCCTGGGTAGTAGGTACACTAATATGTTTATGGATTAGTTTGCTAAAATTTGCCTACAACTTACAGTTACGCGAATTCGAAACCATATTTCCTACTTATTGGCTCTATTTGCTTACTGGTCTTCTATCTATAGTGAATTTCAGAGTTTTGCTCCATCTTGGAAAAAGTTGGAAGTATCAACCTGAGAAAGGAATTTAAGTGTTCAAGTCTGCTGCAAATAGGAAAAAGGCTTTGGACGCCATGTATTTTAACCATGGTTTGGCGTGGCGGATCGAATCGGTCCGATTCGACCGAATCGGATCGAATCAGGAGAAACCCGATTCGCCCGATTCCCATTGAATCGGACCGATTCCCATTCGATTCCCATGCGAATCGGCCCAATTCAGGCGAATCGTGGCAGATCAGGAAAAACCCGATTCGCCCCGATTCCCCGATGTGTCGAACCTTGATTTTAACTGCTCTAAATATTATTTTGGGTTAATAAGTCAAAGTTTTGAATTCTGGATCTTGTAAAATATGCGAATTTTGTGGTTAATGAGTAATGGCACATGAGTTGGCGCCTTGTTGGAAAATTCACCACCATCAGTTTTATTGTATGACATGACACCCCTGGAACTAGACATCATGGTCTGAAGAACCAGCATGTCCAAATAGACTAGGATGAACTGGATTGGGATCGGCCCATTGCACCTCCTCAGTCTGGTTCAGTCAATTCCAGGACCTGCCAGGTGCTTCTTTTAAAAAACTAAAATGTGAGTTTGTTTTAAGAAAAGGGAGAAGAAAATTTAAAATTTTTAATCAAGACATAATCTCAATGATTAAGTCATTAGAGACTCCAACCTAGTGATATTAAGTGTTTAATGACTTGATTAGGGTTTAGATCTCCATGAGATTAGGAAAATTAGGGTTTGAATCACTTTGAAATTAGGTTTAGTATCTTTTTATCTGTTAAAAGAACTTATAAATAAAAGTGTAAGGGAACTATTCTCAGAACATGAAGACCCGCCATCACTGGTCCAACTTCCAAGATTGGTTCAGCAGACCTTGCAAGATGTCAACTGAGACTGGGATGGGAGTGCCACAATAAATTCCTGATAGCAGGTAATCAGAACATATTTGATCTGAAGCCACAAAAGAAATGGAGAAAACAAACTTTATCCTATCCAAATTAGACCCAGACTCCAGAAATATTTATCCTCTTGCTTGGATATCTTACAGAGGCTATGATCTGAAGATGGAAGACCACTGACACAATGTTCACTGCATGTCTTTTATTTATAAATATGTAAGGATGGTGCAAGTGGAACAAGATTGTAAATAACATGTTAAATATAGATCTGAGGTCATCATCAAATGCCTGATCACAGATCAACAAGATGCACAAGATAACACAGCATACTAAGAAATTTTACCTGTCTGATACATACCACCCATATTAAATTACCTTTAATGAACAAATAATGCAAAATTCATTAGTCTTGACAAAGAAATTACCTTCTCTTTTCAGCTTCATTTGGAATACCAACTGTGAATTTGCAGAGAGAAGCTAGAAAGGAGTTCAAAGGTTCCACAGTGCGAAGAACACCACATGCCTGAAAACAATGCCCAAATAAGAAACAGATGCAATCTGACAATCAAGATGCAAATAAAGAAGTAATATCACATTTCAAAAGACCCACCTGAGTAAATGCCTGATATCCTTTCAGTATCTCCAATATTATGGCTTCTCCTTGTGACCTTCCAAATACAGTATCAGCTCATCAACTAGAAGACAAAACATTGAGGGTTCAACAACCATAATACAATATGCCTGGGCACTTCCACACATACCGAGATAGGATAAGAGACAAAGCATCCAGGATAGTCAGCCACAGAGAATCAACCATTGATAAACAGAGAACAACTGTTCTGCCAGTGTACTTTGGTGGTGGATCATTGTCACATCTAGGGGAGTCGAGCTGCACATATTCATAAGTGAAAATTCTCTTTCTTGGTATTTTTTAAAATTATATAGCTCTTGAAGGTGATGCTTTATATCTCACCTCACCAATATCCACAGCTTCATCAGTCAGGGCAGCAACAGTAAAAACAACACCCAGCAAACCTTCAACAGCCAATGTTATGGCATGGGCTTCACTGGCAACCAGTACTGCAGCATTAGATGCATCATTTTCCAAGCTCCACTCTATTCCTGCATTAATTAATAATATTGCACTGAGTTGGAAAAAGCAGTATAATTATAAGCACTCAGCACAATCACATTCTTAACATGACAGAAGCTACATGAAAATAGTTGGAAATCACAATATCTCCTTACAGACACTAAAGTTGAAAGCTTTATTAGAAGTGAAAGAAATAACACAAACTACAGACTACTTGAAGAAGCCAAACTTCATGTGTCAGCAGAATATAGAATGTGCTCTCATAGAATGTGGTCTGTAGGCATCTTGTAATGTTTATCAATTAGCTCACAAAGTATGGAGGAGTTACCGAGGAAAGGTCAGAAGAATGATGGATGTGTCAACATAGAAGAGTGGTAATTCTCAGAAAATAAAAGCATAGGCTTGCAGATTCAAGCAGCATGCTGGATATGGCTGAAAGTTAGAAACTTAAAAACCATTCACAATAGAGATCCACATCAATTAGCCTGTCAGTACATTGAAGGTACCAGTGTAAATGCACTTAAGTTGAGATTACAGCCAAACTTTTCTCTGTCGTACCTCAAAATTTATGACCCAAATATAGGCTACAATTTCTTTTTCCTGGGGTTTTAGGGGCTAGTGAACATAATTTCTTTTAAAAAAAGTGGGTAGTACCACTAGTTTATTAAAGGAAATAGAATGTACAAGTATAGACAGTGTACACCAAAAGACAACTCCCACCCCTATACAATTCAAAGCCACACCTAGGTCATGTGGAGACATCTATTCCACCAACAAAATAAAAAGAGATGAAGTAGAGGAATCCACATTACAAATAGTGGCAGTCCATTCCTTTACTTTAACACAAATAGCTTGAAAAACAGTTTCCCCATCCCTAGATACCCTTCTAAAGATCCGACTATTTCTCTCCCCCATAGCATCTACAGGGTGGTATAAAGGATGAGCCACCACACTGTCCCATCTCCTCTGAGCAGCCACTCTCTCTCCTAGTGCAAGAGCAATTGTTGGACGTCTCTGTGCTTGCGGATGTCAATACGGGTCTTCCTTACAACCTCCCTCCACAACCCCTAAGAGTAGGAGCATCCTACAAATAGGTGGTCAAGGGTCTCGTCATCCTCCCCACAAAGCACTCAAATAGGCTGAATATCTAAAATGAAGCGACACATCCTGTCCCGAGTAGGAAGTCTCCCATGAGAGATCCTCCAAAGCAAAATCTTCACCTTCAACATGCTTCTAGGACTTCACACTTGATGATGAAATCTATATCGAAGCCCTCCATCTACGATCACTCAATATGCTAATTTGATGGAAACGAAGTCTCCCTTCTCCCACCTCCACACCCATTCATCCTTTGACTCAAGCGAGTGGGTGGGCAAGAGAAAGGACAGAAGATGATCTTGGAGCTGCACCATCTCAGCCTACGTCAAGTTCCTCCTGAAGGTCGGAGTGCAAGCCCCTCCCAATAGGAGGGAGTCAAAAGCCTGAGAAACTGAGCTCAACGAATCCGTCAATATCAGGAACAGACTAGGGAAAAGAGACTGCAAGAAGAAGCTTCCGCACCGACTATCCTTCCAAAAGCAAGCCATGTTCCCTTCACCAAGACGAACCCGGACCCCTACAAGAGAACATCTCTGCACAAAAGGATATCACGCCAAAGCGGGGAAGAACCGCCAATAGAAGAAGCAATCTCCCAGAGTTTTCTCCTCCTAAAGTACCTTTGTCTAATGAACATGGCCCACACCCCCCTTCTCCACTCTCTAGCCTCCACAGCCACTTGCACAAGAGAGCCAAATTGAAATCTCTAATGTTCTTGAGCCCCAAAGCACCCTCTTCCTTACTCATGACCAGCCTCCCCCATGCAATGTCATGCCAGCCCCTACAATCCACATCTCCCCTACTGTCATGCCAAAAGAACCTACATTAAATAGACTCAATCCTCTTCGCCACTATGGGAACGCGGAAGAAAAATATGCTGGGTTTATGTGTACATATATTATCCATTTTGTAGGAAAAATATATGGGTGCATGTGTATGAGTGTATCTATGCATGGGCGTGCCAGACTGTTTAAAATAAACAGACAAAGTTTGGTATTTATGAGGTGCATGGGTATAAACCCTAAGCCCTCGAACATTTATATGCATATATTCCGCGCACGTCCATTTTATCAGGCGATTGGGGTGGTCGTGTACTGGACCATTCCCCACCGACTGAAGTCGGTGTTTTATTTACATCGAGTAAAACTCGACGACCTTCAATACGATACGTTTGTTAAAAGACCTTGCCGAAATTAAGAGGTTATGAACGGTATTTAGACATCCACAATCATCCTTAAATATATTATCACATTTACATATATATCATTAATGGGGTGTATGTGCCTCCATTAAGCGTTTACAACGTCATGCCTTCACACACGTGTTATTTGAAAACACAGAAGGACATATTTACAATAGGGCGTGGTCAATATATAGACCTGCAGTGCCTTGTCCTTTCACCCACGGTCCTTTTCACCAGTGCACGGGCAGAGGCACTGGCAAAGGACGGCGTACGAGCAGACAACCCAAGGTACCTTTCTCCCTCTTCTCCCCTTTGATTATGAGAGTTTTTATTATTTTCTTCAACCGAGAATCTTTGGATCAGACTTCCAACCACATCAGCTTCAAAAAAAAAAAAGGATCCTCCTTTTCTCCTTCGAACCCGGTTATCTCAGGCATGGTTTGGCATATCGAATCGGATCGGCCCGATTCTCCCGAATCGGGGCGAATCATGGAAAACCCGATTCTCGATTCGGTCCGATTCGCCTCATATATGTAATATTATTATACATATTAGTAATATATATTATACATTATAAATATCATATATATGATATATTATATATAATATATATTATACCCATGAGAATCGATCCGATTCGGATCGATTCGGGGGGAATCGAATCGGATCAAGAAAAATCTGATTCGCCTCCCGATTCCGATCCGGCAAACCATGATCTCAGGTGTTCGAAGGTAATAAACCCTGAGGCTATTCCCAGGGCTTTTCGGTCATTTCTCGACCTCCTAGGGCTTTTCGGTCGCATCTTGACCTCTCGAGGCTTTTCGGTCATATTTTGACCTCTCGGGGCTTTTCGGCCATATCTCGACATGTTCAAGGGTTTCTACCATTATTTGACAATCTCCAAGACTTGGAGTGACGTGCCATAAGCCGGGTGCAGAAGAGCGCACGCCGTTTCATAGAAACGACATGGGTCCCGCTCCACTGGGCCGTGCAAATAGCATAAACCAAGCCTCTTAATCATTCTTGACTTTCCCGACCAGCTCTGGGTATTTCCGTCATTGATTGACTTTCCCGGATGCTCCTGCCATTTATCGGCTTGCTTGAACTTCTCCGCCATTTGTTGACATTTTTCGAGAATTCCTAATGTGTTCGGCTTTAAGTCACACCCAGGACAGTGCACGCTGCTTCATAGAAGTGGCGTGGGTCCCGCTCCACCGGGTTGGACAAAAAGGCACGAACCGTCAGACTATTTCTGCCATTTTCTCCGTCACAAGGATGCATCTTCAATTTTCTGGACAACAGAGGTATTCCTGTACTTTTCCAGAATAGCAGCGGTATTCCTGCAATTTTTGGGCAGTAGGGATATTCCTACAATTTTTGGACAACAGAGGTATTCTTGCAATTTTCGTCACAGCAGGGGTATTCCTGCAATTTTCCATGGGTAGGACATATGTGTAATTTGATACACACGTACAAACTTTATGTCCTCAGGGGCCTTTGTGTAATTTTACACAAACTTAGGCCCACATGGGGGCCTTTTTGAGCAATTTTGGGGGGATTTTTCTTTTGTTATTTTTTTTTGTATCAATAGCCACCATCTTTGGCACCCTAAATATGGAAAGGAAGTATGTAGGTACGCTATCTAACACCGAACTGTATAGCACAAGCCTACCTCCAATGGATAATGCTCTAGCCTTCCATCTCGCCTGCCTGGACTTAAATCTCTAGATTATGGACTGCCAATCTTCACATATAAGAGTACGTGGAGTAATGCGGCAGCCCTAAGTAAGATATTGGGAACTTGTCAATCTTACAACCAAAAAAGCTGGCCACCCTCTGGAATGTCCTCTTTCCAAATCACACCTACCAGAAGGCTGTTATCGAAATTGACTTTGAGACATGTCACCTCCTCTAGCCATTCTAATAGAAGTCAATTCATAGGAGGTAGCTGTTCGCCCTTAGCAAGGAACAGAATAGTATCATCTGTATACTACAAGTGGGAGGACATATCCCTACTAGCATCCTGAAATCCACTGATCAAGCCAGCTTCCGCATTCTACCACACCCTACTGAGCACACTCGCAACTAGAACAAAAAGGAGAGGAGACAAAGCGTCTCCCTGGCGAAGGCCCTGACCACTAAGGAACCAGGAAGAATAGAAGATGGCTTCCCAATGATGAGGACAGCAAATAAAGCGAAGGAAATACATGTTTTAACCCAACCAATCCCACCTATCCCCAAAACCAATCCACATATCCCGCTTCCGCCCTCTCCAAGGCGCCCGAGGTGGTACTTCTATCTCTCATTTGCACTATGCCGATGATACCATTTTGTTCTTGGCTGAGGGGGAGCACATGCCCCTCATGGTGAGATTCTTACTGAAGTTGTTGGAGGAGGTCATAGGGCTGAAAGTTAATTTCAACAAGAGCCTCTTGGTTGTGAAGAATATTGAGGATAGAATCATGTAGAAGGTGGCTTTTGTGCTGGGGTGTAGGATTAGCAATTTTCCTATCGATTACTTGGGACTCCCTCTCTCCTTGTGCTCTCAGATTCTTTGACTACCAAACCAATATTCAAATATTTGAGACTAGGTTGGGAAGTTGGAAGGCTAGGACTTTGTCTTATGAGGGCAAACTTGTACTTTGCAGCTCTGTTTTGGATAGTCTATCAGCATACTTTCTCTTTATATTCAGGATTCCTAAATAGGTGGCCAAGAGGATTAAGGCAAACGATGCAAGCTTTTTTAGCATGGTGCCTGGGACCAAGGTTCGCCGCATCAGGGAATCGAGACGAATCAGATTTTTCCTGATCCACCACAATTTGCCTGAATCAGGCCGATTCACATGAGAATCGAATAGAAATCGGGTGAATCGGGTTTCTCCTGATTTGATCCGCCAGTCACCTACGGTCCCTTGGTCGTCGCCAGCTACGCCAGGAACAGCTACCTGAAGATGCCAATATTGTTCGGGGATTTCCTCGCCGATTTTGGATCTCCCTACTTTTTGGGAGTGGTGCCCGCCACCGAGGAGGCACCAAAAACAACCACGACATCTGTTGCTAGCATTAAGCCCAGCCTACATCAAGGCCGAATTTTTTCAGTAACGTTGTGTCCCACACAACCACCCCCACCGAGGAGGGGAGCAGTCATGCTTTCTCCATTCTTGGATGCCAGATTGGAAATTTTCCTTTCACCTATTTGAGTCTTTCTTTGACCCCAAGTACTCTCCATCGCAAGAATTGGCAGCCAATAATACAGAGATTTTTGTCCAGGTTGGCAGGATGGAAGGCCAGGTTGTTATTGTACGGGGGCCATTTAATTTTGTACAAGCCAGTGCTGGATAGTTTGCCAACTTACTTCCTTTCCATCTTCAGAATTCTCAAGACTGGCCAAGAGGATGGAAGCCATCTAGGCTAGGTTTTTTTTGGAATGATTGCACAGAAATAGAAAAGGTTGGCATGACATCTCTTGGGGTAGAGTGTGTAAAAGCAAGAAGGCAAGGGATGTGGGCATAAGGAACATAACAGATTTCAATTTGGCGTTGCTTTGTAAATGGTTTTGGAGGCTTGGGACGGAAGATGATGGGATTTGGGTTCAGCTAATTACTCAGAAGTATTATACTTCAGCCAGGGTGTGGGACCTTTTTCCACCACATTTGCACACTATTTCCCCTATATGGAGAGGCCTCTTTCAGTGTGTTGATGTCATTAGAGTTATTGGTGAAGGGCGGCCTCACATCGATGTCGCTGTCGTGGCAGAGCACGTCCCTGCTCACACCCATGCCTTGAAATGCTCCTTTCAGCATGATAGGTGGTTGGATGATGTTACACTTGATGAGGAGTTTCCTGACCTATTTGCTGTCACCGAGGCACCGGATGCTTAGGTGGATCAGTGTTTTGATGCGCAACCATCAGGGGGTATTTAGGCTCCTATTTTTAAGAGAGACTTCACTATAGATGAGATGGATTAGCTTCAATCCTTCTTACTTTGATGCTTCAAGTCAAGGTGGGCGCTTCTGCATTGGACTTTTGGAGGTGGAGATGGGACTCTTCTGGGTAATTTTTAGTCAGATCAGCTTATTCTTTTATTTTAGATGGAGGTTTAAGACATTTTGCCGCCCCATATGTATGGAATATCAATAGTCACCTCAAGGTAAAGGTGCTCATTTGGAGAATTTCTCATGGCCGTCTGCCAACACATGTGAGATTAGCTTTTTTCATTCCGAACTCTCCACGACTTGCTGTCTTTGCGAAGGAGAGGAGGATGTGGACTATTTATTCATTTCCAGCCCTTTTGCCCAGGACATTTGGACTAGGAGTGGATCCGCTTCAAGGGGTCTCTCAGTTTCTTCTTAAGTGGAGAAGGAAATGGGTGCTTAAGGAAGATTCTATTTTGTGGTGGCTAGTCTTTTGGGCTATTTGGAATAAAAGAAATAGAAGAATATTCAAAAGGGAATCGAGGTCAGAGGAGAGCTTTTCTTTCATATGTGAGAGGGTAGTGTTTTGGGCTAGACATCTTAATGTGGGGGAGAAAAACTCCTCCATTCTCCTCCCTTTGCACAATTAGATTTTTGCTTCGGCAAGCTCTTTTTGTATGTGGGGGACAAGCTTGTAATGTTTTAGGGGGTGAATCCTCCTTAGGGTGTATTACTTGTATAAAGTACTGGGAGATTGGTCTTTTTGGGGTTACTTTTTGTTGATACTCTTGTACTTGTACATTATTCCTTCATTCTAATACAATCATGGTACTACCCACTTTCAAAAGAAAAAAAACCCAACTTTGACTTCTATACATGTATAGTTTGTGAGGAGACGAACTGTAATGCAAGCTTGGTGTTTTTAGGATGAAGCAACTTGCCCTGATGAGTATTTTTTAATAATTTTGCACAACATTTCCAAGATGTTGTTATGATTGTAAGTTTGATAGATGTTGCCAGCATCAATAAGTAGGCAGAGTAAGAACCAAGTATAAATGGATGCACTTCTAGATGTGGGGCGAGGCCAGTTGACGTTGGACCTGCCGGAATAGCTCACAAAGGAAAAAGAGCCTGGTTGGCACAAAGATCGGGGTGGCTGTTGGGCTAGTTGGGCTGGGCTACATGTTTGGGTACCCCCTGGTGGCCTGGAGCTGGGTCGGGGCCAGATCAGGCCCAATCAGCTCCAGGCCAGGGCTGGCCT
Organism: Colocasia esculenta; assembly: GCA_014218235.1. Taxonomy (NCBI): domain Eukaryota; kingdom Viridiplantae; phylum Streptophyta; class Magnoliopsida; order Alismatales; family Araceae; genus Colocasia; species Colocasia esculenta. The sequence continues at coordinate 164,702,537 of CM024757.1, forward strand.
GCTAGTGTAGATGAGGACCCAGTCCAGCTGGTGTGTGGCGTAGCAGGCGACGCCAGTGAGCAGCGTAGGGTGGCACAGCTGCGGTGTTTCTGTGCTGGCAGGGTAGTAGCGACAGCACAGTAGTGCAGAGGGCAGAGGACGGAGGGGAAAAGGAGGCAGAATTGGGGCAGGGGCCACCTCCTAGCGGCGCCGGGCAAGCAGCAGCAGTGGCGGGAAGAGGTGGAAGAGGGGGAGGGGGGAAGAGAGAGAGAGAGAGATCTAAGGGAAGTGGGTCGAGGAACAGAGGGAAGAGAGATCAGAGGAAGAAGAAGAAAGGGAAGAAGGCTCATGCGGCAGCGGTGTTGCAGCGGCAGGGTCAGCGACGAAGCAGAGCAGCAGCGATGGGCCTGTTGCTCTTCCCCTCACAGGAAGAGCAATGCAGCAGGGAGGGAGGCAGAGGACGACAGCGTGGTGGCGGTGCAACAGCAGTGGAGGCGCAATGGTGACAGTGGCAATGCCTGGCGGGCGGAGGGCCTCCCACTCTCAGGCCCTGATCAGGTTGGGCTCCCCCTTCCAGGGAACCCGATGGAAGAAAGAGCAAGAGAGAGAGAAGGGGGGGGGGGCTGCTCCCCCAAGGACCCTTCAAACTTTCCCAAAACCTTAAAGGCCACCATATCGGACCCAATCCACTTTAGGCCCATGGGCGACATACCAATTGAAGACCCAAATACACAATTACATAAAAAGATATAAAAGGACGAAATAACCCTACCTACTAATGGGCTCAAATAAATCTTTTATACATGTCTGAACCAAAAGACACAAAGCCAAAAATCATATGGGTCCAAATGCCCAAGGAAGGCCCAACATGCTCCCACATCATTTCTCTATTAATGGTTGTCCTGCCATTACAATTTATAATACAACTATGTTGGCTTTCCCCACCTAGACAACCCTTCTTTTTCCCCCAGTCTCAACCATCTTGTCCACTAGCTCAAAAAGGTACTGGGAATTCTTAAAAATATGCTCTCTATTTGAGAAGAAATTTACATAGACCATGGCAAAAGTTCAAAGATAACGTGACAACAGTCCTTAAAATGTATGATATTTATTTGAGAACCACTTATATAAGTCAAAGTTTCATTGCATTGAACAGGCTTCAAACATTAAAGGACAAATATACAAAGAATAAAATTAATGTATCAGTGATCAATATTCGACAAATATTGCTAGCATACTTTTAAACCAATGTAGAAAGCATCATTGAGGTAACAAAAGAATGAATATATACCTTTAGCTTTGCTACTAAACATGCCTGCAACAGCTGCTAGACTCTCATCACTAGAATCTTGTATCTAGAAGAATTCAAAAAACAAACAAATCTGTATGATGTGACAGACTATAATATCGTGTTCCAAATTAGATATGAAAATAATGAACAGAACTAAATTAAGAATCCACAAAGACTGTTGATAAGACTTGGATAAATATAAATGGACACCAAAAAGAAAGAATGTAATTCATATCAGTCATATGGACCCTAGCAAAACCACTGCATCAGGATTGAGGCTACAAGGGATCACTCGTCATAATCAAGCTCCATCTAGTTGCCTCAAAATAATGATGCCAAAAGATGGTTCAAAATAAGAGGGAATTCTGCAAATAATAGTAGTCAGGGCGGATGGAGTCATAGAGGGGAAATCAGCCTAATGAGATTGAAATGAGTTTGCCACTCTGACCAGCGTATCCTAGTTTATAAGCATTGAACTATTATACTCATGGATGACATAGTCGGATCGGGGTGCTTGGCCAGACCCAGCCGACCCCGATCCGAGTCGGGTCGGGTCGAAGGACCCACCCGACTCCATGGGAGTCTGGCCGATCCAAGATCGGCCATGTTAAAAAATGAAGAAAAATGAAGAAAAAATAGGAAAGTTCAAAGAAAATTCTTTTAAAAAACATATAAAAATTGCACATTTTGGGTATATCCATAGTTTAGTTGCACACATGTTGATATTAGAATTCAGAGCAACAATAATTATGATATCTTATTTACCTGAACATCATTTAGGTAAATGAAATTCATTTACTTAAGATATTACATCTAAATAAGGAAGTGCCCCCCATTTGAATCCAATAAAAATATCAAAAAAATCATATCCCTTACAAATAAAAAGTCAACTCTCCCATCCAAGAAGAAAATCGTGATTTCGGTGGTTCCATCAAAATAGCGACTTTCTAATCTTTCATAATTTGACATATCTAAAAATTTCATAATTCAAATAAACCCAATAGAATATTAAAAATCTAAAGTCCGGTAAAAAAATTAAACGTGCATATGACTTCTCCAAGGGAGCCACTCTCCTACTGACAACACTTAGTCTGCTTGAGACCTCTCAGGATTTGGTCAAACCTCACCCAAACTCATGAGAATCGTCACTTTCTAGTTTCTTTTCAATTAAAAAGTGAAAAATCTCATGAGTTTAGGTGATGATAGCTTAGGTTTAACCAAATCCTGAGATGTCTCAAGCAGACTAAGTGCTGTCAGTAAGAGACTGGCTCCCTTGGACTTGGAGAAGTCATATGCACGTTTGACTTTTTTTACCGGACTTTAGATTTTTAGTATTCTATTTTGTTTATTTGAATTATGAAATTTTTAGATATGTCAAATTATGAAAGATTATAAAGTCGTTATTTTAATGGAACCACTGAAATCGCGATTTTCTTCTTGGATGGGAGAGTTGACTTTTTATTTGTAAGAGATATGATTTTTTTGATATTTTTATTAGATTCAAATGGAGGGTACTTCCTTATTTACATGTAATATCTTAAGTAAATGAAACTACAAATATAACATTTACTTAAATGATGTTCAGGTAAATAAGGTAAGTGGAGGGGATCAGACGTAGTAAAGGACCAAAGGTAAGTTGAGGGAATCGGCCTACATCAGATGGAATCGAGGTGGAGCGCTCATAGTCGGGCTGAGTTGGCCCGACTCCACCCGATTCCGGTCGATCCACCCCAATTCCACCTTATACTGTGGGTGGGTGGTTGTTCCCACCCCCAAATCGGGTCTCCATAGGCCGATTCCGCTTCAAGTCGGCCGATTTTGCCATCCATGGTTATACTTTCTAGTTAAAAATCTAATATTTCATGTCTAAATGATGTGTTTTTTTCTGCTTGTCAATAATTCCACATTCCCAAATGCTTATTAGCATTTATGTAATTTGTTTTTGGAAACTCTTTATCCACCATACTTCTTCCTTTATGGTGCATTTTTTCCTGGAAGATACACTTACATTTTGATACTCCACTTTTGAAAACCATAGATTCTACCTCCCAGGAAGGTAACACCTCTAACCATGGTTCTCGGTTTCGGCCATGACTGAATCAAAACTGGCTGAAACTACTGTAGCATTTTCCAAAATTGAAAACATAATATTTTTAATTTTTAATTAGTTTCATCCGAAACCAGACCGAAACCATCAGAAACCAGCTGAAACCGACCGAAACCAACCGAAACCAGCCGAAACTGACCGAAACTGGCCGACACTCTCCTGTTGAGGCCCCCCAAGACCGGCAGAAACCAGCAGAAACAAAACCGAAACAGATTCGGTTTCGGGCCTGGGCGATCCCAAAACCAAAACCGAAACTCCCATCCTTGCCTCTAACACTCCCTGGGTACTCCAGCAGACAGAATGCAGTATTCAGCAGAAGTTTGCTATGGTGCATTTCCCCATTTGCCTGTGGGGTAAAAGCATATCCATGTTTCTTCTAAGTGAAATCTGAATTTATCCTATAACAGGTCATTGTCCCACAACTGCTTACTGAAAGTGTGGTCAACAATCAAAGGATCTTGTTGGACCCAAAAAAATTCTAGCATTTAGAAACACTGAAATGTTTTTGGAGAAAAATCATTAGCTTTGAGTGGTCCAACTGAAACAAGGACTAAGAAAAAAGAAGAGGGAAATCAAGTAGTCCTCTATGAAGCCACACCTCCAAAGCCCCTTATGGGACCAGGTGTTGCTGCACTGAAGTCCCATGGACTGCTCAAAAGGACCCAGAAGGGGGGCACAGTGAAGAAGTCTTCTGCAGGGCCAAAGGTAAAAATAAAAAAGAGCCCTGCCTTTACAGGGGGGTGAAAAGCTAAAACAGAGGGAGAGGCCCTAACCATGCTGCCACCTCACCTTAAAAAGAGGCCATGTCACCTCATAATGAAAAAGGAAGGCAACTGAGCAGTGAGGGCCAAAAAAAAACCTGCCACCTTTCATAAACTTAAAGTGAGGCTATTCCACCTCATGCTAAAAGAGGAGGAACAGTAGAGGTAAAATATCTGCCACCTCACTCTAAAATTAGGCTGTGCCACCTCACCTTAAAAAGGGAGGCAGCAGAAAAGGGGGGGGGGAGAAGGCTGCCACCTCATCTGAGGCAAGGATGTTAGTATTGGTTTCGACAGTATCAGGCGGTTTCGGCGAGTTCAAGTGATTTTGGCTTCAAGGAATCCTGTTTAGGCCAGTATCAGGCGTATCGGTTTTGGTATCGGCTAGGTCCAAAACCAATACGTTTCAGCCGAAACATATCGGTTTCGGCCGATACTAACAACTATGATCTGAGGTTCATACCCTATAGGGGAATGGACACCTCAGAAGTGGCCTTGTCCCCTGCTCTCCCATGGGAAAAATAATAATAAATAAGTGGGCATAAAGAAGAGAGAGTAAAAGAGGGAGGATAAGGGTCACCCCTGGTATGGGGGACCTATGAGGTGGCAGCAGCCCCCTTTGGATGAATAAAGGGCCAAGGGGGAGCCACATTTTGTGGCATAAAAAAGATGGAAAAGCAAGAGGGGAAGAGGGAGAAAGGCCCCCCATGAGGGCAAGGACCTTCAAGGTGGCAGCAGCTCCTTTTGGATGAATAAAAGGCCAAGCTCAGGATGCACCCCATCAGGTGGCATAAAAAAAATGGAAAAGCAAGAGGGGAAGAGGGAGAAAGGTACCCCCTGAGGGTAGGGGCTTATGAGGTGGCAGCAGGCCCCCCTTGGCTCCTGCGCCTCTATAATTAGGGGGATGTCCCCCTTGAAAGGATGGGATGAAGAGGCTGGAGAGAAGAAGAGACAAAGGACTTGGAGGAGCAAGCAAGAGAGGCGTTTGAAAAGCACTATTCAAGCTTTATAGCAAAAGAAAAGAAGAAGAGGAAGAGAAAAGAAAAGAAGGCAGAGGGGTCAACTTTGATCCTCAGCGAGAAGATCCAAAAGGCAAAGCAAAGGCCCTCAAGAGGAATCTAAATCCTCCAAAGGCAAAATTTCCAGAATACACATTGTCATATGTACTATCCTCAAGCATTACAATAGGGTTTATATCCCATCAAGCAAGGGAAATATCATTACGTTGACTTTTAAACATGTTCAGCAAATATGGACTCCAAAATTTCTTAAAACTTTTATTTCTAAAAAGAAATGGCTAAAGAAGAAAAAGAAAGATCTAACTTGTGGTTAAGGGCAGCCAGACTGCCTTCTCATTTTGCATGAAAGTTTAACAAAAACCATCACATCTTTTATAATCTAACTACATGACAAACTTCATTCATTTTTTGGACTCTTTCTCTAACTATGACCTGAGTTTTTTTCCCTCTAAAAATGGGAGTATTCCCAAGGTGTTTAGGACTTTCCAGAATTCCGAGAAACCAAGGGAATTGGAATCCAAATGGAGATGCACTCACCCATTTGATTTGCGACAGTCCGATGTTTCAAAACTTAACAAATTAAAAGCATTTTCAAATTTTATCATATTAAAAACACTCCAGAACCTATCAAGTTAACTGAAATCTCAAACAAATAACATCATTTAAAATCTGTCATTTATAGCATTCGTTGAAGTTTACATTCCTTTTATGTACCACGATGGACATCTTTTTTTAACATCTTGTGGCAGTTGATCAAGGTCTTTAGTTATTTAAAAAAATTACCACTTAACAAACTTTAAGAAGCACATGAACGCAAACCATTGCTCAGTTTCATCTTCATTCTACCTGAGCAACACTGCTATCCACACCCCACCCCCACCCTGAGAAAAAACACCAGCAGAAAATTGCTGATGCTATTTTGAACTTTCTACCCCAGGACAGTATAAAGGAAAAACTGAAGACAAGGAATGCAGATTTCAAGCAGTAGATTATCATATGTTTTGATAGTATCAGTGCTTCCCAAAAAAAAATGCAAAATGAGATGTATCAACATATCTTAGGTAACTGTTGGACTCCTTTTAATTTATTTTCTTAACAACATGCAAATTGAAAACATAAAAGGGGACTGGTGTGCAGCCATGTGCAGTGAAGAAGGCCACCCAAAAAGAGAAGAAACCCACCTGGCCGCCTGCGTCTCTGCCAAGTCAGTACACAGCCCCTTTACCCTAGTTTTTCCCTCCTTGAAGCCGCGCCAATCAGCTCCTTTCTCCTTGCTGGTTGCTGCGCCAAAGCAGCCCCCGTGCTGTGCTAAAGAGTGAGGGAGAAGAAAAGAAGAGGGAGCGGCCTGCTTTTATAGAGAGAAAGATCAAAAAAAGAAAGAAAGAAAAGGGGGAAAAGGAGGGCAGTCAGGGCACAGCAGGGAGACAGGCTTAAGGAAACCTCAAAACCCAGCAGATCTGGCCGCCCCCTTTAAACCTTCAAGATCTAAATCCTCCCAGTGCATAGACTCAGCAGGTCTGGCCGCCCCCTTTAAGCCTTCCATGTTTAAATCCCACTGGTGCTATGCACTGGGAGGATTCAAAACTCAGCAGGTCCCCCCCCCCACAAGCCTGCCATGTTTAAATCTCACAGGTGCTATGCACCTGTAGGATCCAAAAAATAGGTGGTCTGACTGCCCTCACCATGAATGCTTTGAGTCCTCCCGGTAAAATGTACTAGTGAGACTTCAAACAAGATCTGGGCGCCCTTACCATGACTGCCCATTTTTTGAGTCCTCTCAGTGAAACATGGATGGCAAAATTGGCCAAATCGGATCGGAATCGGCTGATTCTACTTGGAGTCGATCCAATTTCTTTTGGGGAGGGGGGAATGCCCAACCCCCACGATTTTAAGTGGAATCGAGGTGGATCGAGTAGAATCAGACTGGATCCGATTCCACCCACTCTAGTCCAATCTGAAGATTTTTTTTCTTTTTTTTAATGGAGTCAGCTTGAATCAGGCCCGATCCAACTGGATCAAGCCCAATCCAGCTGGATCCGTCCCGATCCAGCTAGATCAGGCCCGATTCGGCCGACTCACACAGATCCCTCCTTAAGGAGGGATCGTGCGTAGACAGCATGCCACTGCTTCTTCCTTCCGCTCTTTTTCTCTTCTCCTCTTTCTCCCTTCTCTCCTTTTTGAAATTTTGAGATCTAAACCCTAAGGTGTCCCAAGATGAGTGTTGCACCTATTGCGGTGTTTGTCCACCTCTTCGGAAACCTTTTTGTGGGTGAAGGAGAGTGGTTTCTACCGCCGCCGGTCGTCTAAGGTAAAAACAAATTTTAAAATTTTAAAAAATATGAAAAAATTTGAAAATACTTAATATGTTATAGATCAATAGATAAGTAGTATTGATAACATGTTTGTGATCCTCATTGCCCAAAAAATTGAATCCTAATTAGGGTTTAAAAATTAGAAATTTTGTCTAATTATTGTAATTAAGATGCAATTGAGTGTCTAAAGCACTCAATTACATTGATTAGAGTCTGCTTGCAGATTGAATTGCATTGCATGACCCTCTTTGCCCAAAGTCTCAAATTAAACCCTAATTAGGGTTAAAAATTTGGAGAGTTTGTCTAATTATTATTATTAGGATGCAATTGCATGTCTTAAACACTCAATTGCATTGATTAGAGTCTGATTGCAGACTCAATTACATTCATTGACTCTCATTGTATAAAATTCACACGTATAAATTACACATCTAAGTGAATTTCTACCTTACACAGGAATATGGTTGATCAACAACAACAAGAGCAGGAGGTGGAGCAACAGGGCATTGTTCCTGGTTGGACTCATAGTACCCTCATTGATGCTCAACATAAGAGACTAGAGAGTGAAATGTAATTGGTGTGGAAAGGAGATGGGAGGAGGCGTATATCGCCTTAAACAACATATTGCCGGATTTCAAGAAATGTAGCTAAATGCTCATCATGTCCATTTAAGGTGAAGAATGAAATGAAATCGTACATGAAGGGGAAAAAGATAGAAAATATATTGACAACTCAACAACAACAAGAGCATCATGATAAGATTTCTGGGCGACAGAGCCAAAGAGAATATAGTTTACCAATCAATGTTGACGATGATGAGGATGATGATGATGATGACGATCCTAATCCTGAGTTCACTGCAACTGCTCGTGCTAATCGGCATACTTATGCAGAAGAGGACAGACGAAGGGGCATGGGAACATGAAGGCCATATTTGCTTAGAGATGACTCTAGAAGATCTAGAGATGACCCATTACAAGCTTCGGTGGAGACGAGAGCTGGGACAGATATACCTAAATTTCATCCCCATGATCGGTTGATTCGGGCATACACAAAGGATCTAGAATTTCAAGAAGAACCACCTGCATCTCTTCCTAAGAGAGGTCAAAGGCCAGAATTAAGAAGATCTGCCACAGTACAAGAGACTACTAGACTTTCTTCATCTCAGTCAGAATTAAGAAGATCGGCCACTCATTTGGACCCAAAAAGAAAGAAAGACAAAGGCAAGACAAAAATAAAGTCCCAAAAGGAAAGAAAAACAGAGGAACTAAGAAGAAAATCATAAGAATGTGCAGAAGAGTCTCCCGAGGAGACACATCAAGACACAGTTCCACATCTTGGGGAGCCATTTTCTGAGGCTCCACCCCTACCACCTCACTTGGCAAGATTATATAAGGCAGAGCAAAAGCATTATCACCGTAGCAGAAAGTTGGTTGAGAAACAAACACCAGATCAGAGTGATGACTCCACTCAATGATGATGATGGAGCCGCAAGAGGTTATGCATTGGGGGTATCCTTTCGGGATATAAAGATTATTCAGTACCACCCTATCAATAAGAAGAAAGCCAAGGAGAAGCACAAAAAGAGCATGGGGGATATGAAGACCAACATATGCAAGTAGGGCATGATTGGGGATATGGGATTTCTTATCCACCCCTTTTTAATCCCCCTAAATTGCCATATTCAGATATCAGTACCAATACTGGGACAGAGTACTCTAGGCATATTCAAACTATTGGGTATGGTAGTCTCTTCACTTTAGGACAATCAGGAGAAAGTTCAAGTCAACAAACAACAACACCTCGAGGTATGAAAAGAGGATTTCAATATCTCGCCAATTCCTTGTTTGGCTATGGATATACCTAATATGTGCAATTAGACTATGGGCCACTGTTGACACTGAAAATTAAACAAACAAAAAAAAGGGGGAAACCCCCGCCAGTCCAGGCGGGGATGCACCCATGCCGGTCCAGGCAGGGATGCACCCCCGCCGGTCAGGCGGGGTGCCACCCCCGCCAGTCCAGGCGGGGTGCCACCCCCCGCCAGTCCGCGCGGGGTGGCACCCCCGCCGGTCTGTGCGGGGTGCCACCCCCGCCAGTCCAGACGGGGATGCACCCCCGCCGGTCAGGCGGGGTGCCACCCCCCCCCCCCCCGCTGGTCAGGCGGGGTGGCACCCCCGCCAGTCCGCGTGGGGTGGCACCCCCGCCGGTTTGTGCGGGGTGCCACCCCCGCCGGTTCGGCGGGGACCCTCGTTGGTCACCCTGCCTCGGCGCCAGTGCGGGGAACCCTCGCCGGTCCGGGCCTGCCTCGGCGCCTACACCTGCGCACCCCCGCCGGTCCGTGCACCCCCGCCGGTTCGCTCGTCCAAAATCCTATAAATAGAGGGGCAGCCCCCTCATTCGTCCCTCTGGAAAATTCGTGCAAGGAAACTTCCAGCGCTTCCGGGGTTTCTCCTCCCCCTTTTGCTCTGGCGAGAGGCTCTCGCCCTGGAGAAATCCGGGCGAACCCTCCTGAGCTGAGGAGAAGTCCCCCTCCTTGGAGGGGATGTGTTTGTTCTCCAAAAAAGGGGGACCCCCTCTATGTGGGCCCAAATTTGTGTAAAATTACACAAAGCCCCCCGGGAGCTTGAAATTTGGATATGTGTACATAGAAAGGTATACATATACCCTGTTGGCCTAGAAAATTGCAGAAATACCTGTGCTGGTAAGAAAATTGCAGAAATACCCTGCTAGCTTAGAAAATGACATAAACATCTCGGTCATCTAGAAAATTGCACAGAAGCCCCCGGTTTGTGGGAAATGTCATAAAGGCCTCCAGAAAGTGCAGAAAATTGCAGAAAAGTCCAGGGACGGCAGAAGATTGCAAGGAAGTCCTTTTGCTGCCTAGAAAATTGCAGAAAGGTCCTTGAAGGCTGTAAAAATTGCACAAGTGTCCCGATTGTGGGAAGACTTGCAGAAATGTCTCAAAAATTTGCGAGAATACCCCTGCTTCTGAGAAAATTGCAGAAATGTCCCCGTGAGGAAGGAAATTGCAGAAATATCCCCGCGAAGGATTAAAAATTGTAGAAGTACCCTCGCTGCCCGGAAAGTTGCAGATATGTCCTTACAGCGCGAGAAATGGCAAAGACAGCATGACGGTTCGTGCCTCTTGTCCAACCCGGTGGAGCGGGACCCATGTCACTTCCCTGAAGCGGCGTGCGCTCTCCTGGGTGTGACTTGAAGCCGGACTCGAGGGGAGTTCCCGAGAAAGTCAACAAATGACAGGGACATCCGGAAAAGCCAGAAATCGACCGGGACGTCCAGAAAAGCCGGAAATCGGCCGGGACGCCCGGGACAGCCAGAAATCGGCCGGGACATCCGGAAAAGCCAGAAATCGGCCGGGACGTCCGGAAAAGCCAAAAATCGGCCGAGACGTCCAGAAAAGCCGAAAATCGGCCGGGACGCACGAGCTTCGAGAGGGTGAAGCTCTCGCGAGACCCCCGCCTGAGAGATTTTTCCTCCCCCACGCCGGCGAGATGCTCTCGCGTCCCGGCGAAACTTGAGGCTGTCTGGCGCTCGAGAATTCTCTCGCGCAGACCCTCAGGAGAAGTCCCCCTCCTTTGGGAGGGAGTGGACCTGTTTGTTCTCCGTATGAAGACCCCAGTACGGGACCCAGTTTGTGTCAAATTACACAAAGGCCCCCCTGGGGAGGAGAAGATTTGTGCATGCCTGTGAAATTGCACATACACGGGTCCAAGCTTCTGTGAAATTGCACAAAGCCCCCTCGGGGATATAAGGTTCGTGTATGTGTACGTTAAAAGTACACATATATTCATGTCAGCCAGAAATTTGCAGGAATACCCCTGCTTCTGAGAAAATTGCAGAAATATCTCCGTGAAGGATAAAATTGCAGAAATATTCCCATGAAGGATAAAATTGCAGAAGTACCCTTGCTGCCCAGAAAATTACAGATACGTCCTTGCGGCGCGGAAAATGGCAAAGATAGCCTAACGGTTCGCGCCTCTTGTCCAATCCGGTGGAGCGGGACCCACGTCGCTTCTATGAAGTGGCGTGCGCTCTCCTGGGTGTGACTTGAAGCCGGACTCGAGGGGAGTTCTCGAGAAATGTCACAAAATGACCAGCAACATCCCATAAAGCCAGAAAACGGTCGGGATGACCGAGAAAGCCAGAAAACGGCCAGCAATGCCCCATAAAGCCAGAAAACGGCCGGGATGACCGAGAAAGCCAGAAAATGACCAACAGCGTCCCATAAAGCCAGAAAACGGCCGGGATGTCCGAGAAAGCCAGAAAACGTCCAGCGATGTCCCAGAAAGCCAGAAAACGGCAGGGATGTCCAGGCATGCCCCCATTGCAAAGACACGCCGCTAGGCCCATACGCTCACCAGCCCACTGCTAAGAGAGCTGTCCGTGCGCGAGCTTAAAATAGGTCGCACGTGCTCGGGAGAAAGTCCTTGGCGTCCCGTGGTGTGCTGTCCTCCGTGGTTGGGCCCTCCTGCGCTCGCCCGCACAGAGACGCCACAGGTTGTTACAGGACCCCCGTTGGGTATGTTTAAGTCCTCCGGTGTCATGAAACGACACACGTAGAAGCACATGTTTAAGTCCTCCGGTGTCATGAAACGACACACGTTGAGGCACATGTTTAAGTCCTCCGATGTCATGAAACGACAAACGTTGAGGCACATGTTTAAGTCCTCCAGTGTCATGAAACGACACATGTAGAGGCACATGTTTAAGTCCTCCGGTGTCATAAAACGACACACGTAGAGGCATGTTACCCTGTGGAGGCACAAACACCCCATTGGTAACACAAATGTACTCATTACCATGTAAACGCCCAACGGAGGCACAAACACCCCGTTGCGAGCGTAAATGTAAACGGTACAAATGTACGCTTGAATAAATTATGGAAATTTATTTGTCATCTGTTATCTGTCAAATTTCGGCATATGGTCTTTTAACAAACATTACGCATCCGAAGGTATTCGAGTGTCATACTCGATGTAAATGAAACATCGACTTCGGTCGGTGGGGAACGGTCCAGTACACGATCACTCCAATCGCCCTGAACGTGAGCGCACGCGGAAAAATAAATAAATGAAATGAAATTTGAGGGTATCAGGGTTCGCACCCAATATCCCTCATAAAATAAACCTCTTTGTCTGTTTCTTGTAAACAGTCTGGCATGCCCGCAAAAGAAAGCGAAAAAGAACAATGAACAGGAACCCTCCGGGGCGAAATTCATTTTCGAAATAAAACGAAAGAAACATCCGCGTTCCAACAGCCACCTGCTCAGTCTCATGAGCCAGAGAATGAGGGTTCCGAAATGTGAAATTGGCAAGGTATTTTTATTTATTTCATGTTATAAACTTCTAGATATATTTTTTTTATTCAATGTATGAACATAATCATTAGTGCCTTAATCATCTTTATTGTTCTTTATGATAGACGTACATGATAAGATTTGAATTTCATTGTGTTTATATTCAATGAATTTGAATGTGTTATTTTTTGTGATTTTTTTTTCTAATTTTTCCTTTTTATTTTTCCTTGATTTCCACAATTTTTCTTAATTTTTTTAATCTATCTGATCCAAGTAAGGTGCTTCCTTGGCACCTTGCTACCTTCTCCCTCTATATAAAGGAGGCGCACCCTTCTACATGAAAAGAGACAATAAGAAAGAGAAAAGCTTAAGGCAAAGGAGAAGAAGAGCAAGGAAATAAAAAGAATCAGCTAGAGGGTCCTTCCTACACCAAGAAGAAGAAGAAAAAAGAAGAAGAAAGAAAACTCAGGTCTGAAAATGGATAAAACTTGAAGTCTGAAAAAAGATGAAAAGAATGCTCGCTGTGCATGATACCAGTGACTAGTGAGGTTCTAAAAAAGGAAAGAAAGTGGGGATTGAGAGGGGATGAACTCTACCAGTGAATTTCACTGGGGAGACTCAAAAGAGGGAAAAGGAGGCTACCTATGGCTGAACCTCCTCCTTTATATAAACAGAACCCCTCCTTCCAGCAAAAGACAAAGAAATCAAATGAAGAAGCTTTAAGGAGAAGGCCCATACACAATCCAAAGCTTGCTCCCCCAAGTAAGGGAGAAAAATGGAAAAAGAAGAAAAAAAGAGAAAGAAGAAAAGGGAATTCCAAAAAAATAAAAATGGAAGAGGCTCAGCGGGTAGAACACCCCTGAATTCTGAACCTCAGCAAGGAGGAGGGAGAGTTGTAAATTCAAAACAAACCCACTGAAATTGATTACTTAGATGAAGACTCTCTCAAGTTGCATAATTTTAAGTAATGACTGGAACATGTTACATGTCAAAAAGGGGATTTTAACCCTATCAACCTGTAATTATAATAATACCATGATTTTCAAGATAATTGCAATGACACCCTAATTTACAGGTTCATTGCGTCAATGGCAAGTATACCTTGGTTTCTGGATAAGTATTCATTTAACCTTTATTAGATGTGCAATTGCAAAGATTATTCCCTCATGGAATAGTCTACACACTATCAATGGGATAAGTCAATGAAAAATGAACAACCATATGATGGAAGCTAAATAAGCACAACATATTCTTCAAATATTCAGATGATAGAAGTAATAATACATGCAAACAATGAATGAAGAAACAAATGAGTTAGTTGACACTCGAAAGAAGCAACTATCTACAAATTGAACATGCCCCTTTAAAAAAAACTCTTTTTTTAATTATTTGGATTATGGGGTGCTAAGCGGTGGTTAATCAGGGGTCATCAATTGTGTAATCGATGTAATTAACATCAACTTACGTTGATGTGGAGAGGCAAAGGACACGAGCCTACATCAATAGGCCTTGTCCAAATAAACAAATAAATCATGGAAGAATTTATAATTTTTTTCTAAATATATTTTTCTCATGAAAACAGTAACCAAGCAGCAATTACCAGCTCAAAGACCAACCGATGACTGATTACATTGAAGTAAAATCTTAAAGCAAAACCAATCAGGAAACAAAACATAGGTAACAATAATGATGCATATACAATTCAAGAAAGGATAAAGCTTCCACCTGAATAGTTGACACAACACGAGCAAAGGCTTTGACCATATTTTCCACTACATTAGTATTTTTAGGGTTCCTACAAGAAAATTAGTAAAAGGGTTTTCTGAAAAAAGTACCAAATCTGTGAACAATATAATAACTCATTCTGGAAACAATAGAATAGAATAAACAACATCAGCCGCATCTAATTCATGTTACAAGCACACCATGGCAAAATAGAAGAGAAGACAAATACGTTCAGAGGTCAGGAAAGAGCCAATGATCGAAGATGAAGAATTTTGTTATAAAACAAGAACAACTGTAAGTCACCAACGCATTACAAACAAATTCATCAAATCAGGAACATATCACACTCTATACATGTCTCTCAAATGTGAGTTGATTATCTGCTTTATGTAGATCTAAAATTCCAAGTCTCGATTCAGCTGATGCAACTAAATACTAGTCTGCCTAACACATTGTTGCATGTAAGGGACTTGCAAAGAAAAGAGAGCACTTTAAACATATGGATCGCCTTTGTGCCATATTAATGAGAGTACGTAAAGAAATAAATAAACAAATCTGGTAGTAACATTCTTTCACACTTGGGGTCAGGAAAAAATTCTCTCTCTAGCCTCTCTAGAGTGAGAAGCTCTGGGTATGGTGCGGCCGTCATGGCTGAACAACGTTCCCCGAGGGGGGGGGGATCCTCACACCAGAGATCCAATGACCGGTCGCCGGAACTTCAAGGGGGTCGTCATCCCAAGGGTGTTTCCCCAGCCATGCATGGATGGCAAAATCGACCGACTCGGAGCAGTCGGCTGTGGACACGGGAAATTTTTTCTTCCTTCTTTTCTTCATCCCCCTCCCCATTATTGTATGGGGAGGTTCGTTTCATTTATCATGTTTTTGACTTTGTGTTGCGGGGCGTGCCAGCCTGCCTACCAAACAGAAGTAAGGGTCTGCGCAATGCAGAGAAAGAATTTTTTATATATCCGTGAAACGGATGGGTGCGCCGTGTTTTGATCTGAACTTCTTTGATTCCATACCTTTTAATCATCAGGCGATTGGGGTGGCGTGTGCTGGACCCCTGTCTCCATCGATCGGAATCGATGTTGCATTTAAATCGGGTTAAAAGCCTTAGGTGTCGTATTAACACCTGCTTCAACCCGAATACCATTTCATAGCGTGGGCGAGAATGTATGCATCTGTAAGAAATTTCAAGACAATATTTTTGCTTTGTTTATTTTGAACAGAATGAGTCCAAGTTTGAAAAATAGGGTTATCTTTTTGAAAAGAGTATGAATTTCCTTTGTGGAACTTGTCATATAGCTTGCCATGGGCGGGAACATGCCCGTGTTAGCGAAATTATTTTTTGAGTATATACTCATTTTCAGAGACAAAATATTAGTTGAAGCGTATGCATATAAACACATAGTTAAGAACATACGAGTAAATTTTAGGACGGAATTTCCGTTTTAACGGAGAGTCCTTAAGGAAATATATACATATGATTGTACTTATATGGATATATTCTCGGGTAGAACCCCTGCATAGGCAGAGTTCAACTCAGGATTCATATCCGTATGAACATAGACTCACAATTATATGAGTATGTATTTGAGGAGAATTTCTGTTTAGACAGAGTTTCCTCAAGAAAACATATGCATATAAGCATGAGATTATGATTATACAGATATGCTCTTGAGCAGAATCCCTGCTTGAGCAGAGTCTCCTCAAAGGAACATATACATATGAGTACAAGGCATCTAAATGTCCGTACCCATAGAGTCTTGCTCGATATGGAGGCATTTAGAGCACAAACATTCAAGGGTATTTAAACCACAGAGACTTGCTCGGCGTGGGGTATAAAATATACCAAGAGAGAGAGAACAAAGGGTGTTTAAACACCATATGTCCATAGAGACTTGCTCGATATGGACGGTATTTAAACCCCTGAATCCCCCACAGAGACTTGCTCGATGTGAGGTATAAATATACCGAGAGAGAGAGAACAAATGGTGTTTAAATACCATATGTCCATAGAGACTTGCTCGATATGGACAGTATTTAAACCCCCGAATCCCCCACAGAGACTTGCTCGATGTGGGGTATAAATATACCGAGAGAGAGAGAACAAAGGGTGTTTAAATACCATATGTCCATAGAGACTTGCTCGATATGGACAGTATTTAAACCCCTGAATCCCCCACAGAGACTTGCTCGATGTGGGGTATAAATATACCAAGAGAGAGAGAATAAAGGGTGTTTAAATACCATATGTCCATGAAGACTTGCTCGATATGGACAGTATTTAAACCCCTGAATCCCCCACAGAGACTTGCTCGATGTGGGGTATAAATATACCGAGAGAGAGAGAACAAAGGGTGTTTAAATACCATATGTCCAGAGAGACTTGCTCGATATGGACGGTATTTAAACCCCTGAATCCCCCACAGAGACTTGCTCGATGTGGGGATGTGGCGCGAGGGAGATCTCGGAGCCGTATACGATGGCGATCTCCCGCTCTTTTCCACGTTATCGGGCACTCCTCACTCCATATTGAACAAGGAATAAACCAATACCTTCACGCCAAACCAAAGAATTGGAAGAACGGATGGAAGGAGATCGGGAGAACAAGAAGATTTGCAATATTTCTGAAAATTTCAGAACCCGGGGCTTACAAGGCTTGGAGGGACTGGTTTACAAGGGTTTTGGGACTGGTTTACAAGGCTTGGGGGATTGCCAACCAGCAGGGATTTTTGGGGGACTGGTTTACAAGGATTTGGGGGACTGGTTTTTCACAGCATGTAGGGGGGTCCCCTCCCCTTTTATAGGGGGCTGGCCTCTCCTCCCCTCCCTGCATAAACAGGAGAAGGAGGGGGGAGAACCCCCATTTCGGTTGGGGGGGACACCCCCAACCTGTTTAACATTAAACAGGTTGGGGGTGTGAACACCCCCCAACCTGTTAAATATTAAACCGGTTGGGGGGGTTCCCCCTCCAACCTGTTTTATATAAAACAGGTTGGGGGATAGTTCCCCTCAACCTGTTTTCATGTAAAACCGGTTGGAGGGGAGCACCCCCCAACCGGTTTTACTTTAAACAGGTTGGAGGGGGGGTCCCCTCCAACCTGTTTTCTGTTTTTTTTTTTAAATAAAACCGGTTGGAGGGGGTCCCCTCCAACCTGTTTTTATATAAAACCGGTTGGAGGGGGAGTCCCCCCAACCGGTTTTATATTAAAAGGTTGGAGGGGGCCTCCCCTCCAACCTGATTTACATAAAACCGGTTGGGGGGGAGCACCCCCCCCAACCGGTTTCATGTTTCAGAAGTTGAGGGGGGGGGCCTCCCCTCCAACCGCCCTCTCTTCCCCCCATTCCCCTTACACCTAAGGGTTGTTTTAAAATGGGGGGGAGGATGGCCTATAAATAGGCTATAAGGGGCTCATTTAGGGGGGACTAGTTTGTTGAAATCCCGCTCCCCTTTGCTCGGAGTTTCGCCCGGTGAAGAGTTGCATTTGCATCCTCGGAGCTTCTGTCGCCGGCTTGTTCTTGTGCTTGTACTTGTACTTGTACTTGTACTTCATGCTTGGTCTTCATGGACCTCGTACTGCCGGATTTCTTCCGTACACCAATTTGTGTGGAGTGTCATTCTATTCTGAACTTTGGTCTTTTCTGGAGGGCTTAATGCCAATGGTATTTATAAGGCTTCTCCCTTGGCTTGGAGGGGGACTTCAGTCCCACTTTTACCTTGCCTTCAAGGCATAAGTTGCTTTGTCTTCAAGTCTTTTCTCTTTCTTTACCTTGTCTTCAAGGAACCAAATGCTTTGCTTTCTGAATTTTCTGTCTTTAAGGTGTGAATTACCTTGGTTTTAAGGCATGCATCACTTTGCTTCCAAGACATCTTTCTAGGGGGTTTTAACCACTTGGATCAGTATAAATAGATCCATGGGCTCTTTTCAGCTGGGTATCCCTCATAGTTCAGAAATTCCTTCAGTTCAGAAATTCCTTCTAGTGGATATTCCACACACCTTAAAAATTCAGGAAGTCCTTCTATTGGACATTCCACATATCTTCTATTCAGAAATTCTTTCTAGTGGGAACTCCACACATCTTCAGGCCTCCCGGGTACCTCTTTTGGTAGCTGTTTATCATGCCTTTTTGGGGTTCAACAAATGCCCCCACAGGTTATGTGTCGGATTTTACAAATGACGACATGTGACCTGTGTAGAATCTGTAGTATTATATATTTTTTTTGGCTCTGTGTAATGTCTCTTTCTGACATTTCCTTGCTGATTTTTGCTTAGCTGGGCTTGTCGTCCTTGTGATTTCTCTTTCTTGCTAATTTCTGTATATCTTGATTCCTTTCCAGGCTTTAGTCATGTCGTACGGAAGACAGTTCTTGAGCCGTGGGCGCCATGCTCAGAGCACTTGTGATTAGGTTGTTCTGCTGAATGACATGATGCCGGCTTTGGGAGAACCTTGTGTCACGAAGGACAATGTGTCCTTGCTAAGCAGTGGTTATAATACCGTTGCTGAAGGTCAAGTTGAGACTGATTCACTTGATGATGGGATTGATTCCTCACTCATCAGTCATGCAGAAGGCATTTATCAGTATCAGCGGACAGAGTGTTATCCAGACTATTTTCCGCTAGATAGGGGACTGTTTCCATTTATCCAAAACTTTGTCCCTTCCCATATGGAAGCTGATGATCCTCGCTTGATTGCAGAAAGACGGTATCTGGAGACTGTCATTTTGACATATCGAGATAGTCTCCTTGGAGCTTGTCCCGTCTTCTATCCTAGCTTTCCTTTGGACTTTGTTAAGCCACAGCGGCTGCCTTCTGCTGCTGATCTGGGGGCATTTAGTCGAGACTTTACTCGTTACACATGGTCCCGGATGATTTCCCCAGCCAAGTGGAGTTTGAAGGGGCATCACAGGGCAATGAACCAATCGAGTGGATTGGTGCTTATGCCTTGCGACTCTCGTTATAATACCGGGGCGTATGACAACCGCTGCCTCCTCGATAGGATTATCGATCATACCACTCCCAGCTGGTATGGGAGATGGTCAGTAATGCCCTCCCATGTTTTTCATTACGGGGCTACCGAGTGGCTGATGGGAATCTTACATCACTACGGAGAGCTTCTTAGAGCAACTGGTATTTATGGAGCCGTTGAGGCGGCATTATTTGATTATCCCTGCTATGCGGGGATTCTTCAAGCTCTGGTGGAACGTTTCAACGTCCGCTGGAATACCTTTGGGACAGCCGAGGGAGAAACCTCATTGGATCTATGGAGTTTTCATCGTATTTCTGGGCTGCCCATATCTGGCCACTTTTATGAGGAAGTGGTCTTGGATGATCTGCACAGCTTCCGTACCAACGGCTGCGGGCAATATATTCTCCCTTATAGCTTTCGCTTCCTGATGAAGGTGTGGAGGGACCTTGCTCGTGTCGAGAGGATCGAGAAGGAGAAGCCTGCAACTAGGACTGTAAGCCAGAATGCCTAGATTCGTTATTTCTATAACGGGCCTTTTTGTTTTTTTGATGGCTTTGCAGTTGAAGGCCGTCCTTTAGAGCATTATCGCCAGCTGGAAGCGAAGAGGACTTCTCGTGGCCGATACATATTTGCTCCAAAGAATAGGGGATGGAACCCAAGGCATTTACCAGATCGTACACACCTTGCTGCATATTTGGTGTACTGGCTCTCTGGTTTTGTGATCCCGCATGGTGAGGAGGAAGGAATCAGACCTGGGCTGATTTATCCTGCCTGTCTTCTTGCGGAGGGGCATCAGGTTGCTATTGCCCCTGCCGCCTTAGCCAATATATTTCACAGATTGGGGGCCCTGAGTTCACATTCTTCTCCCCGGGATAAGAAGATGTTACTCCCCACTCATTACTTGAGTGCTTGGGCAGGCCTCTTGCTTCCTGGTCTCTGTCAAACTGTTGATTTACCCCGGCCTATGGCTCCGCTGGTCTTGTTGTTTAGAAACCGACCTTCTGGGGATGCGCTAAAGGGGCTTGTTGAAGCTCGTTCCAGCTTATCTTTTCTTCCGCATGGAGAGCAGGGGCTTCTTCCATTTGACAATATATCTCGCGGTTCACGACCATATAGTATTGAATCTTTGGGTGGGACAACGTATCACATACCTCACGGTGATGGTCCTGACCCCTCTTTATATCAAGATTGGTTGCATTGCATTCGCCCTGGTGTGCTGGTGTATCGTGGGGGACAGTCGCTCATATTAGAGCCTTACTACCCTTCATGATTTGCCAGAAATTTTGGCTATGATCAACTGACCCCACCAAATGCAGAATTTCCTTTAATGACTCGTCTCAATCGAAGCCACCGTCTTCATTTGAATGCAGCGGCTTGGTGGAATTACTTTTGTCGGGAGGAAGTCAGCTCAACATGCGCCTTCCCAAACCCTGAGGCTATCGGACGTGCAGACGTCTTTTATGCCCGATGGTGGTTCGGTCAAAGCAACATTTTTCGGGTGTCTCATCATGAGCTAAAGGAGGCTGAAGCATCTCGGCTTGAGAAGCACAACCTTCCCCCAATTTGCATCCATAAGAAATTTTTGTCTACTCACTTTAAGAGTTTGGTGGACTCATATACCAGCTACTATGAAGAGGCCATGCAGAACGGTCCTTTGCCCGTTGAAAAGAACTTCTATCGGGGTGAACTGCAATGCCTGGAGCCTGTAGAATTATTTTCAACCAAGGCTCCGAACAGTGATGACCACTTGGATTTTAACTGGTGGAGTCGCCTTTTATCAGATTGTGCATATCGTCCCAATGTGTCTTTATCAAAGAAGCTGCCTCCGGAATGTACTGGCAATCAAGGTTGGGCAAGCTGGGAGAAACACCTTATCAATATGATTGGCCATGCTGGACCGTTAGAATATATTCCTTTGCTGGAGACTGCCTCAACACTATATGATGTTTGGGCCCTTATGGGGAGAGTGACTGATATCTGTAAGATTGATTCTAAGGAGCTAGTGTCACCACCTCCTGCCCAGACGACAGGTATTTGTGAACTGACTTTTGCTTAGCTCCCTCCTTACGTTTGATGATTCTTTTTTTTTTTATGTTTGCTCTGAAACTTCAGCCCTCCTTGTTCTGAGGATTGGCGGCAATAGGGACCATGAGGTTCGTTCAAGAGCCTCTTCTTCTCGAGATATGAAGGCTGATAAGGGGAAGGCTATGGCTTGTCGCTCACCTGATGGTGAGCTTCTACTCCTCCCCTCCTTTTTTCTGTTTGGGGCTTTCACTGATCATTTATTTTTTCTTTTCCTCCGACTTATTTATTTCAGATGAGGAGGAGAATGAAGGAAAAGCTGACCTGATTGCTTCAGATGAGTATACTCCCCTGCTCGGGGATTCTCTTCCTCCTCATGGAATGGAGCGTGGGAGTACTTCCCGAGCAGGTGGTGATTTGATATCAGAGGTTGACCTTATTGAGCCATCATCCCGCTGTCCACTTCCTGAAGCAGTGGCAACGGGATGTGATGATAGCACCTCTGCATATGCTGAATATAAAGCCTTTGCAGAACAATATCCTTTTACACCTATCGATGCTTATATCCCAGGACCTGCCGAGGAATATCCGGCCGCGGAAACAGCTTCTTCAGGTGATTTCCTTTACTGAGCTCATATACAATCTTTATCAGATATATTTTCTTTCATGCTTGACCCCCTCCCTCCTTTTGTTCAGGTGGTCAACCTTTTTGTGATCAGCTCCTTTCTTGGGGAGTGATGGATTCGAATTTCATTGCTGCAACCAGTTCACCTTTCTTTCCTTGGGATGGCCTGGGGAGCCCGTTCTTTGCATCACAGGCATATTCAGCATTTCAAGTTGGGGACACAGCTGACAGTGATGGACTTTTTGGACAAGCGAGCTATAACCTCGAACCATCTATACCAACGATAGACGGAGGAGGCCTAGATCTGTCTGCAATTGATTATCCTCCTGCTTTTCAGGAATTTTATGCCGAGGAATCGAGTTCTGTTCAACCTCCAGCTCCTGAGCATGGAGTGGATTGGCCCGTTAGAGCTCGGCCAAGCCCGGGTCCTGAGGATGAAGATCTTTGGAATTTTCTTGTTGACCGCGTCAGAGCAGTGGTGGATTCAGAAGATCCTCCACCCATTGATGCTGTCAAGCGAGTGTTGAAGGAAAAGACCACGCTAGCCTTCAACTCAGGCATTTCTCAGAACAAATGGATGGCATTTGTTGGAGATATCTGGGACGAAGTATGTCGCTGCCACGGTAATGCAGTCTGGGCCCCTTATGACCAGCGGATCTAGACTTTGGAAGGTGACCTTTGTTCATCGGCCAATGATGCTGATAGACGCGGCTCCCGAATTACTGAAGTGCGTAAAGGCCGGAAGGCGCGGAAGCTAAAGAACACCGCAGAGATGGAAAATGTTATTCGTCTGCAGCGCGAGCTTGAGGAGGCACGCTCCTCACTAGATCAGGAAGTCAAGGGCGACGCCAAAGATTCCAAGGAGGAGGCCGCCCTCATTAAGGATGATGAAGAACATCGTCGCTCCACTTCTTTCAAGACCAAATAGGTCAAACGACTGAAAAGGAAGAAGCCCTCCTGGCTTCGTTTTGGATCGAAGTAGTTATGCATAGGCCTTTCTATTCTGGCCCTTTTTTTCTTGTATTCAGCAGCTATTATGCTCTATTTGTTTGCTACAGAGCGACTTGTGATTCTGTAAATATTAAATGAAGGACAGTGAAGTCCCCCCTTTCATGCTTTCTCTCTTTATTTTTCACATTACCAATCTTAGCGCCCTTTCGGGTTTTCACTAAGACCGGCCCCCTTTAGCTTTTTCCAACATGCCCTTTGCGGGTTTTCACGCTGAGGGGTTATCCATTTTTGCCTGAAGTGCCCTTTTGGGTTTTTACTTCAGCCAGATTTTTTGATCTTTTTACCCTTAAGAGCACGATGTGGTTGCATTCTTAAGTCCATCGGGGTATCTCTATTTTTAACCCCTTTTTCTTTTCTCTTTTTTTTCACATTACCAGTTTCAGCGCCCTTTCGGGTTTTCACTAAGAATGGCCCCCTTTGGCTTTTTCCAACGCGCCCTTTTGGGTTTTCACGTTGAGGGGT
The DNA here is from genome assembly GCA_014218235.1 of Colocasia esculenta. NCBI lineage: Eukaryota > Viridiplantae > Streptophyta > Magnoliopsida > Alismatales > Araceae > Colocasia > Colocasia esculenta. The sequence goes on from CM024757.1 coordinate 164,726,142, forward strand.
ATCCATTTTTGCCTGAAGCGCCCTTTCAGTTTTTTCCACCTCAGCTGGATTTTTTGATCTTTTTACCCTTAAGAGCACAATGTGGTTGTGTACTTAAGTCCATCGGGGTATCTCTATTTTTAACCCCTTTCTTTTTTCTTTTTTTTTTTGAATTTTGTACTTGAGATATTCAGCCAATCCTTGAGTGGATTGATGGTATTAGAATATGGGATTTTTGGGTTTGAGTTGGTCCTGGACTTGGTTTTGATTTTGATTTTGGTTTAGGTTTTAGTTTTGGTTTTGGTTCTGGTTTTGGTTTTGGTTTTGGTTTAGCCTACCTTAGTGGTTTGTGGTTATATATTTGAGTTTCGGATTTGATATGGCCTGCCTTGATGGCTTGCTGACCATGACTAAAGTCTGGGTTTGACATAGCCTACCTTTGTGGTTTTCGGGCTATGGGTTTGGAATTATATTTGGGGTATAACCTGCATTGATGGCTTACTGGGGGTAATTGGGATTTGAATTTGAGCTAACTGGCTTTTATGGCTCGCGGTTGGGACTTCGAGTTTGTGAATTAACTCAGCCTTCCTCAATGGCTTTTGGGCCGAACATCTGGTATTGGAATTTGGAATTTGGTATAGCTTATTATGGTTTGATGGCCATGATTTTGGAATCTGAATTTGGATTTTGGTTTCAGGCTTAGGTTTGTATCTGGTTCAGTCTACCTTGATGGTTTATGGCTGCATTTGGTATTTGGGTTTTGGCATATTTTGGGATGGAAGCATGCCGGGTATGGTTTTACATGGATTTGGGATTATATCCGGATATGATCTATCTTGATGGCTTATTGGTTATGATTTTGAATCTGGATTTGAGATAACCTACCTTTGTGGTTCACTGGCTATGTTTTTTGTGATTTGGATTTGAATATGGCCTGCTACCTTTGTGGTTTACTGGCTATGTTTTTTGTGATTTGGATTTGAATATGGCCTGCCTTGATGGCCTTTTTGTTATAGGATTTATATTTGGGTTTGAATATGGCCTGCCTTGGTGGCTTGCTGGCCATGGTTTTTGAATATGGGTTTGATATAGCCTACCTTTGCGGTTTGCTGGCTATGGTTTTGGAATATGGATTTGTTATAGCCTACCTTTGTGGTTTACTGGCTATGGTTTGAAATTTGGGTTTGGTAAAGCCTACCTTTATGGTTTGCTGGCCATAGTTTTGGATATGGATTTGATATAGCCTACCTTTGTGGTTTGCTGGCTATGTGTTTGGATTTTGATTTGGTGTAGCCTATCTTTGTGGTTTACTGGCTATGGATTTGGCATATTTTTGCTGGCTATGGTTTTGGAATATGGATTTTGGCATAGCCTACCTTTGTGGTTTGCTGGCTATGGTTTTGGAATATGGATTTGGCATAGCCTACCTTTGTGGTTTGTTGGCTTATGGTTTTGTGATTTGGATTTGAATGTGGCCTACCTTGATGGCTTTTGGCTTATGGATTTATATTTGGGTTTGAGTATGGCCTGCCTTGGGGGCTTGCTGGCTATGGTTTTTGAATATGGATTTGATATAGCTACCGGCTACGGATTTGGGATTTGATTTTGGCATAGCCTACCTTTGTGGTTTGCCGGCTATGGTTTTGGGATTTGGGATTTGAAATAGCCTATCATTGTGGCTTGTTGGTTATGAATTTGAGTATGGATTTGATATAGCCTACCTTTGTGGTTTGCTGGTTATGGATTTGGGATTTGGGATTTGAAATAGCCTACCATTGTGGCTCGTTGGCTATGAATTTGAGTATGGATTTGATATAGCCTACCTTTGTGGTTTGCTGGCTATGGATTTGAAATTTAATTTTGGCATAACCTACCTTTGTGGTTTGCTGGCTATGATTTTGGATTGGATTTGGTATGACCTGCCTTGATGGCTTGTTGGCTGTGGATTTGATATAGCCTACCTTTGTGGTATAGCCTACCTTTGTGGTTTACTGGCTATAGTTTTGAATTAGAATTTGATATGGCTCACCATCGTAGCTTGGAACCTCATTTGGCGGGATATACAACATAGCCCTCCGATTTTCATTTGCTCTTTGGGTTTGTACATAGAGTGCCTTTGGCTTCATGCTTTGGCAGGAATGGAGGGATTTATGGATTTGGATTGTGTAATGGATAGGTGGAGATTCGATTCCTTTGCCCCCACCTATGACAATCAATATATTTTTTTTTTTGAAAAAGATACCTTTCATTTTTCTTCGGCTTCGTGCCTATCTGAGTGATTGGGCTTTTGTCTTGATGACTGGCCAGGGAATTCATGTTCTGGCGCATGATATAGTTTCAGGTGCTTTCCGTTGAGAGGAGGAAAGGGTACAGCACCTTTGTGGTCGACCAGTCGATATGCTCCTCCTTCATATGCCAAGGTAGACTCAATTGCATTACATGGTCTATTTTTCCCCAAAATCCTCAAATGACCCTAATTAGGGTTTAAAAATTAGGGATTTTAGGTCATTAATATAATTAATGTGCAATTGAGTGTCCAATGTAGTCATTTGAGTTGATTAGAGTTTTTATGTAGATTCAATTACATTGCATGACCCTTTTTCCCAAAATTCCAAAAATTAAACCCTAATTAAGGTTTAAAAATTAAGGATTTGGGGTCATTAATATAATTAATGTGCAGTGAGAGTGTCCAATGTAGTCATTTGAGTTGATTAGAGTTTTTTTGTAAATTCAATTACATTACATGACCTTTTTTTCCAAAATTTCCAAATTGAACCCTAATTAGGGTTTTAAAATTAGAGATTTTGTGTAATTAACGTGCAATTCAATTGCATGCTTACACAGGAATATGGCACATCAAGAACATGAAGAGCAAGAGGTGGAGTAGGCCATTGATCCTGGTTGGGCTCATGGTACTCTCCTTGATGCACGACAGAAAAAAGTGAAATGTAATTGGTGTTCAAAGGAGATGTTTGGAGGCATATATCGCCTTAAACAACATCTTGCTGGGATTGCTGGAAATGTATCAAAATGCCCATCTTGTCCACTTGAAGTTAGGAATGAAATAAAAGCATATATGAAGGGAAAAAAATGAGAAATTATTGACAACCCAGCAGCAACAACAACTTCAAGATGAGATTTCTAGGCGACAGATTCGTAGAGATTATACTTTACCAATCAATGTGGATGATGATGATGATGATGATGATGATGATGATGATGATGATGATGATGATCCTGATCCTGAATTCACTGCAAGTGCACGTGCTAGTCGTTGTTCTTATGCGGAGGAAGATGACAGATGAAGAGGCTTGGGGACATCGGGGCCACACTTGTCTAGAGCTGACTCTAGGAGTACATCAGTTCGTAGAGCTGCCGGTGCATTAGGGCGTGGAGGTAGACTTTCAGATGTTCATACTCCTACACAGGGTCCTATGGATACATATTTGTATAGATCAAGGTCTGTAAAACAACTAGGAATCAAGCAGGCATTGAAAGGGGTGAAAGCCACTGCAAAGGCAGCAAAAGGAGCAATCAAAGGCATTGTGAAATGGTTTTTACATGCAGGTGTGCCGACACATACAGCAGAGAGCCCATATTTCCAGACATGGTTTGCCGGATCAAAATCGGAAGGCGAATCGGATTTTTCTTGATCCGATTCGATTCCCCCCGAATCGACCCGAATCGAATCGATTCTCATGGGTATAATATATATTATATATATAATATATCATATATATGATATTTATAATGTATAATATATATTACTAATATGATATAATAATATTATATATATGAGGCGAATCGGACCGAATCGATGGAATCGAGAATCGGGTTTTCCATGATTCACCCCGATTCGGGAGAATCGGGCCGATCCGATTCGATCCGTCAAACCATGTTTCCAGAGTATGTTGGATGCAATTGCGGAAGCTGGGCCTGGTCTTAAGGCTCCTACATGAAAGTACACTTATGATGCTGGGCTTGATGAGGAGTATGATGAGTTGAAAGGATGGGTGAATAGCTTCCAAAATGTATGGAAAGAACGAGGTTGCACCATTATGTGTGATGGTTGGACAAGGACTACAAGGAAATCCATGATTAATTTTCTAGTGTATTGCTGTGAGGGGTCTATTTTTCTTAAATCTGTCGATGCATCTAACAAGATCAAGAATGCAGATTATTTGTTTAGACTAATGGATGAAGTTGTGGAGGAAGTGGGTGAAGAAAATGTTGTACAGGTTGTGACTGACAATGAAGCGAGCTACAAGGCTGTTGGTAGATTGTTGATGGAAAAGAGAGCACATCTCTATTGGGTTCCTTGTGCAGCACATTGTATTGATTTGATGATGGAGGACATAGGCAAAGATGAACATATTCATGGCCTCGTCGATGATGGTCAGATGATAACTTCATTTATTTATAGTCACAATAGGATTTTGAATATGATGAGGCAATACACAGATGGGAGAGATCTTCTTCGTGCTGGTCCCACTCGATTTGCATCAAATTTTATTTCTTTGGAGAGCCTCATGAAATATAGGCATCAATTGGGCCAATTGATTAATTCTGAGGAATTTTTGCAACATGTAAACACTCTACGACCTGATAGTAAAAATGTTGCTCTCCAAGTCCAAGATATGATTAGCAATGCACGATTTTGGGAGAAGATTTCCTACTACCTCAAAGTAATAGAGCCTCTGGTACTTATCCTTAGAATGGTTGATGGTGATGACAAAAATGATATGGAGTATTTGTACAAGGCAATGGACAAAGCAAAGGAAAATTTGAGGGAAAGGAATCCCAAAGCATACAGAAAATGGTGGGCCATCATAGACAAGAGATGGGAGATGACTCTCCACCATGATCTTCATGCTGCAGGTAATTTATTTAATCTAATTAATTGCTGAATTTTTTATGATACTATGCTGAAAATGTTTATCATATGCAGGGTATTTTTTCAACCCTAGAATTCAATACAAAGATAATGTGCACAATGACGGAGAAGTGATGAGAGGCACCATGAATGTCATCACTCGCCTTGCAAGGACAATGAATGAGAGATTAGATGCAATGGCAGAGATAGGATAGAATGTTTTCTTTTGCATATGTATGCATGTTTCATTTCACATATGTTATATCTTCCATTTTGTAGGTGGAGAGATATAAGATGAAACTTGGGATATATGGAGGATATGACAAGAGATGTGCAGCTCAAAGACTCACTCCAGGTTATTTTACATGCTTGGGTGTTTGCCTAAAATCGTAAATTTAAGAATTCACCATTATAAAATGATTAATGTTCACTCATTTTATTGCAATAGCTGAATGGTGGATTCAAGTCAATTATCAGCAAGCTGGGACAAATCCTTTAACGTATGTTGCAATGAGAGTCTTAAGTCAAACCACTTCTTCTAGCCCATATGAAAGAAATTGGAGTACATTCAGTCTTATTCACACAAAAATCCGCAATAGGCTGGGTGTGGATAGGCTAGAGAAGTTGGTTTATTGTCAGTGTAATATGCGTTTAAGGGTGAAGCAAAAAGAAGAAAGGCAAAAGATAGAAAGGCAGAGATTCATGCAGCTAGCTGGTAGACCATTTGAGGAGGTAGTTCCTGAGATAGATGTGGATGAGTTGCTAAATGAAGAACACCCTTTACATGTTTGGGTGGAGACGAGAGCTGAGGGAGACATACCTGACTTTCATCCTGATGATCGACTGGTTCAGGCATGTGAAGAAGATGTTTTATTAGAAGAACATGTACCTGAGAGAGGTGAAAGGTCCGAATTAAGAAGATCTGCCACTGTACAGGATACTAGAATTTCTTCATCTCAGCCAGAATTCAGAAGATCTACCTCTCAATTGGAGCCTAAAAGAAAGAAAGACAAAGGCAAGAAAAAGACAAAGTCCAACAAAGAAAGAAGAACAAAAGAACCAAGAAGAAAATCACAAGGAGGTGCAGAGGACTCTTCTGAGGTAGAGACACATATTGGGGAGCCATTTTCTGAGGCCCCACCCCTACTAGCTCACTTGGCTAGATTATATAAGGCAGAGAAAAAATATTATCAACGTCGAAAAAAGATGATTAAGAAAGGAAAAGGAAAAACAGTGGGGAGTGATGACTCCACTCAATCACCTGATGATGGTGATGATGGTGACGATGATAGTGCTGCTGCAGGTACTGGAGCCACAGGAGGTTATGAGCTTAGGGGTATCCTCTCAAGATATGACGGGTCAATTTGACTTTCCTTTACACATGTCATTTGATATTTGTTCACCATGTTCATTTTCTTCTGTTCAGGCCTCTTAGATTTCTTCAAAGCAATCTTCCTAGAAGAAGGAATCGTCCTAATTTATGTGTCCATTACAGGGGCTTCATTTCCAACTAGGGAGATTATGCAAAACCTCATCCTCAGGATAGAAACTCCTTTCTTCAGTGAGGGAAATTTCCAAAATTCTATGCCCGAAGCAGGAACAATTTTTTCTCTGGGGGAAAATATAAGAGATTCTGGGGTATGTGGTCACTCTACTCTTCAAGTTGGTGACACCACCTGCTATGAACACGATTATCAAGATAGAGAACCCTATTCAGATACGTCTACTTTATTAAGAGACGTGGGGGACTCTTATCGTTACCCGGCAACTTTACCATCTTCGTCCAGGGGTGCTTATACTGAGGATCCAAGCATCTCTCGGCCCTCGAATCCTGGATCCGAAGAAAGAAATTCTCCATCGCGTAAAGAGGAGGAGATGACTTATTGATATCGGCCCCCTCCCCTCTTTTTTTTAAATCTTCTCCTCTTTTCCTTTGATCCTTGGGTTTCATCCGCCTATTTCCTTCACCGATTGCTTTCTTTTGTTTCTTGTTTATGGATTCACCAAATGCCTCATCACAACCTGGCGATGAAGAGTTTCAATCGATAGAGCTGACTAATTTCCCGAAACATGAAGTGGAGTGGCCGACCGGTGTTCAGCCTGATACACTTCCTTTAACGGAAGGCATCCTTGAATCATTAGTGGGGAGCGTGAGAGCTGTAGTGAGGGCAAAAGATCTCCCATCAATCGAGGCTGCAAGGAATTCCCTTAGGCAGCGTACCGCAACATATTTTTATCTGGGGCTTCCTAAATAACCTTGGACGATCACTGATGAAGAAATTTGGGATGAGGTGTGCCACCTTCGTAAGACTAGGGGTGAACACGAGTCGGTTCGGTTCGGGTTGGTTCATTTTTAGCCAACCCGAACTGAACCGAATTCCAAGGCCAAACCGAATCGAACCGAACCGGTTCGGTTCGGTTTAAACCGAAGTCCAATACCTTTGTATCGCAAACGCACGTTTGGTTTAACGTCTAAGACGTTGTCCACTCCTCACGCAGGTGCACGGTTCGAATCTTGCCTTGCCCCATTTTTTTTTAACAAAAATGGTCGGTTTTGGCAGGCTTTTTACCAAAAAACTCTGGGCAAACAAGAGTTTCGAACCCGCGCCGCCCGCAAAGCGGTTTGACCCCTACTTTAGCCAACTGCGCTACATTTTTTTAGGTTACAAATACACAGTATTTATATATTCGGTTTACTCGGTTTCAGGAAGTGAAACCAAACTGAATTCTGTAGAGGCCCAAACCAAACCGACCAGAGGCCCAAGCCGAACCGAACTGGTCGGTTCGGTTCGGTTTTTCGTTTTGAACCAAATTCTGAACAGCCCTACGTGAGACCACGGCATGGGAGTCTCATAATTGAGAGATTCAAGCTTTGGAAACTAAAGTATGTTCTCTGACCAGCAAAGTAGAAGAATTAGGCGTCGGAGGATACTGGAATCAAAGGTAGCCAAAAATAGAAATAAAGTTGCCATATTTGAAGAGACGATGCGAAGCCTACAGCGCCAAATTCATGATCTGAGGTCCTCTGTAGACGCGAAGTCAAAGAGGCTGAAGACGCGCTAACGCAAGAAGCTACTTTTTTCAAAGGGCAATCTAAGCTTCAACAATCCATCTCTTCTAGAGCTAATCAGATTGAAAAGTTGAAGAAGAAGAAGTCTTGTTGTCTCTATTTCCCAGTATAATAATTGTATATTGGTTCCTTTTGCTTGCTTTGTACTTTGTTGTCACTCTGTGTAAATTTGTAAAAGAGTCTTGCAACTTTATAAAGAATGACAATTTTAGAGATGTCACTCCTTTGCCTTTCTCTTTCTTTTTTTTTTTTCTTTCTCTCTTTCTTTTCTTTCTTTTTTTTTTACATTACTAGCTCCAGCCCCCTTTCAGGTTTTCACTGAAATTGAGCCCCTCTAGCTTTTTCCAACGAGCTCTCACCAGTTTTCACATTAAGACATTATCTATTTTGTCCAAAGCACCCTTTCGAGTTTTCACCTCAGTCAAATTTCTTAACATTTTTACCCTTAAGGACACAGCAAGCTATATACTTAAGTCCGTCGGGACACCTTTATTTTAAGCCCCTCTTTTTTTTTCTTCCTTTCTTCATCTTTTTTTTTTGAAATCTAACGTTCAGATTCAGGTTCTTTAAGATTTGGTTACCTAGTTGGTTTGTAAAAATTGAAGGGATAGGGATTTGGTTTTGGATATAACCTACATTTGTGGTTTGTTGACTAAATTCTGAATTTAATTTTAACTTGGCCTACTTTTGTGGTATGTTGGCTAAAATTTGAATTTCATTTTGACTTGGCCTACCTTTGTGATTTGTTGGCTAATATTTGAATTTGATTTTGACTTGGCCTACCTTTAAGGTTTGATGGCTAAGATTTCGGAATTTGGTTTTGACTTGGATATAACCTACCTTTGTGGTTTGATAGCTAAGATTTTGGATTTGACCTGGATACTAGATATAGCCTACCTTTGTGGTTTGCTGGCTAAAATTTTAGATTTGACTTGGATATAGCCTACATTTGTAGTTTGTTGGCTAAGATTTTAGATTTGACTTGGATATAACCTACCTTTGTGGTTTGCTGGTCAAGATTTGAATTAGCCTACCTTTATAGTTTGTTAGCTGAGACTTTAAATTTTTGAATTTGGAAACAATGAATAATGAGAAGCAAGAGACATAAAACGACTCTCAACTTTCATTCATTCATTTGTTCCTTATTCAAAAGTATACATTTACCCTTTTTTTCCCTATTATACAAAGGGCAACATACATTTAGGGATATAGCCCCCCCCCCCCCCACACCTACTCATAGGAATTACAATAGATGGCGTTGGCAGAACACCTCTACATTTATCTGCAATCTGCAAAATCATTCTTCTTCGGCTTTTTGCTCACTTTTGTGACTGGAGTTTCTTTTGAAGATTGACAAAAGAATTCATGCTCTGGTGCATAATATAGCTTCATATGCTTTCCATTAAGAGGGGGAAAGGGCACAGCACCTTTATGGTCTACCAACCTATTTGCGCCTCCTTCATATGCTTGAGTGATGACATATGGGCCATACCAGATGGGTTGTAGCTTGCCGCTAGATTTCCCTGCCATTACTTCTTTGCATTTAACCATGACTATATCTCCTTGCTTAAATGCTCTGGGTCTTGTCAATTTGTCAAAGGCACGAGCCATTCTGGCTTGATGTGCTTAGAGACATTTATATGCTTCTAGTCACTTCCCTTCTAAATCAGAGAGCTCTTTGAACCTTCTTCTCGTCTCATCTTGTTCTTGATCTTGAAGTCCTATTTGCATTGCCACCCGATAGGATGCCATTTCAATTTCTATGGGTACAATTGCCTTCGTCCCATATACCAAGGAAAAAGGCAAACAACCAGTAGGGGTCTAATATATTGTTCGGTAAACCCATAACGCTTCATGAACCTTTTCTCCCCATTCATGTTTCCGGTTGCTAACTATTTTAGCAAGCAATTTGCAAAGTGTTTTGTTGAAGGCTCTACTAACCCATTAGCTTGTGGATTATAAACTGATGACGTTCTCCAGTCAATATGAAATTTTACAGCCAAAGCATATATTATTTTATTTTGAAATGGCATACCATTATCCGATAGGACTCTGTGAGGAGTGCTAAATCTGTATATTATGTGTTGTTTGACAAATCTGGTAAAAACCTCTCCGGTGACTTCTCGCAAAGGAATAGCTTCAACCCATCGAGAAAAATAATTTGTAGCAGCCAATATGAACTTGTGGCCTTGGGATGAGGGTGGGAATGGCCCCCCAATATCCATACCCCATTCGGCCAAAGGCCAAGTTAGTGCAGCGGGATGTAATAGATTGGGTGATTTTCTAGGCATAGGGCCAAAAACTTGGCATTGATGACATGTACAGACATTGATGACATGTACAGACGTATTGAACACAATCTGCGTACATAGTAGGCCAATAGAAGCCTTTCAACTTGATATTAATCTTCATCTTTTCGCCGGCCTAGTACGCACCGCACAACCCAAAGTGGACTTCTTGCATAATAATTTTGGCTTCCTTTGCAACCAAGCATCGAAGAAGAACTGACCTGTCCTTTTCATGGACCAGTCCATACAACTGATCCCCTATTAATTGGTATGATATAGCCCTAAGCGAGAGCTGAATTTTCTGGGCTCGATCAGAGGATAACCGTCCCTTCTTTATTTTGATGATTGGCTTGCGCCAGTCTTCATCTTGAGTTCCTACACATTATTCGGTGTTGTAGCTTACATAATCATAAAATTAGATTCATTGTCGAGGACACTCGGCATGAGCCTTCGATTGCGATGACCTCCTTGGGATTTGGGTCTTCTTGAACTTGATCTTCCCCCCTATTTGTGAGAGAAAGAGTTCCTTCTTCTTGAAGTTCAATAGAAAAGGGTGAATCATCTGGCATTAGGTGTGCGGCCAAGAATTCAGTTAAGCCTTGCCCTTTGATTGCCCTTTGTGAGATATAAGTAATGTCGAATTCCATAAGTAGCAAAGCTCATTTTCCAAGTCTTCCTAACAGTACAGGTTACCTTAACAAGCATTTGAGGGGATCATACTTTGAGATGAGCTTCACTTCATGGGCTAACAAGTAATGCCTCAATTTCTTGACAGTAAAGACAAGTGCTAGGTAGACTTTCTCCATTAGGGCATAACGGAGCTCTGGACCAACCAGCTTTCTACTGAGACATTACAAAGGTTGCTCATTGCCTTCTTCATTTGTTTGTGCTAATAGAGCTCCCAAGGAAGCGTCTATAGCCGCAATATAAAGTATGAGGGGTTTCCCACCAGCAAGTGCCCCCAATATTGGTGGAGTAAGAAGATACTTTTTTATTTGCTCAAAAGTATTTTGGCACTCTTGGTCCCAAACGAAAGGAGCACCCTTTTTCATCAGCTTGCCAAAGGACGCACACCTTCCAGAGAGGTTTGAGATAAATCGCTTGATATAGACCAATTTTCCTTGGAATGACCTTAGTTCGGTCAAATTTCGAGGAGATGGCAATTGTTGAATTGCTTTACTTTTATCGGGGTCTATTTCTATTCCACGATACCTAACGATGAAACCTAAAAATTTGCCACTTGAGACTCCGAAAGCACAGTTCATAGGGTTCATTTTCAACTTGTAATGCCGAAATCTTTCAAAAACATGGCGTAGATCAGATAAATGATCTTCCCGCCTCTTGAGTTTGACGATTAAGTCATCTACATAACATTCGACCACATCGTAGAGCATTTCATCGAAAATTTTCGTCATTGCTCTTTAATACGTGGCCCCTGCATTCTTCAATCCGAATGGCATTCTTTTGTAGTTAAAGACAAGGTTCGTCGCATCGGGAAATCAGAGTGAATCGGGATTTTCCTGATCCGCCACGATTCGCATGGAAATCGGATAGGAATCGGTCCGATTCGATGGGAATCGGGAGAATCGGGTTTCTCCTGATTCGATCCGATCCGGCAAACCATGGTTGAAGATTCCCTTGGGGGATCTAAAGACAGTGTGATTTTTATCGTTAACCGCCATGCGGATCTGATTGTAGCCTAAAGATCCGTCCTTTAGATCCGTCCATAACGAACAATACTTCATGCCCAGTGGTCATGTCCACCATGATTTCCGTGATAGGAATCGGGAAGTCATCTTTCGAACATGTTTTATTTAAGTCGTCATAATCAATAGTCAATACAAATTCGGACTTGGCCATTCTTCTTCACGGGAACGATATTGGCGAGCCAAATTGGATAGATACAAGGCTCTATGAAGTCCACTTCAGAGAGTTTGTCGACTTCAGTATTTACTTTAAGCTTCAGCACGTGCCGCATGCGCCTTGAGGCTGTTTGATGAACTTGGCTATATAGTGTATAGATAATTCATGTTCGGCCACTGACAGTTCCAACCCGGGCATTTCTTTATAGTTCCAAGCTAAATAGTCTTGGAACTCCAGCAAAAGATGTTTATAAGACTATCTTTCTTGCTCATTAAGGAGAGCACTGATAAAAATTGGTCGATGGTCCTTTCGGTTCCCAAGGTTAAGTTCAATCAATTCATCTATTGTGGCTTGTCCGCCATTCTCGAGTTCGTAAAGAGCCGGCTGCAAGTCCACAAAGTCCTTTTCGTCATCAGAGTTGGCGACGTAGACCTCATAGTAATTTGGATACTCGGATTTTCCAGTGAAGTTAGTTCATCAGAATCTCCTGACAATTCTTCACCTGACGGTCCCTTCTTGGGAGAGGTAGCATCTTCTTCTAAGTTAGAGCCGGAAGACTCCTCTTTGCCTTTTGAGTTGTAGGTACCCGACGACAGCCCAACAGTATTGGCTGTAAAGAAGACCTTAGCATAGTCATTGTGGCTATAACCCAACCCTCTCGTATCTTTTTTGGAGAAAGGAGGTTGTCCTCGGACCTGGGGAGGCTTCCATAGTTGATTAAAGAAATCCCGCCGAGACACATTTTACATCTGCGGGAGATTTTGCTTTCTGTACATTTCTTTGATATTTGGAGGCATATTGTCCATCTCCTGTATAGGCTCGAGATGATTTTTGGGTTTATTTTTCCAATTGAAATCATCTTTCGATGGCCTCTGACGTGCCTCATTATTTTTCTTCTTCTTCCCTTGATAGGTGACGATGAATGTTTTCAACCGTCGGACCTTCTGCTCTTGCTTGGGGAAAGAGATTTGCATACACATGGGAGGCAAAGAAATGTTTTTATCAATAGCCTGACTTATATGGTCGGGTACATAATTAACACTTTGTCTTTCTGGACGAGCTGGCTTGTTCTAAGAATTCTTCGTATGAAGTTTGGTGAGGTATTTATTTATCACGAACAGCTCATCAATTTCACTATCTTCTTCTATGGCGTCCTCTTGTTTACCCTTCCCTTAGGTTCAGTTGGAGGGCTGAGAAATTGGTCTTCCAGGTATAATTGGGAATCAGTCACATTACATTCATCCGACCGAAAGGGAGCTTCATCAGCAAAGATTGTATATTGTTTTCCATCTTTTGCATATTTGACGCATTGATGGAGTGTTGAGGGGATAACCCAATTTTCATATAGCCAGAGTCCGAACAGTGCTTTGTATGACATGTTGGCATCAATGATATAAAACGTCACTTTAGGGACGAAGTCACCCGGGACCAGGTCTACAGTGACTCTGCCAAGGGCCTTCTCAAAATCTTGATTGAATCTCGTGATTCTTACATCATTTACTTTTTATGTAAGGGATGAGATATAAGGATTCAAAAGTCTTGGGGGACACTATGACTGACGCCTTTGGATCGACTAGAATCTGATTTAACTTATGGTCATTAACCTACCCCGCATATATAGAGAACGGTTGTGGCATGAGGATGACAGCAACATGTCTTCATCTGTGAAAGTGACATTTTCCGCCAAAACTTCATATGCTTGGGTCTGCAAATCAGAAACATGGGACTCATAAGCCTCCGGATCTTGAAGTATTTTGACGAGGGTCTCCCTCAAATCTTTACTCCAAACAATGACTTCCCATATAGTAATACTAACAAGGAGTGACTTCAATTGTTGGAGGATTTTGTGATCAGCCTCAATGTGTGTCTGATCCAGTAGGGAGGATACCCTTATCAAGGATTCAAACAGCTCCTTAGACTCCTAGTTTTGTCCGAACTTTTGTTCAATAGGCTTTTCTTAAAAGAGCGAGCTCAGCGACTCTTCGCCTTGCGATTAAGGAGGATTGTCCGACTCGTTGGAGAAAGAACACGGGCTCTGGACTCCATCTTTTTATTGAAAAACTGCATTTGGGAACTCCTCTTCTTCATCTTAAGGGTCGAAGACATAAGAGTCGGCCCATATTTCAATTTCGGACAAAGGTTTTGAGTCTTCACCAAGAAAGACTATCACATTGTCTGGGGTTGTGCCTTGTGGGACCAGACTTCTCCGTGGTGATGGACATCCCTTTTCGTGTTTTCCCCGACCTCTACCCCGACCGCGACTTGAGCCATTTGTGGTGCGGTGTCAGTATGTCAGCGACTCAGCATAACTAACTTACTTTCAACTTCTTTGGTAATACCCCTTGAGGAGACTTGCAACTCCTGGGGTGAATACCATATTGCAAGAGAAGGTGTTGAACATCTCCTCCAACTTTCCAAGAGTGATTTCTTCATCTTCATAGAAGATTTCTAACTCTTCTGGGAGGTAGTGTTCCTCTCCTTCTTGTTCTTGTTGTTGTTGTATTTGGTGAAGTCAATTCTTCAATCTAGTTCTCCGCTCCAATTTGTGGAACACGTAGAATTTCTCCCCTCGATTTTCGGGGAATAACATATGCATATGTATATATTTTTGTTTTATTTCTTGTTTGTGATAGGGAGGTATGGTGATGTGTGTGTTTGTGGGCATGGACATGCCAACCTGTTTAACATATAAGATTTGAGAGTCGCTTAATGCGAGATTTTTGTGTGTATGTATTGGATAGTTACGCATTTATTTAGTGCATTTGTTCTGCATGTTTATTTATCAGGTGATTTGGGTTTAGTGTGCTGGACTCCTCCACCGACCGAAGTCAGTGTTAATTTACATCGGATTGAATCTAAATACCCTTGATAATAAGGTCAAGATCTACATTTTAAACGGAAATTGAGAGCGAGCTGTGGAACGCGGAATCTTTCTCGAAATTTATTTCGCTCTATATTTTTTTGTTTTTTTTTTTGGCATGCCAGACTATTTACAAGAAACAGACAAAGAGATTTATTTCGGGAGGTGCATTGGGTGTAGACCCTGGGGACCTCAGGTATTTCATTTCATTTATTTTTCCGCGTGCGTCCGTATTTTCAAGCGATTGGAGTGGTCGTGTACTGGACCGTTCCCCACCGACCGGAGTCGGTGTTTCATTTACATCGAGTAAAAACTCGAATACCTTCGATGCGATACGTTTGTTAAAAGACCTCATGCCAAGATTTAAAGGAAATAGACGACAAGTGGATTTCCATAAATTTGCTCAAATATATTCATGACATTTACATTTGCGCTCACAACGGGGTGTTTGTGCCTCCGTTAGGCGTCTACAAGTCACATCATTTCATTTACGCTTGCAACGGGGTGTTTGTACCACCATTGGACGTTTACAGGACGTCTCACTTGCATTTGCGCTCACAACGGGGTGTTTGTGCCTCCGTTGGGCGTTTACAGAACACCTCACTTGCATTTGCGCTTACAACGGGGTGTTTGTGCCTCCGTTGGGCGTTACAGGACACCTCACTTGCATTTGCACTCACAACGGGGTGTTTGTGCCTCCGTTAGGCGCTTACAAAGCGTGTCATTTCATTTACGCTCGCAACGGAGTGTTTGTGCTTCCGTCGGGCAATATACCTCTACATGTGTTGTTTTAAAACACTAGAGGACTTGCATACAAAATACCAAGTACTGGGTCTTATATATTGACCTGCGGTGGTCTTGGCACGGACGGAGCACGGGGTAGCCCGGCGTACGTGCGAACAGACGAGGGCTTCACGGGGAGCTCAGGTGAGTCTCCTCCACACACCGCCGGGAAGAACGGGACATCAAGAGGCCCGAGGACTCTCGCGGAGCGCTGGCAGCGTCGCGGGGGGATTTCTTCTCAGGAATGCGCGCGTCCAAATGAAGACGCTACCCCTCTATTTATAGGGGTTTTGGCAAGTGGTCCGGCGGGGGTGGACGGCCCGGCGCGGGTGGAAGCGGCACGGGCGCCAGACCACCATGGGCGCCGGACCAGCAGGTGGGCCCCTCGCGGGTGCCCAGGGGCGCCGGACCAGGCGGCCAGGGGCGCCAGACCGGGCGCTGGCCCGACGCGGGTGGCGCCCGCGCGCGGGCCTTACTGGTCCGACGCGGGTGGACACCTGTGCTGGTCTGGCGCAGATGTCCCCCGCGCTGGTCCGGCGCAGGTGGACACCCGCGCTGGTCCGGCACGGGTGTTCCCGCGCTGGTCCGGCGCGGGTGTCCCCGGGCTGGTCTGGCGCGGGTGGCCTGGCCGCCCCACCGCCTGGGCCACCCTATATAAGGCGGACCCGGGGTTGCCCTTTGGCCATTTCCACCTGGGAAAAGCCTTGGAATTTCCGTTTGTCTGTTCACGATCGTGCAATGCACGTGCACATGTGCGCCTGCATGCATTTGACGTGCGTCTTCGACCGTTTCACGTGCGTTTGTCTCCGTTTTCAGAGACGAGGGATATTTGACCCTTTTGGACACGTGCGCGTCGTGCACGAACCCGGACGTCTCTACGGACGTTGATTTTGGCCGCCCAAGGGTATATGCTCCGTCCTTCGCGAACACTTGAACGTCGCCTTTCGGGTGCACAATCCGAACCGTTCTGACTTGGAATACGATCTCGAGCCCATTTATCTCAGGTGCTTGAGTGGGGAAGGCCGGGGCTTGTTCCCGGACCCTTGTAGCTTTCCGGACAGATTTGCCGCCCGGGGCTTGTTTAAATCCTGATATATTTTTCGGGTTCAACACGAGCATGCACTCCTTTACAAAGTTAACATGCACTTTTTCAGAACAAATG
Source organism: Colocasia esculenta (assembly GCA_014218235.1). Taxonomy (NCBI): domain Eukaryota; kingdom Viridiplantae; phylum Streptophyta; class Magnoliopsida; order Alismatales; family Araceae; genus Colocasia; species Colocasia esculenta. Next base: position 164,743,020 of record CM024757.1, read on the forward strand.
GGCATGAACCCGCGAATTTATTTAACATTTGAACGGGAAGTGCCTCGAGCAAAATCTCTGCATGGGCCGAGTTTCCACATAGAGATACACACATGAACATATAAACACATGATCTCCATGAACACACATGGTGTTCATGACCACATGGTCCTCACATGGAGATATGCACATCAATGTGCCTCGGACAAAGTCTCCGCATGGAGATACGCATATATAAACATATAAACATTTCATCCCCATAGAGCTAACTCGACATGGGGGAATATACATGAGCTTTTAAATTTCATCTCCATGGAGTTAGCTCGACATGAAGATGTACACAAGCATTTATATTTCAACCCCATGGAGTTAGATCGACATTTTGGGGGGGTGGGGTTGGAGGGAGGTGCTATATACATAAACATTTATATTTCACCCCCATGGAGTTAGCTTGACATGGGGGTATATACACAGAAATTTCTCGTTTGAAGACGACCTTGACTTGCCCCTTTGCTCTCTTTTTTCCCTTCTTGTTCGTCCCCCCCCCCCCCCGCCTTTAGGATCAGGGGGGGTTTATATAAGGGATTGCCCGAAGGCACCCCTGGGCTTGAGAGAGAGGGAGGCCTACCTCAGGGTAGACTGCCCAGAGGTAGGCACCTCCGAGTAGACTGCCCAGAGGTAAGCACCTCCGAGCAGCCTACCCGAAGGTAGCCTCCTCCGGGTAGACTACCCAGAGGTGCCCCTACCCCAGGTGGCACTTACCTGGAGGGGCTTCTCCCTTATGGGGGGTTTCAACTTTCTATAAATATGACCCCTTGGCCATTTTACCGAGGGGTTGATCTTCGTTCTTTTCGTGCAACGACAAGACTTGGAGCTTGTTCCTTTGTGCTCTTCCGACGACGAAGAGTGGGTCTTGTATTTCTCTTCGAAGAGAAGTGAAGTTGATTTTGGACTCCCTTCAAAGAGCAGTGAAGTGACCTTTGTAATAAGTCTTTTTCTTTGACTTAATAAAAGACTAAGATCCAATATTTCTTTAATAAAAACTGGATCAGTGTAAGGCATTTGTAATCAAATGTCTATTGTAAATTTATGGAGTTCAACAGGGGAGAAAAGAATAATAGAATTTTTAGAAGAGCATCTAGAGATGGGACGGCTATTTGGAATGCTCTTTATGTCCTAGTGAAGGAATGGGTGGGTATATTTTGTAGTGTAGATTCCACTACTTCCTCTCTTTTTGTTTTGTTGGCGGATTAGTTGTTTCCACAAGTTCTCTATGTGGTTTTCTTCTGTATAGGGTGGGAGTTCTTTTTTGGAGCTCACCGTCTATACTTGTACATTCTTCTTTTTAATACAATTGTAGTACTATCCACTTTCCAAACAAAAAACATCCTTTCACACTTACGAACAAAAAGGAGATTCCTTCCCTCTAAGTCATATCGCAAGATCATTGTAGCATGAGATGCAGTCATAAGAGCAATTGTCACTGATGTTGAGAATTCTAACATAGTGCAGAGAATACAATTAAAAGCAAAATTTTTAATAGAATTAAGGCAACAAAGGCCTGATTTTGATGTGGCCAACACGCCACAGCACATTTGAGATCAAAGTGCAACTACATCATATCACACATGAGCCACTCATCACTGCCACACAATTCATCCTTTACATGCACAACCAGGTCATGTTTGAATCCAGAAGAACCGTAAATTGTTAGGTTGACAAGATAGGTGGCAAAGATATATGATTTATTTTTAAAAAAAATGTCTATTTCTGTAGATAATTTATGCTAACATATCAACTGATGTTGCATCGATGGCCTTCAAGAAGAAAATGCAATATAATAGAAATAACAATAGCACCCAAGTCAGAAAACTAGAATTATGCTGGACCTTGTTTTCTAGCAAAAAGATGGAAAATCATATTCAGACACTTACATGTCAAAATTCTGAAAAAGAAGACGCAGAGTGCGCACTTCTACAGAAAAGCCCTGCCAGAAAACACCATCCCTCTGTTATGCACTTTTACACATAACAATCATGATAGAATATTTTATGAAGGAATGTGCCTTACCCTCAAAACTTCAAGAACAAGAATACGGTGCCACAGAGGTAAGTCTAGGGAAGTGGCCTTCACCAGCATGTTGAGGAAGACCTGTTTTTATATTTTCAGAAAAAGCAAAAAAACCTCAGGAAAGATCCCAAAAAATGTTGGAAGGATTTGAACAAACATACATGGTTGAATCAGTGAAATGGTAATGAACATCCAATGCCTAAAAGGAAAATCATCTGACCACTATCAGTTTCCTAGAAAATTTTACCCAGAAAAAGAAAAGCCTAATTCCTTGAGATTGGTGGTGGGACAGCGATTTTGTAGATGAAGTGCACCCTTTACAGTGATACCATAAGCTTATTTTGCAAGATATAGTTCCTTGTCTTCCAGTTGCATGAATATCATCTACTTCCATGGAAAAGCTAACCAAAAAGATAACAACATGCATGTTTATGCTGCTATTAATACCACAACATTGTATGGCATGTGCAAGGACTATGTTACCATTACCATATCAATGATTGAGCATGGGTAATGCTATGAAGGGCTCACGAAAGCTGATATTATTTAGCAAAAGAAAGGTTACTAACCTGATACAGGGCCATTGAAACTTCAATAGCAAACTTAGCAAAGCTCAGCTATCCATGGACACAATGGCAGTGAGCTAAGTTGGTCATTGTTGTTGGGTTACTATGTAAGACTAATAGACATGAGATAGAGGTTCATAAAAATGGCCAGTCTTGGGGAGATGGTGCTAGAGACGATCTTGAGATGCGACCAAGCCAAGAGGGAGCAAACAAAGAATGTTCCTCATTAATCTCATCACTCATGTCCAAGAGACCATGAAGAAAGAGCTCAGATGTCTAGGTAGGACATTCCTCTTAAAGGTTCATCACTGTGCAAGTGCCCCAAGGCCATCTTCAACAAGTTGTTGAACAAGGTGAAGCTAAACATCCACCATCCTTTAGCATTTATTTTTGGATTTAGCTCAATCGGTATGTTAGCTCAGTAAGTGCCAAGATGCAACTCTATTTTGTGAAGGATTTATTTTTTTTTTGGAAAGTTGATAGTAGTACCACAAATATATTAATGGAAGAGTAAAGAGAATGTACAAGTATAGGTGAGACGCACCAAAAAACAACTGCCCACCACCTATACAAGGAGATCCACACTAAGGTCGTGTGGTGGAACTAACTCCTTAAAGAACCAAAAAGGAAAGAAGTAGATGAGTCCAAGGAATTCCGGATCAGATCGGGGTCCAAAAAAGATGTGTGGTAAGACTAAGAAAGATAAGATTAGGAATGAACTTTTGTGAGGACTTGGGGATAGCTCCAATTCATAGGAAAATGAGAGAAAATAGACTCAAGTGATTTAGACACATGTATCGTCGCCCTAACTCAGCGTCGGTTAAAAGATGTGACCAAATCTTAGTAGATGCCAGGAAAAGAGGACGGGAAAAGCCTAAAAAAAGGTGCGATATTATTAAGAAAGAATTGTACTTCTCGGGTCTAAACACGAATATAGCACTTGATAGAAATCTTTGGTGGAAAAATATTCATGTAGCTGATCCTAAATAATGAGATAAGGCTCTGAGATGATCAGGGTTCGGGATCCCCCCCCCCCCCCCGATTCGGAATCGGATCAGATCAGCCGAGATCGGGGAAAGGAAATGGATTTGTGGTGAGGGTGGGGGGTGGATCGGCCAACATTTTGTTTAATTACATGGGTTTACTGGAAATGGCATGAGGAGTTCCGGAGCCACCTGTTTGGAGCGGAATTGGATCGGTTATGGCCAATTCCGATTCGGATCGGCCGATTCTGCAATCCAGGAGTGAGTCCACATTACGAAAAGAAACAATCCATTCCTTCACCCCAGCACAAACTGTAACGCCCCGAACAACTCGCGACGGAAAGAGAGGGACATATTCAATGCTACTGCATGCATGGCTTTGCATGCACGAGTTTGCATGGAATAAGCCAACGGGACGTGAACAGTCGGCAGAAAAAGCCTCTAGCTAGCAAACAATCACACATAACCTTAATAAGATGAAAGTTAAAATCCTCAAACTTCCTTATTCTATAACATTCATATAACATAAGTTCTAACCAAGGATGAGGGTTTCGGTTTCGGTTTCGGGTAGGGCCGAAACCGAAACGGTGTTGGTTTCGGTTTCGGTTTCGGACGAAACCGTCCGAAACCTATAAAAGTTGACAAAAAAATTGTAAAAAAACTCAAATAAATCTGTAAAAATATAAAAATTCATCACAACACAAAAAGAACTAGTGGACATGCATATAAGATTGAAAAAAAATTGGATTAAGTGACAGATATATGTGGGTGACATGTTAATGGAATATTCGATGCATATTAAAGAGTTAAACAATAAACATGGAATGATGTTGTCGTCTTGCACTATTATAAATATTACAAACACAATAAAATTCTGTAAAAATTAAATTTTCATACCTAAACATTACAATGCACTAGGATGGATAATAGCCGGAAGAACCTTCTCCTTCATCGTATGGTTGCTGTCCTTGAAACCCATAAAGAGGGTTCTTATACTCTGAATATTCACTATAACCAAACAAAGATGTAGCCAAATCATTCATCCCTCTTTGGATTCCTCTTGGAGTGAATGGTTGTTGGATTGACAGGAATCCAGAATCAGAATAAGGAGAAGAATCTCGAGCATGAGAAGAGGATACTGAATCATAATTGCTATTGGCTGGAAGTGGTTGAAATTGGAATTCCGGCTCATGAGCATAGTGACCATAACCTAAATGATGTCCATAGTGGCCTTGTGAATCCTGTCCATACTGTCCTTGTGAATCCTGTCCATACTTCCCCTGTGAATCATGTCCATAGTAGTCACCCTGTGAATCATGTCCATAATCACTTTGTGACTGTGTATATATGCCACCACCAGTAGTAGCACCTACAGTTGCACTAGGATCATCATCATCATCATCATCATCATTATCTTCAGAAGTATAAGAAACTAGACGTCTTCTTCTAGTCTTTGACTCTTTCTTTTTTTCACTTGAGGTAGCCATCTCTCCTTGTGTCTTTGTATGGAGTTCTTTACCTTTACCCTTTGGCGTTCTTCTCACATAAATTTGCTTCATTTTCTCAATTGCCGGGTCATCTCGAGCAACAGCATTAGCCCTCTCAGTCATATATATCCCTGACATAGTTCTCCTTAATGATGGAGGTGGCTTCACCATTCTAGGAGTGACTGGCCTACTATCTGATTCTGAATATCGAGCTGGCTCAAGCTGCTCCTCAGTGTCCTCGACAATCTCAGGTTGCTTTTCTTTTGATAATGATTCTCTTGGCCTTTTTGCTGGTACTCTGAATTCTGGATCCCTTGGTTCATCTCCATCTAATATTCCTTCTGCCCATGTTGTATCAGTAGGATCAAAAACAGGGTCATCAATATCCTCTCGTACCTCAACCCAAGATCGTAAGGGATTATCATCATCAAATAAGGCATCCACATCAATTTGTCCAGCTGTATCATCTACATGGCGTTTGTCCCTCAATTGTTGTCTTAGTCTCATGTTTTTTATCCGCAATCTCATATTGTAATGGCAGTAAACTAATTTCTCTAATCGTTCTGCCTTCAGTCGATTGCGAACCTTTGAGTGTATAAGGCTGAACGTACTCCAATTTCTTTCACATTGGCTAGCTGATGTTGTTTGGCTAGGCACCCGAATAGCAATAAAAGCCAATGCATTACTGCCCAAATCTCTATTCTGCACCATAATCCACCATTCAGTTGTCCACCAATCATAAATAAAATGAATGTTAGATTGATTTCACAAAGATAAACTCATTATAATATATGTATACGTGTTGGGCAAATATAGTATATATACCTGGACTGACTCTTCCAACAGCATATTGCAATTGGGTGTCGGAATATGTCCCAGTCCTCATTCTATATGCATGCATCTATAAGAAAAAGTTGCAGTTTAACATCATCGACTTTGCAAACATTCCCCGTTATTGATATAAATTATAAAAAGAGTGAAGACCCACCTGAAGCTCGGCCTCCAACCTTTTCTCTGATGTCATGGATAAACGACCAATGACATTTAAGGTGCCTTGAAGCACCTCATTATCAACATGTGCATTATCAGCATACATCAATCGAGGATTGAGATAATAGCCTGCATTTATGTATATTAAGTGAATGTAAGATGTAGATACTTCAATAGGAAATAGATAATGAAATGATTTATCACTCACCAGCTGCATGCAAATCATGATGTAAAGTGTTCTCCCATCTGTGATCAATAATTTTCCACCACTTTTTATAGTCTTTAGGTAGGGACTGCCGCAACTCCATCTTCGCACGGTCCATAGCCTCGTACAAATATCCCATGTCATTCTTATCATCTCCATCCACCATTCTAAGCACCTTTACAAGAGGAGTGACAACTTTTAAATAACGTGCTATCCTCACCCAGAATTCTTTGTCTTCTATAATAATGCAGCAGTCCAAATAATCCATCTGACTTTCGGCATTGACTTTGTCTATATACTCCCGCAGGGTGTTGTGATATATGAAAGATTTCAGTTCATTCTTAAATTTATGCAACGACTCCAAAGAAATGAAATTAGAAGCAAATCTTGTTGGCCCTGCACGAATGATGTCTCGGCCTCCACTTGCTAACTCCCTAAACATGTTAAGGATCCTGGGATGACCATATATGTATCGTGTCACGGCTTGTGCCCTCTCAACTGTAATCTTCACATTTTTATCCTTTCCAATATCCTCAAGTATCAGGTCAATGCAATGTGCTGCACATGGAAGCCAATACAAGTGTTGCCTTTTTTGCATCAACTTTTTGCCTGCAGCCTTATAACTGGCTTCATTATCAGTAACTACTTGCACAACATTTTCCTCTCCAATTTCTGCCACCATGTCATCCATCAAATGAAACAAATAGTTTGCATTCTTCTCATACTTTGATGCATCAATAGCTTTAAAAAAAATTGTACCTTCAATGGAATAAACAAGAAAGTTAATCATGGACTTCTTCGTAGTACCAGTCCAACCATCACACATAATAGTGCAACCTCTCTCCATCCATATATGTTTGAAACTTTGAACCCATTGATGGAGCTCCTCAACCTCCCCCTGAAGGCCACGCTCGTATATGTCATGACGTGATGGAGCCTTGAAACCAGGCCCAGCATCTGCAACAGCATCAAGCATAGGCTGAAAGTATTCTGATTGAGCTGCATGGGCAGGCACACCTGCATGAAAGAACCACTTGCAAATACTTTTAAATGCGTGCCCTGTAGATTCTGCTGATTTTTTGACCCCTCTCAATGCCTGCTTGATTTTGGGTTGTGTTGAACTCTGCCTTCTAAATACATAGTTGTCCATGGGGCCTGCTCTGTGTGGGGCTGCGTCTGTACTGCCAGATCTTACAGGTGCTTTTCCCCTCAATCGAGCTGCACGCTCACGCTCTACTGCCTCTGTCAACTCAGGATCTGAATCCTCAGAGCCGGTCTCATCATCATTATCCCTCCTACCCCTTCTACTCAATCTTCCTGAAAGCTCCTCACTAATTTCAGCATTATTTTCAGCCCTTCTTTGCCTACTGTCTCGTTGGCTCATAAGACACTGATGCATCTCCTTCCTCACCTCTCGGGAAGCTATGTCACATTGTTTGACCTCTCCTCTTACCCCTGCTAGATGTTGTTTGCCTCTAGTAATTCCTCCATATATCTCTTTCCCACAATAATTGCATTTTACTTTCTTTTTCCTAGCATCAACTAAAGTGAAATGAGCCCACCCCGGATCATCCAGTCCCTGGCTTTGCTCTTCTCCAGCTCTAGCCATGGTCCTACAATAAAAAAATAAAGCACAAAAATATGTAAGTAGAATGACATAAAAGACTGCTTGGAACCTAAAACAATCAAACATATCACTTATTGTTCAAATGTGGAGCCCGAACTCTCAAATGTGCGCCTTCGCACGCGGATCGACCTGCGCGGTCAGGTCGCGCGGATACAGCGAAGCGAACACCTACAGCGGCGGCAGGAAGAGCGTCTCCGGCAGTGCGTCCCCCTCCCCCCTTGCGCCCCTGCCTCTCCTCCCACCTCCGGCAGAAAAAATCCCCCCCAAGAAAAGCCGAAACCACCCCCTTGCGGCCCTGCGGCAGTGTCCACCCCCTTCTGCCTCAGATCTCAGATCTGAGGGGGTCACGGGACGCGAACTCCCTTTTCAGGGGAGTTCGCATCGGGTTTCGCCCGGTGTCGCCGGTTTCGGACCGACACCGGGTGGTGTCGGTTTCGGTTTCGCCCGAAACCATTAAGTCTCGGACCGGAACAGTGTTCCGGTCCGGTTTCGTGTCGCCCAAGGCCGAAACCGACACGTTTCGCCGTGTCGGTTTCGGTTTCGGGCGAAACCTACAACCATGGTTCTAACTACATCTGTAATAAAAGAAAAGTACATATCTTTCTCTCTATTTGTTCCAACTACAATTATCTAGTCCCCTCAACAACTAGGCAACAATCTAATGGGTACTCCATGCTCTTCACTCAAACGTATACCCTTCACTAGATTGGAGTTCCTCCTCTTAATGTGTGCTACCTAAAATGTTAAAAAGCAGGTATGAGCAAAACATTGCCCAGTAAGATTTACTCCTCAATGTGCAGGCAACATATAAGTAATTAATTAACCATTAATCAGAATACATGAGTACGCATATCCATTAAAACAAGAGAAACATGACAGGAATAAGTAAGGCTTCAAGAGTGCAAGAACTAATCCAAGTCGAGTAGGGATTTTAAAAAGTAGCAACTAACAAGAACGCTTCAAGTTCAAGTAAACAAGCACGCATATATCAAACACTTTATCAATAATCATCATCAGTCATAACATGCACTAAGGATCTATGCCACCTTGGAATATACATCATGAACAAGTGTCATGTGGTTGTTGTATATATATTCATGGTTTTGCAAGGCGATTCGGATCGGCCGATTCGGCCGAATCAGATCGGCCCGATTCGGCCGAATTGGATCGGATCAAGGGAGATCCGATCCATGATTCGGCTAATCCGGTCCGATTCGCATGGGTACATACATACATACCCTTTCTTCCCCTTTCTTCTTCATACTTATTTACCTGAATATCATTTAAGTAAATGAAACTATTCATTTACTTAAGATATTACACGTAAATAAAAAAGTACCTTCCATTTGAAACCAATAAAAATATCAAAAAAATCATATATCTTACCAATAAAAAGTCAACTCTCCCATCGAAGAAGGCGATTTCGGTGATTTTATCGAAATGCTAACTTTCTAATCTCTCATAATTTGGCATATCTAAAAATTTGATAATTCAAATAAACCACATGGAACACTAAAAATCCTAAGTCCGGTAAAAAAAGTCAAGCGTGCATGTGACTTCTCCAAGGGAACCACTATCCTATTGAAAAAAGTAAATAATGATATTCAGGTAAATAAGTATGAAGAAGAAATTGTGTTTCCCATGGGTAATATACATATATATATATATATATACGTATATTATATGTGTTATATTAAATATATATATATATAATAATCCTATGCGTCCATGCGAATCGGATCGAATCAGGGCGAACCCGATTTGGTCCGAATTGCCGCTCCAGCAAACCATGATATATAAGTCTCACACAAGTACTCCCAGCGCAGATGCAATGCCAGTATCATTATACCCCATAGTTTATAATATATTTCGGCTCTCTGCCGTGAGGACTAGATTATAGCCTTTGGACACTCTCTGTACCCGATCCAACATCTTAGTAAAATAGAAAGTAGATACCCACAGTCAATCATGGCCAGTAACAAGAATTTCAAGGGAACAGTGCAGTAAATAGGCATGATCTCTCAAGTCAAAAAGCAAGTTTGCAAGATAGCAATCAAGAGATTTCAGAAATCAACCAGTACAACTTTCTTTAGTTACTCTATCACATTAGTAGCTTGCTTTCAGGTGTAAAAATGATACTATGATCAGTAGGTAAGAATAGAAAGTGACCGTTGAAAAATATAATGGAAAACTCCAAAATATCTCGTGGAAAAAACATGTCAGTAATAACAAGATAAGATGGAGATTTCATGTGTTTGATCCATATTTTAAAAGTGTAAGCTTTCACTAACAAGTTATGCCGAATTATCATAAGAGGCTTCAATCGATGAGATGCCAAGAATCCAATCAAGAATATTAAGTGTTACAATAGTATTCAAGTACTTTTCAGCTTAACATGTGGTTAATCCATTTTTTTAGGGTTTTCCAGGCATGTCCGTACAGATGTTGACTAGACAGACCTATTAAACCCATTCGTTGTGCAAAACATGCACGTAGACTGGTGGAGTACATCAACTTGCATACAAAACAACAAGGAGGTGTCGACAAATATGGTTCAAGTGTCGACAGACACGAATTGGGTGTCGACAGACGGTGCTATCAAAGACAAAATAAATCAAATTCGATGGGGTTCTAAGATCTAGTCACGATTAAAACACCAAGAAACGCATATTCAAAATTTAAGGTATGAGAGAAAACAAAATTTCTGCACGATACTTTGAAAACCTTTCATACTCTCGAAAACACAAGGAAAAGAATGATCAGTCGACCGAAATCCAGAGTTAAGTTGATCGATTACAGTAAAGAACAGAAGTTAGAAGCCACAATCGCAGGTCTTATGAGAAAAGAGAAAGGGTAACAGGTTTTTGTTTAGTTTGGGCCCGAGAACACCTACTTTTGATTGTCTCCTAAATTCTTGGTCTCTAACAATAGAAGCAAGGACGAGAAGATGATGAACTCTTCAAGTTCCAAGCTTCAGGTTCTTCCTTCTTGCTCCTGGAGGTTCTTCCCACGCCAACAATACAGAAGGATATGTGGTAGTTGGCTAGAGGCCATAAGGGATTTATATAGGGCTAGGGTTACTAGACTCCTAGATCGGGGTCTCCTATAATCATAGCAGGAGTCCTACCATATCTGGAATTTCCTTTAGTCCGTCCCAACAGAAGAAAGGAAAGACCAGAGTCCTACTGTGTTTTGGATTTAAGAGTTCTAGATTTCCTGCCGTATTTTCAAGAAAATCCAAAACCCAAAGCATTCAAGATTCCACGTAATCCACCTAACATTTCCTATTTCCCAGCTGTTTCCATAATTAAATAAAAGACCCCAAGTAGTCCCATTTGAATTTGGAAGCCTGAGTTCCTAACGGACCGGTGTACAAGTACTCCAAGTACGATTTGGAACAAAATCTCCAAATCAATTTCTAATTTAAGTAATTTCCCACTGTGATCAAAAAAACATGCCTCCAATCGATTGCCCTTGACTTACTGTGACTGAAGACCTAGTCCCAATCAATTGGTGTCTAACTTACTTCAATTGGTGAATACTATCCCCAATAGATTGGTGTTCAAGTCATACCGATTACTGAACACTTAAAAGGTCTACCGATTGGTGAACAATCGTTCCAATTGGTGAACAATCGTATCGCTTGGTGAAGGAAAGGTTCTGATTGATGACTAACCTATCGATTGACGAAGAAATCGCACCGATTACTGAATAAGTGTTCTGAAACCTTTCGATTGAAGTTAAAATCTTCCGATTACTGAACAAAAGATCCAATAACCTTCCGATTGAGTTATAAGGATTCTCTATAACATTATTTCACAAGAATTGTTTATCATTACTAATAAGTCTTTTATTTATTGGATTATATATACATATTTATATATATAAATCTAGGTTGCTACACAAACAGCATCAAAAACAGCATCCCCATGGCAAGAAACTCTTTTAAATATCTGACTGTATACAAAGATTTTCTGATGCATCTCTTGAATTCAGAATAGTCATTCTTCATTGTATACAAAGATTTTCCAGATGGAATTTGCTTAAATGATATTCAGCAAGTAAATGAAAACCATGATCACATTTTTCCTGTGGAGAGTCTCAGTAAAATACTAGGAAGATAGAAATATGAAATCTAGGGATCTCCCCAGAGCCTTATCAGGCTCCATTTCAGAGATAGGCTTTGAGAATTTGAGGCCCAAGTCCTGGTCAAGACTTTATTGCTGAAAGAGGAAAGGCTGCATTAACAAAGTTGCCTGATGAGTTCTCAAAGTATGCTTTTCAAAGTGATTCTCTATCTTCCAGAAAGTCCATAAAGGTCTGACCTATGGAGGATATTCCTGGCTCTAGCCCTCTGACATCTCCAGCAACCAGATCATAAAAGCATCAATTGAGCCTGCATTCCCATCCTCCTGATCCCAATACAGACCCTGAGTAAGATGGTAAACTCAGTAGTGCACATCCCTCATTGTCATCTTCTCCGTCAAACAAAACCTTGTCATCCACAAAATTTTAAAACTTCTATCATAGGATGAAAATTGCTGGAATCTTCCGTTACTACAGGTCTTAATATTCTCTTTTCTATCAAATAAATTTGGGGCTTTTGCATATGTACATCAATTGTCTGAAATACCCCTGATCTACCATAATGGCTGCAACTATACCCTTATAGGGTATACGTGCAACAGTTTTTTTTAGTTTTTTTTTGCACGTATACCCCTATAAAGGGTATAGCTGCAACCATGACTGCAGGTCGGGGGTATTTCAGACAATTGCTGGATATCAGGGGTATACATGCAAATAGCGATGTTTGCGGGGGTATATATGCAAAAAAAAACCAACTTTTAATCACCACCCTGTGGGTCCAACAACAGTACTCATTGATTTTCTCTCCACCGAGTTCACTATCAGAAGCCACAGATATCGAATCCTTCTGCTTCTACAAGACATAGTGAAATTCTCTTTCTTTCAAACATGTTTTGTGTGATTATGTCACCTCATTGTGGGTGAAGTAATCCTTGATCTCATTCTTCACACAGTTCTCATGTGGGCCGTAGCTTCCGCTCCAATTCAATTTGTTTTGAATTTGAATTTTAAATCTCCTAGGACAGTGTTAAGTGAACAGAGATTTTTTAATGTGTTCATGCTTTTTAACTTCTACTAGAATCCAATCATTTATTTTAATGGATCAAAGTTTCCACCAATATAGTTGTAAATTGCAACTTTGTAAATGGAGGTGGTTTCAAAATTTTGCACCAGAACAAGATCATCTCCTTCACCATTCTGAGTCCTAAATCTTCTGACAAGAAGGGTATATTGATTCCGAGCTATTACAAATACAGAAATCTTCTGCTGACAGCTTCACTAAAGAGCTCATGAAAAGGAAAGAAATAGAAGACGGGACAAGCTCCAAGGAGACTATCTCGATATGTCAAAATGACAGTCTCCAGATACCGTCTTTCTACAATCAAGCGAGGATCATCAGCTTCCATATGGGAAGGGACAAAGTTTTGGATAAATGGAAACAGTCCCCTATCTAGCGGAAAATAGTCTGGATAACACTCTGTCCGCTGATACTGATAAATGCCTTCTGCATGACTGATGAGTGAGGAATCAATCCCATCATCAAGTGAATCAGTCTCAACTTGACCTTCAGCAACGGTATTATAACCACTGCTTAGCAAGGACACATTGTCCTTCGTGACACAAGGTTCTCCCAAAGCCGGCATCATGTCATTCAGCAGGACAACCTTATCACAAGTGCTCTGAGCATGGCGCCCACGGCTCAAGAACTGTCTTCCGTACGACATGACTAAAGCCTGGAAAGGAATCAAGATATACAGAAATTAGCAAGAAAGAGAAATCACAAGGACGACAAGCCCAGCTAAGCAAAAATCAGCAAGGAAATGTCAGAAAGAGACATTACCCAGAGCCAAAAAATATATATAATACTACAGATTCTACACAGGTCACATGTCGTCATTTGTAAAATCCGACACATAACCTGTGGGGGGCATTTGTTGAACCCCAAAAAGGCATGATAAACAGCTACCAAAAGAGGTACCCGGGAGGCCTGAAGATGTGTGGAGTTCCCACTAGAAAGAATTTCTGAATAGAAGATATGTGGAATGTCCAATAGAAGGACTTCCTGAATTTTTAAGGTGTGTGGAATATCCACTAGAAGGAATTTCTGAACTGAAGGAATTTCTGAACTATGAGGGATACCCAGCTGAAAAGAGCCCATGGATCTATTTATACTGATCCAAGTGGTTAAAACCCCCTAGAAAGATGTCTTGGAAGCAAAGTGATGCATGCCTTAAAACCAAGTAATTCACACCTTAAAGACAGAAAATTCAGAAAGCAAAGCATTTGGTTCCTTGAAGACAAGGTAAAGAAAGAGAAAAGACTTGAAGACAAAGCAACTTATGCCTTGAAGGCAAGGTAAAAGTGGGACTGAAGTCCCCCTCCAAGCCAAGGGAGAAGCCTTATAAATACCATTGGCATTAAGCCCTCCAGAAAAGACCAAAGTTCAGAATAGAATGACACTCCACACAAATTGGTGTACGGAAGAAATCCGGCAGTACGAGGTCCATGAAGACCAAGCATGAAGTACAAGTACAAGTACAAGTACAAGCACAAGAACAAGCCGGCGACAGAAGCTCCGAGGATGCAAATGCAACTCTTCACAGGGCGAAACTCCGAGCAAAGGGGAGCGGGATTTCAACAAACCAGTCCCCCCTAAATGAGCCCCTTATAGCCTATTTATAAGCCATCCTCCCCCCCATTTTAAAACAACCCTTAGGTGTAAGGGGAATGGGGGGAAGAGAGGGCGGTTGGAGGGGAGGCCCCCCCCCCTCAACTTCTGAAACATGAAACCGGTTGGGGGGGTGATCCCCCCCAACCGGTTTTATGTAAATCAGGTTGGAGGGGAGGCCCCCTCCAACCTTTTAATATAAAACCGGTTGGGGGGACTCCCCCTCCAACCGGTTTTATATAAAAACAGGTTGGAGGGGACCCCTCCAACCGGTTTTATTAAAAAAAAAAAAACAGAAAAACAGGTTGGAGGGGACCCCCCCTCCAACCTGTTTAAAGTAAAACCGGTTGGGGGGTGCTCCCCTCCAACCGGTTTTACATGAAAACAGGTTGAGGGGAACTATCCCCCAACCTGTTTTATGTAAATCAGGTTGGGGGGTGACCACACCCCCAACCTGTTTTATATAAAACAGGTTGGAGGGGGAACCCCCCCAACCGGTTTAATATTAAACAGGTTGGGGGGTGTTCACACCCCCAACCTGTTTAATGTTTAACAGGTTGGGGGTGTCCCCCCCAACCGAAATGGGGGTTCTCCCCCCTCCTTCTCCTGTTTATGCAGGGAGGGGAGGAGAGGCCAGCCCCCTATAAAAGGGGAGGCACCCCCTTCATCTGAAGAGGCCGGCCAAGCCCCATAAACCCCCCCTACATGCTGTGAAAAACCAGTCCCCCAAATCCTTGTAAACCAGTCCCCCAAAAATCCCTGCTGGTTGGCAATCCCCCAAGCCTTGTAAACCAGTCCCAAAACCCTTGTAAACCAGTCCCTCCAAACCTTGTAAGGCCCGGGTTCTGAAATTTTCAGAAATATTGCAAATCTTCTTGTTCTCCCGATCTCCTTCCATCCGTTCTTCCAATTCTTTGGTTTGGCGTGAAGGTATTGGTTTATTCCTTGTTCAATATGGAGTGAGGAGTGCCCGATAACGTGGAAAAGAGCGGGAGATCGCCATCGTCTACGGCTCCGACATCTCCCTCGCGCCACATCCCCACATCGAGCAAGTCTCTGTGGGGGATTCAGGGGCTTAAATACCGTCCATATCGAGCAAGTCTCTATGGACATATGGTATTTAAACACCCTTTGTTCTCTCTCTCTCGGTATATTTATACCCCACATCGAGCAAGTCTCTGTGGGGGATTCAGGGGTTTAAATACTGTCCATATCGAGCAAGTCTCTATGGACATATGGTATTTAAACACCCTTTGTTCTCTCTCTCTTGGTATATTTATACCCCACATCGAGCAAGTCTCTGTGGGGGATTCAGGGGTTTAAATACCGTCCATATCAAGCAAGTCTCTATGGACATATGGTATTTAAACACCCTTTGTTCTCTCTCTCTCGGTATATTTATACCCCACATCGAGCAAGTCTCTGTGGGGGATTCGGGGGTTTAAATACTATCCATATCGAGCAAGTCTCTATGGACATATGGTATTTAAACACCCTTTGTTCTCTCTCTCTCGGTATATTATACCCCACATCGAGCAAGTCTCTGTGGGGGATTCAGGGGTTTAAATACGTCCATATCGAGCAAGTCTCTATGGACATATGGTGTTTAAACACCCTTTGTTCTCTCTCTCTTGGTATATTTTATACCCCACGCCGAGCAAGTCTCTGTGGTTTAAATACCCTTGAATGTTTGTGCTCTAAATGCCTCCATATCGAGCAAGACTCTATGGGTACGGACATTTAGATACCTTGTACTCATATGTATATGTTCCTTTGAGGAGACTCTGCTCAAGCAGGGATTCTGCTCAAGAGCATATCTGTATAATCATAATCTCATGCTTATATGCATATGTTTTCTTGAGGAAACTCTGTCTAAACAGAAATTCTCCTCAAATACATACTCATATAATTGTGAGTCTATGTTCATACGGATATGAATCCTGAGTTGAACTCTGCCTATGCAGGGGTTCTACCCGAGAATATATCCATATAAGTACAATCATATGTATATATTTCCTTAAGGACTCTCCGTTAAAACGGAAATTCCGTCCTAAAATTTACTCGTATGTTCTTAACTATGTGTTTATATGCATACGCTTCAACTAATATTTTGTCTCTGAAAATGAGTATATACTCAAAAAATAATTTCGCTAACACGGGCATGTTCCCGCCCATGGCAAGCTATATGACAAGTTCCACAAAGGAAATTCATACTCTTTTCAAAAAGATAACCCTATTTTTCAAACTTGGACTCATTTGTTCAAAATAAACAAAGCAAAAATATTGTCTTGAAATTTCTTACAGATGCATACATTCTCGCCCACGCTATGAAATGGTATTCGGGTTGAAGCATGTGTTAATACGACACCTAAGGCTTTTAACTCGATGTAAATGCAACATCGATTCCGATCGATGGAGA